>JAEBUO010000001.1:0-1200000 GCA_023014395.1 Amanita rimosa | reverse complement strand
ACCCTCTCGTGTCAAAGATGTACAAAGGTTTTTAGGCCTTGCAAACTATTATAGGCACTTTGTACAAAACTTTGCCAAAATTGCACAACCACTACATGATCTGATCAGAAAAGACAAAGCATGGGAATGGACAGAGGTCCAAAATAAGGCTTTCCAAAAGATATTTACAGAACAACCCCTGTTGGTTGCTCCTGACTTGGACAGGAAATTCCGAGTGGAATCAGACACATCAGACTATGCTACAGGTGGCATTTTGTCCATGCTTTGTAAAGATGACAAATGGAAGCCTGTGGCCTACCTATCAAAGTTGCTCAATGACACTGACCACAATTATGACATCCATGACAAAGAAATGCTTGGCATTATGCACTGTCTGGAAACATGGTGTCATTACTTGGAAGGAGCATGTGAACAGTTTGAAATTTGGACTGATCACAAGAATCTCAAGTATTTTATGAGTGCAAAAAAGTTAAATCACAGACAAGCCAGGTGGGCTTTGTACTTAAGTTGGTTTAATTTTGTATTGCATCATAAAGCTATGGGAAAGGCCGATTCTCTGTCCAGGAGGCCAGACCATAAAAAGGGGGTGGATGATGACAACAAGGATGTCATGCTCCTGAAACCAGATTTTTTCAGAATTGCTGCACTATGTCATGGGCATGTATTTGTTCATACATAGCTCAGAAAAGGAGCTGCTAAACAAAATTCAGCAATCAGAAGCATGTGACGAAGCAGTTGTAAAGGCAGTAGAAGCAATGAAAAAGGCTGGTGTAAAAACACTAAATGCTTGAGAATTGTTACAATTTTCCTCTCCCTTTGATAACAGACTACATCTACTTGTTACAAACCCCTAGTTACACTTGGATGTTATCTCCTTCAGTAGCTACCTTCGCTTTTCCTTTCTTAGATAGCTATGCACTTTCCCCTTTAGTTCCCATTGTTCTCCAAACATATATAAACCCCTCTCATGTACCATAGTTCATCAGTTCCAACTTAGTTGAATCATATCTACAACTTGAACACTCTCTTTGCTTGTTGCCTCAACCGCTCTCCTTGCTCTCATTCTAAACTTCGTCACTGTTAGACTTAGTACCTAGAACCCTTGTCCAGTGGCTGGGAACAGACTGAGACTCTGTTTGTTGCTGCAGACTTGGATGCTGAATGATGTTGTGGACATCAACTGTAACAAGAATGGGAGTTGGAACAAGGACTTATCCTCTGGCAGGGAAAAGTTTATGTGCCTAAAAATGAAAAACTGCAGATGGAGATAGTCCACCTACATCATGATACACCCATTGCTGGACATGGAGGTCAATGGAAGATGACTGAGCTTGTCACACATAACTACTGGTGGCCTGGTATCACCAGATTCATTAAAAAATATGTCAGTGGATGTGACAAATGCCAAAGAAATAAGAATTTTCCTGAGCCACCCACTGGGAAATTAATGCCAAACTCGGCACCAGCACAACCATGGACGCATATTTTGGCAGACTTCATCACAAAGCTACCAGAATTGCATGGACACAATGCAATATTGGTAGTATGTGATAGAATGTCAAAAATGGCACACTTTATCCCTATGTCAGAAGAAACCTCAGCCCAAGGGCTGGCTACACTGTTCAGGGACCATGTATGGACTCCCTGAGTCTATAATCTCAGATTACAGTCCTCAATTTGCTGCCCAGATGATGAAAGAATTGAATCAAATGTTGGGCATCAGCACAGATTTGTCCACAGCATTCCATCCACAGATGGATGGACAAACAGAGCGAATGAATCAGGACTTGGAACAGTACCTGAGGATTTTTGTAGACCATAGACAAGAAACATGGTCTGGATGGTTGGCTATTGCCAAATTCAGCTACAACAACAAAATTCAGACATCCACCAAACAGATGCCATTCTTTGTCAACTATGGCAAACACCCCAGGATGGGAATCGAACCTATAAGGGAAGGCAGTCATCCAGCAGCATCAGAGTTTGCTCAGAAAATGAAGGAAATACATGAGGAAACTCAGGCTGCCCTGCTAAAATTGCAAGGGGATATGAAACTATATGTGGACAGGCATTGATCAGATGCACCAGAATATAAAGTTGGGGATAAAGTCTGGTTGTCAACTAAAGACTTGAGGTTGACAGGATGACCAACTAGGAAACTGGTGGAAAGATGGATTGGGCCTTACCCAATTAAAAAGATAGTTTCACCAAATGCAGTAGAGTTGGACCTACCCTTCTCCCAACAGATCCACCCAGTAGTAAATGTATCATGCATATGTCCTTGGAAATGACCAATGAGAGGACAAAAAGCACAACCACCACCGCCAATTGAGATAGACAGTGAAAAAGAGTATGAAGTGGAAGAAATAATTGATGTAAGATTAAAAAGAAACAAAATGGAGTACTTGGTCAGGTGGAAAGGACACACCACTAAGCATAACTCATGGGAACCTTTGGACAATCTACAAAATGCAAAAAGGAAAATAAAAAACTTTTACAATAGAAACCCCAGAGCCATCAGAAGGCTTGACAAGGCAACCTTTGATAGGCTAACTTTCAGACCTTATGAAAACTTCACACAGTCCTTGGACAAAGTAGTGTCCAAGATTGATGTCAATGCAGTAGCACCAGCTGCAAAGTGGGAGCAAAACTGGCAAAAATGGAAAGGAAAAAGGGGCTTAGACACCCTTAATGAACCAGGAGATGCAGAAGGGCCATGTCAATGTAACATGTGCCTCTGCCAATCACATGATATAGCACCTCGTGCTGAAACAATTGAAGATCTTATTCCACCATTGTGCCTGCTCTCACCTATTATCAAAGAACTAGAGGAGTCATCCATGACAGAGCACAATGCACTGAAAGATGATGAAGAAGTTTGAATTTGTCTGGAAGCCAAATCCTAAAAAGGGGGTACTGTCATGACCAACTGAAAAGCTTTGCATTTTTCACTAAGTCAATTTTCTTTTATTATTTATTTTTTTCATATTATATAAACATGTGCTGACTAAGCAGGCATCTATCAGCTGGCGCTTAGATAAGAGTAGTAGATAAGATACCAGGACATGGTGCTGATGACACATCACTATTACTACATGTGCAGTCGTCTTACTCATACAGCACTATGTATATTTAGAGTAGGGCTTAGGGTAGTGCACAGACCACCTGTCATAGTATATAAAGAGTGCAATTCAGCACCCAGAGTCCTCAGTTGAGTTCTCTTGGGTTCCCCCTCCCTCCTCTCCTCCTCCTGTTAAGTTCTCTGTCTGAGGCTCTTAGGTGTCATGCTGAGGGAGTCCTGATAAGAACACATTGCTATGCTGCTAGATAGGAGAGGCAAAGCAATTCACCTTGGCATCACCAAGGATGCTATGACTTGTGTGAGTGAGCCAGATCAATACATAGCAGAAGCTATGGTCACCAATCTGCTAGTCAAGACTCAGCTCTTGACTACATCAGCAAGGAAGAACCTGCTGTTGAGACCATCCCAGAAATGAGACCATCTCATGATGATGGGCAGAACAAAAGTTTGCCCATAAGTGACTCACAGCTCAAGGTCTTAATTGGCCTCAGGAAACAAGAGATGATCATGAAATTATCTGACATTGCCCAATAGGCAATGAATGAATGAAACTTTGTTCAATTATGAAACAAGAATGACTGCCAGTGCCAGAAACTTGGTCATTGCTGAAATTCAAAACAGAGTATCTCCTGAGACTCTGTTTCACAGAATGAATCCATTCCAAAGGCCAGTTTGGATTCAAGAGGCTCTGGAGAGACCTCAATTTCTGACAGGATCTAATGCAGTTCCTGTCAAACAGACTAGTAATGATGAACATTCTAGCCTGGAAATAACTGCACCACCTCAACAAACAAGGTTCAGAGAGGAGAGCACTAACCCTCCTCATAGACAAAACAAATCCTGGAGAGGCCTGAGACTGAGCTTCTCCATAAGCAATTTGGGAAGAGGATTGCTGACAGCAAATCCTCTAACACATTCAGACAGGTGTTAAATCAGGGGAGAGCAGCACAGGACACAGCTAAGTAAGGATTAACTACTTACATTCTTAGCTGTGTTGTTGCCTTAGTAGACTACTGTTAGTTCTTGGAACTAAGGGACAGTCATCCAGAATGCCCTCCTTTTATGCATTTTGGAACCCTAGCTTACATACACATTATACTACCAATGGAGTAACTACGAGGCTATGTACACACAGCTATTGCTGTTATGGTCAATGTCCACAACATCATTCAGCGTCCAAGTCTACAGCAACAAACAGAGTCTTGGTCTGTTCCCAGTCACTTGGACAAGGGTTCTAGGCACTAAGCCTGATGATGACGAAAGCTAGTGAGAGAGCGAGGAGAGTGGTTGAGGCGACGAGCAAAAGAGCGTTTAAGTTATGGATAAGATTCAACTAAGTTGGAACTAAAGAACTACGGTACATGAGAGGGGTTTATATACGTTAAGAGAACAATAAAGATTAAAGGGGAAAGAGCATAACTATCTAGGAAAGGAAAGATGAAGGTAGCTATTAAAAGAGATAACATCCAAGCATAACTATGGGTTTGTAATAAGTAGATGTAGTCTGTTTACAAAGGGACAAGAGAACTGTAACATTACCCCCTTTGTATGTGAGAAGTCACCGACTTCTACCAGCCAGAGGTTGTCCAACCATGGTCCGTCCTAGACTCGGCCCATTTGACAGCGTTGTCTAGTTCTTTTGTCGACGTTTCTACTTTCCATTTGAGAGCTTCAGCAGCTCAGTGTAAATTTTGTGCATTCCGGAGGAAGGAATCACATTCCTCGTAGGTCATCTCATGTGGGTCAATAGTGAGAGTGAGGGCAGCAAGATTGTCAGTGGCAGAGGAAAGATTGGTGATAGAACATGTAGTGGCAGCAAGGGCATCGGCGACAACAGTGAGTGTGGTGTTCCGTTTAATGAACTGGGCAAAGTGGGGAAGGTGGTGGTCATCAGGATGTACCTGGGGGAGCAGATCGGCTGGGTGAATGTGAAGATCATCATCCTCGAAGTGGACGATGGTTGTATTTTCAATGAAGACCTCGAGCAGGAGGTCTGGGATGGCGAGGAAGGGTGAGAAGGCAGCGATGGTTTCGTTGATGCGCCAATGAGCGCAGGAGAGGAGGGCCAGGACGTTGAAGTAGGCAGCGAGGGTGAAGAAGGTGAACATAGTGTCGGGCAAGAATGGGATGACTGCTGGTGTCGATTTGACTGTCCTTTTATAGGTCTTCATCATTCATTTCTATTTGGTTTAGTATGTCCAGGTTTGTGAGAAGCTCATGGTCTTCCCTGATGAACATTTCCAAGGCCATGAACCGATAGGTACTGAGGTCGGTAACGGGTTTAGAGAGGAATCTTCTAATCTTTCTAACAATGTTGAGTACTAGGTCTTTCTGCTCATCTAGCAAGTAGCAAAGGTTGTCAGTATAATCGTCTGTAGATAGGATCGGTCTGCCTGGGAGCATGATTCCTTGGTTGGATAGCCAGAGCTGTGCACCAATGTCTAGTGCCTTTCTGGAAAGTTTGTCGAGTTTCTCGTATTCTTCTGGGCATAAGAGCCTGCCATGGCTAGTGTCATAGACGTCAGTCTTCTTTATTGCAAGATTCTGATAAACTGGTGGGCCTGTAATGTAAGGTGGTAGGTCATTGACTGAGAATCATAGTTGATGGAATCCAGGGAGGTATTGTTGTACTGCTCAGCAGGGGATTTCCGTTGTTCCTGACAGATTCTTCTGATGATCGCAGTTGAGTCGAGGGATGCGGTAATATTGTGTGACCAATGCCACAGTTCGAGTAGGTTTTCCTGATAGATTTGGTGCTTTAGGGGCGTGTCGGATGGGAAGGTGCTGTATGCGAGTATAGACGGTCTTTTCTTTAAGGGCTATAGTGTATCGAGAGAGTGTTGAACAATTTTGTTTTGTATAATGATAATTTTGTTTCAAGACATGGTGGTTTCTGTATTGAGTCATGGTTCAGAGGTGTCGGCGTTGTTGATATTCTGATAGGATATCAGTGGCGTTTGTAAGATTGCGAGCGGGTTCCCAAGAGTTATCGTTCAATCCGTAGCCTTTCCATTTAACTAGGTAATGGTAGCCTGCGCCTCGCTTCCTGCGGGCTAGAATTGCCTCTACCTTGAACTCCTCTTGTCCATTTACGAGATCAGGGGGTGGTTTCACATAGTTTGGGCTGTGCGCGGTCGTTTCCTTATACGGGGTAAGGAGTGACGTATGAAACACAGGGTGAATGCACCATTGTTTTGGGAGTTTCAATTTGTATGTTACTGGTCCCATCACTTGTTCAATTTCAAAGGGTCCTTCTCTTTTTGGTGCTAGCTTTCTGGACTGATATGGTATGTGAAGATTTCTATTCTCAAGCCATACTTTGGTGCCTTTTTCGAATTGTATTGCTTTTTCTTTGCATTGTCTTGCCACTAATTGTCTTGCTAGTTCATGTGCGGCTAGTGCTTCTTCTCTGGCTTTCCTCAAGAACTGAAGGTGTTCTTTGGCTGCTGGTGTAGTCATTTGTGTTGTAGCTGTGGGAAGTGCAACAGGGTCTGTTCCATACATTAGCCTGAATGGGGAAGTCTTGATTGTGTCATGATGTCGGTTATTGTGGGCGAACTCAGCGATTGGGAGAAGCGGTTTCCATAGATGCGGTTCATTAGAGCAGAACATCCGGAGATAGACCTCTAGTTCCTGGTTAACTCGTTCTGTTTCTCCATCAGTCTGAGGGTGGTAGGCTGTACTCATCCTATGGTCGATTCCTAATGCTTTTCGTATTTCCTGGAATACTTTTGCAGAAAACTGTGGGCCTCGATCTGAGATGAAAACATTGGGTAGGCCAAACCATTTGAAAATTTCAGAGACATAAAGTTCTGCCATGCCTAGAGTGTCGATCGTCTTCTTGCAAGGTGTGAAAATTACCCCCTTTGTAAGACCATGGTTCACTGTGACCAGGATCAAGTCAAAACCATTGGAAAGTGGTAGATCAGTGATGAAATCAAGGGTCACTTGTTGAAAAGGGCGAGTTGCTTTTGACGGAATTGGGTGAAGGGCTAGTACATTTGGATGTGTGTTAATCTTCATTTGTTGACAGAGGGCGCATCCTTCAATCCATTCCCTGATGTGTTTGAACATTCCGGGCCACCAATAATCTCGTTTAAGGAGCTCAAGGGTCTTCAATTGTTCAGGGTGACCTGATGATCGTGCTTTGTGCGTTTCTTTGATCAGTTTGGTTCTGTTAGGACTAATCCTTGACACAATCACAAGCTTCAGAGAAGAGATATGAATTGAGACGAAGCTAAGACACAGTAGTCTGTAACCTACAAGGAGGAAACAATCTAGAGTCTTAAGGACTCCTACCTACAGAACATACACCTTATATACCTGAGTCGTTGGTCTGTGCGCACAGTCTGCACAGCCGCTAAGGCTATGCACGTGCAGCAACAAGACCCAGACCCATCTCCCAGACCTATCCAGACTCACCCAGACTACCGGTCCCTTCCCGCGAATGCCGTTTCACCCAATATCCCCTAATAGCCCTGATTGTATAGCCACCCTGGGTTATATAATCCTCCTGCCATATTTGGATAGGGATCCCGTGTCGTATGTTTGTGTCTTGTTATACGTCTGTAGGCCTCTGAATAAAATAGAGAAAAATAGAGAAAAAGTTCGTATTGTAACATGACCTCCTCCTTAAGACTTCACGTCCCAGGAAGTCATGCGTTGGTCGTAAATCGCTTCAGCGCCTCGCGCTATATCATCCGATGGTCTGCCTAGGGGAATCAAGCATGGGTTTAACCGGCCCACCGTGCTCAAGGTCTCTTGAGAATGCCCCTTCCGTGTCGTGTTCAGCGTAAATGAGTTTGCAATCACCTTTCCACCGTTGCCAATTCCATTTTAACTTGTCGAGGTAGTCATGCTCAAATTTGCCATCTTCCCAACCGAACAACCGTTTGGGAGCCTTTATATCCGTGTAGTTATGCCAATTTTCAAATCGTAAGTCCTTGGTTGCCAATCGCCGGGGCGCACTTGGGTTCTGTCGATGGAATTTCTGAACCTCTTTCTTAGCATTAGTGAGGTTCTCTGCTGGTTCCCATGTTGATTCTTCCACGGGGTAGTTTTTCCATTTGACCAAGTATTCCAACCTGCCACCATTTCGGCTGCTAACTCTACTATCCATAACCTCTTCAACCTTGTACTTGTCATCCTCGGATTCCTCCACCATCTGTGCCTCTTTACATTTGGCAACCTTCTCGATTTGGTTGGGGAATTCTGGGGTAGTGTAAGGTTTCAAAAGTACTTTGTTGAAGATGTTGTATATTTTCCATGCAGCAGGAATTTTCAGCCGGTATGCAGATGTGCCCACTTTCTCAACCACTTCCAAGGGACCAACAAACTTGCCATCCAACTTCTTAGTTGCTCGAAGCGTTGGCAAATTTTCGGTACTGAGGTACACCTTGTCACCAGGTTTGTAATCTCGTGCTGGTGTTCTATGAGCATCCCACCGCTTTTTCATTGCTTCAGCGGTTTTTTCGAGTGCATTTTTAGCCTTGGCATGAACATCCTTGATTTCCTTGACCAGCTCCTCCATGACAACAGTTTTTGGTTGATACAGCGGATTCATCCCTTTGTTTGGGTGTCTTCCATAGTTCATGAAAAATGGCGAGAATCCCGTGGATGAGTGTACTCGGTCATTGTGGCAGAATTGAGCTACCGCAAGCCAATCACTCCAGTTGTCTTGTTGGTGGTTGACAAACATTGTCAGGAATTCTTTGACTTCTTGATTAACCCGTTCCGTCTGTCCATCAGTTTGTGGGTGATAGGCCGTAGACCTATTAGCCTGTATTCCTAGAATCCCATACAAGTCGTCCATGAACTTCAAGACAAACTGCGGTCCTCGATCACTAATAACTTTTCTTGGCAAACTGTGTTCTCAAAAGACGTTGTCCCTGAACAGGACTGCTACCCCTTGGGAAGTAATTGACAATGTTGTTGGAAGGAAGTATGCCTTTTTTGTGAACCGATCTACTACAACCATAATCATGTTGTTGCCCTTTGAGTCTGGTAGTGGTCCAATTAAATCTACCAAGATGACTTCCCATGGTGCGTCAGGGATTTCATTTGGATTTAAGGGTGCTGCCCTTGGCTGTTGGTTTGGCTTTGCTTTTTGGCATGTTTCACAACCTTGTATAAAACGTTCAATGTCCTTCTGCATTTGTGGCCACCAGAAATTACGAGTGAGACTCTCCATGGTCTTTACTACCCCTGAGTGTCCCCAGGAATGATGGATCTGAATCAAATCGCCCCTGATCCGCGCATCTGCTGGTACATAAATCCAACCCTTCCATTCGACCAGTCCTTTTTCGTTTTTAAAGTCAGGGTCTTGCTGTTCAAGGCCTTGTCGAACCTGAATTTCCCATTGCCGAGCCGAGACCTTCTGAATCTCTTTAATGATGTCCTCGATTGCCCGATCATCATCATAGACCCTTATGAACAAATAATCTTTTAGGAGTATTACCCCTTCATTATCATTTTGTCCCTTTTCGTGTCCTGCTCTTTGTGACAATAAATCCGCTTTTGAGTTAGACTTCCCGGACCAATGTTTAAAGATAAAGTTGAACTCCTGCAGATCTGTGACCCATCGTGCCTGTCGTCTGTTCAGGTTCTGTGGCTTTCGGAAGTATGTGAGGTTTTGATGATCCGTTAAAACCTCGATCTGTTCCTTGGCGCCTTTAAGGTAATGAGACCATTTGTAAAACGCATGCATGACTGCAAGCATTTCCTTGTCATAGATCTCATAATTCCACTCTGCTTTGTTTAACGACTTTGAAATAAAAGCCACAGGTCTCCATGTGCCGTCCTTGCTTTGCTGAGACAAAATTCCACCGATTGCAAAATCAGATGCATCTACTTCAATGCAAAATTGACCATTGTCATCGGGAATTTTGAGAATTACCTCCCTCGCCACAAGGTCTTTCAGTCCCTGAAAGGCCAAGGTCTGTTGGTCTGTCCAGGTCCATTCAACTTTTCCAGTAAGACCCATTAAAGGTTTGGCAGTTTTGGCAAATCCCGGCACAAAGCATCAGTAGAAGTTAACAAAACCTAGGAACTGCTGAAGTTCATGCTTGCAAGTAGGGGTCGGCCAATCAACCACAGCCTGGACTTTGCCTTTTTCCATTTGAATGGAATCTTGACTGATAACTAGTCCCAAGAAATCAATCTGAGGTTGATCAAACCAACATTTCTCCGGTTTTAGTGATAACTTGTGATTCTCCAATTTGGCCAAGATGCGATTAACATGCATCGTGTGTGCGTCCTGTGACTGAGAGAACACCAAGATGTCATCCATATAGATAACAACCCATCCTTCGGCAATCTCTTGCCTAAAGATATCATTCATCATTGTCTGAAACATGGCTGGGGAATTGCAAAGACCAAAGAACATGACCAGGGGTTTGAACAGACCCCAATGAGTCTTGAAAGCTGCCTTCCACTCATCACCCTCTTTAATCCTAATGTTGTTGTAGCCCCATCTAATATCCATTTTTGAGAAAACCTTGGCTTTTGATAATCAATCAATCAATTCGCCAATCAGGGGTAATGGATAGCGGTTCTTTCTCGTGATGTCATTCAATTTCCTATAGTCCTGCACCAGTCTCAATTTACCATCCTTTTTCTTGACAAAGAAGAACGGTGACGCCTGTTCGGAAGTACTCGGTCTGATCTGTCTGGACCATAGGTTTTCCTCCAAGAATTCATCCAACTGTTCCCGTTCTTCCTTATTCAATGGGTACACCTTGCAATCCGTTGGCTGTCCCCCTGGGATGAACTCAATAGCATGATCCCATGGTCACCTTGGCGGTAATTCGTCAAAAGTTTCCTTTTCAAATACCTTTCGATATTTGAGGTAATGCCTTGGTACGGTTTCCTCCAGTGACCGCTTTTTACTAGCCAATGCCTCCTTGGCTGCAATATCTGTTGAAAGTGGTCGTAATTTTAACTCTTCCACTCCTATATGTACTGCAAGCAGGCGTTCCCCGTTTTCTAAGGATTTGGTCTCTTCCACCTCCTCCTCAGGTTCACTCACACTGGATTGGTTCCAGCATGTTCCCGGACATTGGCTAAAGGTTACTTCCTGCCTTTTCCAATTCATACTTGGATTATGCAGTTGTAACCAGTCATGGCCCAAAAATAAATCCGTTTTTCCCAGTCGTGTGACGCAACAATCCATAACTTCTTCATGGTCTCCAATTTGTAATTTAAACTGGACCATGTATTCGATATTTCCCATAGTGTTACGAGTTCCGTCTGCATTATATACTGGTACTGGTCTCAGGAGATGCCGTTTGTTCAGCCAGTATTTCTCCACAAATTCGTCATTAATGCACGACCCTGTGCATCCTGAATCAACTAACACTATAACAGGAATTGTGGATCCTGTATCCATAGTGGTTATTATTCCTTTTAGGTTCATTTCTTGTTTCCCTGAAGCTTTGACAATTTGCTGTCGTAACTGTGCCAAATTCCACATTGCCTCGGATTCCGACTGTTGATTTAATTCTTTCAGCAATTGTGGTGTTACTTCAGATAAACACTTTTCAGGAACCCATCCTTTTAAACATTTCATAGCAACAGTTTCATTTTGTTGCCATATCCGCCTCATTACCCAAGCAGGAGTCCACTGCTTAATTCTGGGTTTTGCGCTCACACTTAAGTTTCGAATCCAATGAATATGAGAGGAATATTCATATAACAATCATTGTACATTTACACAAGAGTCATTGTTCAATTTCGAAACTCTATCAGCCAGCAGCGCTGAGCACTCACCTACTGGCTTTCACCAAAACCCTTCTCCTTTCTGAGTTTTTTCCATTGCTCCTTGGTGAGCTCTTCCATTTTTACTTCTCTTGCTCTCCACTTCCCCTTATCCTTCCACTGTGGTTTCTTGGGTTCCGAACAATCTCGTGTGAAGTGTCCTTCCTTTCCACAATTGTAGCAGCTTCCTGTGACTTGCTTTTTACTCTTATCCACATCCATGGCATTCGGGTCTTTGGATGTTGTTGGCGTACTATATTGGAACTGGTTTGGTTTGCTATCCTTAGCAACTGTTTTCTCCTTATACCCGCCTTTTTGTCTATCCGGTCCGTATGCCTCCGTTGCTTTGTGATAGGCTCATGCCAACTCTATTGCTCGATCCTGAATCTGATTCAGGGTTGCGTCATCCCCTAGATTTCCATGCCTAATCAAATCTCGTCCTAGTGCAGGGTTGATGTTTTGTTTGAACAGTGCAATTAAAGCTCTGTGATCCCATCCTACTAATGGCAATAATGCGTTGAACCTGACTACATGATCTTCGATCATTGTATTCCCTTGTTTTAATGCCAAGATTGCATCAGTTGCCTTTTCTCGGGTTTCAGTTGACATAAAGAACTCATGCATTTGCGTTGCAAAGTCCTCCCATGTGGTAAAAGGAAACTGATTTCGTAAAGGTCGTCAAATTTCATGATCATTCACAACGGTGCCTTGATTGAGCACTGCCCAAGATAAATTGGCTGGCCAGCCAGAATTTGCTACCTCGTTTTGGTATTCCTGGTCCGCATCTTGGACTGCTTTGAGTTTAACTCCCACCCAATCTCCTGCTCGATTATCCTTCCCTTTCCTGATACGGTACAGACAAATTGAAATTTTTCGGTCCAGCTGGGTCTCCCTTGCTAATGTGAAATATGTTCTCATTTGTCTTAACCACCCATCGACCATGCGAGGGTCTCCTTCATAGTAATCGGGCATCTCAGCCTTTGTGAGGGGTGCAGGCGGTGGTATTGGGTTAGCTCGTCGGTATTTGTTTACAATTCCCGCCACCACTTGTCCGATTGCCGTGATGGTTTCTTCCCGTTGCATCTGCTGTCTCTGGATGACGTCTTCCTGAGCGGCTACCTGCGCTGGGGTTGCACCGTTAGGGGCAGGTAACTCTGTCTCTTCCGCCCATACTGTCCGCCATCCGGTTAATGCATTATACATATTTGCCAGCATGTCAGCAGTGAACTGGAATGCACCAAGCCATTTGTGTCCTGAACCAGATCTGTTCATTAAGTCTAGATGTGCCCATCCGTCATACCCATTCATTTGCTTATCAATATGATAGCAATGATCTAGACCATGAGTTCGACGAATCGAGATCTTGATTTGTTCATTTCACAGATTAGGGTCCCAGGATATTACTTCATGGATTTGGGGGTACGCTGGCCAGTTGTATTCATCCCAGTATTGGGCCTTGATCAGGAACAAATAGCAGAACCCAGGAATGTCTGGGTGGAGCGTGTGTCTATTGTATCGAGGTTTCGGATACAGGTAAGGAGTGGAAATGTCCTTTTTAATTTCCCTTCTCCAACTGTCAATTTCCCGTTTCCGTGCTTCAGTATTAGATGAGCTAGGGGCTGCCAGGTCTTCTTTCAACCAGTCTAATGGGTTCGTGACTGATCCTCCATTCCAGGTCCAGTCCGCTCCTTGAGTTCTGGTTAGCACCTTACTAGGTCCATACGCACTTATTACTGCTTGGGAATAGGACTTCTTTATGGTCACTTGTCCCAGCTCAGGGAGAGATCTGACCGATGGGTTTTTTGACACTCCTTGTACAAACGAGGATATGGTGGTAGGCGATTTAGATCTGGGTTTCTTTGATTTTCCCTGCCCACCAAATCTGGCTCTTTTGTTAAATTTTCCATGCCATTCCAAACGCTCCAAATCCTTCCATGTATAAACCTCATCCTTTTTGAGACTTATCTCCGCCCATTCCAGTACATGGAATTTATCTGGTTTGACATTGTCTTGTAACCCAAAGACCGCGGAATAATCCCTAAGTTCCGGTTCCCATGAAAGAATTTGTTCCAGTGTGGGCCACTCCGGCCAATGAAACTGATTATGGAATTCCTTTTTGAACAGATACAAGTAGCAGTATCCATTCACTTTCCATGGTGCCGTTTTGGGAATAGCCATTGTATAGGACCCAGGTAATACTGGTTTCTCCTTTGAGATCCCTTGGACTGTTACGAGCTCACGCTCAACACAAACCCACAAGCCTCGCAGAGAAGGGAGGAGGATAAGAACATAGAGAAGGAATGGTATTGAGACTACATTAGACAGAATCCAATGCCCATACAATGAGCGTAAGATAAACTATCTTAAGTCTTGGGGAACCAAGACTGCCTACAGCTGGTCTTATATACTATTCTACTAAGACCCCTTGCGACCCTTCCCACTGGCACCTCTACAGCCTCAGTGACTCATACTGCTTGAGCGCTGCTTCCAGACCCTTGAGCGCTGCTTCTGGACTCCATCTATCTTTAGCAATGCTGTGCGCCCTTGACAGTTCCACATGCGCCCATGGCCTAGAACCTTCCCCTCAGCCTGGCGCTCCCACAGTCTCCGTCTGGGCCCTATTCCATGAGGCATACTGCTCACAGGCCTCCCGCGATCCCCAACAGGGAGTTGCTGTTGCCATATCAAGCTGTCGAGCATTGCCGCTGATCCCATGCCTTATTGGGGTGATGTACTGATGCGCTGATGTGATCCGCGCGCACTGCCACCCAGGGTTGCGATCTCCTTCCTAGTATGTAGGTGGTTGGCCCAACCAACCATCGTCTCGTCTTCTAGTGAGCGCTCCCATGCGCTAACCCACGCGAAGTGTTCCTATAGTCCCTTCCATGATCCCAGATCATATATAGATGTCCCAGAGTGGTCCCAGACCACTAGCAAGATAAAAAGAAGAAAAAGATGCGTTAGGATGGATTCCTAACATGGACCCATCGCTGTGTGAACTCAATGTCCTCCCCTAGTTTGGACAGGAAATAGTCATGATTGGGTGGTGTGAAGATTTTGTCCTCCCCATACTGGGATATGCGGGGCGGTGTATAGTTCCTTGGCAACCTCCATTGAATATAGGCGGAAAGATATGGATCATATCTTTCTCCTCGGAGGCGTTCCTCATTTTGGAGTCGCCTTTCGTTTCTCATGACATGCCCTGCATTCATAATATTCCCATTCAAGGCATGCATCAGCCTGTTTCTTTCTTTGGTTGTCAGCACGAGTCCATCGTGTTTCAACGTATAGATGTTGAAACTGATTAGCAATAATTCAATGTTTGAGGGCATATTGAACAACACTTCCCATATCGCTGATCCAGGTTCTAACTGATTTAGAACATCCTCCAGGATCTTCCTTTCCCTGGCAATTTGCTGTTCCAGTTCCCTGAACCGGCACTTTTGCATTAACTTCTCATGGCATATTTTTAAGAGTTCTTGCCACACATCCTCTTGTTCCCTGATGGCCACTTCTTCAGCGCACCATGCCACTAATTGTTCTTGACGTTTCAATTCCTTTTTGAGACGTCTCTGCTCCTTTTGCCAGCGCTGCCAAGCCCTGACATGTGCGTCACGAGGTTGGTTATCAGTCCGTGCCTCCGTAATTGATTTGATGGGTAACTTCTTTGCTACGCACCCCTGTGCCCATTCAGTCGAGAAAATGATCCCAATTTCCTCAAGGGTCATGCCAGCCCTTGGCAATACATAGTTGAACAGCCCTGCCATTCCGATTATGTTTTGATCTTCCTAGATCCGCGATTCTAATGACGCCTCAAGTAGAGGGATGTCGCCTTTTCTTCTGTAAACGTACTTCCTAATACGTCCACTGTCCGATGCGGTCAATAATGCACCCACACTCGAATGTTCGATTTAATTCCGTCAGATGACCCAAGTGTGTGGTGCCTGGGGCTTCACTGAGATGTCCTCGTGCTCAGATCAATTGATCCGATACGTAATTGGTATTCTCAGACTGTTCTCCTTGTTACACGACACACAAATGGATTGTTTTCAGGAGGTCCGCTCCCTTTTCTGCAATACTAGTGCTGGTGCCTGCAAGACCCTGCCCGGTCGACTACAGCGCACTCCAAGCTCTCGTCAAGTACTGTTGTATTGCCAGTAGCCAATTGGCTGTAGTCACCTTATAATGATAAGATGAGGCTATCTGTTATCGATGTCGATGTCGCCTAGTTCCTTGAGGCTGTCTGTAGACACATGCTGTAACGTGTACAGAGTCAGACAGTTGTTGCAAACTAAACTCTCCTTGCCACTGTCTGTGACGACAAGCTAGACTTGCTCCGCGCTATGACCAACGACGAAGGGTGTGATTAGAAGACTCTAGATTATGTTAGGACTAATCCTTGACACAATCACAAGCTTCAGAGAAGAGATATGAATTGAGACGAAGCTAAGACACAGTAGTCTGTAACCTACAAGGAGGAAACAATCTAGAGTCTTAAGGACTCCTACCTACAGAACATACACCTTATATACCTGAGTCATTGGTTTGTGCGCACAGTCTGCGCAGCCACTAAGGCTATGCACACGCAGCAACAAGACCCAGACCCATCTCCCAGACCTATCCGGACTCACCCAGACTACTGGTCCCTTCCTGCAAATGCCGTTTCACCCAATATCCCCTAATAGCCCTGATTGTATAGCCACCCTGGGTTATATAATCCTCCTGCCATATTTGGATAGGGATCCCGTGTTGTATGTTCGCGTCTTGTTATACGTCCGTAGGCCTCTGAATAAAATAGAGAAAAATAGAGAAAAAGTCCGTATCGTAACAGGTTCGTAATCCATCCTGATCTGGAATGTAGGTTTTGCCAAGATAGTGAACAATCCCATTTGTATAAGACCAATCCTGTATATTTGATTTGATCAGTGGCGCGCGATGTGTAGTGATAACTTCGATTAGAATACATCCAAAATCGTCTTTTGACATTGCTTTCTGAATATCTGTGACTAGATCTTCTGCAATAAGACAAATAAAACGGTCTTCTGGCAAAACCGTGACATTTTCCTGTAGTTCGCTATTTCCTATATGGTCAGGGCGTCGAGATAAGGCATCTGCTTCAAACATCTTTGTGCCAGGGACATGCTCAATGCGTAGGTCAAATTCTGATAATAGGGATGACCATCTAGCTTGTCTGGGTGTCAGGCATTGGGCAGTTCGATAATAGGACAAATTCTTGTGATCACAATGAACTATGGTGGTATGGGGTGATCCATGTAATAGGTGTCGCCAGGTTACTAAATCCTTGATGATTGCCAAGAGCTCTCAGTCATAGATCTGGTAATTTTGCTTTGTTTGAGTTAGGGCATGCGAAATAAATCCACAAGGGTGTAAAGACCCTGTTTCATCAGCTTGTTTCAAAACTGCTCCTATCGCTTTATTGGATGCGTCTGTTTGAAGGATAAAGGGTCGGGTTGGATCAGGCATTAATAACACTGGCATAGATGCAAATCGTTTCTTTAGAATTTCAAAGGTGTTGTTCCATTCAGTGGTCCAGTCGAATGGTTCAGTTTTCTTAGTGAGATCGGTAAGTGGTTTAGTGATGGCAGCAAAATTCCCAATGAAGCATTGGTAGAAGTTTCCAAATCCGAGGAATGATCAGACTTGTTTAACAGTGGTAGGGACTGGCCAATTGGCAATTCCTGCTAGTTTTATTGGGTCCATCTGAATGCGTCCAGGGGTGATGATCATTCCTAGGAACTCGACTTCCTGTGTGGCAAACTTGCACTTTTCTAGTTTCAGGAATAGATCATTGTCTTGTAACTGTTGTAAAACTCGTTTTGTCCGCTTTTCCAGTTGTTCCAGTGTTTCTGCACATATTAACATATCGTCCATGTAGATGATTAACCACCCTTCATTGATCATGTCTCTGAAGTATTTGTTCATCATAGTTTGAAAGGTTGACAGTGAATTGCATAACCCAAAGAACATAACTGTTGGTTCATAGAGCCCTCGATTGGTAATAAAGGCTGCTTTCCATTCGTCTCCCTTTTTGATGCAAACATTGTTGTATCCCCATCGAAGGTCTAGTTTGGTGAAATACTTGGTACCTCGCAGTTTAGTCATAAGATCAGAGACAAGGGGAAGGGGATATGCGTTCTTGACGGTCCATTCATTCAGGTATTGATAATCTTGACAGGGTCAGAGTGTTCCACTTTCCTTCTTTGCTACAAAGAAGAACGGTGATGCCTGTGGTGATGTAGATGGTTTAATATATCCTTTCTTGAGTTGTTCATCAATCCATTCATCTAACAGTCCTTGTTCTTTAACAGATAGAGGATAAAGTTTACTAGCTTTTGGGATGAAACCCTCTTTTGTGTTGATTGCATGATCCCATGGTTGACTAGATGGGAAATGCTCCGATGCCTCTTATCAAAGATGGTGCGCCATTGCTCATATTCTGTTGGTAGAGTGGTAGGTGGTTTGTCCTTCTTTAGCTTGTGTTCAAGTTCCTGTGATGTTGATGTTTTTATTCTGATCCAATAGTCATCTTCGCCCCATTGCTGAGAGTCGAGGGCCAGCTGCCAAACTGCCTTTGGCGATGTATCTAGATCTCCAATCTGTAGAGATTTTTTTTGCCAGTTGATAACTGGGTTATTCTCTTCTAGCCAAGGTATTCCTAAGATCATTCGTTGGTCACCTAGCTTAGTGATCCAGAACCAATTAATAAATTGTTGTCCTTCAATCATGTAGCATATCTTGGTCCGATGCATGATCATTCCTTTCGCATTTACCGTTCCATCTGCGTTTCTGACTTTAATTGGTTTCTTGAGTCATTCTTTCCTGAACTCCTTCACTGCTCCTTCATCTACAAAGTTTCCTTCTGCCCCGCAATCGATCAGGGCAGATGTTCCAGCAGGTAAATCGGTCGATTTGATAGTTAATGAAATGCACTTGTCATTGTTGGATAATACTATTACAGAATCAAGTGCTAACTGTTCAGATCTCGATAATAAGGAAGGGCCAACCGCTGAGTGACGCTTCCTAACTAAAAACCCTCATTTTTGAATTCGTTTAAGAGGGTGTTCTTCTCTTCAGTAGACATTGCTGAAAAGATGGCTCTAATCTTCTTTGCTGGTTCGTCTTCTTCCTTCTGTTGTTCCTCAGTGACAGAACAGACTGCCTTATTTTGGTAAGAAGACCTGGATGAAGACGTATCATTGCATTTCGGGCAGTTCCTGGAGATGTGTCCCTGTGTTCCACATCTGAAACACTTTCCAGTCTTTCAGTACTCTTCTTTTTGATCATCTGTCAATCGGCTAGGAGTCACAGTATTTATAGCTCTGATTGTTCCGGATTGATTGTTGTTTTGATTGAAACGTGTTCCAGATCCATCATTGGTTCTCCTGTTTCCTTGTCCTGTCATATCCCAGGCATTATGGTGATCCTCTGCCTTGTCATAGGCTTCTTGCATCGTTTTGATCTTCCTTTGGTCCTGTAAGATTGTCCTAGCGAGTTCTAGGGGTAATCCTTTGATGAATGCTTGCAACTGAGCGGGTATTCCTGTGAGCCCAGAGGTTCCTATGTCCATGCAAAATTTCCTAATGTATTCTGGGACAGAAACACCATTTCCAACTCTTAATTTGGATAGATTGTTCAGGGCTTGAAGAGCACTGTTAACTTCTCCCCAATCATTGATGAAACGTGTTTCAAATGCTTCATAGTTGCTCCATTTGAATGTGGCTGTGGTACTGCCTTTATTATCATTCAGTTCTCCTCAGATAATGGTTTTCCAGTCGTCTAACTCTGGTCCCATGCATGCAAGCGCATATCTGACTTTCTTTTTGTCTTTTCCTTCATAGTTCTGTTCGTTGAGGGTAAAGTAATCCTCAAGCTGTCCTAAAAACGACCTTGCTTCGATTCTTTTGCCTGTAAAAGGTCATATAGGCTGCGGTTTGATATCTCCTTTAGAGCTAGCACTGGTTTCAGATGCCATTCTTGGTTCAGGAGTAGTCGGTGGTTCAGGGTTGATTGGTGGTTCAGGGGTCGGTGTTCTAGTGATTGGTTTCGGTTCTGGAGTAGGGGTTCTACTCGGGGTTCTTGGTTTTGGAGATGGGGGTGGTCCTTGTTTCGAGTAATCTGTGTCGAATGGATTTTCCTCAAGCTTGGCTTGTTCAATTCGTAGTAATTCCTCCCACTCTGCTAAAAGGTTAGCTGTGATTCCGTGTCGGTCACTGTCTCTAAAGAATTCTCTGTAGAGGGTCCTTCCTGGGTCATTTTCTGGTTCTCGGACAAGGTAGAGCAGTTCTCCCTGTACTTCACTACCCCAGTCTAGGTAGATTTGATCGGGTAGATCAAATTCAAAGGCTCCTGAGTAGAAGTCTCCTGAAAAATATCTGTCTGGGACTGGTTCGTTTCGTTTCCGTCCTTCTGTAACAAAATACCAGGTTCGCTGGTAGAGAAAAACTTCTCGTTGTCCAAGGTAGTATTTCCCCTTATAGGTGACGGATCTGTTCGGGGGTCGTTCCTGAGAGCTGCGGGTCTCAATGGTGTTGGCTAGGGATGATACCCTGAGCTAGTCCTGAGTTCCAACTTATGTTATGGTCGATGTCCACAATGTCATTCAGCATCCAAGTCTACGGCAACAAACAGAGTCTCGGTCTGTTCCCAGTCACTTGGACAAGGGTTCTAGGCACTAAGCCTGATGATGACGAAAGCTAGTGAGAGAGCAAGGAGAGTGGTTGAGGCGACGAGCAAAAGAGCATTTAAGTTATGGATAAGATTCGACTAAGTTGGAACTAAAGAACTATGGTACATGAGAGGGGTTTATATACATTAAGAGAACAATAAAGATTAAAGGGGAAAGAGCATAGCTATCTAGGAAAGGAAAGATGAAGGTAGCTATTAAAAGAGATAACATCCAAGCGTAACTATGGGTTTGTAATAAGTAGATGTAGTCTGTTTACAAAGGGACAAGAGAACTGTAACAATTGCTGTGTAAAAGCTATTCAAATGCAGTGTGATTGCTGTATCTTGCACAGCAGATGACTGAGCATTGCTGCACATTGCTGTGGATGAGGTCATTCTGTACCTTATCTTATTATATTCCTTCTAATATGTTCTATATGATATCATAAAGTTCTTTATGACTTCATTATCCACTGATAGTTATCTCAATGATGTCAATATGACTTCATTATGTACCTGATGATATCATATCGTGCCTTATGATGTCATCTCTATCAATAGATGTTCTAGACCATGAATATGATAACAGTTAAATATGAAACACATTAATTATTCACTATAAATTCATTATCTTGCTCATATCTAATCCATTAATCGTTATCTAATCTCCAATCAATGATTATATAATACTCTGATAAGATATAGATTAGATGGTGTTAGATAAGATAAGATAATAGGTGAAACGGATGAGTATTAAGTGAATACATTTCCCATGTATCTTTTAACCACAGGATGTCTGAAAGAATGGACAAGATGGTCTGTAAGGAAATTAGAGATGTGGAATTGGCATATGATTCCTCTCTAGAACTGGTAAATTCAGGGTTAAATTATCTCCTCTCAAATATGAAGGAGGAGAAACCATAGATGAGTTCCTCAAATTTGAGAGGCAACTCCTCAACTTTTTCAGCATCTATTTGCTGCTGAAGCTGGAGGCCAGCTCATTCAGAGTCACCTTCCTAGGGCAAATCCTAAAGGGGAAAGCTCTAAAGTGGTTTCAACACACAATCAACTCTAACACTGATTGTAGTTGGAGATTCAAGGTCTCAATGGTAGCCCTCAAAAGATATTCCATTAGGGATGCCTCTTCATGAGATGCCACTATGAAATTTGACCATCTCTCCCAGAAGGGACAGTCTGTTACTGAATTAAAAAAGGATTCAGAGTGTCTGAGTCAACAAATGATCCAGACTCCTTCTGAATATGATTTGGCAAGGAGATTTCTCAACACCTTAAAGCCAGAAATCTCAACTAAGGTTGTGTTACAGTTCTCTTTTCCCTTTGTTAATGGACTAACATTTACTTGTTACAAATCCATATGGCATGGATGCAAAACATTGTTTCAGAGTCTTGAAAGCATTGTGCTGTTCTGTTGTTCAGACACATCATACATAGACTAATGTAATTCACACATATCTTCTTACTTATTCGGCCTTCAAGCCCGACCTAAACCACTCAACTGCCACATCATTGCCCGCGTGACAGCAGGAACCCTAAACAGAAACTTTACTATCCACCCCAGATGCCTTGTCCACCCATCTGAGCCCAGTAACGCGATCATCCCCATCGCCCGTTTGGTTAATCTAATCGTGCTGATGGCGCGCGCATACCGAGTTGTCGCAAACTCATCTAGCATACGCTCCGCGGAGGAAGGGTCTTGCAGGTACATCTTCATGTGCTTCGCGAGGACGACACCGAGACCGACGGCGTCTCGCAGGCCAAGGTTCATCCCCTGTCCACCAACGGGAGAGTGGATGTGGGCTGCATCCCCGATGAGGAAAACCACCTGGCTGGCTTCATTTTGTACATGCAGCCGGACGAGAAACTTGTCAGCGATGGCGGCGTGAGTGCGGAACCGAGTAGACCATAGCATCTTGTCGATCTTGATGGCATCTTCTCCCTCTGCAGAGATCAAAAACGGGAATCGGTGTTTATCCAAGAACTCCTGAAAGTAGTCTACTCCGGGAGATGAAGGCGGCGGGCCATTCCCGTGAGGGACACTAAACCCGATGCGGTATGACCTATCTTCTAGGGATTCGTATGTTTCTGGGTAGGGCGAGCGCGGCACGGGGATGGCGATGAAGAACTGGGACGAAGCTGTACATCCGAAAAGTTCGTCGCGTGGTAGGGAAGGCGCATTTGAGAACGTGACATCAGCCATGACCATTTGCACCACATCCTTGTCTTCGGTCGATGCACCACCAGGGTCTGTAAAGCCTATTTGGAGTGACTGGCGGACGGCGGACCGTGCCCCATCCGCTCCAATGACGTACGTGGCCTTGATCGTTTCTCCGTTCTCGAACGTGGCGAGAATTCCCCCTTCTTCCTGGGAGTCGGATAACCCGGCTAGCTTGTACGGTCTCTCGACTCTCACGCCCAGTTCTTCTGCCTTTTTTTCAAGAACTCGCTCGGTAGAGTATTGGGATACGATCAAGGTAAAGGGGAATCGTGTGTATCCGTCGAGTCCGCCAAATTTGAAGTGAGAAAGGAGGCCGGATGCGGTATAGATGCTCGTCGCTCTAGCTTTGGTCCCATGAGTGACGAGGTCGTCGGCGACGTGGATCGTGTCAAGGGACTAGATTGGGGCATCAGTCATTGTTGGTGTTAGAACAGTAGTAAAATCGGAACTTGCCTCAAGCGTTGCGGCGTGCACGGCTAGAGCGCGAGAAGAGAAGGGTCGCATGTTCTGCTCGACAGCATCGACAATGACAAAGTCCTTGAATCCTTCATTTGCAAGCGAGACAGCGGCTGCCAGCCCCGTTGGGCCAGCTCCAACGATGAGGACGGTCGTTTGATGAGGTAGCATTTGGTGGGTTGCGGCATCCCTTCCGTGGGCCAAGTCGGCCTTAAATGTAACTTTACGTCAACTTTCAACGTTCAACGTTCAACTGCCATTTTGTGACGCGATTCCGTGCGCTATGAGTTCATAGGTATTAGCAACCTCCTGCGAAAAAATGTAAAGGCACTAGACGCACTGATGCGCGCCGCTAATAAGATACCGGCCCTTCCCGAGACAACACATGATGCATGATGGGCAACAATATTTCTTATTCGCAACTCGTGGCCAACTAGAGTGGCTGGCTGGTGATTAACGATTAATGGCAGCGCCCTGGACATCACAGAAGGTCGTAGACTCAGGGGCCCATGGCTAGTCAACGTTCCCCCTACTTCTCTCGCGGCACAATAGAGCTGCCGGCGGAAGTCATCCAGGAAGCCTTTGCATCTTTTGCCGCAACGATCTCAACCATCGATCCTGCCCAATTTCCATGGTTTCTGGGCCACGTCTGTTCATCGTGAAGGAGATTATTCCAATCCGAATTCTGGAACTCTGTCCTCGTAGGATTTGATCAGGAAGACTCGGATAACGAACATACTGCCCAAGCCGTTCGATTCTTCCTGGAACAGGAACACGCAGCTCCATTTTCTTTCGATTTGATATTAAAGGCTTATGTGTCCGACTTCCCTCCAGACGAAGGGGATCACATACGCCAGACATTTGGGGATGCTGGTTGATGCGTCGATGCGTTGGAAAGATGTGTATATTAAAGCCTGCGCTGAAGATTTATTACCATTGACTCGCGCAGAGAATCGTCTCCCTCTTCTGTGGAAGATTTAATTAGTTTTGGCCGGAAGCAGACAAAGTACCCGATGCGCTGTTCGGCATATTTCAAAACGCACCATCCCTGAATATAGTTGATATGCCAGAGCTCGCCGAATGGAAGCTCAACTTGGAAAATATGACGGCCATTACCACGGACGAACTGGGCTCTGGCGCTTCCGACTTTATCACCGTTAACCAATTTGGAATAACTGATCATAGGTTCCACGTTCGAACACGACATTCCATCCGGCTTTATTCTACTTTTAAACGTGAACAGGTTGAATTGTAAACCTAGTTGGTTGCGTTTCTTCGAAGCTCACGCACTACAGGACCTCTCGATCCAAAATGAGGATTATGACTTGTCTATTGCTGGCACCGTGCTATCATTTTTGCGCAGGTCATCTCGTGGCATGAACGTCTTACGTCTTTGTATAGAAGGAGCCGATGGGACTACGGCTGCCGACATCATTAAACACACGCCCCAGATTGTTCATTTGGAGCTTATAGGCATTGTCGACATTAGGGATATCCTTAAGCAGCTTACCATTCCGAAAAACGCATCAAAAAATCCACCGCAGGAACTACTCGCATCTCAGATGCAATCATTGTCTATCACTTTTACCGGGGATAATAATGTCGAAGAGGACTTAATATCTGATCTACTCTCATTACGGACTGCTGCAAAGGATGATGACGGTGGTTACAAGAGACTAGAGAAGCTCAACATACCTACAAACAATGACGAGGTGTCCGCGGTTGTACAGCAGAGAGTCATTGCGATATGCCAAGAACGTGGCGTCAATATATAGATCAAATATAACCGTTGAATTGGTGAGTCTTTCATCGATAACGTACAAGTTGATTTTTGACTTGCTACGTCGTTTTACGAATGTCTGCCAGGTTGTTGTGCCCACTGAATACCTGTTAAGCAAAATGCTGGCAGTCGCGGTCCGCTCCAAGACACAATTTTGACTGTACTAGTATACGGTGTTGTCAATAGTTTGTATTATTGTTAAACGTCTTCCGATTGACGAGCCCGGTTTCTGGCTTGGCCCTGTGCATTTTTCGAGATAAGTGATGAGTGATCCCAGGCGCAATGCTAACGTTCAATTAGGATATCATACGTGTCACGATATCAGTATTAAGACCTGAGAAATGAGGAGCACGACCCCACGCCTATTGAATTGTCTGCAGACTCAGAGACGGTTGCAGACGCTATAGAACCAGACGAAACCGCACCGTAAGAACCATACGGCCTGATTAGATTTCGACATTCCTGGAGAAAGCGGCAGATACTTTGTGCCTCTGGCTTTGTTATGAAGAGTACTTAATAACCCGTTCAATGGCCATCATCACCGTGACACTCTTTTCAACTTGCAGGGAAAATGCCATTGATGTCATTTTCTGCATCTGCTATGCTATGTCGAGCTGATAGGTTTGCAGAGTCCTCTGTTTTACAATACAAATACAGTTCAATGCTGTGGTGAAAGTTATGGTCTATCCTTGACCGTGACTTCAGACATGGTATACCGATCCATCAACGCTTCCAGTCCTTCATTTCCACCAAGTTTAGCAATTTCCCCCCGAACATGGGTTTCTATGACATCCAGAACAGAAAGAGTGTACTCGAATGACTTGGTGTGATTTCTTAAGTATTCAATTGTCAGTTTTTTGAGCGTCGGTGTGGAAGGGCGTTTTTGGAGGACGTCTATGATGAGGATGGAATAAGATGAGAGAATAGGTGAAGAAGAAAAACGTACTTAAGACTTGGTGATTTGATTTGTCGGCCTGGATGCTATGTACAACGGGGAAGGAGAACTTGCCTTCTGAAAGGTCATCCGCGTATCCTTTAGTTGAAGTGTACTTGAAAAGGTGAATAAGCCAGATAACAAGTACTAGATGTCCAGACGTGCCTCTTCGCTCGCCAAGTTCATGTAGTCATCTCTGATTTGGAAGTAGACAGACATAAGGTTGATGAGAGGTATATAGTCTCTAAGTCGGTGGGTTGAGTGACGGGTAAAAATCCGGGAGGAAAACCATGCTGTTGACAGAGTGGTGCGAAATCTTACACGTCTTTGTTAGTCGTGGCGCACCCTCTCATGAGTTTGATACCGATTCGGAGGAGACCACCAGATTCTATGTGACTATGTAACAAAAACGCCAAGGACAAGAGCACATTAATACACACTTTGCTTCACCATTGATATGTACTCCTCCTCCGTCGGACACTGGAAGGTGTCACGCCACAAGATATCTTTTCCTTGTCCTCGATGCAAAGACAGGAGTTCCTCGTTGACTATCTTGTCAATGTCTGTGAGCCCGTCATTTGGTATGGCAAAGAGTTGTTGGTAGACGAGGAAGTAAACATAGTTATTGTTTGAGGGACACCATAGATTTTGTGTGCCACTACAGCGGTCCAGCAGTTCACATTGATCGGATGGTTCGTCAACGATGGGGAAGCTCACCTGGATGACCACGACGAAGATCGGAACTGTCTTCTATGTCATCTATCCTATGCACCAGTTGATGATGATGTCGAGTGAAGGACGAGAGCTTGAAGAGCCATAGTGACATACATCAGACTGGCGGTGTGCAGCGTATTGACAATATTGGCAATCATTTTGAGCTTTTCGGATGGGATGTTTAACCAAGCATTGAATGATTCGAGGAACCTTCCCCGAATATCTTTCCCAGGGAATGACATGGTGTACGTGAAAGGTTCGAGGAGCGCTGCTTCATCTGATTTGTTCCAGCTTGGTTGAGAGGCGAGCGTCGACCAGAGAGAGACGTCCATTATAACTGATGGTCCGTGACGCGTGACGCCCAGATGCATAACGTGTGACACTGACATGTGACCTCCTAACTCGAGTATCACGTGACTATATATTATGTCACACTTCACATGTCACGAAGTAATGAATCAAAAGCTAGCAGCAACATACTTGATATGATCGCTGAAGCTCTAAGATCTGAAGGTTGACAACACCCCAAAAATGACTCGCGCAACAGATATCGTCAAACGAGGCTGACAACGCTGTTATTCACTTGGACTGTGGCACGCGTTAGTCTAGGTGAGATGAAAATCACGTCACGCACGGTCAGACATCAAAATCACAGGTACTAATGTACCGTATTGTTATCACAAGTTACTAGGTTTGCGGGTGTAATGTCCTGAGCAATGGTCATTACGAAAATGTGGCCGGACGCCCGAAAGATACTTTTAGTATCCAATTTACTCTTTATAGATGGAACGTTCCATCGACATCGGAAAATCTTCAGGGATATGGGGACGAGTCACGAAACGACGGCGGCATTATTTCTTATCCCAGGCTCATCTGTCACTTATAATGGGCGGGATCCTTATCACAGGTCTTCTATCTCAGACAGCTGGTGCGCTATACCATGGACCACCTAACGCCATACAACACTTTCATCTCTCTTCTCGTTGTCTGGACCCTTGTCAAATTCACACAATTCGTTCTCAGGCGACGCAACGCTCGGCTCGTCCAGTTGAAGGGCCCAGTCAGCGATAATTTTTTCTTCGGTAAAGCCAAGGAGATGATGGCCTCAAAGGACCGTGCTCCTGTTTATGAGCGCTGGGCAGGCGAACATGGCCCTGTGTTTGAAATTGCAGTCCAGTTGGGCAAACGAGCCGTTGTTATTTGTGATCCCAAGGCTATCGGGCATCTTTTTTCAAAAGATACATTCACCTATAACCGACCCCCATTTAATACGGCTTTACATAAAGCTTTCGTAAGTTAAGCTACATGTAAACTTCCTGCCAGGCCCGTTGACTAATTGTGCATTATGTATCAGTTTGGACCGAATATTCTGGCTGCCGAAGGCGAAGACCATCGGCGGTACGTCTATAGGAAGTTCTTTCTGGGGTATTCTTAAACGTTTCCAAAGACAACGTAGGATACTGTCACCGGCCTTTAGTAATGCTGTATTGCGCACAGTAACAAGTGTATTTTACGACTCAGCATACAAGGTAAACTTAACTCAATGCGCAGTGAACGTCTCTGACATCATCACTCAGGTTAAAGCACATTGGAGCACAATATTCGAGTCCAGCGACGAAACCATAATCGACGTACAGAAATGGTATGTTGTCCTAAAAAATATTTGATCAAAGTCTAACGCGTCCATGCCATGTCTAGGATGAAACGAATCACGTTAGTTTCTTTCCTAATCGGTTACTTAAGTATCAATGTTCATTCAGGCTTGATTCTGTTGGCATTGCTGGCTTCGGTCACGACTTCAAAACTTTGGAAGGACACAATTCTCCTGTTTCCCAAGCATTTGAATCGTTCAACGTGTCTATGAGTAATCGTCAAAATTCTTTTTCCTTTCATAGTCAGAATTTTTTCTTCCTTCTGGGCCCGATTTTCCCCCAAATTGTCAGAATGCCAACCGAGAAATCACTTGCCTATCGAAACATGGCAAATGCAGCATCGGAAATGGCTAGTCATCTTCTTGAGAATTCTAAAAAAGAAAAGGAGAGCTCAGAAAATGTCAAAGACAAGTCCATCCTTGGTCTTTTAGGTCCGTGTTATATGCTCTTTACCTAGGATTCGGTCCGTTTGATCCAGTCGAATGGCAGTCAAAGGAGAAATTAGCGATGCAAAATTGACTCATGAAGAGGTTGTTTCGCAGGTAGTATTTACTTTCATTTATGACAATCAGTGGCTCACAGTCAACAGATTGTGTGTAAATTATTCACTAGCGTCTGACCCTTGAATGACTAACGTCACACGTTTTGATAGAGTACACTACTTTTTGCAGGTGAGCATTTGCTCATTTAGTATATTTCGATAGATGACCTGTTTCATGCAAAGGTTACGAAACGACAGCTGGTAAGTTCATGTTACAACCGTCCTGCAGCTCTCGATCTGCTCAACGCCCACATTATAGTTGCCTTATCGGTGCATACATAGCGTTTAAAGTCGTGTTGCATTCTAATTTTTTTCCTAGTGGGCGTTAGTCGAGCTAGCTCGTCATCCAGAGATCCAGGGTCGGCTAAGGGACGACCTACGCGAATTCGCAAATAGCGATCCCACATGGGATCAATTGACATACGGACTCCGTTATCTCGATGCCGTTGTGCACGAAACATTGAGATTTCATCCACCCGTAGAAGAATTGAGTCGCGTGGTATGTCTTCTGATCACTTTTCACGGAATCTCATTTGATACACTCTCAGGCGGTGGAAGATGATGTCATCCCTTTAGACTCCCCAATCGAAACTAAGTCCGGGAAAACGATAGAATCGCTCTTCGTTCCTAAAGGAACAAGATTGACAGTGCCTTTCTCATTCATTAACCGCAGCGAAAAGTTTTGGGGTCCTGACGCAAATTCTTTTGTTCCTGAGCGATGGCTACAGGAAAACCCATATATGCACACCGCCCTCCCTGGTCACAGACATCTCCTGACGTTCGGGATGGGACCAAGGATGTGCATAGGGAGGGGATTTGCTCTAGCTGAGTTCAAGGTATGTATATTCATTCTCGTCATGAATCGTTTACCATTGTGTTTGTTGTAGGCTGCCCTATCAGTCCTGATCCGAAACTTCAGCTTCGAGCTGTTGAATGGACCGGATACAAAACTGGACATTAATAAAACCTTGTTTCCCTGGCCGAAATTGGCTGGAGAAGAGGGGGCTGCCCTCCCGATGCGAGTGAGACAGGTGTTGGGCTTGTCACAAGCGCCACTTAATGCCACGATTATAAACACTTAGTTATGTGTCATGTGTAGTCATTATCCTCTCTACTACCTCCAAACTTTATTGTCCTCGCCCCCAAGGAAAACGTGAATCCACATACAGAGGTGTCCGTTGCTTGGCTCAGATCCCACAGATACTATACAATGCTGCCGAGAAACCGTGTTCTGGAGCTTGCTCCATGTATCCCTTTCAGTCGTGCCTTCCGTTTGGATGCGTCGGATTCAGAAGGGAACAGTGCGACACTACGGATGGTTGTGAAGCTCTGTATAGAGCGATATCTGGCAAGTCAATGCGAATATGAACGAGGAAAACTCGTACGCATTCAGACTTGGCGTGGATAACGAGCACTGAACTATTGATGAATGAGAAGGTGGCAGTTCTTGATGTAGTAACTCTGAATGAGTAATGTGCTGAGGAAGATGAGACTGACGACGCAATGTTGCCAGTCATACCGATCATTCATGGTTGTGAGTCCGGGTACAGAAGCCACAAATGGTAAAGTACACTGAAACGCTGCTGAAAGTGAACAGCCCAGTCCAGCGTACAAGCCGAGACAAAAGGTTCAGCCGAGGGTTTTGAACGAACATAGTTGAATTATGACTTTGGGAAGATGTAGGCGTAGAGCGTAAGCTTTACGGGACCGTGTTTTGTCGGGGCCGCTCTAGATGGAGGAAAGAAGGGTATACTGAGGACGATATCCGAAGTGTTATGCCTCGCTTCTCGCATTTGCGCAAGGTATCAGGAAAATAACCCCTCTACTCGGAAAGAAGATTTATCTCTCAGAGCTAATGTAACAAGTATGGAGTAGTGTAAAATGTTCACAGTCTCCGCAGAACAGGGGTTGATCTGAATCGGTTACTTACCTATTTGTTACTCTACCTGATTGAAGATACGATCACGGGCATGAGTGTGCACGATCGTGCACTCGGTGAAACTGCAAGCCACGACTTCAGCCGGGGAAGTCGAGATCCACATCCGCTCCACAACCAAGGACATCTATGCATGAGTCAATAAATCATTGCATCCGAAGAAAGCCTAGATATGCATCCGAATAAAGCAATCCAGGATGAGAAGCCGTGGACAGCGGTTAGTTTGAGGTATAAAAAATGACATCACGTGGCCCTCCTTCCTCTCACCGGCTGCCACTAGCGTCAGACCAGTTTCTAAGCGGGCCTAGCAATGGTACAACTATATATTGGAAGTGCACACGGTACACGATGCAGCAAACCCAATTCGTTCCTCTCATGGCGTCACAAGCCCTGCTTGCCCTTCTACTACCTATCTTCATCTATTATGCTCCCACCATTTACCGAAAAACTGTCAACAACATAAAGGTAATGTAGAATGCAATGTGGCTAAACGGTCCTCTTAAAAATACCTTTTAGCTTCGATCTATTCCGACTGTTGGTTGTTCTGGCTTATTAACTTCATATTTTGGAGCGCAACGATTCGTGAAAAATGCTGAATCTATAATTCAAGAGGGTTATGATAAAGTACTGGTCCACCGAGTCATTTTGACAGCAATTTAACTAAAGAGTCACAGTATCGCGGATCAATTTTCAAAGTATCGATGATGCGAGAGTGGATTGTAGTCGTGTCTGGCCCGGACAAAATGCGTGATATTAGCCATGCATCTGATGAGTATCTCTCGCCAAACGAGGCTGTGAAAGACGTAAATTTCATATTTTTCTTGCGTTTATGTCCATGCCTAACTAGATATATGTAGATCATGCACCTCGATGTAAGCTTCGGTTCCGTCACGTTCGACGACCCGGTACATATCGATGCCATCAGAAATCCGCTTACACGGAACATTGGGGCGAGGTACGATGATGTCCGCGAAGAGATATTAGCAGCGTTCGACGATCATATTCCTATAAAGGATGACGGTATTGAAATATGCCATTTCATGTCTTAAATGGTTCTGACTCGTTAGCTCCAGAATGGGTCAAAGTTCCTGCCTATTCAACCATAAGGGAAATCGTTTGTAGAGCGGGCAACAGGATGCTAGTCGGCTTACCACTGTGTAGGGTCATTATTTTTCCCAACGGCAGACCCTCATCCACTAGATTCACAGGCCGTAATCCAGAATATCTAGAGCTTAGCAAGAATATTGCTATTGATATTATCACAGCCAGTAGAGCTCTCAACAACCTTCCGCCCTTTTTGAAACCGTGTGTACCCCTGGTTTCTTACAGGGTGTAGTGCGCGGTTGTTGATATTTATCTAGCATTGCCTCTCCATTCATGGTAGTGGCTCGCACTATTCAACGCGCGATGAGGCACGTGGGACCCTTTGTTAAAGATCGTCTAGAACAGGAGGAAACTTATGGGAAGGACTGGCCCGACAGACCTGTCAGTATTATTTTGATTTTTTCTGACCCCAATATTCACTTCGTCATAGAATGACATTCTTACCTGGATGCTCGACGCCTCAAATGGAAAGCAGCGCAGTTTGAGGGACATCACATCCCGCCTTCTTTTGATTAATTTTGCTGCTGTTCATACAACGACCAATGTGCGAAAGTTCCTGTCGCTAAGATTACAAGCTCCACTTACTTTCCTCCTGTATTTAGACACTTACCAACGCCCTATTTGACCTGGGAACATATCCGGAATATGTACAGCCTTTGCGTGAAGAAATTGAAGTCGTCATCCAACAGGAAGGCTGGTCCAAGGCTGCCATGGGAAAGATGAGCAAGCTAGACAGTTTTGTTAAGGAATCGATGCGGTTAGCATCCAACAGCGTCTGTACGTGGTTTTACAAATCTTGCTATCCGCCCTGCGAACTCATTTATCGTTAGTTGGGTTACTGCGCAGAGTGATGAAGGACTTTACTTTCTCAGATGGTACGACTGTACCCGCTGGGAATACCCTATCCGTCCCCAGCATATCCATGCATACTGATCCGGTAATATACTTCCTTAAGCTATATCCCTTCAAGCACTGATGAATTAATACAGGACGTTTACCCTGATCCAAATACCTTTGATGGCTTTCGCTTCGAGAAGATGCGTGAAAAGGAGGGAGAGAATAACAAGCATCGATTTGTTTCAATCGAAATTGACTATCTATTATTCGGCCAAGGCCGTCACGCATGGTAACTGTTTTGAAACTCATGTTTGAAATGATGGTTAACTGTCTCTAGTCCTGGTCGATTCTTTGCGGCCAACGAATTGAAGACACTGCTTGCTCACGTCCTGATGAATTATGATGTCAAATTAGCCAATGGTAACGGACGTCCCAAACCTGTTTGGTCCGGAGCAGGTAGGACACCGAATCCTACGGCACAGCTCTTATTCCGGAAGCGGGTTCGCAATTAAGATCCGGATATCGTTATCTATCAATGCAATTGATATGAACTTCGATACTGTCTTCATGACATTAACGAGTATACCGCACCCCGAAACGTTTGGCTTCACGGTCCTAAGCACGTTCGTTTTGTTACGTTATTTTAATCTTATAATATACCAACGTTTCTCTGCGAAAAAATAGTTCTACATCTTGGCATGGCGGAGGCGAAGCCTTGACCCATACCCGTTCAGAGAGATCATCTTGAGGGATATGCAACCAGGCGCCCAGGAAAGACATGAAATTTATGACATCATGCATCACATCTCGTGTTGCCATTGCGTGAATACAACATGAGGCTGAGGACTTTAAATATATCGGGAATCTTTGTCAAAGTCAGGGCTGTGCGATGCTATTTCGTCCCTTGCCTTCGGGCGCAAACTGACTCACGGACTCATCGGTTTGATAAGTATTGCTTCTCGATGATCCCAGCGTACATAGGCACGATGGGCGCATACGAGTACTATAGCCAGTAGGCTGGAACCTGACTGCGGATGCTATTTATCCCCGTCAGTTCAGAATGCGAACCAATGGCCTGGGAATTAATGCATTGGTTCACAGTCTAATTGGTAAGTCTTGTTCGTCACGCGTCACGCGTCACCAACCACATGACCATGTGCACTCACTTTTTTTTTTTTTTTTTTTTTTTTTCGCATAGGAATATGTGATAGTGGAGCAAACTAAAGTAAGTACGACATGGTAGACGACAGCAGTGAAGAGACCACAATGGTATCTGTGTAGGAAGCCCAGGTAGCTAATTGAACGTGGGGAAAACAACCGAAGGAAGAATCCATCAATCCGGGAACAGCGCGAAGGGCGGTGAGCGTAAGGAATTAAAGCGTCAAACGACGCGGCCCTAGGGTGGGCTTTCAGAAACGCGATAAGGCCAACGTAGTTGTTATCCCGTCGGAGGAAGGCTGGAAAAGAAGTAAACGGAGGAGGGAATTGACGGCACTCACAGATGATGTGGGAACGTGTCGCGGGGGTGTGGTGTGGGCAGTACGTGCAATGGGTTGGGGCGGCCGGGAAGAAGCGGCGCCGGTACTCCGCAGAGGGCATGTGTCCAGTGGCGAAACGGACGAAGCGCGAGAAGAGCTGGAGGGAGTCATCGCAGCGGGTGATGAAGCGAGATCTTTGGTGGCCGAGGCAGGGGACCAAAGGGCGGCGTCGTCCATTGAGGCGGACGAGGTTGTATCCGCGCGTCTTCTGGGAAAGCCATGCAAGGCGCCAGTGGGAGCCAGCGGTGGTCCGGAAGCGCTTCTGGGCAGCCTGCCTAGTGTAGAGGGCAGGGCACGCGGGATCAGGCAAGGCGGCGACCAGGGCGTGGGCAGCCTCATTCTCGGGGACGCCCATGTGGCTGGGGCACCCATGTGGCTGGGGCACCAAGACCATGTGCACTCACTGAGACCCAAACTACTAGTATCCTCGCTTGCGCAACGGCTCCATAGTTCCGTAGCTTTCAGCTAATTTGCATATCGGCTGTGCTTGCTAAAACTCGGCGGTTGTGGAAGTAACGCTTCCGCACTGTTTCTGATTTCGGCTAGGTCCTCAAGAAGGAGAACAGATGTCGAGCTTGGAAGCGGGCACACTGAGGTTGCCAGACCTATTCCCATCTCAAGATTGCTGAAATTGCCATCGTCCAGACATGAACGGTTGCGGTTCCGCCCAAATCTGCATCACAATCTATTGCAAACTTTCTGATGCCGTCATGCGAGTTAAACGTGAATGGGGGTGCGTGACCTTCGCTTGTTCTTGTATGCGCCATACCGTATCACTGTCATACATTACTTGGCTTGACCAATGAGATACAACGACCAGTTGGACACCATAGCAGATGTAGCTATACTGACTTCACTCAACAATAGAAACCACGCTAACCCATCAAACCTGTAGAATACATGTCAAAAATATTCAAGTATCCCGAAAGAACCCAACACTTCAAATATTAGATGCAAGATTTCCGTGCTTTTGGTTCGATCCCGAAGGATCTTAAGCCCAGGGCCCACGACAAGGGAAGCACGAGGAAAAGAGACAAATAGTCTCTTCACCATCCCTGGGAAAGGAAACACTCACCTTGTTCGAGCGGCGAACGAGGCGGGCGACAGGGCGACGGGCGGCGAGCGAAACTAGAGAAAGAAAGAAAGAAAGAAAGAAAAACAACGTCAGCCACACTTGAAAACGAAAAAAAAGCAGAAAACAAATCCTGTTGGGCATTGCTGCCCAAGCCCCTTAGGGGCGAAGGTGAGCTTGAAGGATTGGCCCGCCAAAGAGACGTGCCATCTTGATTCCATAGCGCTTAAAAATGCCAGGGCCAGCTCGCTTGTTGATTTTTTTTTGCGCGCTTAAGAGGAGATGCCTCGGATCCAGCAAGATTTTCCACCTTGTTGACAGTAGTAGGACGAGGTTTCGTACTTCCCAGTGTAGCCTGAGTATCGATTCCGTACTTATGAACCGAGCAAGACAACCGGCCAGAGTGCAGCTTCTCTTGAGTCTCCGGCTTGTCGAAAGTCCGAATGTACTTGATAAGCGCCATCTTGTCAACAAGGACAAAATCATCCGGGATGCTTCTCAGTGGCACTGGCAACATGGCGACCGTTGTGTTCCTGACGGGGTTGAAGTCCTGTAAATTGTTAGCAACCATATGACGGGGGCGGGTAGGAGTGGGGGCGGCCGGTGTATCCTTGGCGGGGTTGAGATCCTGGGCGTCCAAGGCGGCCTCCCAAATTTTAATGACGTTGTAAATTGGGCGGGTGGGAATTGGTGTGGCGATAGGAAGACGACCGGCGTCAGGAGAAGAGGAGGAGGAGGAGGAGGGGCAGGCGGGGAAAGCAGTGCAGGGCATAATAGCATGCATGGTGTGTAGAATGTGGTTAACTGGAAAGAGGAGTCAAGCGTGCGCGGGCGACTTTTGTATGTCGCTGAGATGTCAGCCACCTGGTCACGATCGACATTCCTATTTTGGCATCACGGTCTTGGACGCCACGAGCGCGTGAAATTGGCGTTACAACTACAACCTGTACATGTAGCTCTCAGTTTATCAGCATAACGCAGTTACATACGCACAGATATCTGAACGAACAAAAATAACTATGATTGCTCCGACCCGTCTACCATGGTCTGCCTTCTCAGCTCTATTGTCCACCAGATCGGCTCCGTCGTCTTGATCCACACATTTTGCCCGGGAACCAGATGGTTAGCTGAAATAAGACTGTCGAATGAAGGTTCACTGTTGGCTGTATGTCATATTTTCAGCCCAACTCTTGTCGCGCGCATAGAATAATACACACTTAGATTCCTATCCAATCCAGATGTGGATAGAACTGAGCTCTCGACTCCTTCTGGCAGTAATCCACACGTCTTACCAAGAGAATCATGGTCTATTGTGAAGGTTTGTTCCCCTTGAAACGTCTGCATAAGCAACATGGAATGCGAAGACAGATTGCTGGCCCACGCTATCAAGGACCCATCGAACACTATTGTCTGTAAGTCCATCTACCTTTGGGGTATCTTGCCGAGCTGCTGGAGTGGCAAGGCATGGACGACACCGACCTTGGCAAACTCACGTTTCAATTTTCTAAATAGGCACTAGATTCACAGCTAAGTTGTTCACTTGTTTGGTGAAAAACACAATTGTTGTTACTTTCTTTTTTGTTTTAGTTGTGCTACGATGACACATCTTTAGATATATGCCTTGAGGGTTTTGAACAAAACCCATTTGTGAAAGCAGGGCATGAACTTCGCAAATTTGCTAGATTTTATGTTTCATGTGTCTTAGCTTACATTCTCCTCGAGTTACGTTGCACATTTATTATATCCAATCGGTGTATCATATAGTGTACAAATTATACAAGCAATCCAATCCTTCATGCAATGGCAATATTCACTGGAGCTTCATCAGGCGTAAATTTGGGGAACGTAACAGTAAGGACCCCATCCTCCATCTTCGCATTTATTTGATCCTCCTACCAACAATTATTCTTAAATTCAATTCCAAATCATCTAACCCTTACCTTTACGCCCCGGGGAAGTTGTAGACTTCTCGCAAATTTCCCGAATCTCCGCTCGCGCACAGCATAGCCACTTTCCTCGTGCTCAGACGAGATTCGGCTCTCCCCCGAAATATTTAGACGGCCATTGTGCACCTCGATCTGGACCTTCTCCTTGGTAAGACCAGGAAGCTCCAACGTCACCGTCACAGTATTCGCTTCTGCATTCTCGTGCAAATTCATTCTGTAGAAACGTGAGTTAGATACAGTACGTCCAACTTATCAGCCAAGATGACTACTCGCCTTGGCATCAGATCCCGTACAGTGTCGCCATTTCCGTGTCGTCGGACGACCTCATTCAAGAGGTTGTCGAATCCATAGAAAGGTTCGTAATGGAACAGAGCAGTCGACATGATTACACGGATTTCAAGTCGGTATTGGTTGTGTTGGTACTCTCAGATGGTTGCACCTTTTATATACCCACCAGTCAAGACATTCTGTTATCTTCTAGCACGAACACAGACGTTGCAGGACTTGGTAGAAACACCTTGAATTATGAAGAGGCGAGAAGAACATTCTAGAATGCACAGTACTGAGGACATTTCCTGATTTCTTGCCATTTGGATGATGTGTACTTAGCGACGGTATTCCTTGTTAAGGATGGTCGTATACCATTGGCCAATCTCAAGATGAGGCACTTAGCACGTGATCTTCACGTGATCTGCCCTTGAAAACATGCAGCATGCGTTCAAGACTATGGAAGTATGGAAGTGGAGGCAGAGCCCTGGGCAGTTTGAACACTTAGAGTCCCAGTTTTTTTTGCTCTATATGATATGCGCAGGTGTTGCTTGGCTGGTAGTCGACCAATTTGGACTAGGCCTAGGCGGTGCTGTTGGCCCTTGCTCAAATCCAAGCCTGCGGATACGGATCTTCCCGGCTGTCGAATGCACGTATGAACGCCACAGACCATAGCCATCCTATAAAGCACATGCTTTGTCGAACCGAGGACAGACTAATCATTTAACCTGTGTTACCTGCAATGCTTCCTCGTCAAACAACCGTTCTAATTGTCGGTGCTGGACCAACCGGGCTAGCAACAGCCGCATCACTCGCAAATCAAGGGTGCAAAGATTTTGTCATTGTTGACGCCGTTGAGCAAAGTACTAGGCCTTTCTCATCTCGCGCTCTGGCCGTACATGCTGCCACCCTCGAGGTGAGCATCACTTTTTCTCATTCCTATACCTTAATTCTAAAAACTGCTGCTAATTTTAAACCTCACCTAGGCCCTCGACACGATCCACGTCGCTGACGACCTCATCTCCCACGGCACCAAAGCGAACTCCACAAGCATCTACACTGCATCTGGTCTCATTTCTCAGACCAACTTCAGCGGATTAGAGGGATACACTCGATATCCTTTCGGCCTGATCGTGTCTCAATACTCAACGGAACGCGTTCTTGAAAAGAAGGTGGAAGATTTGGGAATAAAAGTGGAGAGACCATACAAGTTGGTTGGGCTGATCGACTCCCAAGATGACGGAGAAGGAGGTATATTTGCTACATTTGAGAATGGAGAAACGATCAAGGCTAAATACGTCGTCGGCGCTGATGGCGCGCGTTCCGCTGTCCGCCAGCTCCTCCAAGTAGGCTTTGCAGACCCCGATGGCGCGTCGATTGAAGACAAGGACGCGATACAAATGGCCATGGCCGACGTGACATTCTCGAACGTCCCTTCTCATCCACGCGACCAGGTGTTTGGATATGCTGGTTCTTCCCAGTTTTTCATTTGCATTCCCGTTCCACGCTCTCCCTATACAGAATCGTACGAGTCCCTGTCAGATGCATCGTTCCGTATCGGGTTTAGCCTTACTCAAGAAAGCGGTCCTCCACCTTCGTCTCCGGGAATAGAATATTTCCAGGACTTCTTGAATAAACACCAATTTCCGTTTTTGACTCCTGCAGAAGGGGAGGAAACAGTCAAGATTGACAAAGTACTCTGGTCAACGCGGTTCCGCACACGCGCTGCAATCGCAGACAAGTTTCTCGTCAGGCTACATGCACAGGAAGGGAATGAGAACGATGATAAAAACAGCCGGGTGGTATTCCTGATCGGAGATGCTGCCCATATCCACTCTCCCGTTGGCGGACAAGGGATGAATCTCGGTCTGCGTGACGCCATTGGTCTCGGTGCCGTCCTCATAAAGCATATCCAGATGTACCCCCAAAACCCATCCTCGGCTGACCAACTATTAGAAGAATTTGCGACAACACGATATGCACGCGCGCTCAGCACGATCAAGCTGACCAAGCGGTCAATGGGAATGATCGCTTTACTGGCTTCTGACGGGTGGAAAAGGCATCTGGGATGGATGGTCAAGTGTTTGTTCAAAGTGCCTGCTGTGTCGCGAGCAGTGCTGTGGCAAATGAGTGGGCTGGGGCGAGTTTGAACTAAACAATGAAATTGAGTTATATACTTTTTTTCTTACTAGTGCTGGTTGAACTACGGGAATAGCTTTCCAAGAATAAAATAAAATTGCGCCTGCTACAAATAGGCAGGGTGTGATCTCGGAGACTCCAGTCTGTCAACCAACGATGACGGACATACCACGGCTCACCTCTCAGGCGCGAGTGACGGCGGAGTTGACATCGTCGTTGACGCAAGGGATCAAAGTGGGAGAAATACCAGGAAGAGGTGTTGATATCAGACATTGCGATTATGAGTAAAGATGGCTTGGGTTCAAGTTCGGCGGGAAATTCGATATGGTTCTTCAAGCCCCCAAGGCCTTTTATATGGGTGAATGATTTTCATATTTAACGGCCTCAGTAGTATGTAACGGTGTTGAATATTTCTTGTTTGCGTTACCCAGCGTCCGTTATCCCTTCTTCCAGCGAGACGAATGAATTAACTGATCGTGTGAGCCATATCACACTATTTCCAAATGACCCAAAACTCTCGTACTACTTCAACCCACATCTGGCTAGCTCAGCGATAGCAGAAACATCTAGGACATCCTACATCAAATCAAGAGACACTTTTAAAATAGAAACGCCCGGAAAGAAATGACCGGAGTGATTCTCCTGAAACAGCTCCGTATTGGTCACCGCTTTTGGTGGAATGAACGTTGACCCAATCATTAGTAAAGAACGCAGAAGAATTATTTATCCAAGCCACAGCACACCCAAAAATAAGGAACGATGGAGCCTGAAATGTTCACATTTCCACGTCGGAGGGAAGGTGCTAGTAGCGCTTCAGCAGTGTCGATGTTCAATGTTGTTGGTGATGTGTCGTCATTTGTTCAACTCAATGTTTCTCAGTGACAGTTCTATTTATGATGACAGGGTCCAAACAGCCGATTATCGGAGTGATGAGCTCTCCCCTATCACAAGTCCACCTGTTTTGTCCGCTCTGACCGCGTTCAAGTTGCTGATTGTTACAGTCTCGCCCCACAAGCAGCTGCACAATGCTGCCTCGTCGAACGACCATTCTCATCGTCGGCGCAGGGCCTACGGGACTAGCAGCAGCCGTATCCCTCGTGCATCAAGGGTGCAAAGACTTGATCATTGTCGACGCCGTCGAGCGGGACATGAGACCTTTCTCGTCCCGCTCTCTAATTGTACACTCTGCCACGCTCGAGGTGAGCATTACCGCCCAAATTTCATTCCCGCACTTCAATATTCCAGTCCTAATGTCACACCACAACTTATATTAGTGCCTCGACACAATCCACGTCAGCGAAGATCTCATATCCCATGGGACCAAGTTAAAGTCGATCGTCGACTATACCGGATCTGGCCTCCTCAGCTGTACCCAGATGGATGGACTAAAGGGATACACGCGATACCCCTTCATCTTGCTCGTGTCCCAATACTCCACCGAACGAGTTCTCGAAAAGAAAGCGGAAGAGGTCGGCGTGAGAGTTCTGAGACCATACAAGTTAGTCGGGCTGTCCGATTGTCAGGATGATGGAGAAGGACAAAGTCTGCTTGCCACATTTGAGAACGGAGAGACAATCAGAGCAAAATATATTATCGGCGCCGACGGCTCGCGTTCCACCGTCCGCCACCTGCTTCAAATACCTTTTTCAGATCCTGATGGTGCCTTGCGTGACAATCAGGACGCGAGACAGATAGTCATGGCCGACGTCACTTTCTCAAACGCGCCTTCTCTGGCCCACGACGAATATATAAGATATTCCGCTTCTTCCCGGTTCTTCGTCTGCATTCCGATCATGCGCTCGCCTTACCCAGAGTCTTACGAGTCCTTAGCAGATAGGATATTCCGTATCAGTTTTGGTGTCCCTGGAAATGGCGCTCCGCCTTCGAACCCAGGAATAGAATACTTTCAAGAGTTTCTTGATAATCACCGATTTCCATTTTTAATCCCTACAGAGGGAGACGTGGTCAAGATTGATAAAGTTCTATGGTCGACGAAGTTTCGCTCACGGGCCGCAATTGCGGACAAGTTCCTCATCCGGTTACATGCACGAGGCGAGAATGAGGACGAGAACAAGAGTGATGGAGTCGTGTTCCTCATCGGAGATGCTGCCCATATCCACTCTCCCGTCGGTGGACAGGGGATGAACCTTGGCGTGCGCGAAGCCGTCGGTCTTGGTGTCGTCCTTGCACAACACATAAAAATGTATCCCCTAAACCCCTCCTCCGCAGACCGATTGCTAGAGGATTTTGCGACGAATCGATATGAGCGCGCCATCAGCACGATCAGGCTGACCAAGCGGGCGATATGGGTGATTAAGCTAGTGGGCTCAGACGGGTGGATTAAGTACTTCAAATGGGCGGTAAAGCTTTTGTTTAGGCTGTCGATCGTGAAGCAGGCAATTTTGTGGGAGATGAGTGGGTTGGGGAGAGCTTGAGCTAGAATCAAATCCGGATGACGGCAGGCAAAACAAGGTATGGTATTCGGCTGCATAAAGGTTTTTCTGGATCGTATAGCGGTTTTTCTGTGAATCAATCGGGAATGAACAAGCTGGGAGAGATGGTGATAAAGTCCGATGTCGGGCTATGATGAACGGGGTCTTGTTCAGTGCCACAACTAGCCTGTTCCAGGGGAAAACTAATCCCACAGTGGTAAACTCGGCCGATTCTCTGACGGTACTTATGCGGTTCATAGGCCTTAAGAGCGGAGGTGCATATAAGAATGGAGAAACTAACTAGTAGGTTTCAGGTAGGTGTCTGTTCGAGGCGAGGCGTGTCTTGGCACGCTGGGCTGTACGGTCAGTCCGGTGGTTTTGAATACGTTGTATCCGGGCCTTCTCAAGAGTTTCGAGGGCCTGGAGTTTATAGCGTACCCGATAGAACGAGCAAGAACGATGGGTGGCAGTCAGGATTGCATATTGCAGGCTTGTCCTCATTTTGATGACGAACCAGAGGCTCGGTCCTACTCGTCTGATGACCATGTACTTTCAAATAGGGAGCCCGGGTTGTTTGCTGGAGCCAGGATTCACTTGCTGGAGCGTCGTGGTGTAACAGATAGCAATGTGGCCAAGAGTTAGACCACCATGAAAATCACTGGTCTCCTGGTCAGTCAAACTTACAAAAAGCACACTAGTCTTGTCGGCATTTGAAATTTGGATGGTCAACTGTTCAACAAAGCTGTGACTAACAGGCTGACATAAACCTATCTCCCCCAAATGGATTCCGAGTCAAACTGGGGAAAAGTCAATTGCGAGGTATGGTAGAATACTTTGCCATTTACAAGACTTCCAATTACCAGTCTAAGGTTCCTTCACATCATTGAGGCTCAAAATGATAGTTGGACTATCATTCAGATTTCAAACTGCTTCCGGTCAGAGGGCGAGCTAGCCCCCACCGATTTCTGTGTCTTGAAATTTACCCCGTCTGGCTACCGGCTAAAATAGTCCCTACTCTTCAATCGGGTTTCTCGGACTAATATTGTGAACTAATTATTAGCTTGATCTCACCACAGATCCCACGGCGAGATATCCGGCTCGGATTTCTCGTTTTTTCGTTCAGAGCCCAAATCTGACCTAGTGGCAATAGTACTCTGTACGTGATTGATCCGGGATCACCATCGAGTCTCGAAAGTTCTTTGACAAGATCACCGAATACGCTGACTGGATCAGATCGGTGTTTTAAGCGGGCCTAGCAATGGTATTTAAAGTGCTCTTGTTGCATATAACTCAATTCCAGCCTCTAATGGCGATACAAGCGCTTCTCTTATCTGCTTCGATCTATTACTACGTTCCCACTATTTACCGAAAGACCGTCAACAACATCAAGGTAATCTAGAACGAAAAGTAACCAGGCGCTCCGCTTAAGATTTTTTTCAGCTTCGTTCCATCCCGACTATTGGTTGCTCTGGCTTACTAACTTCATACTTTGGCGTATCGATTTTTGAAAAATGCCAAGTCTATAGTACAAGAGGGCTATGATAAAGTACTCCACCAAGTTACCATGCCTTAAATCTAACCAAAGGAGCATAGTATCGTGGATCTATTTTCAAGGTATCGATGATGCGACAGTGGGTTATAGTCGTTTCTGGGTCAGACAAGATACTTGACATTCGTCATGCATCCGACGATTTTCTTTCATTCAACGATGCCGTGAACAATTTTATGTCTTTCAAGGTTTTGTGTCCATGCCTGACTGCACATTTAGGCCATGCACCTCGATATAAGCTTCGGTTCCGACATATTTGACGAACCGATACACGTCGACGCCATCAGGAATTTTCTGACGTGAAACATCGGGGCCAGGTACGATGACGTCCGCGAAGAGATGCTAGCAGCTTTCGATGACCATATCCCTATCAAGGATGATGGTAAATATATAATTTCACGTCTCAAATCGTTCTGAGGGGCTATGTTCAGAATGGGTCAAGGTTCCAGCCTTTTCCACTATGCTGGAAATTGTCTGTAGGGTGGGTAACAGGATGCTAGTCGGCTTACCACTCTGTAGGTCAACTTTTTTCTCTTTGCAACAGCACAAATCTCATCCGTTTGATTTATAGGTCGTAATCTAGAATATCTAGACCTTAGCAGAAATATTGCCATTGATGTCATGAGAGCGAGTAGAACCCTCAACAGGCCTCCGCCCATATTGAAACCGTGCGTACACCTACATGTTCGGATAGGGCGCAGAGCATGGTTATTAATATCTGTCCAGCGTTGCCTCCCGATTCTTGGTAGTGGCTCGAACTATTCAACGGGGGATGAAACACATAGGATCGTTTGTTAAAGAACGCTTAGAACAAGAGGAGATGAACTGGCCCGATAGACCTGTCGGTATTATGTTATTTTGTCGGATCCCACTATATTCACTCTGTTATAGAATGACATACTTACCTGGATGTTCGACGTCTCAAACGGAAAGAAGCAGAGTTTGAAGCTCATCATATCCCGCCTACTTTTTATCAATTTTTCCGCCATTCAGACGACGACCGATGTGCGCATGTTCCTGTCGTAAACATTACAAGAATTACAAGCTCCGCTTACTTTCCTGTTCTATTTAGACGTTTACAAACGCGCTGTTTGACCTGGCAACATATCCAGAATATGTACAGCCCTTGCGTGAAGAAATTGAAGCAATCGTCCAACAGGATGGCTGGTCCAAGGCTGCCATAGGAAAGATGAACAAGCTAGACAGCTTTGTTAAGGAATCGATGCGGTTAGCGCCCGTCAGCGTCTGTGGGCAACTTTCTGAGCCTCACCATCTACCCCGCAAACTAATTCTCGCTCCAGTTGGATTAATGCGCAAAGTGGTGAAGGATTTTACCTTCTCGGGTGGTACAACCGTACCCGCTGGTCACATCATGTTCATCCCCGTCGTATCTATGCACACCGACCCGGTAAATGTCTCCCAATACTATAACCTTTAAGGTACTAATGAACTAATGCAGGACGTTTATCCCGATCCCAATACCTTCGATGGATTTCGCTTCGAGAAGATGCGTGAAAAGGAGGGAGAGAGTACGAAGCATCGATTCGTTTCCATCGAGATTGACTATCTATTGTTTGGTCAAGGCCGCCATGCATGGTATCAGTTTTCAAACTCGTGTTCAGTTGAACAATGGTTGACTGTCGTTTTCTAGCCCTGGTCGATTCTTCGCGGCCAACGAACTGAAGACGCTGCTAGCTCATGTTCTGATGAACTATGATATTAAATTAGCTAATAGTGGAGGACGCCCTCAACCTATTTGGTCGGGAGCAAGTGCAATCACGAATCCAGTGGCAAGGCTCTCGTTTTGGAAGCGAGTTTGTGATTGAGATCTTTAAAAATATAATATTTAACGATTTACGTACCGACGCGGCTGCTTAATACTACCGCCGGTAGTGATGCTATTTAGCCTCGGAGCTTTTTTGAGCATAGATATCGAGGGTACCCAAAAGGTAACTAAAGTACTCATTTCTTTCAATAGTTGTCGCAGATAATGAATTTGGCAAACAATAAGGCCGTTTTGTTATATAAAGGACCTGCTGTTTCATTGTTGGCACCCCATCCATCCCAGATGGCTTTTCCACCCGTCAGAAGCCAGTAAAACGATCATTCCCATTGACCGCTTGGTCAGCTTGATCGTGCTGAGCGCGCGTGCATATCGTGTTGTCGCAAATTCTTCTAATAGTTGGTCAGCCGAGGATGGGTTTTGGGGGTACATCTGGATATGCTTTATGAGGACGGCACCGAGACCAATGGCGTCGCGCAGACCGAGATTCATCCCTTGTCCGCCAACGGGAGAGTGGATATGGGCAGCATCTCCGATCAGGAATACCACCCGGCTGTTTTTATCATCGTTCTCATTCCCTTCCTGTGCATGTAGCCTGACGAGAAACTTGTCTGCGATTGCAGCGCGTGTGCGGAACCGCGTTGACCAGAGTACTTTGTCAATCTTGACTGTTTCCTCCCCTTCTGCAGGAGTCAAAAACGGAAATTGGTGTTTATTCAAGAAGTCCTGGAAATATTCTATTCCCGGAGACGAAGGTGGAGGACCGCTTTCTTGAGTAAGGCTAAACCCGATACGGAACGATGCATCTGACAGGGACTCGTACGATTCTGTATAGGGAGAGCGTGGAACGGGAATGCAAATGAAAAACTGGGAAGAACCAGCATATCCAAACACCTGGTCGCGTGGATGAGAAGGGACGTTCGAGAATGTCACGTCGGCCATGACCATTTGTATCGCGTCCTTGTCTTCAATCGACGCGCCATCGGGGTCTGCAAAGCCTACTTGGAGAAGCTGGCGGACAGCGGAACGCGCGCCATCAGCGCCGACGACGTATTTCGCCTTGGTCGTTTCTCCATTCTCGAATGTAGCAAGTATACCTCCTTCTCCGTCATCTTGGGAGTCGATCAGCCCAACCAACCTGTATGGTCTTCACTTTTATTCCCAAATCTTCCACCTTTTCAAAAATGCGTTCCGTTGAGTATTGAGACACGATCAGGCCGAAAGGGTATCGAGTGTATCCCTCTAATCCGCTGAAGTTGGTCTGAGAAATGAGACCAGATGCAGTGTAGATGCTTGTGGAGGGAGATCAGGTCGTCAGCGACGTGGATCGTGTCGAGGGTCTAGGTGAGGTTTAAAATTGCAGGTAATACAGGTTAAATGACTGGTATTTCCTCGGTTCGACGAAGCATGTGCTTTATAGGATGGCTATGGTCTGTGGCGTTCATACCTGCATTGCGCCGTCCCGGCCTCCTCTTCCTACGCGGCCGAAACTCTAAGCCCTTGAAATGGCATGTCGCCATCTTGTGGACGCAGCTTACACGGGCCACGCCCTTTTTTTGGTCGACAATGCAGCGGCAGCCCGCAGCATCTTCCATACAGACGTCTGCGATGGACAACATGTTGCCATCCGCTTTTGCTCTTTCCTACGGGTCTGGCTCAACGCCGATGGTCGGAACCGCCTCACGGTCTCGTGGTGCCCCAGCCACACAGCCATCCCAGAAAACGAGGCCGCTGATCGCCTCGTTGCCACCATGCAGGGGCCTCTGTGCCCTCCTCTAGCATCCCGCGTCGACGCTATCAAGCGCTTCCGTCGCACAGCTGGCGTTCACTGGCACCTGGCCTGGCAGTCTCAGAAGACGCGCGGTTTTAACCTCTTACGCCTCAACGGCAAACGCAAGCCCGTCACCCCTTGCCTAGGCTCTCAGCGCTCTCGCTTTGTTCGGCAGTGCGATGACTCCCCCAAACTTTTTGCCCGCTTCGTCCGCTTCACCACAGGACACATGCCCTCCGCAGAGTACCGCCGCCGTTTCTTTCCGGCCGCCCCGACTCACTGCACCTTTTGCCCTCACCGCACCCCTGCCACCCGCTCCCATATCATCTGTGAGTGCCGTTCCTTTTCTCCTCCTTTCACATCTTTTCCAGCCTTCCTCCGGCGCGACAATAATTACATCGGCCTTATTGCTTTCCTGAAGAACAACCCGTCCGCCGCTACCTTTGACGCCCTTGTTCCTTATGCCCACCGCTCACGCCGACGGCCCCATCGGGCCCTCTTCCCGGACTAACGGACTGCCATCTCTGCCCGTCCATATTCAGTAGATAGTTTTGCTTACTTACAACACGGGTACCACAGCGGTCCCCTCCCCTCCATCGTCTAGATTGTCGTACATACTTTTTCCGAATACCACACCATTCCTATGCGAAAAAAAAAAAAAAAAAGTTCGTACCTGCATTCGACAGCCGGGAAGATCCGTATCCGCAGGCTTGGATTTGACTCATGGGAGCAAGGGCCAACAGCACCGCCTAGACCTAGTCCAAATTGGTCGACTACCAGCCAAGCAACACCTGCGCATGTAAAATGAAACCATATAGAGCCAAAAAAACTGGGACTCTAAGTGTTCGAACTGCGCCCAAGGGCCCTGCCTCCACTTCCAGTCTTGAGCTGCATGTCAAGTGTAGATCACGTACAGATCACGTGCAGATAGGCCAAGCCTGCGAAACCATCTTGAGATTGGAGGCCCTCCAATGGCACTTTCCTATACGACCAAGGAATACCGTCGCTAAGTACACATCATCCAAATGGCAAGAAATCAGGAAATGTCCTCAGTACTGTGCATTCTAGAATGTTCTTCTCGCCTCTTGATAATTCAAGGTGTTTCTACCAAGTCCTGCAACGTCTGTAGTTCGTGCTAGAAGATAACAGAATGTCTTGACTGGTGTGTATATAAAAGGTGCAACCATCTGAGAGTACCAACACAACCAATACCGACTTGAAATCCGTGTAATCATGTCGACTGCTCTGTTCCATTACGAACCTTTCTATGGATTCGACAACCTCTTGAATGAGGTCGTCCGACGACACGGAAATGGCGACACTGTACGGGCTCTGATGCCAAGGCGAGTAGTCATCTTGCCTGATAAGTTGGACCTACTGTATCTAACTCACGTTTCTACAGAATGAATTTGCACGAGAATGCAGAAGCGAATACTGTGACGGTGACGTTGGAGCTTCCTGGTCTTACCAAAGATAACGTCGAGATCGAGGTGCACAATGGCCGTCTAAATATTTCGGGGGAGAGCCGAATGTCGTCTGAGCACGAGGAAAGTGGTTATGCGGTGCGCGAGCGGAGATTCGGGAAATTTGCGAGAAGTCTACAACTTCCCCGGGGCGTAAAGGTAAGGGTTAGATGATTTGGAATTGAATTTAAGAATAATTGTTGGTAGGAGGATCAAATAAATGCGAAGATGGAGGATGGGGTCCTTACTGTTACGTTCCCCAAATTTACGCCTGATGAAGCTCCAGTGAATATTGCCATTTCATGAAGGATTGGATTGCTTGTATAATTTGTACACTATATGATACACCGATTGGATATAATAAATGTGCAACGTAACTCGAGGAGAATGTAAGCTAAGACACATGAAACATAAAATCTAGCAAATTTGCGAAGTTCATGCCCTGCTTTCACAAATGGGTTTTGTTCAAAACCCTCAAGGCATATATCTAAAGATGTGTCATCGTAGCACAACTAAAACAAAAAAGAAAGTAACAACAATTGTGTTTTTCACCAAACAAGTGAACAACTTAGCTGTGAATCTAGTGCCTATTTAGAAAATTGAAACGTGAGTTTGCCAAGGTCGGTGTCGTCCATGCCTTGCCACTCCAGCAGCTCGGCAAGATACCCCAAAGGTAGATGGAATTACAGACAATAGTGTTCGATGGGTCCTTGATAGCGTGGGCCAGCAATCTGTCTTCGCATTCCATGTTGCTTATGCAGACGTTTCAAGGGGAACAAACCTTCACAATAGACCATGATTCTCTTGGTGAGACGTGTGGATTACTGCCAGAAGGAGTCGAAAGCTCAGTTCTATCCACATCTGGATTGGATAGGAATCTAAGTGTGTATTATTCTATGCGCGCGACAAGAGTTGGGCTGAAAATATGACATACAGCCAACAGTGAACCTTCATTCGACAGTCTTATTTCAGCTAACCATCTGGTTCCCGGGCAAAATGTGTGGATCAAGACGACGGAGCCGATCTGGTGGACAATAGAGCTGAGAAGGCAGACCATGGTAGACGGGTCGGAGCAATCATAGTTATTTTTGTTCGTTCAGATATCTGTGCGTATGTAACTGCGTTATGCTGATAAACTGAGAGCTACATGTACAGGTTGTAGTTGTAACGCCAATTTCACGTGCTCGTGGCGTCCAAGAACGTGATGCCAAAATAGGAATGTCGATCGTGACCAGGTGGCTGACATCTCAGCGACATACAAAAGTCGCCTGCGCACGCTTGACTCCTCTTTCCAGTTAACCACATCCTACACACCATGCGTGCTATTATGCCCTGCACTGCTTTCCCCGCCTGCCCCTCCTCCTCCTCCTCTTCCCCTGACGCCGGTCGTCTTCCTATCGCCGCACCAATTCCCACCCGCCCAATTTACAACGTCATTAAAATTTGGGAGGCCGCCTTGGACGCCCAGGATCTCAACCCCGCCGAGGATACACCGGCCGCCCCCACTCCTACCCGCCCCCGTCATATGGTTGCTAACAATTTACAGGACTTCAACCCCGTCAGGAACACAACGGTCGCCATGTTGCCAGTGCCACTGAGAAGCATCCCGGATGATTTTGTCCTTGTTGACAAGATGGCGCTTATCAAGTACATTCGGACTTTCGACAAGCCGGAGACTCAAGAGAAGCTGCACTCTGGCCGGTTGTCTTGCTCGGTTCATAAGTACGGAATCGATACTCAGGCTACACTGGGAAGTACGAAACCTCGTCCTACTACTGTCAACAAGGTGGAAAATCTTGCTGGATCCGAGGCATCTCCTCTTAAGCGCGCAAAAGAAATCAACAAGCGAGCTGGCCCTGGCATTTTTAAGCGCTATGGAATCAAGATGGCACGTCTCTTTGGCGGGCCAATCCTTCAAGCTCACCTTCGCCCCTAAGGGGCTTGGGTAGCAATGCCCAACAGGATTTGTTTTCTGCTTTTTTTTTCGTTTTCAAGTGTGGCTGACGTTGTTTTTCTTTCTTTCTTTCTTTCTTTCTTTCTCTAGTTTCGCTCGCCGCCCGTCGCCCTGTCGCTCGCCTCGTTCGCCGCTCGAACAAGGTGAGTGTTTCCTTTCCCAGGGATGGTGAAGAGACTATTTGTCTCTTTTCCTCGTGCTTCCCTTGTCGTGGGCCCTGGGCTTAAGATCCTTCGGGATCGAACCAAAAGCACGGAAATCTTGCATCTAATATTTGAAGTGTTGGGTTCTTTCGGGATACTTGAATATTTTTGACATGTATTCTACAGGTTTGATGGGTTAGCGTGGTTTCTATTGTTGAGTGAAGTCAGTATAGCTACATCTGCTATGGTGTCCAACTGGTCGTTGTATCTCATTGGTCAAGCCAAGTAATGTATGACAGTGATACGGTATGGCGCATACAAGAACAAGCGAAGGTCACGCACCCCCATTCACGTTTAACTCGCATGACGGCATCAGAAAGTTTGCAATAGATTGTGATGCAGATTTGGGCGGAACCGCAACCGTTCATGTCTGGACGATGGCAATTTCAGCAATCTCGAGATGGGAATAGGTCTGGCAACCTCAGTGTGCCCGCTTCCAAGCTCGACATCTGTTCTCCTTCTTGAGGACCTAGCCGAAATCAGAAACAGTGCGGAAGCGTTACTTCCACAACCGCCGAGTTTTAGCAAGCACAGCCGATATGCAAATTAGCTGAAAGCTACGGAACTATGGAGCCGTTGCGCAAGCGAGGATACTAGTAGTTTGGGTCTCGGTGAGTCATAGTTCGTGAGTTCAAGTTTGCAAGTGTGATGTGACGACGATACCTGAATCACAGACGTCAACGGTATTAACATTGCTGCAATTAGCATATCCATTGTGAGGTTCCAATGGAAGTGATTCTCCTGAGCGATCGACAGGGAAAAGACATTTTTCAAAAGTGCGACTGTCAAAGGCTTGTGTCGCATCCCTCCTACTTATCTTGAGGGTAATGGACTTGTACGCCCTTGAAGGAACTCGATGCCTAGTACATAAATATGACACTGCCGTCAAGATCTACTATGCCACTACTCTGTCGAAAATGTGTCTTGTCAATCATTCTCGTTTCGCCATTCAACCACCAAAAAACCTGACAAAAACTAAAAAACAATATGTATACCAAACTCGTTCAAGTCCTCATTGCCGTACAGCGACTCCTTGACAGTTTTCTCAAGGTAAGGGAGACAAGTACGGATTCATCGGATCTCTGACATCACATACATAGAAGTGACTAGGACTCCGTGACAAGGATCTTACTCCTGGCAACATCAAGCTTCAAGAGCTCACGCGCACGGAACGATTACTATAATGGCTGTTGTCGCCAACCCAGCATATCATTTCTTGCTGACCTATTCCCATCTTGAGATTGCTGAAATTGTCATCGTCCAGACATGAGAGGTTGCTGTTCCGCCCGTATGCACAATACTGGATCACTGTTATACATTACTTGGGTTGGCCAATGAGATACAACGACAAGTTGGACGCCATAGCAAATGTAGCTACACTGACTTCACTCAACAATCGAAACCACGCTAACCCATCAAACCTGTAGAATACATGTCAAATATCCTGAAAGAACCCAACACCTTTGTCATAGGACAGCGCGCTTCAAATATTAGATGCAAGATTTCCGTGCTTTTGGTTCGATCCCGAAGGATCTTAAGCCCAGGGCCCACGACAAGGGAAGCACGAGGAAAAGAGACAAATAGTCTCTTCACCATCCCTGGGAAAGGAAACACTCACCTTGTTCGAGCGGCGGGCGACGGGGCGACGGGCGACGAGCGAAACTAGAGAAAGAAAGAAAGAAAAAAAGAAAGAAAAACAACGTCAGCCACACTTGAAAACGAAAAAAACGAAGAAAACAAATTCTGTTGGGCATTGCTGCCCAAGCCCCTTAGGGGCGAAGGTGAGCTTGAAGGATTGGCCCGCCAAAGAGACGTGCCATCTTGATTCCATAGCGCTTAAAAATGCCAGGGCCAGCTCGCTTGTTGATCTTTTTTGCGCGCTTAAGAGGAGATGCCTCGGATCCAGCAAGATTTTCCACCTTGTTGACAGTAGTAGGACGAGGTTTCGTACTTCCCAGTGTAGCCTGAGTATCGATTCCGTACTTATGAACCGAGCAAGACAACCGGCCAGAGTACAGCTTCTCTTGAGTCTCCGGCTTGTCGAAAGTCCGAATGTACTTGATAAGCGCCATCTTGTCAACAAGGACAAAATCATCCGGGATGCTTCTCAGTGGCACTGGCAACACGGCGACCGGCATGGTCCTGGCGGGGTTGAAGTCCTGTAAATTGTTAGCAACCATATGACGGGGGCGGGTAGGAGTGGGGGTGGCGGCCGGTGTATCCTCGGCGGGGTTGAGATCTTGGGCATCCAAGGCGGCCTCCCAAAATTTAATGACGTTGTAAATTGGGCGGGTGGGAATTGGTGCGGCGATAGGAAGACGACCGGCGTCAGGGGAAGAGGAGGAGGAGGGGCAGGCGGGGAAAGCAGTGCAGGGCATAATAGCATGCATGGTGTGTAGGATGTGGTTAACTGGAAGGAGGAGTCAAGCGTGTGTGGGGGACTTTTGTATGTCGCTGAGATGTCAGCCACCTAGGTCACGATCGACATTCCTATTTTGGCATTACGTTCTGGACGCAACGAAGCGCGTGAAATTGGCGTTACAACCTGTACATGTAGCTCTCAGTTTATCAGCATAATGCAGTTACATACGCACAGATATCTGAAATAAGAATATATCCCTATTGCTCCGGCCCGTCTACCGTGGTCTGCCTTCTCAGCTCTATTGTCCACCAGATCGGCTTCGTCATCTTGATCCACACATTCTGCCCGGGTACTGGATGGTTAGAAGCTGAAATCAGATTGTCGAATGAAGATTCACTGTCGGCTGTATGCCATATCTTCAGCCGAGCTCTTATCGCGCACATAGAAATAAGAGCCATTGGCATATCGTACCTCTCCAACATAGTACTACCTGACCTCGTCACGAATAGAATCAAGGCCACCCTTGAGAAGATCTAGCAAGTACCTAGAGAGGTGACAGTTACTGGTATGCTTGTCAGTAAGTTGTGGAGTCAAATCCGATTTGCTTGTCAGTAAGTCGTGGAGTCAAATCCGATTTGCACCATGGCAATGCCGCTGCGAACAATGCCAGAGACGGCGGCGAAAGTTGATTGATATCAGTGCCCGTTGGGTGGCCGTGCCAGGACATTCCAAGTCTTCAACATGATCTTAATCACACCACGAAACAATGTCTGGTATAGAATCCTGTGACTCTTCATGAAATACATCCATAGCCAAAACCTGTCTATGATCTCAGCTCATTAGTCCAGGGATATACAGGTACCCAGCGCTGTCCACATCTTCCTTCTTTCTCCGCAGCACGTCAACTTCCACGTTTGCTTGGTTGTGTTTGTATGTAGTTAATTTTATAGCTTTGTTCGTCACACGTCACTCTGTGACAGCGAGAATGGATTCGCCAAAACGCGCATCGTCGCCGCAGCCCACGTCGGACAGCAAACGTCTCAAGCTCACCGTTGCACAGGGTGCTTCTCCTGTAGACCCGGAAAATGCACCAGGAAAGCGCAGCGAGCTTGACCCTATCCCCTCTTCTGACATTGGCAACCTCCCACCCGACACCGCACCTGCTGCCAACCCCAAAATCAAAGCCCTCAAAGAAGGAGAAGAAGATGGAGATGTATCCATGAACGACGGCGTAGAGGAGGAAGCGGATAGTATAGACGAGAACGAGGACGGCGCAGAGGATCCTGCCCAGCTGGAAGCGCTCCGCCAGCGTTTGGAAGAACAAGCGCGCAAGTATCTGCATGGACAGACGCATGAAATTATCATCCCTTCCTATTCTGCTTGGTTTGACATGGCAAAAATCCACCCTATAGAGCGACGTGCGCTTCCGGAATTCTTCAACTCAAGAAATAGAAGCAAAACGCCAGCGATATACAAGGACTATCGAGACTTTATGGTCAACACGTACCGGTTAAGACCGCAAGAGTATTTGACGGTCACCGCGTGTAGAAGGAATTTGGCTGGAGACGTGTGTGCGATTATGAGGGTGCATGCATTTCTCGAGCAATGGGGGTTAGTTAACTATCAGGTGAGTGCCTTTTTCAGGTCTCTCTCTTGGTTTGGAAGGCGTGCATCTGACCGAGCGTTGTTAGATTGACCCAGAACAACGGCCTGCGGCGTTAGCACCACCTTTCACGGGCCACTACCGTGTAATACTGGATACACCTCGTGGTCTCCAGTCGCTCCACCCTGGAACGAGAGTTCACCCGAACCAAAATAAGACGAACGGGGTAGCTTCCCAGCAACAAGTGCACCATCATCATCGCCAACATGGGGCTGCCAAGGCGGCATCAGCCTCGCTGGAGCTCCGTTCATCTATATACCAAACAACCGCTAAATCCTCTCGTCAAATAAACGAAACAGAAGCAGCCGCCCTTGCTAATGGCACCTCTTCTAGCTCAGCCACGACAAACGGTACCTCTCGTCCGAGTGGCGTCTACTCGTGTGACACCTGCGGGGCGGACTGCACGCCCATGCGGTACCACTCCCTCAAAGACAAAAAGTACACACTCTGTCCGCCTTGTTATCTTGACGGGCGGTTCCCGACGACTATGTTCTCGGGTGATTTTGTGAAACTGACTAGTTCGTCGGTTGGGTACGGCGGTGGCGGAGGCCTCGGGAAAGACGAAGACGATTGGTCAGACCAGGAGCTACTGCTTCTGCTCGAGGGAATCGAGATGTACGACGATGATTGGTCCAAGGTCGAGGAGCACGTCGGTACGCGGTCTGCGCAGCAGTGCATACGCAAATTTTTGTCTCTCCCGATTGAAGACCCTTATTTAAGCGCCGAAGGGGAGGGCCATAAGGGCGCATTGAGGTTTGGTGGGGTGGTGCCGTTTGAGCAGGCGGATAACCCGGTTATGAGTGTCGTGGCGTTCTTGGCGGGCGTGGTGGGGCCCAGTGTGGCGGCAGAGGCAGCCAAGACGGCATTACACGAGTTAGTGACAAGTGAAGGGGAAAAGAAGGATGGTGATGTGAAAGTGGAGGTGACGGAGAACGAGGATAGAATGGACGAGGATGTGGCGGAGTCGGGTAATAATGCCCCAGAAACAGGAGGACAAGAAGTGAAAAAGAAGCTGACCGTGTCGCACTCCCAGGCAGTGCGTGCCGCCCACCTCGCACTGAAATCATCCGCGAAGGCAGCCCAGTCCCTTGCAGACGCCGAGGAGACACAGATCAAAAGCACGTTAGCGAATTTAATCAAGCTGACGCTGACAAAGTTGGACCTCAAGATGGCACAGTTTGAGGAGTTGGAGGAGTTGTTGGAGGAGGAGAGAAAGGGCCTAGAGAGTGCGCGGATGGCGCTCATGAACGAGAGATTAAATGTGAAGAAGGCCTTGGAAGGTGTTCGGGCAGAGTTGTCGAGACATGGAGGGGTGACTATGGCCATAGCGAGTACGCCAGCATTTCAGCAGGCAGCGGCCGCGACTGTTGCACCGTCGATGGCACAAACTGTATCGGAGGTACAGCCGAGTGCAGGAATGGAGGGGCCTATGACGGATGGAGCAATGCTTCCACTCAGTTGAACATTCCAATTATCTATTCTGTATGTGCTTGTGTAATTTGGGATCAGATACCAAGTGTAAGAGTGGGGATTTGGATGTACATAATGGTGATCTTGATACCTGTACTGGGAGTCTATCTCCAAATGAAACACTACTTATGGAAACCATTACTTCCATTGCGGAATATGCTCATGCTGACTGCCACTGGTTGATGGTGGATACCTCATTTGATCTGCAATTGCCACTAGTCAAAATCCAAGAGTACCTTTAACTATTGCTCTAAAGGAACCCTTGCCTCCATACCTAGTCTCCATGGCACCCTCACAGCCTTATGTACCCAAGCCTATTATCCTTGTGCTGATGTAACTCTGGTGCACTGCCATGCCAAAATGTTGTTTCCTTCCTATTCTGGCAGCTCTGGGCCCTGACACAAGCCTGATGTGCTAATATTTTGGTTAAGTTCCTGCTCTGCCTTTTGTATCTGCATGGAACTTAATTTTTAATAGATGCACCTGTTTTACCTTATATTGTTAAATTGGGGAACAGCAGTGCTACACTAAGTGAGGATAAAACTATTACTCACATTGTTTAGTTAGTGTGTGCCTTGGACTGTGTCTGTAGACTGGTTAGTTATTTGAACTGAGGGATAGTCATCCAGAACACCCTTCTTATATACACTTTGGAACCCTAACCTAAGTACAATCTAAACTACTACTAATAGATATTCTAGAGTGTTTCATGCTGCAGATGAGGTCATTCTGTACCTTTATCTAATTATGTTCTAAATGACATCACAATGTTCTATATGACTCATAATCAGTCATATCAAGTCATACTATTATAGTGAGCCATAGATGGTATAGAACATTAGTCATAATAAGTCATTAGAATGTTAAATATAAACACATTAATTATTTACTATAAATTCATTATCATATCTAATCTGTTATCTAATTTCCAATCAATGATTATAATTATCTGATAAGATATTGACAAACAAGATTAGATAAGAAGTGAAACAGTTGAGTATTAAATCAAATGGATGTACATGTTTTAACTTATATAACTGTAACATTCAAGGGGTTTATAATCTTGGACACTGAACTAAGTTCTATTGGCATCTAGCACAAATACAAGAAAGAAAGAAAAAATCAGCTAATTACATAATGTTTGGTATGCAACAAAATGTCTGCATGTCCAAACAAGCACAACTACTTATTTAATAAGTAAATGATGTGGATAAGATACATATGTGCATTGGCAAGAAACAATGTTTAATAAAAGGTGAGGGTGAAGCTCTCCCAAGGTCCAATGTGGAGCCCTTACAATAACCCCACATAATTTCAAAGAATGCACCTGTATGACAAGATTTACCTTATACTCATAAAAATAACCTCTTCTGTAGTAGTGAGGATACAGACTGCTAACCATGCAACTAAATTCATTGACTACCTCATATAACACTTATCCCAGGTGGAGCCATGTTCCATCATGCTTAAATCCAACTCAACTGCTGGTTGTGGAATAATCACATGCATCTTGGGTAACAATAATGGCTTCCTATAGGATGGTGGTATCCACATCAACAAGTGACCATGTGGCCCAGTGATCCAGCCATTAGAATTGAGGGAAATATGACTTCTCCAGTCTTGCCATTGAAATTCTGTAGTGCTTTCAAAAAGTTGAGAAGGATTATATAATGCATACTTTATTGCATATGCAAACTTGATCATCTGAGCTGATTTGAAGTTGCTTTGTCCTCCAGAATTAGTCTGAATGTCCCAGATGACAATAGAGTTATCATTGGAACCTGATACAACTTTCTTTCCATCTGGTGAAAAAGCAACAGAATTAACTGAGTCAGTGTGTCCTTCAAGCAAATTGACTTGCACCCTAGTTCCAGAATCCCAGATGCAGATGGTGTTATCATTAGAACCTGATGCAATACTCTTTCCATCTGGTGAAAAAGCAATTGAATTGACTCTCAAGCTGTGTCCTTTGAGGGGACTGCCTACTTGTACCCCAGTTTCAGCATCCCAGATGCAGACAGTCTTATCATTAGAACCTGTTGCAACCCTCTTTCCATCTGGTGAAAAGGCAACTGAATTAACACATGAACTGTGTCCAATGACAGATGTGCCCACTTGGACACCAGTCTCGGCATCCCAGATGCAGACAGTACTATCATTAGAACCTGATACAATCCTCTTTCCATCTGGTGAAAAAGCAACTGATTTGACCCAGTTAGTGTGCCCTACAAGAGGACTGCCTACTTGCACTCCAGTCTCAACATCCCAGATACAGATAGTCTTGTCCCAAGAACCTGATGCAATTTTCTTTCCATCTGGTGAAAAAGCAACTGAATTGACACATGAACTGTGTCCAGTGAGAGATATCCCCACTTGCAACCCAGTCTCAGCATCCCAAATGCAGACAGTACTATCATTAGAACCTGATGCAATTCTTTTTCCATCTGGGGAAAAGGCAACTGATTTGACATTTAACCTATGTCCTCTCAGAGGACTGCCCACTTGGTCTCCAGTCTCAGCATCCCAGATGCAGACAGTGGTATCATCAGAAGATGAAGCAATTTTCTTTCCATCTGGTGAAAAGGCAACTGATTTAACATTCAAACTAGGTTCTTTCAGGGGGCTGCCCAATTGTACCCCAGTCTCAGCATCCCAGATGCAGATTGTGCTATCATCAGACCCTGACACAATCCTCTTTCCATCTGGTGAAAAGATAACTGATTTAACTGCATCACTGTGTCCTTCAAGAAGACTGACTTGCAACCCAGTCTCAGCATCCCAGATGCAGATAGTATAATCATTAGAACCTGAGGCAATCATCTTTCCATCTGGTGAAAAGGCAATTGAATTTACACTCAAACTGTGTCCTTCGAGAGGTTTGCCTACTTGCACACCTGTCTCAGTATTCCATATGCAGACAGTGTTATCCCAAGAACCAGATGCAATCATCTCTCCATCTGGTGAAAAGGCAACTGAATTGACACTGAAACTGTGTCCTGTGAGAGGACTGCCCACTTGCACCCAAGTTTCAGCATCCCAGATGCAGATAGTATTATCATTGGAACTTGATACAATCCTCTTTCCATCTGGTGAGATTGCAACTGAATTGACATATGAACTGTGTCCTCTAAGAATGCTACCCACTTGCAACCCATTTTTTGCATCCCAGATGCAGACAGTTTTGTCAGAAGAACCAGATGCAATCATCTTGCCATCTGGGGAGAATGTTACTGAATTAACCCAGTGTGTGTGCCCTTTCAGAGGACTGCCAACTTGTAACCCAGTCTCAGCATCCCATATGCAGACAGTCTTATCATTGGAGCCTGATACAATCCTCTTTCCATCTGGTGAGAAGGCCACTGACTTAACCCACTGAGTATGTCCTTTGAGAGGTTTGCCTACTTGTACCCCAGTTTCAGCATCCCAAATGCAGACAGTCTTATCATTAGAACCTGATGCAATCCTTTTTCCATCTGGTGAAAAGGCAATTGAATTGACTGAGTGAGTGTGTCCTCTAATCAATAATTGTAGTGGTGTCCATTGTACTGCAGCACCAGGAACAATTCTTGGCACTCTTGTAAACTTTTGGGTCAGATACCTGCTGAGAATGCTGCTTTTTGGCAGAAAAGGCAATCCTGATATATATAAATGTGGAGTGCTTTTTGATATCATGCCTCCAATCACTCTGCAGAGTTTTATACCATCCCTTGCTGCTGCTATAGCATCATCATGGTTACTTCCCTTTCAGGTGTCAGTAATTGCTTACCCTATTGTCAGTAAATATTCATACCTCAAACCAGCTTGCAACATTCCCCAACATGGTTGGAACTATGTTCACCAAATTAAACAACCCAAGAACTTCAAGCCAAAATAGCATTTTCTCATTCAAGAGAAATCTTGATATTTGCTCTGCTAAGCTTTCTTGATATGGTGTCAATATGACATGATCAGCCCAGAAGTGGCATGAGTATGACAAGTATGGTTTGATATGGTCTTTAATACATTGGTCCAAGTCAGTAACCTCTGAGTTGCAGATATATGAGCTCTCCAATTTGCAAATGTTGAAGGATAAATGCTTTTGCATCACTTGAAGACATGCATTTGCTAGGTCTATGTTGGCATCTACAAGGTCAACATAAAAAATCCCACTCCTGTCTTTGGCAGTCAGGAATTCATAAAATGTTGAGTGTAGAACACAAATAGGCATAGATTGATTGGATATTCCACTGAGAAGTGGTCCAAAATGTTGCAAAACCACTGCTACCCCATAAGAAGCATTTCCTTTCTGCATATGGTTATGCAAGACATCCAAAGACTTCATTGGAAGTGGTTCTTGTGTTGATAATACCAACTGCATGACAGAATGGAAGCAATCAAGGTCAAGCTTATTGGGACAGTTTCCCATAATACTCTGCAGAATGACCCTATACATGTCATCAAGAAATGTGCTGCCCTGTACCAGTTTCTCAAACTTTTCTTTCTTTGTTGAGAAGGCACTTTTATATTTAATGTACTCGCAAGCAAGCCGAGCCCATTCAAACAATCCATCTGCCTTGTGAGTAAGTTGGGTAAGCATTTGGTCATCAAAAACATTGACAATATCTTGCAATTGATGGGAGATGTAGGCCTGGATATCATATTCCATAGATGACCTAGAAATTTGATCCATGGGTTCATGTTGAATGCTAGTTGCACCATGGAATGCCTCGGTGATATCACCAAGGGGTCTAGACGTAACAAGGATGCGGAAATTGGACGGCAAATTAACCACATCTTTCTTGAGGATGGACAGGATATGACGACGTGAGGGTGCATCGCCAGTTTCATCCAGAGCATCAATGACAAGTATAATGGGTTCCGTTATGCTACCTGCAAAGGAAGTAACAGGTGATTCAATTAGCTTACACCATTGTTGAGTTACATCAGGGGTAGAAGCGAGTGCTGGCTCGGTCGCAACAAGGTGAATTAAGTGGTCCTTCAGCCGAGGCATGCGACCTGCTAAGTCACGCGCAATAGTGCTGAACAACTTCTGATGACGGTTAGCAACCTGTCGGTTGAAACAGAAGCAAGATCCAATGCTCTTCTTATCAGATATCCATCGGCGGGCGATGGTATGGGCAATTGCGGACTTTCCAGTACCCGCAGGGCCAGAAATCCAGAGAACTCGCGGAGCATCTACATCAGTGGTGGTGAGCCAGCCCTCAACTTTGGCCAATATATCACTTCTTGTGCCATCCAAACAGGCCTTTGTCGTATCGATGCCAGCTCCTTCTGCGTATGGAATCATGCTAAGCGATCGGTCTGATGTGGATAGGAAGTCAGAGCACATATAAACTCTGGAAAATGAACATCACCTTCGATATATGTTGTCACGATATTGACATCTCTCCCTGCAGCGTTGATTTGGGTATCTTTGATCTCGAAATTCTTAGAATCCTTGAAGAAATGAACTTCGGACACGCTTTGCTGCTAAGGCACCATTATTTTCATTGTATAGCTCTTGCTGTGACTTGACATACCACAACAAGAGCTTCATCTGTTCGCTCCGCTACAGCATGACTCCTGGAAAAGTTTGGACTATTATTCTTTTCTGATTCCTGATCGACGGTAAGTGCTTGAACAAGATTCAGTATAAAAAAATAACTAACGCATTTCGCGGAAGAAGCGGTCCGGCTTGGACTAGAATCTAATGAAGACATGCGGGAAATTGTGTCCTGCAATATCTATCGTGAACAGCCTGCTGCAATATGGCACGAAATGGTAACGCACTTCTGCCGTAATCATCAACCCCTCCATGCGGATATTAGCGCTAGATGTATTTCCTTGCCCGTCTTCTAACGGAATAGAAGAAGCGCTTCCTGAATTTACGACCAGATTGGATCCAACTTCTTGACCGTCGTCCTGATACTGATGGGAGCACTACCACGGCGAAAAGGAACAAACATACAGATGTGGGCAAAATCATTGCCCAATCATCATCCCAAGCACCAGGCATAGGAGCCATGCTCTAAACCATACATGAGACCATGGCAGGACACAGTTATGATTAATACCTCACCCCAGCGGTTGAATGATGAGGGAAGGAACTCAAGGTGCGGCCTATTCCTAGCGCATTTAAAACCCCTAGCGCATTTAAAACCCTTCTTGATAGGTGCTGAGTGAGCGAGTGAGATTCCTCAATCTAGTGAAAGCAGGCGATTAGCCGGAAAGCAACAGCCACGAGATTTGTACATGCCAGGGTCGACCCAGGAGAGCTGTTGTTTTCCTCATTTGTTGATTTAAAGTCATGTTTCGATTTGTTGTTGGGCATAGTGAGATTAGCCTTGTCTCTACGTTGAGGCTGCGGCGAGGCCAGACGTCACGTGGTCCTGCAAGCGTCCCCTAGTAGCCATTCTAACAGCCCATTCTTGGCTCTCTCAACCACCCACCGTCCATATTTCTATACCTTATCAGTGGAAGACAACAAGACCCCAGGTTAGCATCCCCAAATCTTCCCCGTATCCTGAGACTTCCTCAAGTTGTCGGCCCTCCTATTATTAATAAAAAAACCGACTATACAGCCGCCTTGCCAGCCCCAACAACGATGATCATATTACCAAAACATTGGGTGTGCCCACTATGTGGCTCGCTAAATAACCAAAGTGTATCTGTGAAAAAAACTTTGTTTTTTTTTACCATGGCTTGGGTTCGAGAATTTGGGCTCAGCAGTTCTCGGAACTCACTCCCTATGAATTATTATTAGTATGATTGTTCACACATAGGTCTGAGAATTATCTTGTGTGGCCATTGTATTGTATTGTATGAATATGGGGTCTGATGTGATAACTAGAAAGCGTCAACATTTATCAATATTTACTGAACGAAAATTATTAAAAAAGTGATTGCATCGTTGACGAGGATGAGAGGAAAGAATGACAATACACAAAGTCCTTCAACTGGAACGGCCATACATATATCATATACACACACACGTGACCACGACCCGCGTTGGTCGCATCATTCCATGTTTAATAAGTTATTATTACGAGGCTTGAGGTGAGTGTAGGCAGGAGGCAACTCGATGGTCTCCGCGTCCTCGTTGTCAACAGGCGGCGGTGGCTCGCTGGGCCCTGCGTCTTCATGCTGAATGATGTTGACTGCCCTCATATTTCTTGAAAGCCCCTTGCGACTTGATGACGTTACCGACGGTTCTGTAAATGCCAATCCAAGTTGGCTCATCTCCGTCGTTGTTCCACTGAGCCTCCTCGATTCTACGCCTGGCGTCCGTCGGCCACCAGACAGTGAGAAGACATCTGTGTTCGTTTCCGATTCTGAGACTAAATATGGATCTGGCCTGTAAAACTCTGGGAGTTCATTTTCGGTTCCCCTTGGGGCAGCAGCGTCTTCGTCTTCTTCTGCACTCATCAAATTGACGGGACGATCTTTACCTCTCTTCTTCGACTTGTCCCGTCGCCGCAGATAGTAAAGGAGCAATAGTGCAATAACGAGAATAGCTATAGCTCCAATCACTCCACCGACGATGGCACCAACATTTGTTCTAAGCTTGTCAGCTAACCATATACAGATTGACCGGCCACCTACCCTCCACCTCCACCTCCACCACTTGAGGCTCCTCCCGGCGTGCTTCTGCTCGTACTGGTGGGGTATGAGCCGCCCGCGGGATTTCCTGGAGTGGAGCTCGGGCTATTTGCATTCAGGCAACTTCCGTCGTCGTTACTACCGACGACATAGAATGTACTGCCGCCTGTTCCATTGCCACGATTGTCACCTGCGACGATAATGAGCGTTGTTCCCCCGCGAACCGGTGGCGTCCAGCTGAATCCAGTTCCTTCCGACTGGACATTTGTAAGGCTAGCTTCTGGTATGGCAAATGATTGTCCGCCGGGTATCACGCCGAGGAAGTTGGGTATTCTGATAGAATGAATTAGTGCGCACGTGAATTACGAGACAGATAAATTCGAACCCTTGGACCGTTGTGTTATCCCACCATATTCTAGTAGCTTGGCATTGCACAATTTGATTTCGCGGGAATACGTTGTAGACGAAGAGAGGCGAAACCTCCTTGGCGGCATTGAAACAACTGCTGTTCCCTGACGCAGTTACTTGCGCTGCAACGCTCGTGCCACCTGTACCGAACCCTCTAGAATCGCTCACCTAAAGGGCAGTGTCAGAAAATCATGCATACACAGGCGCGATAGAGGATGTATGGAAAGGAAATGGAAGGTTTGGATCGCATATGCGTATACGTCGTGTTGCATGGATCCCAAACAGAACATGAAAGAAAAGAAAAGAAAAGAAAAGAAACACGCACGACAGCAACAAATTGAGAGTTCTCTGGGTAATTGATTGGAAAGCTGGTGCTAGTCGAATCCCCATCGAACGAATGGTCGACGATTCGACGAACTTCTGTATTGTTGGCAAAAGGCGAAGCGCCAAAAGGGAGGATAAGAATACGATATGGGGGCTGTCCATCGTTTCCAGTGATACTGATTGAAACATTTGAACATTGCTTTGGTGCACTATTGAAGACCCATGAGTATGCAGCCGAAAGCGATGGAAAAGATATGAGTTGAAGAAGAAGAAGAAAAAGAAGGGGAAGGCGCATTGCCAGAAAAGGGAGGAAGAAGAGACGAAAAGGGGGAAGAGAGGGGAGGGGAGGAGAGGAGGAGGCCAGGTGGTGTTCGGTCGTCAAGACTATTTAGGATATAAAATGATTGATTACTTGACGACGTCACAGCATTCTCGTCGTCTGTCACAACGATGAAGCTGAATTTGTCTGGCAGACACGTCGGTACTTTTCTATATGGCGAGCGTACATCTAGACGGACGAGCAGATTGTGTCCGAGTTCAGAGGCAGGGTCAAGGATAAGCACGACATGCTGTGGGAAGCAATCTCCACACAAAAGGTAATGTTTCAAGTTCATTCTGATCTGCGGTCATCCATCCAAAGACGACACGTCGCGTCTTGCATAACTATCGCACGTCTGTCCTACCCTATGTATCTTACTCGGGGGAGGTTACTTATCATTCGTCCTTCTCTCTAATCGGCTCGCCTGGCGCCATAAACTCTATTTTGATGCGCCGTTTTTATCCACCAATGAGCAAAATGATCCCATCAAAAGAACGGTTTATGCTCCTCCATCTTGCAGATGCTAAGCGACGTTTTAGATCACCGCAATTTCTGTGGTACAAGATATGCTTGCCTCCTTCTTCTCAGCTCGCAAATTCCTGAGATCCTCCCATAACTTGTTAATAATCTCGTATTGACATGAAGAGATGGTTTTTGCGACCACAGATTCAAATTCCACGATCCTTTGGGCAACCCGCTCAGCATCATCAAGATTACGAGTAAAGATAAATGCACGTAAAAGTGCACAGTAAAATATGATGTCAGGGCTGGGGAAGCGTCCCCACTTGATCGCTGAAGTAGGTCCGTCGTCGCTGCGAGTAAGCTTGGCCTTGTTAGCGGCCTCCATCTCTTCCATGATTATACATGCACGTCTAGAATCCCCACGTTGAGCGTAAAATTGAGCAAATTCAGTTAGATGATGGACATTGGGCTCAACGCCGGCGCGAACCATATCGTCCAATAATGATGCGCCGATAGAAGTGTGGGTAGAAATCTTGAGCATTCTTCGGATAAATGGGGTAAATGCAGAGGCGGGCACTTTAGCATGCCAGGTGGGAGGAGGTAGCAATGAGGTGCCGTATTCATTCCCAAATTGGGACGAAGTGGAGAAAGCTTCTCCTCCTGACGCAATTTGCAGCAGCTTCTGGTAAAGCTGTAGTATACGGTCATCCTCCGCTAACTGCACCAGAGCATGCCATACAAGAGACGTATGACCCGTCGCTGGCCAAAGCCGAACCGTTGATAGCGACGGACCCGCTCCCGACATCCCTATTCTGAACGGATGTTGTAAATTACTAACCAACGACGCTCTCCTCTCCGTGAACCGGCGGTTGAAGAACTCGTGGTAAAGGGTAAGGACCTCTTCCTTCGGCACAGCGCTGACGTAGAAGTGGTCCACGTATGTCTCCAAGACAAGCTCAGGCATACCACAACGGTAATAATACAACATCTCCGCGAACAAAAAATGCGATGCAAGATTTGGACCCAGTTTGAAAGCACGCCGACGTAACAGATTGATTGCCCGCCCATTCCTGTCAGGTGCGCCGGCCGTGTATGATGTGAAGAAGGAAAGCACTTCTATCAAAGGTGGAGGCTGGGAAAATAAACTCTTGGAAGATCCACAAGATATGTATGCCACCTTCACTTGTCGCAGTAACTTAGCCAAGGACTCGGGTAAAGACAGTACAGGTTGGCCTGTTTCTACGGCCGCTTCGCTACCTTCCACTTCATGGGCAATATATATCGATTGGTCCATTGTGCGCCTTTTGAAACCTGGCGCCACTGTTGGTTCCTCACTATTTGGAGAAACGGATCTGCGGATGATGCCTCCACCAAAAGGAAGGTAGAGTAAACTGTCCACATAAGGTATCAACTCGCGATGCTCGGCTTCGGAAGAACGCTCCAGCCGATAACGCAGCATTGCATGGGTTGTTGGGAACAGTCGAAAACCTCCCAAGGATAAACCGTCCCTAGGAAGCAGAGAAATAGCTTCTGTTAGTCGACCTGAGGCTGCCAATCGGTAGATCACGGCACATCGGAGGCCCCATGATGTCTGTCTGGCTTCCTTTCCAGAGGACCAATACCGCTTGATTGCAATGATAGCGTCATCAACAAACTGGAGACAGACTTCCGAGGAGGCGAATCGGGTGATGATGGGAATGGTATGTTTTTGAACAAGATCTATATATCCTTTCGTGATGAGAACAAGAGAGAAACGAATGATAAGATCCATGTTGACCAGTGGAGTGTCTAAGATACGTTTACGTATCGCGCTGAACTGGCGTACTCTGCCCGCTGCATCTGATGACGGTATGAGCCGAAAGAACGTTTCGAAGCGAGTCAGCTGCTCCGAGACGGCTCGAGGAGAGCCAGAACTTGGGATATGATCTATTGCAGCAATAGCGGCTGCCTCGAATGCTGGATGAGATTGGATTCTTTGACCGAGCACCTTCGTCTCCAGGAGGATGCGATATACTTCGTCATACTCCTTTGCAGCTAGCATTCTCAGTAGTACATTGTTCAAAGATTGTTTGCTTTCGCCAGAAGTGAGAGACACGCTGTTATACTCACTCGACTCCTTCTCGAAAATCGACGTCCCGTCGACCAAAGGCTGCGGTAACAAAGCTGGCAGCGTAGCATCAATGACTTCCATCACTGAGGGCCTCCGTGGTTTGGATGTGGAAGCGACAGCCATGTACTCCTCTGCGAAGTCTTCGAAAACGTCTCGCGGTAGCATCCCCCCTTCAGTTTTGACTGCCTCTGCTGGAGTCCCCTCTCCTGCATGTTCTGCCGATTGATGAGCACGACGCAATCGACCGGGATGAATAGCACCCGCGCTAGCGTATGTCCTAACTCTAGCAGTGTGGACGGAGCTCTTGAATGCAAGCCATGGAGAGCGCGTAACTGCCCATGCTGTCATCTACACTTGAGCTCACGTGAGAAGAGTTTAGTCACATCATAATGTGACGGGTGATCACGTTTCTACAAGTCACAGCGAATCACATGACGTCACGCGCCTCAAATCTATACCCAACAAATCGCGAAACCTACTGTCTTGTACCGCGACCCTGCATCTTCTACAAGCCTCGCTGGGCGGGCATCTCAACCAAACTATAGAACTATACCTTCAGCTTCATACTATTTAGGGTCACGATATGGTTAATATTACCGACAGTCCTCCTCGGGCACCTCCAATCAAGTATGCTGCTCCTCTGGGAACTCGCTGGGCCAAAGAAAAGGCGGCTGCCGGTGGCGCTACTGTTTTTGACTTACCTACTGATCCGAAATCGATTGGACCTTGGATTCTTGGTGAATGCATCGGCAAAGGCGCTTCCGGGCGCGTGAAGATTGCGAAACACCGACGGACTGGCCAACTCGCCGCTGTCAAAATTCTTCCTATTGCTCCTTTGGTTTACTCGCGGAACTCGCTTGCTACTCAACACTACAAATATGAAAATTTTCGTCTTGGGGTCGACCGCGAGATAACTATGATGAAGCTCATGAATCATCCCAATATCATGCGCATTTATGATGTCTTCGAAGGCGAAAATGAGCTCTTCCTAGTTTTGGAATATGTAGAAGGTGGAGAACTCTTTGATTTTCTCGTCAATCGGGGCAGGCTTTCTTCTCAAGAAGCGCAAGAATACTTCAAGCAGATCATTTACGGTCTCAACTACGCGCATACCTTCTCGATCATACATCGCGACTTGAAACCTGAGAATATCCTTATTGCCTCCTTGTCACCACCCTTGATAAAGATAGCTGACTGGGGTATGGCTGCCTTTGCCCCGCCAACGCTTCAATTGGATACGAGCTGCGGCTCTCCTCACTATGCTAGTCCAGAAATCGTCAAGGGAGAAAAATATCAAGGGAATGCTACGGATATCTGGAGCTGTGGCGTCATTCTTTATGCGCTCTTGACTGGAACGTTACCTTTTGATGATAAGAATGTTCGAACGCTACTCAGCAAGGTCAAAAGCGGAAAATATAAGATGCCTGCCTGGATCGATCCCCTCGCGAAGGATCTACTTAGTCGGATGCTCGTCGTGGAAGTGGCGAAGAGGATAACGGTGCGTCTGGTTTTGCTCCTTCTTCTATGCAAGTAACATCCATGTTTCAAAGATACCGGAAATTATGGCTCATCCGTGGCTCAAAGCTACGATTCGCAGCCCACAAACGAAGGAAAGATCGAATGAAAGATTACTTAGGCAGCGGACACCGCCGTTGCCACCGTCCCCAAGCACACTCGCACGCCCTATAGCATCGCCGAGTCTCATTGACCCTGAGCTATTCTCGTCCTTGAGGATCATTTGGGGTAAGTACGCTGATGCAGCAGGAGAAATCATCAAAAGAGACCTTTGCGCTTGTGCAGGACAAGGTGTATATGCGAAGGCCTTTTACTATCTGCTGGGTAATTACCGCGAAGAATCGTATCGTAAGAGGCTCGTGGACGGAGAAGAAGCGTACGACGTTATCGAATATAATGGCGTTCGCAAGCTGCGATTCGACCGTGGTTGGAGAAAATCGGATGCGAAGATGGTTAGTTCTGATCCAATGGGCACAAGTGCCATCCCAGTCATTCCACCTAGGAACGTTTTCAATACAGTATATTCCAACGAAAATCCCCGGCAATTGTCTGTGTTGCCTCTACCCATTAAGCGCAGTGGTGGCCATGGGCCTTCTAAGGAGAGGCCGACACTGCCTGCCGGTCCTAGACCAATTCCATTGTCTCAGCAAGTACCCTGTAAAGTTGCCGAACACCACCGTTTGCATGGCGCACAGTTGGTTGGCTCTGCCCGACCAGCTTCCCCTCATCTCATCCCGGCGCGCAGAGTTACACTGGGTTCAAGGCCCCCGCCGCCTCGCAGAGGATACACATTCTCTCATCGAGTCGAGGAAGACATAGCTGTTGAGGAGAAACCTGTTGAGGGGCGCAGAAATACTGTTGTGTCGATTGCTCCGCTCTCAGGGCAAAGGACTACCGTCCGACCGTCGCATGTCCCACCCCTCACGTTTCAAGGTAATGGCTCTCCGGTATTACCCTGGCTTTCACCGGAGCTTCGCTCTCCGCGTCCTCTTGCACATGTTCAGACTAAGGAGAGGCATCTGAATGCTACTTCCTCTCTAGGCAATCCTCTCTCAGTCCCGAAGTCCAGTAATGCGACCCATGCTAGGACACAGCTATCCCCTAAGCCACAAATCAATTACAATCGTATTCAAGACACGCATATACAGTGGCAGGTGCGTCAAGATCCTGAATCAAGGGAGAAGAAGCTACCTCAGATCAGCGCCTTTCAAGGAACCGACAAGGAAAACCAGGACATTTCCACAGAAAAGCCGACCGCCGCATCTGGTGTTAGACGGGTATCCGGTGTGGGACTGGGTATGGGGATCGGGAATACCCGCGAAGTTTGCCGAGAGATGGGAAATGTCGTATACATCGGTACAGGGAATACGCCGGTCACGAAAGTCAAGAAGGAGAGGAAGGGAAAGCGTATGTTCTGTATATCCACGGGTCTTCATGCCACTAAGTGTTCGTACTTTAGCACCTGCCCTCGATCTTCCTATGAGGCGAACACCTTTGTCCGCTCTCGAATCACCGGTGATTTTGCCCTCGCCGATCGTAGCATCCACCGACGTCGGATCACCAAACCGACTTCTAACGTCGCCAGTTGTGGGCGAATTTAAAGGATGGTTTTCCAGTCTTTTCAATTGGAAACATAATACCAACGGGAATAACACTCTCTATTCCCCGGATGACATGTCAAAAAGTTGTGGAGATGTTGGGAGACTTCTGGAAGCTTTGGGAGTTATCGTGGTCCTTGAAAAACCAGGCGAGGATCGATCAAGCAACTTATCTATGACTGCGCGGCTCAAATGCCGTGTGGAGGAGTTGACCGTGGATCCAAAGACGAACACAAGCTTGAAGCCTGTTCGTTTCAGGGTAGAGTTTACGCCGATTCAACAGACGGGACCGCTGATACGACACTCCTTTTGGTCTCCCCCACTTTCCCCAATTACGGACAATGCTTGCTTCTTCTTACCTCCCAACAACGAGGATTGCGCCGTTAATGGTGGTGGGAATCACCTTTTGACAATGCCTTTACTTTCTGCTCCGAACCCAGGCTTGACGCCGCGTATAAGAATGAGTATGCTCCCCGCTGTCATGCGAACCCCGTCCTCTGAGCAGAATACGCCAATGCCAAGTCCTGGTTTGAACGAACTGCAAATGAATGCGGACCTGGGTGCATCAGGAAATGATAGCGGCGGCTCAGGCGTTCCTTTTGGGACGTTATGCGGAATACTACTAGTCTACGAGAAAGGATCGACATCCTCGTTCAAAACTATATGGCGAAGATTAAAGGATGCATATTGTGGCTTTCCAACCAAGACGCCGGCGCTTCCGTCACTGACAGAATTCGAAGCCTTTAGCCCTATCATGGCTAGCACACCTACAGCCCAGGCCTGTCCTAAAGGGCAATTCATGAATACCGGCTGCTGAGCAGGACTGGACACGCTATCTAACATACTAGGACTAGACAATAGAATAATAATAATAACGTGTATTTTTTAGACTTGGACTGATCATCAATACATTGGACTAGAGAATCTACTTTCGCGGCGGACGTAGAACCTTGGCTCGTGCGATAGTAATCAACACAGCGAGCCCGCTGTCAGCGGCGGAACGACGGGGATGAAAATGGAAGCTTTGAGAAGCCATTGGGTAGCTACGAAGCGTGATGGAGAAGGGCTATCCAAGCTATTTCGATGCAGAAGCAGTGAGAGGGACAGATATGCTTGCCATAGACTCGTAAGCCGACTGAATAGTCCGTGTGTGACCATGTTCCTAGTACAATAAGGAAGAATTTCAAAATAGTTAGTTCCATTGTCAAAAACGATTCTCCAAGTGTCCTAATTTGGTCGTGCCCACTGAGGATCTGTCCACAGTTGGGCCAAGGTGCGGACCGGCACGTATACCGTTAGACCGTGGGGCCTTGGACCAGATGCGCCAAATCCTTGGATCGTCTGAGTGATTATTCATTTCCATATCTCGGCTCATGCGTTCATGAGTCATTTAGTCAGATAGGGGTGGGTTTGATTCATATTCAATACTAACCACTTCTGTGTTATAGTTCTATAGGTGATACGGGAGCCTAAAATAAACTGTTATCGGGTCTATATTTGTGAGCGTGAGATGTTGTTTTGCCCAAGGTCCATGAAACCGTCTCCCAAAGCCTTTCCTTTCGGGTATCCTGCTACTATTATTATTATTGTTATTATTATTATTATTATTATTATTCAATTCATTTGGAATCAATTTCAATTGACACCGCTTGGATTAATGGCGAAGCTAACACGTGCGAAAAGTGCCGCTGTATTAGGGCTAGAATCCGAGGCCCTCTCTTCAAAATCCGGGCGAGATAAAGAGTCATATATCGTAAAACAGTGCCCTTCCATGGCTACGGAATGAGTCAAATGACAGCTGTGCGGCCTGCGCATGGCGTAGGTCCAGCGATCGGTGACGCGTAGAGTTCCATGGTTCATAAGGACGGACGGCAAGGCATCGGGGGAAAATGGAGACTAGACCATAAATGGAACTGCGGTGATTTGCCGTGTGTTTGGTTATACCCTCCGTTCCAAACACTCGTCCCACGCTCTTCAATTGTCACATTGCGTCCTAATAGTAAGTTAATGAGTTCGTCAAGAGCTCCAAAACGGGATTCACTGGCGGCAGAGTTGGAGCGAGGTTAAGGTCTTGCAGAAATCCATACTCCATCTATGACTGATGTCAAATAGACCCGCAACTTTCCAGTGCGAAACGGCAACAACGGCAACAGCTCTTCACGTCCACCATCGCTCATGCCAGCCTCGAGAGGCAATTGGCCACCTCACAATCGTCTAAAATGGAGCTCGAGGCTAAATTACGCGAGAAGACCGCGCAGGTGGAGAGGTTAGAGCGCGACCGGCGGTGGCTTGCAGATCGCGAAAAGGAACAACAGGAGGAACGGGAACGGGAGCGCACCGAATACGCTGAAGAAAAGGTGTGTGTGTGTGTCAATGTCTATGATAGCAGAATATGTTAATTAAAAACAAAAACGTACAACGAAAGCAACATTTTGAAGTCACTATTCATGACCTCCGAACCAAGTTAACGGCATTGCAGGAAGAGCATGCGGATCTCTCTGACGAGCGTACATCTCTGTCTCAGTCGACTTCCTGCACAGTGGCAAGCCTAAAGTCACAAATTGCATCCCTTGTCACTGAGCAAACCGGGTTGCAAGCTGCGCTGATAGAAGCCCGCGCCCTTTCATCTCAACATGAAGCCACTATCACGTCTTTGCAGTCCCAGCTGTTGTCTCAGTCACAAGAGGAGCACAGGACGCCGTTCAGCGAAGAGAAAGCGCATGATATGGCAGTCGTTCGCGATGAACTGCACCGACAAGCAGCGTATCTCCGCTCGCTTGAGAAAGAGAAGGCTAAGCTTACACGAGAGGTAACTATTCTTCGAGAGACCAGCAGCAGCCTCGAGGTCTTGCGCGAAGAGAAGCGTGGTTTTGAGCGAAAGCTGCGCACCATGGACGAATTGCGCAACAAGGTCGTTCAACTGGAAGCCGAAGTCGAGGCTTCCCGAAAAGAGAGAGAAGCATGGTCTGATAGTTGCATAGCGTTTTTTATGCGATTTGTTTTCTTACGTTTGTTCTATCCCAGGGCGTCGTCACATCCTCAAGAACTATCGTCGTCAACGTCCAGTGCTCCGCCAGTTGCGGTCACTCAGCAACTAGCAACACTACGACTTGAGCATGCCATTCTACTTGAGTCTCATGGATCAACCGCCTCACTTCTACGTTCTCGCGAGGCTGAGCTCGCCGCAGCCCGAGCACAGTCAGAAAAATTAGGCAAGAGTGTCGTGTCGCTCGAAGAACATATTCGCACGTTAGACCAGAAGATAGGTAGGCGGGAAACCCGTTTAGGTACAGCTGAGCGTGAAATCGGCTTTCTCCAAGCACTTGTGGTAAGGGCAATAATATCGTGAGGTCAACTTGGTCTCACGCCCAATGGGCATTGTATACGTCGTCCTAGGCTTCGTACACCGCTGAATCATCCCACGTTGTTGCAACCCACCGCGAAGATTCAGGTCACGCGTATGAAGCACAGACGACGCGAATTAATCAGCTTGAAGACTTACTTGTCCAATACAAAGCAGCTAATCAAGCTCTGTCCGAGGAAATCGATGCCTTGAGCGGTGAGGTGGCTGAAGGGAACGCTGACGACCCAGATGCCTTGATAAAAAAGACGACGTGGAATAAAGAGAAGCGCGAAGCTTTGCAAAAAGAAGTTGAGCAGGCCCGCAAGGAGAAGGCGAACTTGCAACAGCGTACGTGATTGGTCTACCTGCGTTCTCGCCCAGGACCGGGTCTCCTGATCGTTCTCCCAAATAGAGATCCAGTCCCTTGAGGGTACAACGGCCAGCCAAGCCGAACGGGTGGATAAGCTGGAGCAGGAGTTGTTTGAGCTGTCGGGAGAGATTGCTGGCGGGAGACATGTACCGCCTGGTGTCCGCGTTCTCAGCATGCGTGACAATCCCGAGCAGCAGTGGTTTGATCTGCGCCAGGAAGCTATGGACAGGCTTAGGGGTGAAAATGCAGCGCTCTTGCGTCGGCTGGGAGAGCTAGAAGAGAAAGCGAAGCGGGCAGGAACGCAGGACCAAGGGACGAACGAGGAAGCTTCGGCCGGGGCTGACCTTGTACCCAAGGAAAGTTTTGAGTTGGTCATAAAAGAGAAGAAGGAACTAGAAGATATCGTTAAGCAGAAAGAGAAGCGGTTTTTACGGCTTCAGCAGGTAACACATTGGCCACCTCTGTTGTGGCGGTTGAAATTTTCTTGTTCTGACGGTGATATCATACTGTGACGTAGGTGTTTACCTCCAAAAGCGCCGAGTTTCGGGAAGCTATTGCCTCAATATTGGGCGTGAAACTAGCCTTTTATCCTAATGGCCAGGTGCGCGTGACGAGCATGTATGACCTGGGCGCATCGTTCGTGTTTCAGCCGATCAAATGTAAGTTGTTGATGATTATCAATATGAGACGATCACGGCAAATTACTGAACCAACGTCATTTAAGCTTCAGGCCAGGAGACGACAGATGGGATGCGTATGCAACTTGTAGCACAGGGCGAGGGGGGTCCGCAAGACTTACCGGACATCATGCATTACTGGATTGAGAAAGAACAATGCATACCCGGATTTATGGCGAGTGTCACGCTGGAGAGTTGGGAAAAGGTTAAGAGTGAAGGTGGAACGTCTGGCGCATGAAGGAAAATTTCTTTTTTCAACCCATGATGTCTAAAAGAGAGCTATCCATGTCGAGTCTGCGAGTAGTCAGTAATGGAAATGATAGACGCTTCATTGATTTGCGGTTTTTTTTTTTTTTTTCGTCGTTGATAGTGACTCGAGAATATAATATAAATATGATGGCGATGGAGCATCGGAGCCGCATGGGCAAAGTCTGTTTAAATATTTTAAGCTCCGGCCTGCGGCTTGCTCTGATGGTCGATTGGCTCAGTAGAGACCGTAGCCGCTAACTCGGTTTTCTTTTTGTTTGTTATACCTTTGTGCCGAAAAAGGGTGTTCTGCCATGAATCGGGGACTGTGGAATGTACGAGAAAAATCTTTTGTCCCATCGAACTGCTGCTAGCTCCGCTTGCGGTGCCGGTCGTTCCCATTCCTTTTCGCACGACCCCAGTTGCACAGAACTTGAAACACCAATTTACTTTTTTTTTTTGGTATACGGATAAAAGGTCTTATATATATATATTATGAGTTTGTATGACATAAGGCGCCTTGTCAGGGTGTTGCAGTGATGGATCATACTCAGTTGCGGTGTCTGACGTGATGATGGGAGAGAGGAAAAAGAGAAAGCGGTACAGAACGGGCGTGGGGCTTCCCGCTCCATCTCCACTGGCAACGGAGGGCCGGTATTCCAGCCGAATGATTAAATGGTTCGTCAGAGAGTGAGAGAAAGACTTGGGCTCCATTGCCCGTTCTGCAAACTTCTGCCCCAAAGGACGGATAAATACTTACTACCGGCACGAAAAGAAAAAATGACCCAAATACCCAAAAACGGTTTGGGCGCTCAGCCGAATGACTCCCGCTTTTGTACATTGGCACTGCCCCGGGACATTGGACCCTGCAGGCGGAATTTCTTTTTTAAAAACAGGGAGTATCTTTTTTTATTTATTTATTGGGATTGCAAGGAGAAGAAAAAAAAAATGAAAATGGAAATGGAAGAATAAAAAGGGTAAACATGACATGACCAATGCCACTGATCATAACTAATAGGTTCTAATTCTAATAAGAAAACTCTAAACAAAACCAGTAAGATGCTTAGCAATGGAACCCCAAAAAATCCAGGGAGGGGGGGGATTGATAATATGGGTGGCCGGCGCCGAGGGGCGGAGGGACATATTTGGAGCGTCTACATGGAAACTGGGAAAGGCACTGGGCAGAACAGCACGGCGGCATTAGTCCGATATGGTGGGGAGGTGGCCGGGGAAAGCCGAGGGAGATTTTGGAGGGGAAAGAAGGAGTAGGGAATTGGGAGTGGTTTGGCAAAGCAGCAGAGAGAGAGAGGAGCCCTGAGGGGTAGAAGAGTGTGAGAAGGCGCCTGAGGCCCGCGGGGAGAGGAGCATGTGTGAGTAGTGAGGCGTGTGGGAGAGGAGGTAGTGGGGCTGAGCGGGGATAGATTTGGAGGCCATCGCAAATCGATCTCGAGTCCCTGGAGCACGTGCGGCCATCTTGGCGTTGTTTGTTGAGGCTTCTGCCGTAAAAGTACAACAAGCCACCATTACCTCTTCCTCACCACGCTCCATCATCTTTCCCTCGTATTTAACCTTGCCACTCCTCCATGGCCATCCTTTTCCCTCAGCCACTGCCCATGTACAATCCTGCAAAGCATGTCAGGCGCTCAGCAACTGCCGTCATGGCCGGTCTTTTCGATCCTTCCCCTCCCCGTGACGTGTTGACTAGTCTCCTTAATGGTGTAGGCCCTTACAAGGCCGTCGAGAAAGACGACGAGTCCAGGAGGAACAGACGCAAGGAGAGGCGTGAACGTGACAAAGAAAGGAAGAGGCAGAAAGCCGCAGCAAAGGCTCGTCACAAAGACCTCCCTCTCGATCCAATCCCAGACGCGCTATCGGACATTCCTCTCCCCAGCTCTAGTGCCCCTCAGCCCCTCCAGACATCCACAGCTTCCGCATCCTCCTTCTGGCGCGCACGACCCGCCATTCACATCGCGACCATGCAGCGATCAGTGTCCGTCACTCCTCCTCCCATTTCATCCCCTCCACCCCTTGCCTCCACCTCCACATCGACTCCCGCTCCCTCCACTTCTGCCGACACATCACGCACTTCGTCCAAGAGACCACACACGCCTGATGATGAAGAGAAATATGCCCCTTCGTCCGCATCGGCAGCAAAAGCCCGCAAGAAGCGGGTGGCTGTGAGGAAAGGTTGGAAGGGCTGGGTGGAAGGTTCACCCCCGCCGTCGGAGAAACTGATCAACCTAGATGCTGTACCTGTACTCCAGGAAAGAAGGACCCGTAGTGGGAAAAGTTTCGACGCCATCGGCGTCGGCAAAGATAACTGGGTATGAGTCAAGAACATTCTAGCAGTTCATACGGCTCATAAATCTTGAAAATTGGCCTACGAACAGATGGCCTAACATCAGGATTACCTACCCTTATATCGACCGTGTTCTTGATCTCTGCTTACCCACGTCGACCATGATGCACCGTAGGATGGGTTGCCCGTCAGTTGTCTAGGATGAGTCCCCTGATCAGGTTTCTGGTCGTCCACCTTTTCTCTGTTACTCCTCATCTCTTGTCGCGCCTATCGGCTCTCCCGACACATGCACATGCTACCCTCTACTGTTGTTCTTTAGCAGACTTATATATATATCGTATAGTACGGGTATTCTTGGTAAATTAGAAAGGTGATTCGTTATCCGACTAGTATATCCCAGGCCAAAGTGGCATCTCATGGTACGCAGCGGTGATAAACAGAAACATCAAGAAAAAGATAGATAGGAATATTCCGTGATGATGATATTAATGGGAGGAGTCCCTAACAGGCGAAATCAGTGATAACTTTTTGCGCTTCACACACGCTAAAACGGGCTGACTGATTTCCGTTGTCCGCCGTCCGACACGCGCGGTCTGGTTTTTTATCTCGCCAAACAGCCGTGGAAACGTTCTCAGCGAATGTGGAAAGGCCGGGATTTATCGACACCTTCAGGGAAAAATATGCACAAACACAGCTCCTCACCCCAAAACGGTCATCACCCATTATTTTGGCACCTCAAGGTCCATCCGTCAGAGACGCACGTGAGTCATACTTGGAAACTTGATATCAAGCACAGGCCTAGGCTGTGTTGTTCCAAGCTCCAAGCCTGAGTGATCCCATCACTTGTACCCTTGCTTTCAACTTTCTAGACGCGGCTGATAATGGTTGTTGCTTTGACAGCTTTTTTTTTTTTTTTCTTTCTTCCTTTGCTGTGCCATTTACACATGCCACCATCCACGCATCTTCTTCCGATGCCCGCTTTGCCAAATCCGCCCTCTTGGTTCCCAGGCCATATGCGGAAGTTTACGCGGATCCTCCCCGCTTTATTGAAACGGACAGATGTGGTGCTCGAAATTAGAGACTCGCGTTTACCACTGACAAGTATCAATAGACAGCTGGAAGGTAGGTATGTATGTATGTTTGATGATATATATGAATAGCGCTCGAATCAACCACGCGCTTGACGCCTCGTGTCCGAGGCTCTCTCATCATCAATTTTTATATTTTATAATTGTGCTGAAATGACGCCAGGTGCTTTACGCCAGTGGCGACTAGAACGTGGCTGGGACCCGCATCAGCCCGGCCGCAGAGTTATGAATAACTTGGCATGCGAGCACATTGTCGTCCTGAATAAACGCGATCTCGTATCCGAATGGGGCATGGAGGTAAGTTTTTTTTTGTTTTTTGTTTTTTGGTTTTTGTTTTTTTTTTTCTCTGGCGCGCATTGGAATGACCCTATGGGCACGTTTCCCATCTCCATACCTGCTCCTTGTTGATACCGGTTTTGACAGCCTTTTCGGATGGCTATGGCCAACAAATTTCCTGAACAACGTGTTTTATTTGCTTCGTGGCACCGGCCACGAGATATTCGCCATCTGAGTGATCTGCTAGTAAGTATGTTGCCTTTTCTTCATTCTCGCTCGTGATCCGGCTCCCTTACGTGCCCATCTTCGCATGTCTACTCCAGGCATAGCCAAACCGTATCCACATGCGATGGAACATAATGTGTTGGTCATTGGCATGCCCAACGTTGGAAAATCCACGCTGCTTAATGCCTTGCGCAACATGGGCATCAAAGGACGTAAGTGGTCGTCTAGCATCTGTTAGCTAGCCTTTTTTCTTTTTTTGGCTCAACTCACGTTCGTTCTAGCCACACCCAAAGCCCTGAGAACTTCCGCGTTGCCCGGACTTACCCAGTCGCTTTCGACTCGGTTAAAGATCTCACTCGATCCATTAGTATATGCCTTTGACTCTCCTGGGATCATGTTACCATTCCTAGGTCAAGGCACGGAAGGCGCCGAGCGAGGAGCCAAACTGGCACTAATAGGTACGTAAACGGATATCTTTAGTATTTTTGCACAAGTCCCTACCTCTACTTTGTTGCACCACTTTTCTTTTTCATTCATTTTGACCGGGATCGACTCGGGTGTGCATTTCATTTCCGGGGGGGGGGCGAAATTCTATCATCTCAATCTGTCTCATCGGCCCCCCCCCCGTTTTTTTTTTACTCTGCGATCGAAACGTCGGTTGTTAACGCTTAACTGACTGTTCGCCTTTGAACCGGTGCTTCTCTCTCACTACGCTTCCTTGGAACCACCCCATGCTTTTTTCGCGCTAAATTTCCAGCGGGTATCAAGGAAGGCCTATACGATATGGAAACGCTGGCGGCGTATCTGTTATACAGACTCAATGTTCTCAACCCAATCGGTACGTTTATCTGACCCAGTTTATCTCATCCTCCCTCCTGTTACTATTTTTCCCTGTTTACCACGTTGCTTGCCCTGGACTCGCCAGTCGTTCCCCTTCCGCTCTCCCTTCTCTTCCGGCTACGCCGGTCATGAAATCTTCCTTTAATTGTAACGTTGCGGCTGCTTCGACGTTATATCCGTGGCTGGCCTCTTGCATCTAATGTGGCGTAAGAGACGCCACTCTCATAAGATGCCTACCTCAGTGCCACTCTTTTTCATTTCCCTTTTGCTTTCATCCCTTTCATTATGGGGGTTGACACATGTTCCACTACACACACCCAATGCACGCGCTTTCACTCCTCCTTCCTGGAATTACTCACACGGGGGTCTTTTTATTATTATTTACCTTTGTCCCCTCATCTCCCATAGCACCAGCCTACTTGCACCTTTTGCTCCCTCCTTTGTCTTCGTCACAATCCCGATCGCAGTCATCATCACCATTATCACCATACCCATCGCCCAGGCCAACAAACGACATTACCGAGTTTCTCACTCTCCTCGCGCGGAGAATGGGAATGCTCAAACGGGGAGCTGAACCAGACCTCGAGCGAGCTGCGACGTATTTTGTGCGGTGGTGGCGCGAGGAAGGAGGGTTGATTGCGGTGACAGAGGGCAGCAGTGCGCTCACAGACTTGGATTTGGATTTGGATTTGGACTTGGACCTGAAGAATTCCAGCGCATCGTCGTCATCATCATCTGCCGGTGATGATGTGCCGAATGATGAAGAACAGAAGAATGGGAGTGTTGGTGACGGAAATGGCGGCAGTGGCGTCGTCGTCCAGGGATGGGGATTCGACTTTGAATGGCAGGTGGATAGAAAGACAATACTGGCAGGTTTGTTGGGCCCGTCAGGGACATCATCTCCTTTGTCGTCGCAGATTCCGGTGGCGGACGGACGAGCGCGGCCATCTTTGACTTCTTCAATGGCGCCACAGACGTCACTCTCGCCAACCATGGCAGGGTTCATTCAGGGTAAGATGGAACATTGTATCGACCAGTATTTGGCAGAGCAGGAGATGCAGGAAAGGGAGGGTCATAATGTCAGCAAAACCCAGAAGAAGAAAAAAGAGATGGAAGAAGAGAAGCGGCGAAGAGCTGAGAAGAAAATGGCACGGTGGACGTAGCTACTATACTGAAAAATAATATATATGTCTATTTTTTATTTTTTTTTCCCCAAAGCCAACTAGTTTACAAAACATGGATCGAACGAGGGTCATGTCGCATTTAGAAATCCAAATAATCTCTACCCGTGTTCCATCCGCTCGTTCCAGACGTGGTTCCAACACCATACGGGTCCTCCATTGTGCCGCCGACGATGCCCGCTCCCGGTGCTGCACCAACCTCGACATCCTTGAACGAGAACTCGCGCTTGAACTTGGCCTCGAGCTGGGACATGAGACCGATGAGCTTCGTGCAGGCCTGTTCGAGGATGGCCTGAGGCGGGGCGGAGCCATCGGTTTGGAGTTTGATCAAAAAGTAGGGCTGGAGCGGATGCGGAACTTTGTACCCTGCGAACAGGACCTGTGGCATGGACAGGAGTTGGCTGAAACGGGGACGAGGAGATGGATGGCCATCCACACGCAGACACAGACACAGGCACAGGCACATATGCACACACACACACAGATACACATACGATTAATTAAGTGGGAAAGGGTAGGGGGAGGTGAGACGGGGGAAGAAACTTACGCGCGAAGCATGTTGGCCAGAGTGTGATCCTGTTTTACGATTTTGATGGTGGCCGCGTTGGGAATTTTGGTGTCTTCGGTGACTTCGACGCTGTGCAAGGCAATGAATGAATGATGCGAACCAAGTTAAAGGTCAGAGGCGGTGCAAGGCCACTTACGCCTTTTCACCATCATCCAGGACGTAGAGTTCGTGACGAGGCGGTGCGTTCATATTGCAAGGCAATGATCTCGCAGATGCGAAGCAAGAGATTGAACTGCACAAATAAATACAAAGAATGGGCTTACAACATCCCTTGGTGCTGATTAATACTACGCAAGTAGTCTGGGGTGACTTTGCTCAAGGGTTATAAATTGAACCAAAAATATTCAGGAGATCGAGTAGACATGCTTGAAAGACCTAACATTAGCTCTTTGTATTTATTTACAGAGAAGTCATAGCTAGGATTGACAAATAAGTTGTCTAGATACGCTACTTGATGAGTTGCCCCAGTGCAACAAATTTCCGGTTTCCAGAACAGAAAAGTGGAGCACAAAGGCCCACGAGCAAAAGAGGCACACCACAAGACATGTGTAAAGCAGATTAATCACTGCATCCAGCGGTACTTGACAAAAACCGGCTGAAACTCGAACCCGTGGAACGAAACGCGATGCCGATGTTATGTATATGCTTCAATCCCATGTCGCCATGGTGAAATGCGACACAATGACAACAACAGATAGAATCAAGTTTTTTTTGTAATTCACATCGGGAAATGATAGAAAGCACAGTATCTGAAAGGCGCTCTGGATACACATTAGTACAAGTCTAAATCTAAAAGGCGAAAGGATATGCAAAATCATTTCCCAATGCATCGTCACAACAAAGTCATCAAATACGGATTTACTGTGTAATACTTCCGAACACAACACGTTCGGAATATACTCACCTTTTCCGGGTAGTAATAGATAAAGCTTTTTTTAATTAAGAAAAGCACAGGAGAGATGTTATATATTCTTCCCCGGTTAGCGGCTGTAAAAAAAAAAAATCTGGGAAGCAATGCAAGTCAGTTTGGTTCGGGCAGCAAGGGAAATCAAATAAGGGAGGTTCAAAGACAGTCACAGCAATCTCTAATCCTAACAGGATTCTAATCGTTCGAGTCATTGGAAAGAGGTAACCCATCTCAGTATGGTCAAATGAGTAAAGGATTCCAAAGAGGGGAGTCGCAAAGCTATGTATTCGATCGCATGACAGACAGCTCAGCGTCTTGGAATTGTAGTAACCCTAGTGTCAAGACGGGCCAATGATACTCACATCGGAGATCCGATCTAGACACCATAGGTATGGGGACTGGAGTAGATGTATAAGCGCAGAGCCTATTCATGTAATGAAGAAGATAGACCAGGAGCGGAAACCATTTAGACAAGAACCATGTTCACAGCACATATGATGACGCTCAAAGCAAAAATGGTATTACGTCGTAATTCATTCAAGAATTTCGAGAACTGCTAACAACGATGATGTTATGCTGTTATAATATAAACACATCAGCAAGGCTAGAATCTGGAAACAGGCAAAGAGGATGAGTCAATTATATGACATGCTTGGCCATGACGATAGTTCAGAACAAAAGAGAATATATGTTTAGTAATATTATTCTCCAAACAGGTCGACACTCACACTTCTAGAGAGGAATCATTCTCAAGCATGAGCAGTTCGCAATCATCCGAGCGTTTCAGAATCATGGTGAAACCTGTTACAGTTTGGACAGATCAGTATAAACGCTCTCAAAACGGATAATATGAATAGACTCATAAAGCTTAAAGCTGTGCATGTTTATTTTATTTTATTGCGCTATTGCATAAATAGCGCAGTGTGTTACGACTATAGTGATCCTGGTAATACGTACATTCACAAGAACCTGAAACAAGGTATAAATAAGCACAGATTAGGAAAGGGAGATATTTAAAAGGAGAGAATCATTCTTGGTGATTCAAACTCGTGCATCACAGTAATAGTGCTCAGTTGGTAAAGCGATGGTAATAATCATTTTGACAGTTTTGGAATCTACTTACATACCTGATCGATTGAGTCATTAACTTGTCGCGCCATGGACAAGTGTTCTGGAACGATACTCACGTTAAACGATCAGAGGCCTAAAAGCAAATCAGTTTAGCTCGGTCCGAAATGAGAAATGATGGAAAGAAAGCGTCATCGTTCATGATCTAAGCACGTCAACAGTAATAGGGACAATGCCAACATGATGGTCTGGTTAATTAAAGAACCTGGTTACCTTGTTGCACGAGACCTGTTGGTACATGGGCGAATGTCAGCAAGACCGCAGAGAAGAAATGAGGGGATTGTAGGTCACCGAGTCATAAAAATTTACGCCAGTGCACAATGCTCAGGGCTAAAATCAAGACCTTTTTAGCAGATCTTATCGTATATCAGCATGGTTAGCCTTGGTTCAGATAAGGTAGGAGAAATGAGGACCATAAACTAGGTTTATGGCTTTGGCACGGCACGCTGAGCCGTGTTCAGGTGTTCAGCCCTGGTAGATTGCTAATCTTTATGTGCCGCATGGTGCTGAACTAGGGGACTCGTCGTCTCGTTGGACAGACGCCACGACTAGAATAAAGTTTCGGTTTCGTCGTTCAGCTGTATGAATGGTGATGGGACGACCTGGAAATGTTCCGACATCAGAAATTCGAATTCATGACAAAGCAACGACGAAAAGGAAAGGGAGGGGAATCATGAAGCATGTTAGGCTTCTGGGTTTACTTCATGATGGCGTGTTGAGCGGTGCTCGAGTGCTCGGACACATGACAATTGGTAATCTTTCTCGCGTGGTGGCGCCGCAGAGAGTTGGACGGACAACTCCACAGGTCGTCATGATCCGCTCTAGCACGACCAAATAAAAAACCGATTTGTATCAAGGCGGTCGTCTTCAGTCGTGTTCAGTTGTATGAATGAGCGATAGGACGACCTAGAACGGTTCCAATATCAGAAATTCGGAATCCATGACGAAGCAACGACGAAAAGGAAAGGGAGGGGATCATGAAGCATGTTAGGCTTCTGGGTTTACTTCACGATGGCACGTTTGAGTGGTGCTCAAGTGCTCGGATGGCACAGCAATAATTGATAATCTTTTTCGCGTGCTGGAGGCCCAGAAGGATAGAACGGACAACTCATCGCCAGGACTAGAAGAGAGCTTCCATTTCATTTCAAAAAAAGCCGTCATGATCAATGATCCATAAAGACCGTGAGAACCAAGTAAAAAACCGATTCGCATCAAGGGGGGCATCATCAGTCTAGAACGGTTCCAACATCAGAAATTCAGAATCCATGACAAAGCAACGACGAAAAGGAAAGGGAGGGGAATCATGAAGCATGTTAGGCTTCTGGGTTTACTTCATGATAGTGCGTTGAGCAGTGCGCAAATCCTCGGACCATTACAGACTCGTAATCTTCTTCGCTTGCCGGAGCTGCAGAAGGTTATAACTGATAACTCACCATGCCAGGACTAGAAGAGAGTTTCCATTTCGAAAAAGGCCGTCATGATCTGGGGGAGGCATAAAGTTCAGGTGTATAACTGGTGAAGGGACGACCTAGAATGGTTAGAATCTGAGTTCAAGACAGAGTAACGATGGAAAGGGAGGGAGAGGATCATGAAGCGTACTAGGCTTCTTGGTTTACTTCACGATGGCACGTTAAACGGTGCTCAAGTGCTCGGAGTATAGCTGATTGGTGATCTTTTTCGCGTGCTGGAGCCGCAGAACGTGGGTACGGACAACTCACCGTGCTTATTGATTAACTTGGAAGCGTGGAAGTTTGGGACGGATTTTGCGATTTCGCACTGGTTTGTCACCAAGGGAGTAGCTGCCGAGGTGTAGTGCAAAAAAAAAAAAAAAAAGTAATTCATCAGTCCAAGGTAAAAGACGTTAAAACGAACGAGAAAAGCCAAAAGGACATTCAGTTTAAATGGGTGTGATATCACGTCGGATGATCATCGACAATAAATAATGGGCATTGAGCCCCCATCCTGATATCAGCCTAAAGACTCAAAAGTACTCACCGTGACCATCGTCGTCGTTTTCAACCATTGGAGTCAATGTTGTCGTAAAGCTTTTATATTGAACTTTTTGAAGGAGTGGGAAAGCGTATTTGTATTTGTTGACGATTAGAGGAGTTCCCAATTTGGAAGGAGACTTGTGCAACGGGACAAGCATCACACATCCAAACCGATTACGCCTGCATTTTCAAGGTGAGTTGTGGTCTTTCTTGCAGGCTGAGCGTACGCGATGTGCTGCGGTGTGGTGTGGGTGTGGAGGGCAATGATTTGACGAGGTCGCAGAGGGCGGGAAAGGATGGATGCGCTTTGGTGCGTTTGGATGATGGATGGATATGGGGCCTCTCCACTCGCCTACAAGTACCGTTTGCTGCGCCGCCGCACATTCAGAACTGGATGACTGACGCTGGATATAGACTTTTTCCTTTTTTTTTTTTTTTGTGAAGCGACATGCCTACACGGTTCTCAAAAACTCGCAAGCACCGCGGCCATGTATCGGCTGGACATGGACGTGTAGGCAAGCACCGTAAACATCCTGGTGGTCGTGGTCTTGCTGGTGGTCAGCACCACCACCGGTGCGTTTTTCTCTCTCACTCTCTCACTCATACACATACACCACTGGGATTTCTGACTATGGTACGGGGCAGGACAAACATGGACAAGTACCACCCGGGTTACTTTGGTAAAGTGGGTATGCGGTACTTCCACCTGACGCGCAATCAATACTGGCGACCGATTATCAATGTGGACAAGCTGTGGACGCTTGTGCCGAAAGAGCAGAAGGAAGGGTTGACGGAGGAGTCAGAGATTGTGCCTGTGATTGATACGCTGAAGCATGGGTACGGCAAGGTGCTGGGGAATGGACAGCTGCCCAAGTTACCGTTTATTGTGAAGGCCCGGTTTGTGTCTAAAAAAGCCGAGTAAGTGATGCGATGCCGCGTGGAGGATGACTACATGAATGACTAACGGATGATGGGTACAGACGCAAGATCAAGGAGGCGGGGGGAGTGGTAAAACTGATTGCATGAGATTGTTCTATACATAAAGCTTGCACCATACTCTCAACTGACTCTCTCTCACACACACTCACACTCACACTCACACTCACCCGCCATGAGCTTCGTGAACTGGTGTGAGCTTGTGCACCGCCTTTCTGGGTGCGAGAAGTTGTCATACTGACGAGTTTGTGAGTAGACGCCGCCCAGTTCGGAACTTGGAATCGTACACGCAGACTGCGCCAGACGCCTTATCTCGCCAGAACCGACACCACCGCCTCCCGCGTGGCCACGGCGCTCGCCCAGGCAGACGACAATAACACCGCCACACACGCCTTGCCCATGTCTTCCACCACCACCGAACCTCTCTTTGGCCCCCACGTCGGCCTTCTGGGCGCTGGCCCTGCTTGGGCTGTCACAAACGAGAAAAGCGTCGTTTCGGACGATCTCACTCCTGACGTCGTCAAGGCGTGGATACAGAAGAGCAAACAGGTCTGTTTCTTTTTTTAATTGCCAAGCCTTTTTTTGCCCTTGTAATTCAATTCTAAAGTCACTAATAACAACCTTGCCCCTTAGCCCGCCCAGCCTACTACAACCCTTCAGGCGCTAGTCAACCTCAGACGGCCGACTCTCCGGCTCTCGCCACTCTCCGCGGACGGCGACAGCGAGGAGCACCCTGCGCAGCAGCAGCACGGGTTTGAATTTGAATATGACTGCGACGCTCCCAAATGCGGCATTTATCTCCACGTTTTGCTCCCGAAGGAGCACCCGGACGCGGAGACGACGGTGTCGTCCTCAGAGTATGCCAGGCTGCTCGTGTACGAGAATGTCACTGAGGGTGGGTTTGGGAAGGTGCTCAAGCTGGAAGACGAGGCGATGTTGGAGCTGGGGCGGTTTGAGAATGGGCGGAAGCGGCCGTTTGTCTTGGTCACAGCACCAGCAATAACAACAGCAACAGCAGCTGGGCAGTCGTCGTCGAGAGAAGCGGCTTCGGCTGAGAACTCGGGCGAGATTACCGAGATTGTTTTCCCGCCGCCCGAAATCGGAGAGGTCGGCCGGCAGCAGCGGCGCAAGTTTGCCCCGTTCCATTTTAGGAAGCGGTCACCTCAGAGTAATACTAGGAGTGTGGCTGGTCCTGCGTTGGCTGTGGTTGATATGGGGCAGGAGGGCTCATCTGGGAATGAGCAGGATGGTGGCGCAGGTGCGGGTGCGGGTGCTACTACTACTAATGGGGGTGGTGGTGCCGGTGGTGGTGGTGGTGCGGGAGCTGGTAGGACGGGGACGGGGGAAGGTGGGTCAAAGAAGGATAAGGATGAGGGCAAGGGTGTGAAAGTGATGATCCGGTTGGCGGCGCTGGATGAGATGGGGACAGAGTTGATGTCTCCGAATGAACAGGTAACTTATCTCCATATCGTTAGGTTTGGGAGCCTGGATGCTGGGGTAGAGGAAGGGAGTATGGAGGATACGAGACCTTGGGTTGTCAAGGTTGTCAAGAGAGAAGCTACGGTGTGTGTTGGTTTTTTACCTGATGGCATTGACCAAGGTGGTTGGATTGATTATTTTTTTTGTTTTTTTGTTTTTTGTTTTTTTTTTGCAGATTGGTCCACATACGTTCCAACTGCACGAGATTTATGGCCTAACTCTTTCGACGTCCTCTCAGGCGCCAGCTCCGACTGCAGCCCTTCCGAATCAAGAACACTCGTATCCACCGTCGACCCCTGTCCCTGAACTGCCGATTCTTACGCCATCTGGTGTTGTTTCTGGTGGTGGTGGTGGAGAGGAGGAACCGCAGTCCGAGTGTCTCGTGTGTCTGTCATCGCCAAGAGAGGTGGTGTTGCTGCCATGTCGGCATCTAGTGGCGTGTCGAGAGTGTGCGTTGAATATGATTGAGTTTGGGGCGGGGGGACAGATAACGCAGCCGAGTGAAGATACGGGTGGGACGACGACGGAGGGTGTAGATGGGGGTGAAGGTGGAGGGAGCGGGAATGGGAATGGGACGACCACGACCACGACCACGACCACGACGGGGCGGCGGCGGCGAAAGGCGAAAGGATGGTACTGTCCTGTGTGTCGGCAGCGTAAGTGGCATGTTCTGGTGGACAACTACTGATTTACTGATTTACTTGATTTACTGATTGTCTGCTCAGCGTACACGTCTCTGTTGAGGATTAGCGCCAGGTCCTCGCATTCTCACGAATAAGGAAAATCAGATTTTATTTAAACAATTTTAAACAATTTTAAAATTGTTGAATGTTATGACGTCAGCCACTCGCTCCTTTAATTGTTCCGCTTGTCCTCGCTCCTCTGCTCCTTCTTTCCTTCTTCCCATGGCCTCCATCTCCGCCGCCAAATCAGCCTCCACTTCCTCCTTCCTCACTGCCCTCGTCTTCAATGGCTTTGTTTTCGCAGTAGAAATAGGCCTCTTCACAGTCCTCAGACCTTATTTCAAGGCCATTTACGAGCCGAGGACCTATGTTCCGCCTCCCGCGTCCGCCTCGCTTATTGACTCTTTTTTCATATCAACGTACTAATCTTCTTGCAGGAATCGCGTCAGGCCCCTGTCAAACAACGTCTTCCTCTGGCCATGGGCTATCTACAAGGCTGACTACCGCTCCATCATCAAAGCAAACGGGCTGGATGCCTACTGTTTTGTTCGCTTCCTCCGCATGATGGTCATCATCTTTCTCCCCATTTGGCTCACTTCCTGGGCCGTCCTCCTTCCCGTCAACCATGCTGCCGTCCCGGCCCACGGTCGAGATCCCCTGGACAGGTTTTCATTCGGCAGCTTATTGCCCGGTAACGTCAACCGCTTCCCTGCCCATCTCGTTTTAGCGTGGCTGTTTACCGGTAAGCAATAAACCCTCGGCTCCAAACTCTCTCATCGCCAACCCGCTAACGCCGCAAAAAAGGGTGGATTTTATATAACATCAAGCATGAAATGAGCCACTTCATCACCACGAGGCAGCTGCACCTTATCGAGCCTTCGCAAGCTAATTCGACTCAGGCCTGCACCATTCTCATCACTGGCATTCCCGCACGTTACCTCAATCAGCCTTCACTCCATCACCTCTTCAAGGACCTGCCTGGGGGCGTCAGGAAAATATGGATCAATCGGTGTGTCTGCGGTGATGCGTGTGATCATTTCTGTGTGATGTGACAGAGTCGCTGACGGCATCCCCATGCAACGCTCTACTTATAATTTTTAGGGATCTCAAGGAATTGCCCGAGATCTACGACCGCCGTATGGCCGCTTGCGCTAAACTCGAATCGGCAGAGACGGCTTTGCTAAGGACTGCGGCAGAGCTGAGCCTCAAGGGCGAGCATCAGCCGGTGTCCGCTGCATCAACCACGACCCTCGAGGCGGCGGCTGTTGTCCCCGCAGACCAGCGACCGACGCATCGACTTGGGCTCTTTGGTCTTTTGGGAAAGAAAGTCGATTCAATCGATTGGGCTCGCAAGGAGATTGGGGTCTGCAACAAGCTTTTGGATGAGGGGCGGAACATCATCGATCAGGAGGACAAGGCTCACGACGTGGAGGAGGTCGAGGGCGCCGGTGTGGCTGGTTTGATGGGCAAGGGAAAAGAGGTGCTCTTGAAGAGCATACGGATCGTCAAGGGCGGGGGTCACGAAAGCCAGTATCCGCCGTTGAACAGCGCGTTTGTCACGTTCCACCGCCAGATTGCGGCGCACCTTGCTGTTCAGGCGTTGTTGCACCACAAGCCGTACGCGATGAGCAACAGGTACATCGGGCTCCACCCCGAGGACGTGATTTGGTCCAACCTTGGGATGAACCCATACGAACGCAAGGCACGGATGGTGGTCAGCTATGCCGCTACAGCGGCGTTGATCATCTTTTGGGCTATCCCTGGTCAGTGATCCAATTTTTTTCTTCGTTTGTTGGATCCTATTCATAGCACAAGCAGTCGCGTTTGTCGGCGTCGTGTCCAATATCCACACTGTTTGCCAAAAGGCACCTTTTCTCGCTTGGATTTGCAAGTTGAAGAAGCCGATTGTTGGCATCATCTCGGGTGTTCTTCCTCCTGTTCTCCTTGCCGTGCTCTTGATTCTCCTCCCTATCGTCTTGCGCCTCTTTGCCAAGTTTGAGGGTATTCCACAAAGGACAGGCGTCGAGTTGTCGTTGATGACGCGTTTCTTCATCTTCCAGGTTGTGGTGAGTACCTATCTTCTATGACGACATAACTTTCTCTAAACCATCATATTGGAGCATTCTTTCCTTATCGTTACCATCAGTTCTGGTATCATGGCCACTCTCACTGATATCTTGAACAATCCGAACCTGGCCCCTCAACTCCTTGCTCAGAATCTCCCGCTGGCGTCCAACTTTTTCTTGACGTGAGTGCCCATCTATCTGCCTAGCGATACTGAAAAAATAATAATAAAAACACCAGTTATGTCATCTTGCAAGGTCTCTCGGGCACCGCTGGCGGGTTTTTGCAGATTGTGTCTCTCGTTGTGTATTATGTGAAGCTCGTCCTTTTCGGGAGCACCCCTCGGTCGGTGTATGACGTCAAGTATGGCACATCAAACGTCGCGTGGGGGACACTATTCCCCATGACTACATTGTTAACTGTCATTGGTATGCACGCCGACCGGGCTCTCTTTCTCCTTGTGTGTCACTTTACTGAAAAAAAAAAAAAAAAACGCTTTCTACCAGCTTTGGGATATTCTGTTCTCTCTCCCATCATCAATGGCCTAGCCTGTGCGACTTTTTTCCTGTTCTACATGCTGTACAAGTACCTCTTTATCTGGGTCTACCAGCAAGGCACAGACACCGGCGGTCTCTTCTTCCCCAAAGCGATCCAGCACATCTTTGTTGGGCTGTACGTCGAGCAAGTCTGTTTGGCTGCTCTGTTCTTCCTTTCGCAAGACTCGAATAAGCGCCCGACGTCGATTCCCGAGGGTGTGCTCATGGTCGTCTTGATTGGATTTACGGTAAGTCCCTTTAATTTTCACATTGCGAGTCTCGTTTTGTTTTTTTTGACGATTGACGATTCGTCGTCACGACGACCTTGTCGGTAGGCCTTTTTCCATGTGATTATCAATAACTCGTATGGCCCGCTTGTAAAGGCTCTCCCGCTTACGCTCGCGGATAAGAGCGGCGAGCTGGGTTCCACCATAGACGAAGCAGAAGAGGCAGATGCAGAAGTAGAATCAGGCGCAGATGCAGAAGCAGGAGTAGGAGCGGGAGTGGGAGCTGCTGCTGCTGCTGGCCCGTCATCATTATCTGCCGAGAGGGACAAGGACTTGAAGGACCGGGATTCGGGTATAGATGATCGACTGGCGTTGAACAAGACGAGCGGCGCTTTGGGTGCTCATGATCACGATCATCTTCATCATCACGGTCATCATCATCATCATGCTGGGAACGAAAGTTTTGCGCACCCTGCGGTGGGAGAGCCGCAGCGCACGATATGGTTGCCGATCGATGCGCTTGGGATGGCAGGGGCGGAGGAGAGGGCGTGTCGCGAGGCTGGGGTGGACGCGAGTGTAGGTCCGGATGCGACGATGGATAAGAAGGGCAAGGTGGATGTGACGGGGTATCCGCCAGAGATGCGATGAAGGGACATGCGAACGCGAACGACAATAACAATTGTGAAACGATCTTGACGATAATGCCTATATATACATATGTACATATACCCCCCTATATATACACACACACAATATATATAAAGCAATGGATACGTGTTGGTTATTCCTTATCCAAAAAGCAAAAGAAGGTATCTTAATTCAACCTTCACGTCTTGAATATACGCAAGAGCCTTCCCTCCGTGACGATCCTCGTCCGGCACAAAGGACACTCGCGCGAGGAGGCCATCACAAGATCAGAGCATCCCCGACACATGGCAAGATGTCTGTCACAACTCGTGAGCAAAACGAGAACGAGAACGGGAACGGGAACGAGGGACAATAACGAGAAAACATACCCGCAATCAACAATCGCAATATTCGCTTCCTCGTCCTGGCATATAACACACAATCCGCTTCTATCCTTGTACATCGGTCTCTTATCGGCGGCCGACGAAGATGCTGAGGTCGGCCGAAGTTGTGGCGGAGACGAAGCAGACTCTTCAGATTGCCCAGGGTGAGAACCTCCCTCTCCTCCTTGTTCCTCCCCATGCTCATGCTCCCGACCCGTTGCCTCGGCCAAACTCACCCTCTCCGCCTCCCTCACCATCTCCATATACCGCTCCTCCTCCGCCCTCTCCCTCTCCCTTTCCCTCTCCCTCTCCCTCTGCTCATCTTCATTCGCTCGTCTAGCTCTCTCCCTCTCCCTTCTTTCATCATCCACAAGTTGCATCACCCGCTGCACCAAATCGCTCTTCTCGAGCACCATGGTCGCATTGACGTTGACATGATTTGTGAACAAAATCGATTTGAGGACAGAGATGGAGAGCGAGTGGATGTCGCTCGGGTCCATCGATAACAGATCATCCAGCGTCGGTTGGGATTGCGATTGGGACCACGGATATCGGGATTGAGACTGAGGTTGAGACTGAGGGGGTTGAGGTCGAGGTTGAGGTTGAGGTCGAGGAGGGGATTGAGACTGAGTTTGGCGTTCGAACGATGGATGAGGTTGTGGTGTCGGTTGAGGCGAGTGAGCAGACACGGGCCGGGCAGGGATAGGTTCCTGCGGGTGAGTACGATATTGCGGATGAGGTGGTGATGGACGGGTCGATGTCGACGGCGGGGGTGGATGCGGAGGCGGCGGGTAGGTTGGTTGAGGGTATGAATGGATTGGGGTGCCATAATTGTAATAATCAGGTTGGGGCGGATGTTGGGGCAGATGTCCCCACGTATTGCTACCCGGGTGCAGGGGTGATGATGGCGGTACAGGGGGACGGTGCTGCCACGGCGGCGGTGGCGCAAGATGGTACTCCCACTGCGGTGGCGGCGGAGGTTGGTATTGCTGAGGCGGTGGAGGGCGGAATTCCCACTGAGGTGGTGGGGGCCCGGGCGGGGGGCGATACTCCCACTGAGGCGGAGGAGGAGGAGGGTATTCCCATCGTGGCGGAGAGTTTGGTCCGGGTGGAGACGTTGAAGGTTGATGGTGCTCTTGGTGAGGCGTTGGGTATGGAGGATCGGGCTCAAGGTCAGGTCTTGGAAAATCAGGGCGTGATTGCTGCGCAGGTCGCGGCGGCGCACTGTTGGTTGCTCTAGCACTTGCAGTGGGGGTTTCACCAGACCGAGAGAAGATCCCTCGTGGACGACCCCCTGCGGTGTTATCAGGAACCGAATACTTTCTATAGAATCTCTAAGGAAGATGGCATCAGGGACAGATGGATTATATGAAGGCATAGTACCTCGTTTTCCGGGGACAAGCAGCCATTCGGCCCCTGAACGTCAATTTATCCATCGTGAATTTCCAAAAGCTGCATCACCTACCCTAGCACTCATAATTGCTTCAATAATATCATCCTTCTCAACAGCACGATCAATTTTAATATTATACGCATTCGCATATTTTCTTAGCTTTGACAGAGGTAAAGACTTGAGGTAGTTCTTGCCGCCAGCCGTTACTACTACCTTGTCAGTAACTGTAGATATGGGGGTAGATGACAAGCTGACTTTGCAAATGCTCAATGCAGAACGCACAAACGTTGACAGCGTCGTAGCCTGTGGCTGTCCCTTGCACGCCGCCTGCAGTTCCGTGGCGGGGCATCAACGCCTGATAATCGGAACATGTCGGACAGTACGAGTAACCTATATTGTCATGGCGAAGCCATCAGAGTCCCGTCTCAAAAGGGAAGATCGGATACGCACCACAGTGCTGACATTTCTTGGACCTGTTGAAGAGGAGATTGAACTCCTTATTGCATTTTCTACAAGCGTTCGAGTTTGTACGCATGTTATCGATGGAAGGGGGAGGCCCGCTGAGAAGGGGCATGCCTGAGTCGGACATGGTGGTGGTAGGAGGGAAGGAAGGGTGCTTATGTGATGGGATTGATAAAGATTACAAACGAATACAATTGCAAGAGCTGTAGCGTCGCCACTAAGCCGCAGGATCGTGAAGCACCGCCAAAAGATACCGCTCGTCTGCTTCGGCCGTAAGTTCAGCGCCATATCACGGCCAGACATGACAAACCTGGCGTTATCATCAATTCATGCCGTCTCGTCCGAATCCTAACAAACCGCACATCATCCTACCCGAGTTAGCATACTCAGCCATCCAACCCACGCACAACTTACTCCATCACTCTCCCCTGCATGTATCTCGTCCAGCCCACCCTGCACGCTCTCTACAATCCGCGTAATCACCCCTGCGTACCGTTTCCCCTGCTCACCCTCAAAAATCACTCCGGAGTGGCGTATGATGCTGATCGGGTGCGACCGCGAGAGAAGCAAATACCCCAGAACTGACCGGTGCGAAGAAAGCATGCCTAAGCTCTGCTCATACTCAGGCGACATGGCCAGCGAGGTCGGTGGGAGCGTGACGGGCATCGCTATGGTTAGGGTTTACGCGACTGAATGCCTACTCATCCCATCCGCATCTCCACCAACACCAAATTCAGGCCCTGTGTCTCCTTCGCGCTCGATTGGTTCGACGTTCGTTCTCATTCCATTCAGTGGGAACTCTTCGGCTGATAAGTCAAGTAGAAAAATCCTGAGACGCCAATCGTATTTCATACGTTTCCCCCTGACAAGAAAGAACCAATCATAGAGGCTGACCATGCCACCAGCGGGAAGAAACCTTCCGCAACGACTCACATCACCTCAAACATACCTCGGTTGATATCAATGGTCGAGATTATCAAACGCGAATTCCTGAGAAACCTCAACATTCATCATTCTCCTCGACTGGCAGGTCTCCACCAGTATACTGAAATCGGGTGTTTTGAAGACTTGCAAAAACCCGATGCCGGGTCTACTTTGACACCGGGGGAGGAGCCTGACGTATCGGACAAGCGAGCCAAGGAAGTCGCGCAGGCGCTGAGCGGCAAAAATTAGTAAGTATCCACCCAGTCACCGAAAACTATATACTCAGCGCTGCCAAGTGTGAGGAGAGCTCGAACCCCGTATATGAAAATCACGCTGTCGCTTGATCCAATACCCTTGCTGGTGGAACAGGGAGCCAGGTATGATCCACAGCTAATCTTACATCACATATCCTTCATGTCTTCAGTTATCAATCACCAACAATCCGGAAAATATCCAAGTCGGCCAAGTTGCGAGCCAAAAAGAGGGCGCTGAAACGTCGAGATAATAGTGATCAAGAAGTGTCCGGATAGTGACAGGATACAGATTTGATCGCGTTCATGCGTGCTTGTACGGTACCATTCCAACTTATGCATAGCTCAATCAGTTTTCTTTTGTCTTTCCTGCGCCCTTAATAATGTTCCATTCTGTGCCATCGCTACACAACTGATCGATGTCACAGGCACCTCCTCTCCAATGTCTGGCATGAGAAGCATCATGTAATGAAGTATCTTACTCAGGGTGGTAAGGATGATTACACTTAGGGCACATGTCATTCTGGATTCTTGGTGGCTCTGCTATCTGGAATGTTGAAATTGCCACAGGCAGAAAGTAATCAGATTCTTAACAAAATGCATAACCTGATAGTCAAGGGATTGATTACCAAGCACCTCACATTTCTTTAAAGCCCAATATTTTGTCACAATGATATTTGTGGGTGTCATTGTTCTGCCTTTGGCCTTACATTATCTCACTGTGAATCTTGACATATAAGGCCAGGAGGCAGTGGGTACAAAGACTGACCTTGATTATATTGCAAAAAATAGCCTTTTCCATGATAATGAGGAACAAAAATTGACCTAGTTTACTGTGTAACTGAACTCCTGATCTATCCTACATAACACTTGTGCCAGGTGGTGCCATGCTCCATCCTACTTAAATCCAACTCAACTACTGGTTTTGGTATAGTCATATGCAGCTTGGGAAGCAGTAATGGCTTTCTATAGGATGGTGGGATCCACATCAACAATTGACCTTGTGGCCCAGTAATCCAACCATCAGAATTGAAAAAAATAAGGCTTCTCCAGTCCTGTTGAAATTCTGGAGTACTTTCAAAGAGCTGAGAAGAATTGCATAATGCATACTTCACTGCATGAGCAAACTTGATAATATGATTTGAATTGAGCCCCCTGTTCAAAGAGTGTCCTTGTCCTCCAGTATCAACCAGGGTGTCCCAGATACAGGCAGTGCCATCATCAGAGCTTGATGTAATCCTCTTCCCATCTGGTGAAAAGGCAAGTAAATTGATATCTGAATGGTGTCCTTTCAAAGGACTACCCATTTTCATCCCAGTCTCAGCATCCCAGATGCAGATAGTGCCATTAAAATAACCTGATGCAATCCTCCTACCATCTGGTGAAAAGGCAACTGAACTGACACCTGAAATGCATCCTTTGAGAGAACTACCCACTTGCAAACCAGTCTCAGCATCCCAGATGCAGACAGTCATATCCTTAGCACCTGATACAATCCTCTTTCCATCTGGTGAAAAGGCAACTGAATGGACCCAGCCAGTATGTCCTTTGAGAGGAATACCCACTTGCACCCCAGTCTCAGTATCTCGTATGCAGAGAGTGTAATCACTGTCATCACCCGACACAATCCACTTGCCATCTGGTGAAAAGGCAAATGAATCAAAACTGAGTTTCATGGGGAATCTGCCTACTTGTACCCCAGTCTTAACATCCCAGATACATAAATTCTTATCAATTGATCCTGATGCAATCCTTTTTCCATCTGGTAAAAAAATAACTGAAGTGACACTAAACCAGTGTCCCATCAGCTCCTGCACTTTCATCCCAGATCCAGCTTCCCAGATGTAGACAATCTTATCATCAGAACCTGATGCAATCCACTTTCCATCTGGTGAAAAGGCAACTGAATTGACTCTTGATGTGTGTCCTTCCAGAGGGCTGCTCACTTGCACTCCAGTCTCAACATCCCAGATTGAGATAGTGTAATCATTGGAACCTGACACAATCCTTTTTCCATCTGGTGAAAGAGCAACTGATCTGCCAATTGGACAGTCTCCTTTCAGATATAGAGTGTTGTATGCTTGCAGCCCTATCTCAGTATCCCAAATGCAGATAGTTCCATCTTCAGAACCTGATGCAATTCTCTTTCCATCTGGTGAAAAGGCAACTGAAGAGACCCACTTTATGTGTCCTTTGAGAGGAGTCCCCACTTGCACCCCAGTCTCAGCATCCCAAAGGTAGATCATTTTATCCCTGGCACCTGATGCAACTATTTTTCCATCTGGTGAAAAGGCAACTGAGTTAACCTGGCCAGTGTGTCCTTTAAGAGTGCCCACTTGCATCCCAGTTTCAGCATCCCAGATGTAGACATTATCAATGGAACCTGATGCAACCCTCTTTCCATCTGGTGACCAGGTAACTGATGTACTCAATCTGTGTTTTTTATCAGAACTGCACACTTTGACCCCAGTCTCAACATCCCAGATACAGACAGTAGGATTAGAAGAACTTGATGCAATCCTCTTACCATCTGGGGAAAAGGCAACTGAAGTAGCACCACACTTGTGGTTTTGGACAGCACTGCTCACTTCCACCCCAGTCTCAGCATCCCAGATGCAGAAAGTCTTATCTTGAGAACTTGATGCAATCATCTTTCCATCTGGTGAGAAGGCCACTGAATTGACACATGAACTGTGTTTGAAAGGGCTACCAACTTGCACTCCAGTCTCAGCATCCCAGATTCTGATGGTGTAATCATCAGAACCTGATGCAATCCTCTTTCCATCTGGTGAAAAGGCTACTTGTTTGATTGACAGAGTGTGTCCTTTGAGAGAACAGCCCACTTGCAATCCAGTCTCAGCATCCCAGATGCAGACAATGTTCTTCCAGGAATTGGATGCTGATGCAACCCTCTTTCCATTTGGAGAAAAGGATATTGAACTGACTGAATAGGTCTGTTGTTTGATCATTAACTGCAGTGGTGACCACTCTACTGCTGTGCCAGGAACAATTCTTGGCAACTTTGTAAACTTCTTGGTCATATACTTGCTCAGAATACTGCTTTTTGGCACAAAAGGTAATCCAGATAAATATAAATGTGGAGTGCTTTTTGATATCATCCCTCCAATCATTCTGCAGAATTTAATACCATCCCTTGCTGCTGCCAAAGCATCATCATGGTCATGTCCCTTCAAGGTGTCATTACTTGCCCTGTTCTTGACATAGTAAATATACATACCTGAATCCAACATGCAACATTGCTCAATATTGTAGGAACTATGTTCACCAAATTAAGCAACCCAAGAACTTCAAACCAAAATAGAAATTTCTCATTCAAGAGAAATCCTGATATCTGCTCTGCTAAGCTTTCTTGATATGGTGACAATATGACATGATCAACCCAGAAATGGCATGAATATGACAAGTATGGTTTGATATGGTCTTTAATACATTGTCCCAAGTCAGTCATATGAGCTCTCCAGGTTACAAATGTTAGAATATAGATGCTTCTGCATCACTTGAAGGCATGCATTTGCTAGGTCCAGGTTGACATCTACAAGGTCAACATAGAAAATTCCACTCCTGTCTTTGGTGGTCAGAAATTCATAAAATGTTGAGTGTAGAACACAGATGGGCATGGATTGATTGAATATTCCACTGAGAAGTGATCCAAAATGTTGCAGGACTGTTGCTATTCCATAACATGCATGTCCATTCTGTATATGGTTATGAAAGACATCCAATGATTCCATTGGAAGTGGCTCTTGTGTTGATAATACCAACTGTAGGACAGAGTGAAAGTGCTCAAGATCAAGCTCATTAGGACAATTTCCTATAAGACTCTCCAGAATGACCCTGTACATGCTATCAAGAAGTGTGCTTCCATGCATGAGTTGCTCAAATTGTTCTCTCTTTGTCAAGAAGCCACTTTTATATTTAATGTGCTCATAAGCAAGCCAAGCCCATTCAAATGACCCATCTGCCTTGTGGGTAAGTTGGATGAGCATTTGGTCATCAAAGTCATTGATATCTTGCAATTGATGGGAGAGGTAGAGCTGGATGTCATGCTCAGTTGATGACCTAGAGATTTGATCCATTGACTCATGTTGAATGCTACTTGCACCACAGAATGTTTCAGTGATGTCACCAAGGGGTCTAGATGTGATAAGGATGCGGAAATTGGATGGCAAATTTGCCACATCTTTTTTAAGGATGGAAAGGATGTGGTGGCGTGAAGTCACATCACCAGTTTCATCTAAAGCATCAATGACAAGTATAACTGGTCCAGTTATACTCTCTGAAAAGGAAGAAACAGGTGATTTGATCAGGTTGTGCCACTGTTGAGTCACATCATAGCTAGAAGCAAGTGCAGGCTCAGTTGCAATCAGGTTGATTAAATAGTTCTTCAAGCAGGGCAAGCTACCCACCAAGTCACATGCAATAGTGCTGAACAACTTTTGATGGCGATTAACAACCTGTCGGTTAAAACAAAAGCATGACCCAACAGCCTTCTTGTCAGCTATCCACTGGTGGGCAATGGTATGGGCAATTGCAGACTTTCCAGTGCCTGCAGGGCCTGAAATCCAGAGAACGCATGGGGTAGCTACATTGGTGGCGGTGAGCCAGCCCTTAACTTTGACCAAGATATCATGTCTTGTGCCATCTAAACAGGCCTTTGTCGTATCGATGCCAGCTCCTTCTGCGTATGGAATCATGCTGAGCGATCGGTCTGATGTGGATAGGAAGTCAGAGCACACACAAACTCTGGAAAATTAACTTCACCCATCATAACATTGATGTTGTTGATATTGATATCTCTCCTTGCAACGTAGATTTGCATGTCTTTGATCTCGAAATTCTTTGAATTTTGAAAGAAATGAACTTCGGATGCGCTTCGCTGCTTACGCACCATTATTTTCATTAGATCGCTTTTATTATAACTTGACCTACCACGACAAAGTTATTAACTTCATTTGTTACAGGCCCTAAGTTCGAACTATTTCTCTCTGATTCCTGATTGACAGTAAGAGTTAGAATCCGATTAGGATAGCAAATAGTTAACATACTTTCATGGATGAAGATTTCGCAATAGGACTACCTAATGCAGAAGTGCCCCATGTTGTCTCCTGCAATATGCTGAAATCAGCACCAGAAACGTTTCCTTCCCCTTCTTGTAACGGAATATCAGATGCGCTTCCTGCACCTAAGATCGGATTGGATCCGACGTCTTGACCATCATGCTGATGTGATGCTGATGAGAGCACTACTAGAGAATGCAACAAATGTACCGATGTGGGAGAAGCTATTGCCAAATCATCATCCCAGGCACCAGGCATACTCTGAACTATGCATAAGACAAAAAACACAGCCATAATTTTTGCCTCACCCTAAAGGTTGAATTGCGGCCAATTCCTGGCGCCTCGAGATCCTTGCTTGAAATGTGTTGAGTGAATAGTTGAGATTCCCTAGTCTGGTGAAAGCAGAAGATCAACCTAAAAATCAACTGCTATGTGATTTGCACATGCCATGGTCGACCCAGGATGAACCTTGAAGAGTGACCTGATCACGTCAGTGCGTCACATTTTTATACCCAGCCCACTGGACAATATTTTAGTTCAAGAATGCTTTTCAGCATTTCACGTTTGCGTTATCCTCTGATCTTGACCTCTTTCCAGACGCGTATAACGTGTCCGATTATCACACCGAGCTGACGAACTGAATTCGCAATACCATGGATCAGCTTGCCAAATTTCCTGGGTAAGATCTGGGGCCGAGACGAGTGCTTATACCCTGGCCAAATTCCCAATCGAACAAAGGGAAACTTCTAATGGCATTTACTTTGTGAAAAGATCTCCCGCAGCCGTCCAACACGTCACAGCCATCTTAGACACCGCGACAACTCCTAGCATTGAGCCAAAGAAGAGATGGACTCTTTTGGTGTGGTTATCTATATCAGGGGGTGAAAAGCAAAAGCGGCTACATATAGACGATAAGCAACGCACCTATACTCGACGTAAAGAACAAGCAAGGTTAAGCGCCACATTGACCTTGGCGAACCCATCTTAGCAAACCCAGGCTGGATGCCACCCTCTACATTTATTGATTCACGGAGAAGGGAGCGGGGGATAGAGAGGGAAGTCGGCACTTGAGCAAAGACGGGACGGAGCAAAATGGCGAGATGCGTTTGCAACTTGCTCCATTACTTCCTGGATATTCTTCACAATTTCCCTCGCTCACCCTCAAGCGATATGATGGTGGGAGTGTGGCAGGCATCGCTATTGCGTACCCCATTCACTACCACTAAAATTGAGGCCCTGTATCTCTTTCGCGCTCGATTAGTTCGAGATTGGGCCCATTCTGTTCACTGGAACTCGTTGGCTGATAAATCAAGCTTCAAGCATACAAACGGGGAGAAGACGCCAATCGTGTTTTACACTTTCCCCACTGACAAGAACCAACAACAGCCCAGAGGTGCCACCAGCAAGCATCAATCTTCCGAAACGACCTGCAAAGCCCCGCAAAGCCCCAATGCCCAAACCACGTTACCATAAGGAGAGGTGTATAATAGCAAAAACGCCTCAGACAAACGAGCCAAGGAAGTTGCGTAAGCGCCGAGCGGGAAAAATTAGGCAGTATCTAGTACTCAGTCACCAAAAAATATGCGAACGCCGTATGAAAATCACGCTGTCACTTGATCCAGTACCCTCGCTGGTGGAACAGGGAGCAAAATAATTTCCACCTGATTATTCATCCTATATACTTCATGCCTTCAGTTCAAAAGCTACGAGCCAAAAAGAGGGCACAGAAACGTGGAGATATCGGTCATGGTGGCCAAGAAATATACACACAAGACAGAGTTCATGCATGTTCGTGTAGACAACAGTAGTTCCGACTTTACGCATAGTTCAATCAATCAAATTTCCTTTGTCTTTCCCGCGCGCCAGACGACGTTCCATTCCGTACGCTGATCGCACAACCGATCAATATCATCAATGCCAGATAGATAGATAGAAACTGAGTATACGCTATTTTGATATTCTTATGTAGATCAATATGTGAATGAATGTCCATACATGAAAGAGTGAGGTCAAAAGGATCGCATTGGAACCACCCTGGGCGCTGCCAGCGCATCAGGTTCTGTCTTGGCAGCACAGTCCTGCTCAAGGACCCTGTAGATAAACACAGACGAACAAGAGACAACTTGTCAAGGGGCTGATCTGTCAACCTAGACTAGGCCTTTGGGAGTGAATTATATAGACGACTTCCGCCCCTGTTTTTAAAAATTTTAGCAAGTCATCATGACTTCGACGGTCGGTCGGAAGTTGCATCGCTTCCTCTCCAATATCGTCTTCGACGCCGCACGGCTTATGAGAGAAAAGGGCATGAGCTGCATTACTGTTTGATATGATGAAATATACCGTTTATTCAGTGTGCATGTTCGTTCTAGACACTTGGTGGCACTGTCATCATGTCCAATGACTCATATTTCGATGATGAGATGCACAGGTATGATGCTTGACCAGGCATTTTCCCTGGTATAAAAGTAGGTATGCAGACCTGATAGTCAGGGGACACGACCATAGCCAGCTTGTAGCGGCTATTGGCTATCTAGTAGCGAATAGTCAAAAAGCTTGGCTCAAAATCGAGCAGTTGGCAATACTATTCGTCTTATCGTAGCGCACCGTAACTACTACATACCACTCAGAACAGTCCCGGACGCGACAAGCGAATATGATGAAAGACCAAATTGTCTTCACGATTTGGGACGGTCGAAAAAATCGTTTTCGACGGCTTTTTCCCGTCTGCCTGTAGTGGTCGATTCGAATTCCACTCTGGGTTGAATCCCCACTTGTCGTGAAAGTCGTCCTGTAAATCTTCGGAGTCTGGAATGCATATAAGCATCTCTTCGACAGCTCTCCAGGCACTGTCAAAAGCGCCTTCCACCCATGCGTGTCGACCACTTAATCCCTCTCCTGCAAAGTGGAGACAACCATCCGCTGCAGGTGTGGTCAAGCTCTTGTATACGTCATCATATTTTCCAGGTCCAAAGAAAGCAAAAGCACCTTTAGAGCGGAAAAATCAGAAAGCGAAGATAACTAAGAAGGACATTCATTACCCATGGTATACGGATCATTGGACCAACTCCACGCAAAAGTGTCGAGTAGCTGGTCGTTGAGGAACTCGAGAGTGACGTTGTGAGTCTCTGCCAACTCCTTCAACACGAGCCTAACAAGTAACGGTTTGTCTTTCTCGATCAACGCGGCAAGCCTTTCAGCATCCTCAGTCCAGCAATAGCTCGCGATTAGGACTGGAGTGTTGCCATCTTTGACATCACCATATGAAGGATAGACAACCGTTCGCAAGGGCCGGTCTGTGTAAGTCTGTCCCCCGATAATGTTGAGGAGATTGTCGTGCCTGTCTTTGCCTGTAGTCCACCAGGCCGACTTGAACTGCATGCCAATCTTGATAGATGGCCCATATTTCAGCTGTCGAATAGCGTTTGCTTGCATTTTCGTCAATTTCGCTTTGGACAAGTCGATCACACGAAGGACGGGAAGGGGAATGGTGGAAATGACGTGTGAAAAATTATGACGTTTTGTATTGGCGAGTACCTCGACGCTATTGCCATCTTCACTGAGTCCGATGGAATGGACTCTGGAATTCAACTGGATCACACCAGGTTTACGACTACGGATATATTTTGCCATGCATTGCGCAATTTCGTTTGAGCCACCGCTTAAAAAAGACGACAATTAGTATGGGAGCAGTGCAGACATAGCATCAAAGACTACGAACTCGATCAGGAACCATTCTGTTGGTCTTGTTTGACCCCCCGGTTGCCAACCGAATGCAATAGCATCTAAAACGGTTTCGGATAATGCACTATCATACGATCCCGTCGATGTATCGTATGTCTCACACCAGTTGATGACGTCCGTCGGTAGGGCAGTCCTAGGTAGCTGAGGATACTTGGCCAGAAGCTCATCGCTCGGTTTATAAGCAAGAGCCATATAGGCACGAGTCGAGTATTTGTCGTATTTCATCATATAGTCCCACCCATCCTGTTTTCCGGTTTTGAGATCCTCGAATAAACGGGTAGCAAAAGGTGCGATAACGTCATCCACGATGTTGCTAACACCTGCACTGAGGTAAGGAGCCGAACTTGTATCTTGAATGACGTCCGCATCGCTGAATGTATTTCCGCGTGGATTTGGAACGTCAGTTTGCTTGATATTTATACCATTGTAAGAATACAATGTGTTATTGTTCGCTGCTCCGACGAAGTAGTATGGTCTGAGCTTTGCTTTAAGTTGGATGTCACCACTATTGACTTGTTCGCAATGCTCAAAGAGATGGAACACGCGTCGCATCGATTCGATCCTAGGAAAACGCATGGCACCAACGTCAAAATAGTTATAAGGTGCCCCGGTTGGATCGACAAAACGATGTGTAAAAAGTCGGCCGCCAACGTGGTCTTGAGCCTCGATTATCTTGAAGGGAATGCCTATTGAATCAAGCATCAAGGCAGCATATAACCCGCCAGCACCTACGAGTGAATGGTCAGTGATATACTAGTAGTATGTAGAACTGCAGTGTTATTACCTGCTCCTAAAATTCCTACAGGATTTTGCTCAGTGGGTTTAACCAACTTAATGCTTGGATCCGGCTTGGACTCAGAGGGGGTAGATCCTGGGCCTTCGAGAATCGGCCCTCCTGTAGGCACCGGAATGCGGCGATCCAACTGGGTGTGGTACCTGTTAATGATATTCCAAGCATGATGGGCGTAAGGGTCTTTATTGTACAATAAGGAAGGGGAGGACGCGTCCAGCAAAACCGACATATCGAGGTATCGGATAAGATATGTCTTTCCCGCTCTGTAATCCTATATAACTCAGCGACCCACGCCAATTGCTGAAGAACGAGCCTTATCACTGATAGCCACAAGGTTCCATCCGTTTTGAATCAATCCGCAATGAGAAACTGACATAGACTTGATGCTTGGACGGATTTAGAATGGAAGCGACATGCATGTATCCATTCGATCTAAAAAAAAGCTGCCGATCTTGCCCGCATATCAAGGCAGGCACCCTGTGGATCCACAGCACCGGTTCGTCCCTAGCCGGCAATGAGCTGTGGTCAAAGGCTGTGCGTACGAGTCTTTTCTAAATCCAAAGGATGAGTCGTGGGAATGTCATCACCTCATCTAGGATTCTAAACACATGGATAGTCACCCACTATCCTACTTCAAGTCCACGAAATACAATATTAATAGAACATAAACAAGGAACATCGTATCATTTCCTTATCCAGAACGTCTCCAACAGAGGTCACTGACATTCAGCACTGGCAACTCCAAAAAAGCCACCGGCAATAGGATCAATCGCGCCAGCAATAGCAGCAAAGATACCGGTAATCTTGCTACACCAGCCATCGTCACCATCATCCACCGAGATCTGGGCCTGGATGAAGCCTTGCAAATTTCCGTTGCTGTATCTAGCCACGTTGATGAAACTGGTCTGCTCAGCTTGCCTCAGGGAGCCACAATCGCTGCCCCGGATACACCATTTTTTGGTTGTCCAGCTGACACCTTGGCTGGCGGCGGCTACCACGGCGTCAACATAGTTATTACGTTCAGTCCACCCGTCATATTCGCCTGAGGCTGACAAGGCGAGTTGAAAGGTCGTCGGATAAGAGTTGCCCCGTAGGAACGCAATTGTTTGAGAATTGACCTGCACGCCGGATGGGTCACAAGTGCTCTCGTGGCAGATGTCATAGAGGTGGTGGTATACGCCTCCGGTACCGTCGGGAGCTGTGCTCCCAAAGTTGATTGATGTATCACCCATTTGGACACGGGTGTCGGTGCCCGAGTCTCGCTTGGCGAGGCGGCTTGTAGATGTGGTTGAATTACTGCCAAAACGCGCCTGATAGTCGTCGCTCCCTGGGCCCATGCCAGGCTTGAAGCGAATCAGGGTTTTTTTGCCATCCATGTATGTCTCGCAGTTGGGTGCGGCATTGCATTGGGAAATGACATCAGAAGCCGGTGGAGGTGCTGTCAGAGCCAATGACGCTAGAAAGTATGCAGCCACGATGGATAATTTCATTGTTGTTTGTATGGTGGCTAGATTTCGTATGCCAACTGAATGGAATCCTGTGATATCTGCTGGACTGAGGGTAAAGGGTTGGGCAATACTCTGTCGGTAGCAGGCAGGCATAATATACCTCCTCCTGATGTTTTCCATGGCTGTGTGAGGAGGTATGCTACTCCCGACCCACCGCGATGGTCGGGATTTCACGTCACGACCATCTTGGTCTACGTCTTGACACTAAGTGACTCGTCACCGCATCAAAATATTCATGCATCCTACTCTGGAGTCAGCGAAAGCACGGCGAAGCCGAGGGCAATATTGAAATAAGATGTCCTCACTGAGGGTTCAAATTCAAACCCCTCCCTCATAACGTGCTTCCTCCTCATTGGAAGGGCACGAGATTCAGCCGAAACTCTCGAGACCTCCGCGGCTGACTTGGGTACATTCAGGTACTTCCCCAGTTGTCTCGCGCCCAGCGTCTCCCGCACAAGTCCCTGCCACCCCCTACGTCGACCTTTGGCAATGCCATCAAGGCCCTGTTTCAGGCATCGCTCCTTAGGCCTTATGGCCAACCTGGCCGATCGGTCATTCCACAGTTTTTGTACATCCGTCAAGACTTCTAGTAGATTCTACGGTATGCGCTGTCATAATGCATGATGACTTTCTTCACACGAGTGGTTGACAACAATGATGGTCACCGTTTGTACGATCCTGTTCACATCCCAAACTCTGTTTGCTAACCGCTAGCATTTTTAATCTAGGATTCTAAACACTATGGATATCCTACTTGAATGCAATATACATCAACAAGGAACATTGTACTGGTATTTCCTTATCCATTCACAGAACATCGTCTCCAACTCGTAGTGACATGCTGTACTGGCAACTCCAAAAAAGCCACCGGCAATAGGATCAATCATGCCTGCGATAGCGGCGAAGATGCCAGTGATCTTGCCACACCAACCATCATTACCACCATCCACCGAGACATAGGCTTGGACGAAGCCTTGCAAATCGTCGTTGTTGTATCTAGCGACATTGATGGAACTGGTCTGCTCAGCTTGGTTCAGGTAGCCACATTCGCCATCTCTGACGTCCATACACCACTTTTTGGTCGTCCAGCTTACACCTTGGCTGGCAGCGGCTACCACGGCATCAACATAGTTATTGCGTTCAGTCCACCCGGCATATTCGCCTGAGGCTGACAAGGTGAGTTGGAAGGTCGTTGGGTAAGTGCCCCTGTAGTACGCAATTGTTTGAGAATCGACCTCCATACCGGATGGGTCACAAGCAATCTCGTGACAGATGTCGTAGAGGTGGTGATACACGCCCCCAATACCGTCGGGAGCCGTGCTCCCAAAGTTAATTGATGTATCACCCATTTGGACTAAGGTGTCAATCCCCCCATCTCGCTTGGAGAGGCGACTTGTAGACGCGGTCAAATTAATGCCGAAACGTGATTGATAGTCGTCGCTCCCTGGACCCATACCAGGCTTGAAGCGAATCAGAGTTTTTCTGCCATCCATGTAGGTCTCGCAGTTGGGCGCGGCACTGCATTTGGAAATGGCATCAGGAGCCCACGACCCCGACGGAGGCGCCGTCAGAGCCAATGTTGCTAGAAGGCATGTGGCAGCTGGCAAGATGGATAATTTCATTGTTGCTTGTGCGGTGGCTAGATTTCGTATGGCAGCTGAGCAGCTGAAAAGGAATACTGTGAGTTGTTGAACTGAGGTGTAGGGGGTTGGCCAATGATCTGTTGGAGCTGGCAGGCATATTATATCTTCTCCCGCTATTTGCATGGCTATATGAGGACGTACAACTACTCCCGGGTGGTCGGGATTTTACCTTTGCGTCAATGCCATGACCCAAGACTCTATATCTTGACTTCCACCACTCGTCACCGCATCAAAATCTCTATGCCTCCCACTCTCTAGAGTCAGTGGAAGCACGTCGAAGTCCTAGAGGGCGATGAATCTTCTCGCTGACCGTTCAATGTTCAAACCCCGTTTCACTTCCTCCTCCTACATAGTGTGCTTCCTTTAGGAAAGGCACCGACGGTAGAAACTGACCCCACTGACCCCAGTTGTCCTGTGCCCAGCGTCTCCCGCACAGGTGCCGCCTCTTACATCGACCTCATTGGCAAAATCATCAAAGCCCTGTTTCAGGCATCAATGCATCACCCCTCAAGGCCTCAAGCTTCAAGGCCAGCCCAGGCTGATCGGTCATCCCGCGGGAGCTCGCCGAGTTTTCGTGTGTTTTAGATTTCTGCGGTATGCGCTGTACTCATGATGTGAGGTGCAGGGTGATGGTGATGCGTTGATTCACACGTTTGGCTTATTCTTATGGGAGCTTACACACTCATCATATTGGAGGATGGGCCACTTTCTCTTGATTCAGAGGAACTTGCTTTCTTCAAAACCCAAACAAAGATAGAAGATAAGGGGGAACTAGAGAAACACATCATAGATGTCCAGACCGCAGCGTACAAAGTTTTTCCCTACCCTTGTATCAAGACGTTCGATTTTACCAAGTACATCTGTCCCCTTTACATGACGGTGATATTAAACGACGACAGGCTTCGCTTATCTCGAACGCCCGCTTATCCGCGTGTCTTGAAGCTAGCAAAAGAGAGGAAAGACGCCATTTTGTTGGATATTGGTTGTTGTTGTACGATCCTGCTTCGTCACACCGTGCTCTACCTGTTCTAACCATCATCAGTTGGAACTGACATTCGCAAAGCCGTAGCGGATGGCTGGTCCGTAGATAACGTGGTAGGATCTGATCTGCGTAGAGGTAAGCTTGAGCTTAAATTGAATTATCGTACGCTTCTCTGATCCCGTCGGCTTCTTGCAGAATTTTGGGACTACGGCCACGATCTCTTCTGCACCACTCCCGAATCATTTTCCGCTGCTTTCGTCGCCGGGGATGCCTTTGATCCAGCAATGATCTCACTCCGTCCACCCTTCCGCGCCTCTGAGCCCCTCCCCCCCAATCCTGATCTCAAATCACTAACCAGCCTCACCCCTCTGCAAGGACGCGTCTCCGTCATCTGTGCCTCGTCGTTCTTCCACTTGTTTGACGAAGGCAAGCAGTTTCAACTTGCGCAGCTACTGGCCTCATTGCTTTCCCCCCTTCCTGGATCTATGATTCTGGGGACTCATGCGGGAGAGCCTGTCGAAGGCACGGTCTTCCGTGGTAAATATAAGGTATTTTGTCATTCCCCCGAGTCATGGAGAGAGATGTGGTATTCCGCTTTCGGGAGAGGCACGATCCGTGTGGAGTCCGATTTAGCGGATGTGCATATTCAACGGAGCGGTCAAGTGGACCTGGAGAGACGCCATTTGATGATATGGACCGTTACGAGACTTTGAAACTGTGGTAATATCATGTCATGTCATCAAGTATAAGACTTTTTTTTTATTAACATGGTTTCACTCCTTAGAGCGGCACTAATGAATACTCGAATCCAAGGCTAGGGGTTACAAATCTATTTTTCATTCTTGCTTTTCACGACACCGTCTACCCCTACCTGAATGCCTACTACCCCATTCACATAATGGCGAGTCAGTGAAAGATGAGGTTAGAGGCATATATCGCTTCGTTCACGTCGATCACAGGTAATCCTAGCTCCCTTACCTTATCCAACAGCCGTTCCAGGAGCTGCACCCATTCTTGCTTTTCCGAGACACCATCCACCCATTTTTCTGCCTCCCCACTATGTTCTAACATCCTCCATACCTGCCTTAACACCAATGTATTTGCACACATTACTTTAACCCACTTTTCTACTTTGGCGAGTTCATATGACCCCATTGCAAAGTCACGCAATTGGTCTCGATAATCAAATTGCGCCATTTCCATCACATCCCATCCTTTTGTGATACGAAAGGGATTGTCGCCAAGGGACTCGCGTAGATTCTTGTACCTAGCAATGATTTCCGTACTCTCTTTCGAAAAGTCCAGTGCATCTGGATTCGCAAAAGCGTGGAAAACGGCACACGCTTGCCATTCCGCGAAAGGGAAGGGTATGATCTGCAAGCAGAGTGCCACGAATGCAATCGTCGTATTCTTCAATGGGAAAATATGCTTCACGAGTGGGAACACCCCGTATGTAGTATTGAATGGGTCTGACGGAAGTGGGGGTACGAGGGGAGGAATTCCCTCCTGAATAAGTTTGTCTGACAGGAATGGAAAGGATGCTTTATATCCCGTTGCCATTATGCAGTAGCTGATTCCATTTTCAGTAGTTCCATCTTCGAACACGACTTGACCCAGGCTAACGTCTCCGAATCTGGAAAGTCTTCCTCGTATTTTAAGGTGTCCCTTGTCTTCGCTCACCGCTCCTGGTATGGAATGAATTATAATGCACGACTCGTGGGCCGAGAGCAGATCAGCTGAGATATCATCTCCACTGGGACCGGCCCCGACGACAAGAATTGTGTTTCCGAAGCGTTCAGGGTTTCTGTACCATGCAGAGTGGCTTGCTTTTCCTCTCCGTAACCAATCATCTAGACCTGACGCATTTGGATATCGCGGGACCCTATAATGACCGTTGCACACCACAACCATGTCAAAGGTAAACGTCTCCCCCGTGTTTACCTCGACTTTCCATTTATCTAGCTCGGGATTGTGTTCAACCAAAGTGACAGTGGTGTTGAACCGAATATGGGGCATCAAGCCAAAGTGTTCTGCGTAGCTTTGGAGATATGTCAGAACGACAGAGGCGTGTGGGTATACTGGGGTAGAAGGCGGAAATGAGTAATCACTGTACGCCATGACAGGATGAGGCAAATTAGTCGTTAGACAATCGTAAAGCGGTGTTAGTGGAGGATCCTCTATTGGTGGTGCGGGTAACCTAGCATGGCCAAGGGCGAAGCACGATAAGAATGGTAAGTTTAGTACCCAGAATTAAAACTCACCATATGCCTCCCACATTATGCCTAGCCTCAAAGACAGTGGGTACCCATAGCCGATCTCTATATTTCTGTGACTCTTTCAGGACCTTGAGAGTAGCCAGACCTGCAGCACCAGCCCCGATTATGCAGATATTCTTTACGGAGCATCTATCGCGTTCGGATATTAGCTTTGAACGTTTGAACGATTACAAGGATGTCCATTAACACGCACTGATCTGAAATGCTCATTGGCAAATCCCGATCTAATGTTTGTTTGAGTCCGAGTCGTGGGAAAATCGGACTTAACGATCGTATTTAATTATGATCGGGTCAATAGATAGGCCAAGGCAAACGAAATCCTCATGCGCATCTATTAAATGTGCTTTGACTCTGTCTTCTGCTTTGCCTAGGAACATGAGCTGGTAACCGGTAACTGGAGTCATTGTGGCTTAATAACGATTTTGTTCTTCTCAGCACCTTCATGAAAAGGCCAGAGCTTCAAGCTTCGTCCAATAGTCCAACTGGCAAGGCACCCGTGAACATAGGACTGTATATGACATACAGAACCAAGTTCCCGATGCTGTACCCTCGTGGTGACACTATATCTATGAATGGCTTGTCGCTTATTCAGGATTCGATCCGAACGGATCGAATCCTGCGACGCGTATGTAGTCATCTCGCGCAATAATGCGGTTTTAGGGCTCATTTATGTAGTATCGATACCCTGGACAAGTTCGTTCGGGTCGGATCACGGTATTTTCGTTATCATGAATAATGAAGCCAGTGAACATGATAGCAAATGCCACGAAAACTCCTTTACTATCTGTCACAACGATGTTTGGCTAGCAATTGAATGTGTACCTGCGGGGCCGTCCCCAGCTTTCAGGAACGATCTACAGAAGCCAACTGGGTATCGACCAAGGGAGCTTCAAGCTTCTGGCCCGGTATCATATTAGTGCTAATGCACAAACACTCGGTCAGTATTGCATTTGTCACGTATGAATAATGGAATGCTGACGTCAATTTTGCTCATTGGAGACTTCCTATGGCCCAAGGAGTAAAGACATCCTGCTGAGTAAGTGATCGAATGCCTGAACCGTCGGACCTCATGTATATATAAAGTTGTTGTGCTGGCGAGGGTACATATTCCACTTCAGTGCTTTTTGAAATCTACACCGCAATGGTCAAAATCCTCTTCACTGGTGCAACAGGTAGTCGTCCTTCTATATACCTTCTGACCCTTCTTGACACGTCATTGGACAGGATATATCGGCAGTTCTGCCCTTTCCGCGTTTCTGGACCACCCCAAGCGAGATACCTTTGATATTACTGCTCTCGTTCGTAGTACTGAAAAGGGGGAAACGCTCAAGCAATTCGGTATCACCCCCGTCATCGGATCACATCTCGATGGTCCTTTGTTTGAAAATCTAGCTTCTGAGACCGACGTTGTTGTTGCCTGTGTATGTACCCACTTGGCATAGGGCGACACGTTACCAGCTAGATCCAACTGATCTCATTTAGGCTGATTCGGATAGCCATGAAGCTGCAACATTTGTGTTACGAGGTTTGAAGAGGCGATTCGAAAAAACGGGTGTTCCACCCATTATTATCCATACCGTGAGTTCTTACCGTCGATGTCACCATCCGCGTTCATTTGATGCTTGTATTAGTCAGGCACTGGTAAGCAATCAGGAAACGGATTGATGGATGCGTCGCTCAATGTTGACCAGGTGTACTGGCTGATAACGCCATGGGCGCCTTCACCAGCGACTACATATATCATGATGATGACCCCGATCAGCTTGAGACCCTTCCTCCTGACGCGGTTCACAGGGACATCGAGTTGATGTTCGTCAATGCTGATAAGGAAGGCATGTTCGTTGTGGCCATACAAAGTGACAACGATTAATGGTTTGTAGGCTATGTCAAGGGCTATATCGTCACTCCTGCGACCATCTGGGGTTACCCAACACACAAGGTTGCCAAGACTGGCATCACGCATCGTCACTCTCACCAACTTCCCCTCCTCATCAATGCTTCCGTCAGACGCGGCAATGGTGGCATCATTGGCAAGGGTTTAAATATTTGGGATAATGTCAATTCCGACGAGCGTTCGTATCTTCAATGTTTTTCACACGGTTTTGAATTAAACTGGACATTTAGTCGGCTTGCTCTATGCGAGAGTTTATGATGCCGCAGTCAACGACCCCAACACTGGCCATGGCCGTGAAGGCTTCTACTTTGCCCGTGCTGACGACTACATGTGGAAAGACATGTCTAAGGCTGTCGCACAAGCCTTGTATGACATTGGCAAGGGTCACAGTCCTGAGCCTACAGAATTCACTTCAGAAGAGCTTATAGAATATTTTGGGGTTCATCCAGCTCTTGGAGTGAGTTTTTATCTCTTGAGAAAAAAAGTCATATTAACAGGACATCACTTAGCCTGTCGCCCGCTTTCTTGGATGCAACTCCCGATGCACTGCGAGACGATCATTGTCAACTGGCTGGGATCCAAAATTGAAGACGCCAGATATGTTCGCTGTCGTAAAAGATGAAGTTGACTCTATCCTTGCAGAGGGCGATCACTGATCGACGGTCGCGGATGATTAGATTGTCATGTGTCATATATCATATGTGTTATATGATCACTATGGGAAACGTTAATCTGTGGCTGTGTTGATTGAACACGCTTGCATTTGTTCGACTTCCAGCCCAACAATTGGACAAAAAAACACCTATATTCATACTAATACCTGTAGCGCGTCGAGTAATCTAAACGCGTGAATTTAGTCTATTACTGAATGCAAGGACATCTATAAGTACTGTACCTCTTGGAGAAACCACGAGACCACGTCCCTTCGAAGCGCCTCTGTACACAGTCTCAATAATGTCAATTAACTAAACATCGTTAGCACTGACGCATTCCCTTCTTGCGTAAATTATACTCACCTCTTGTTTGTTATCCATAGCCCAATTGCTGAAGAATTCGTCAGAAGGGCGGGGCCGAAGAAACGATAAACCCTCACATCTTATTATTGTTACCTGTTCCGAGATCAATCATAATATGCTTGTTTCTGAAAGAAAAGAAAAAACTCTGGTTATAATCTTAAACAGGCATGCCAAAATGCTCTACTCACCGATAGAAAAACATGACTGTGCAGGGATCATACAACTCATACATCTACACGACATTCTGTCAGCTTATTTTTAAGCTAATGAGACGCACGTACCTTGTTGAAATCAGGAACCTCCGTAATGTCTGTTAGATAAATGACAGCAAAGTTCTGGACTTTCTCGGCAATCGCATGAAGCGTTTCATCCATAATCATACATTGGGGATCCCAGTCATAACCAAAGCGGATCACCACCACTCTGTCGTCCTCTGATTTGATGGCTTCGTCGACGTGCCAGCCAGATGGAAGGTGAGGAAGGAAATAGGACATGCCTTGGCTGTTGGGAAGTTTTGAAGCCCCGTTGTTTGCGACAGTGTACGCGCTTCAAGCTTGACCGTCGAGGGCTCCGAGTCGGCTTGGCTGCTTTACCACATGGCAGGCCCAGAATACCCCCAAAACGCTGGCGGCTCAGCAGACTTTGCTACCATGCTACATCAGTTCTTTACAAGTGACCAAGTTCGATCGCTGCAGGATCTCCTCTCAGCTCATTATGCTCACTTGTTCAGATACGTTTATGAAATGGAAACCCATCTGGAGCTATCTCTGGAAAACCTTAAGAATCGACAGCTCAAAAAAGACAGGGAAATCGCAAATATTAACCTAGTCGTCGAGAACACGCGTTGTAACGTTTTGGCTTTGGCAAAGAAGCTGGACGACGCGATAACTTCCTATTCTGGTGAGCTACATGGCTTATAATCAGCGAGAAACACGCATATATGGAGGACGTGATTGCTCTAGGCAAACCGAGCGCCGACAGTTCTCTGCTGAGTATGTGCATATCAGAACCACAAGCAAATGATGGCATTAGCTCAAGCCAAACTCTGCCGAATTTAGGAAAACCGTCTGTCTCATCTCCGCAGTCCACTACCAGCCCCGGTCTGAATATGGGAAGTGAGGCGAACGCGTTTCACGCAACAGCAAGCACAGTGCGCAATTTTGGGATTCTTCCTAACGTTTCGGGTGCATTCACTTCTGCAACCTGGTCTATGTCGAACAACGTCAGTCCTGGGTCAGATCATAGCAGCATGCAAAACTTCAGTCCGGATCCGTGTATAACAGAGATACCTTCCATATCGGCTATCGACGCCAGCACTTGTGACGTGGACATGAATGACTCTACCGCGTTCGATACTGCACACGATCAAGACTTCTCCGAGGACGAGGAAATCGTTGTCATGCAGTTAATCGTTAATGATAACCCTTCGACGCCCGCTCGTCCTTCTTCGCCTTCCCCCCGCAATTTTGACACGGAAATCTCAACTTGTAACGACACTTCGCATATATATTCCTCATATCTTCCTTCACCGTCGGAAATCTGCTCTTTGCCTCACTCCCAACCAACGCCAACGCCATCTTCACCGCCCCTGTCGCCTACATCACTTCCATCGCATGCTCACAGTCTTGCGTCGATACCTACTCATGACCAAATTCCACAGCCACCGGTTAATGTGGAGGAGCAAATTCACGTAGCGCCCAAACCTACCCCGACGCCACAGGGCTTGACATCAGGTACATCAGCGTCCCTGCAAGTAATAGCCCTATCCAACTTTGCATTAGGACCCCAGATTCCGCTTGGAGTTGATGACCGAGACTTTTCCAATGATCTGACAAGAGATTTATCGCCTCTATCTCTGTTGACGGAAAGTAGTTCGAGCACTGAAGCCACAACGGGAGTTGGCATGACCACTGGCTGCACATCGTCCGTGGAGGACGAGGATGCTAAGAGCGAAGACAATTCTGTTTCTAGGTTGAACCCACTTTCGGAAGCAATCATCAAGAAGTTGGAATGGGAAGAGGTGACGTTAAATCCAACGAGTATCAGTGCTGTTACGGCCAAGCAGTTGAAGCTAGAGCAGAGACGGGAGAGGAAGCGCGTCATGCAGCGGGAGAGGAGGAGGACCAAGAAGCTTGAGCTGTTACAGAACGATTCGTTGGCCAAAGTGGCAGTAGCCAAGTCAAAAGTATTATCCAGGATAAGGACGACGAACGGTACGATAAACCATGTGAAAGGGACAAAAAGGAGGATCATCTGGCCGAGGATGTATCGAGGTCACGATGAAGACGAGTTTTATCGCAAAGTAAGTTCACCTTGTTTGAATGGGAGTAGAACGCTGAGCGTGTGTCTGGGCGCACACTCGATAAGTTAATTGAGTGTGACTTGTGAGTGCCTCTGTCCAGGTTGTAGCGAGATCTCAACGGTACCTTTGCAGATGTTCGTGCTGGTATCACTACGCCTGCGCGGGCATCACTCCAGATGATGTAAGGCTCCAAAATACAGAAATGTACATATGCCCTGTGTGTATTACGAATGGGTGCGTCTCGATCGTCTTCTTCCTTCGACGTAATTAACGGTGTTGCTAACCCAGGGAAAGTAAGCACCTCACAATGCTTCTTGCATAATTGAAACCATTTTCTTTTGCAGACAAGGTTAAAAATAAAATATCATGCGGCCGTCCTAGGTGTTATCGGAACGAAGTTGCGCTAGGGGAGTATTTTGTCGCAGGTATAGCGGGTAGGAAGTTGAGATACGACGAAGATGATAATATCAAAATCCTGTACCTCATCAAATGGGATAAGTGCGTTGTACATGCCCCATGTCAATTTCATCCTGACCAAGACTCCGGCGTAGATATCCTCTTGAAGAAGCTACGTGGGAGCCGATCGATGCCATACCAGACCCACAACGATTGATTGAGGAGTTCGAGGAGGCGTGCCGAGTAGAGGACTTGTGGCTCGATACGACTGCCCCCGTGTTGTTGAAGGAGGCGGTCGAGGCGGGGTGGGAGCACGTCCTGGCGTGTACGGATCCGCCTGGGGCTAAGGTGCCGTTGGCAGGCCTGCCGGTGCCAATGCAGCTTTCAGATCGGGTAGTAATAAATGGCTTGCCGCTTAAAGTGGAGTCGCCTTAAGGATTGAATGTTGACGTTGAAGCTTTGAAGCTTGAAGCTTGAATATTGAAAAACCCATAGTTTGCACATTGCAGATTTGCTATTTTACTGACATTAATTGCTCTCGTACTGATATGTATCGAATAGCTTGGTCGTATAATCGTAACATAAATAAAAAGGCACGTTTCGCAACTTGAAGTTCTAGACGTCTATCTGAATTGAGTGGGAATAATACCATCCAATATGGATAAGACATATGTGCGTGTGTAGTGAAAAAATTTGACCCGATAAATAGTAGAGTTCAAACGAGAATAACAACCAAAAGCAAGACCGCCAGAACGATGATGAGGAAGATAATGCAGTATCCGCTACCTTTTTCTTCTGCATCTCGAAGGAACTTGCGCATTCGACGCGTGGCATCACTGAGCTTTGTGTCTGTCTGGTCGACGTTCCGTTCTAGGTCAGTTAGAAGCCTGCAGAGGTGATGTCAGCGCCAAAAAGGATTATCTGATGGGAGAGACCAAACTCGTTATGCTCGCCAAGCTCTTGTCCCATAAGGCCGGCTTGTTGAGCTAGCGTGCTTAGGGTGCCTGCTATTGACTCCATGGTCTGCTCTTGCTCACGGATCATCAACTGTTGTTCCTCTTGGGCCCACGCGGCCTGATCGTCCTCTTTTGCGCCGAGCTCGAGATCAGACATGGGATACGACGATTTGTCAAGGTAACGTCCCGCGGGAGAAGCCGTTCCGCTTCCTGAACTTGAGCCTATGACTGAGCCTGGCCGAGAAGGCTGCCGCATTGGTTGTTTATGAGACTGGAGTGGGTGGCGTTTTTGAGCAGAAAGTTCGGCTCTCATGTTCTAACTTTGCAGAAGTGGGTTGTTGAATGGTTCCTTCACTTTCAACTGGGAAGAGTTTCGAGAAACGACGAACCTCGACTTGTTTTTGGACATGACTGACGTATCTTCGACGTTCGAGTACTTCAGCAGCATCCAAGCCAAACGCCCTAGGTCCTGCTAACTCTACCGCTCTATCAGATCACCGGGAACATGTAAGTAGCCCTCGAAGTAACCACGGTGAAGTGAAACGCACTTGACACTCTCGTCCAACGCATCCAAATCTGCTTCTAACGCTGCTAATGTTGCTTTCAGCTAAGAACACGCCCTTGAGCGGACGGTCGGCGGCGGCTGACCAAACCACGAACCTCATTCCGTGCCCACGTGAGCTCTTCGCTGTCGTCCTTGGCTGTACTCCGGATTCGCACGTATGAAGACAATAGCTGCGTTCCAGCTTGTAGCGAAGATTGAACTTCTTGTTGGACAGCATGGTATGGGTCTGCGGACATGATCAAAGTAATTAGTAAAAAGTGCTGCGGCAGTTTAATGGGTACATCTCGATCTATTGTTTGGTTGGGAAGGCGCTCGCGGACAAATAATGATAAGTCAAGCCAAATAGAGGCAAATAGACTTCCCCATGCCGCCTCTGCCTGCCACATTGGACCAAGAGACAACGGATCTCATCGAGTTTACAACTAGACTTCAGAGGGACTTGGCAGAAGTTCAACTTCCCCGTTTGCGCACATGTTCTGGCCCGTTGGTGCAGCAGCAGATATATGCTACTGAAATCAGGGAAGACATGGACACGTTTACACGGAAGGTGGAGGTACGTGGCGGGTAGAGCGTGTTGCTGTGTACTCACGCAGTAGCCAGGCGTTGGACCTGTTAATTTTGGACCAGAAAGGCGAGAGGAATCGAAAGGAGCTGAGGGTTATTGTGGACAACTTTAGAGATGCACTGGTCCAGTGAGACTTATGGTTTTTTGGGGAGTATAGGAACGTCTGACTTGGAGAGGAGGTAGGCTGCGCCAAGAATCCCGCGCTGCTTTATTAGCTTCGAAGAAGGCCATCGATTTACAGAGTAAATCGAGGAGGGAAGAACTTTTCAAGTCGTCCGCGGTAAAGGAGCAAGCAAGTTTGAATGAGAAAGTAACGTGCGTTCGGATGTGTGCTTCTCCGCCGAAGTATTGACAAAGCATTTCTGAAGGGATGATGCCTTAATGAAGGTTCATGATGATGTAACGAATGCGCTGCACCGAACCATAAACCTAATGCAAGAGGAGCTCAAACGTTCAGTTCTTTCGACGCAACTGCTAGGCACGCCGCCGGTCGTTTTGCAGATTGTACCACCGTGCTGACTATTTCAAGATGCGTCAAGTGCTTCTTTGAAGGGTACCTCATCGGCACACGACCGACTGACGGACCTTATGGGCACCTCAAAACAGCTGGTGAAAACACTCGAAAAGGCAGATTGGCTGGACCGCATGCTTATTATATCCGCCTTCACCTTTTTCATTCTTGTTGTCTTGTTCATCATCGAGCAACGCGTCATCGGCCGGGGTCTGCGGATTGCGTTTTGGTGGACGCGGTTTTTGCCAGACTTTGGAGGAACCAGTAAACTGCCAGATGCAAGCAAGGTACCATCAGATGTGGTTTCTAGTGCTTCTATGTTATCTGCCGTTTCTGGTTCCCTTGCTGCCGCCACAATTTCAATTTCACCTTCTTCTATTGCTACAGCAAGCGAAACCCATTCGACTTTGTTAGCGCCTCCCATGGAGTCTAGCTTACTTACATTTGTTGTCTCTGACATGACGGAGACCGCTAGTGTTACTGTTGATACCTGGTCTGCACTGGAGACTCATGTCGAGCTGTGAGATCAAGATGTCGATAGAACACACGTGTAAATAACATACGTCATCATGCCTTTGGTTCTTCTATAAGTCTTCGTCACTTTTGGGGATAAAATGAGTTGGTGAACTGATTATTGGCGTCTGTATACTTGTCGAAAAAGTGTCCATGGACGAAATAATACCCATTACGAAGCAAAGATCCCATGATCAAAAGTGTGTCTTATTTTCCGACAAACTTTCCAGTTCCTGTACTGCACTAACGTACGAATAACTTTGCAGATGAACCAAGCAAGGTTTACGATTCAGTCGGAGCTTCAAGTATTTTAATGCTAGTGATTGGCGATGACTCGATATGATGTAATTTAAATCTAAAACCCTTCCTGGAAACCCTGAAGTCGACAAAGCCAATGGCTACTCCAGCCGACTCTGGCAAGGAGATTAAGCCTGGGAAGGGATCACCCAGAGTTGGAGAAAAGGAGCCACCCATCAAGAGACAACGATTGGACTGTAGGCCGGCCCAGATAGAGGACACAAAACCATCCGCCTCCAAAGATACGAACGAAGAACAGCATTCTTCTCTTCCCCCTTCTGAGGATGACTCAAGCCCATCTGCCACAAACCCCGCATTCCCCAAAGGTGACCTGCTGACATCTCTCCCCCTCGAGTTGCTAGGGGAAGTCCTGGTTAACACGCGGTCGACAAAAGACGTCCTTCGGGTGGCAAGATGCAGCAAATTTTTATGGAAGACGTTGGGATCACCCTCGGCGACGTTTATATGGAAAAGGACGAGGCAGGTTGCTATTCCACAGCCCATGCCAGACCCACCCAGCACACTCTCTGAACGAGCCTACGCTTTAATGGTGTACAGTACCGGAAAGTGTGAGGTGAGCCCTCAACAGCACTTTGGAGTCATGTCTGGCTAAATTTGTACCACTGCTAGTCTTGCGGAGCGCACACAAAGGAGATGTACACGTCATTTGCTTTGAGGCTCAGACTTTGCAAGGTATCAGCTTTAAATGTGTTTTAATACTACTGAGATACTACTGGACTCTGCAGAAATCATGCGTCCGGGCATACCCTATCGACAAGTAAGCTCTGTGCATTGTCGCCGTCGTTCCTGGTTTGACGATCTTTCATGGTGCACAGCAAATTGCACAAGCTACAAAAAACGATACCCCCCGACAGTCAGATATGGGAACGAACACCGACGATCGAATGTAGCTTATGTTATTGTAAGCCCATCTTAGTTTTGCCATGTGAATCTACTCATCATCGTTCATGACAGCGGACGGCGCGATACCTGAATACTGTAAGTCAACTTTTTTTTTCGGCGATTTTATCAGCATGATGCGATGAACAGACAAGGGCCTGACACTGCGTTGTGGTGTAGAAAACTTGAAATGACTAAGGTGCTGGTGAAGTACGAGGCGGAGGACGCAAAATTTATGACTACTGGAAACTTTGAAGAGTTCAATAGGGAAAGTTTTCTCTTCTTGAAATATCATCGTGTCCAGTGAATCTATGGTATGTCTGTAGAAGAATCAGCAGGCTATAGAAAAAAACAAAGAGTGGATGAAGGTAGGTATCGCATGATCCATTGTTTCCGAGACTGAAGCTACTATTTATGTAGTTCTGTGTTGCACTTTCCAAGTGGAAGACGGCATACAAGTCAGAATACAGTTTCAATCAACAGACGAATTATCAAATGTGCGTTGAAACTCTGGGATAGCGTAGTTGGTTAAAATCTTTCATAGATCTAAACAAATAGCGGAGGCAAAAGGCCTAAGCCTTAATCATCTACTGAACTACACGACTTATGGCGAACTTTATCGCCTTCGTAATGGATGCTTTAAACAAATCACATGGGACGGTAAGTATGTTCTATATTCATTTCTTCTTTTTTTTCCACTCGACCAAATGATAGACTTCAAGGCTCTAGAGTCAGAGGTGAAATCAGAAATAGAAGCTGTGCTGGAGAAGCGCAAGCGGAGCGAAATGGCTGCCTCGTATCAAACTGTACACAAAGCAATCCAGAAATGCCATGAAAAGTTTCGCAATCAAAATTGCGACCTCATTGTACCTCCCTTTCCTACTTTCAGACGACTCCCAATGTTCGCATCTCTGCTCGCCTTGACATGTACAGAGACGAGTGAATCCGTCCGGCATATCTTGCAGAAGATTAACGTAGAAGTCATAAAAGCGCAGACGAAGAAGTGGGAGGACGATGCACGGAAGCAGATGTCAGCAATCCTTGGCTTTCCAAACTTTGATTGCAAGTCGTCGAGCGGGGAAGAGTTGCACCCGGTTGATCGATATTCGGCATGGTTTCTGTGTAAGCAGTGCACTGATCGAGCTGTCCAGTATAGAAAGGAGATTAAACCCCTTCGTTTTCGGGACGCGTGTATGCACGAATGCTCCATTCCCAAGGGAGAGAGGTCAAAGCATCGAAAAGGACCGTGGGACGCTTCGAATTTCATAAAGGATGAGAAGGAAAGTCAATATCATCATCACCCCCCTCTGACGGTCTACATCTCTGACTCTATTGCACAGGCCATTGCCGTTACAAAGAAGTATCTCGAACTTAGTGGAGTTGACGAAACGCGCAAAGAGCCTTCTTCGTTTGATGGTCTCTGGATCGTATGCTTATCTTGTCAACCTTATGCCCAACTGAGAACGAGCAATATTGTGAGGATTTTTATTATTATTAACTGTTGTTGGTGGAAGCGCGACGATACATACATATATATATATATAGGCAGCCCACTCTCACCGCCACGAAGATATGAAGATTGATATCCGCCGCGAAGCAGAGAAAGGCTCAAGCTCGAAAGTGGCTCGTGCAGCTGAAGATATGATGGACCAGGGTGCGGACCATTACTTGTTTTATACTAATGGTCTTGCAAAGAAGCTTATGGCGCGAACTGATCAAGAAAAGAATTTGAAAGATTGCGGATGCCGTAGTTGTCTATTGGATTCAATGCACAAATTGAAGGAAGGTAACTTGGAGGAATTACTGGCGAAGCAGCGCAAGATGACAGTCAACGGATTAAGATCGCATGTGAAAGCCAAGTGAGCCTCTTCCTTCGCCATTAGGCCTTGACCATGAACTCATGTTTACGTAGACACAATTTTGAGCCACTTCGAGATGAAGATGTCTTTATCTTTCCTCCGGAGATATTCTAGTCCTATCTAATACGTATATCATATCAATATGTTCACGCATGCATATATTATATTTCATTATACCTCAAGCTACCATTGGCGATTTTTGCCTACGTGCTAGTCGAAATCGTCCAGAACGTTAGCTTGATGGGTCAATTTCTATTCACCTCCATGACGTCGAAACCGTCTGCGAGGCTGATGCGACAGTCAATTGGCGGTTCGGATCAGACTCCCATACAACCTGTGATCCCGAAACAGTTGAGTGGACTACGGAACAGAAGGAAACCCATCTTACGCTACCATCCGTTTCCTTCCTGATGAATTTGTACTGGAAAGTGGTTCCGGGCTGAAAGTAAAGCGTCGTGCTCCATATCGGATAAGCGGATGCCGATAAAGGTAGCTGTTATTCCGTTATTGCATCTCTGTTTCTCAAATATGTAAAGGTCATCAACGTACGGATGATGCAGGCGACCAGTTTCCAAGTTCGGGAATGCTGCCCACTATGAAGATGTTCTGGAAATGCGGGGAACAAAATCAAGCAACGTCATCCGTTGAATGGCCAAGTAGCTCTGACCTCGCCATAAGTCGTTGTAGCGGTCTCATCAAAAGTCACAGCGACGGCTACGGTATGTGATCCTTTCGCACCCGTATGGATAGCAAGTGCGCCTCGTGGACCAACGGTCGCGCTGAAGCATCCCCTGGACACAGAAAATCTGTCATGTGTACATCAACTTTAGCTCTGATTGGTGGGTTCTACACGTACGTTTTGCCTGTGCAAGAACCACCAGAGCTGCTTCCACTAATCACGTCACAGTATGTACCGTCAGGTAGCGAAGTAGAGAACGTAACGCTCCAAGAAACATCACAGTTATTTATCGCCACGAAGCCAAGTGAACCTGTTCACTATCTGCATGAACAAACGTGATCCAGAACGATATGCGTTAAGTATGGGTTCATCACCTCGACCAAACGCAATTTGATCGGATCTCGGAGAGACCCAGTTGGTTATAGGAGCCGATCCAACGTTATTTCGAAAGCCGACCATACCAGCAATAGCGATATAGCGGTGTTGGCAAAGCCACCCACCGGAACCTCCCGTTCCAGAACAAATACCTTTCGACGTCAAGGAAGACCTTAGATATCACAAATGAGTGAGCAAACCTCCGTTCGGTGCGCCGTCGTCTGTATTTAAGTACGTGTAGCTTGACAGAACAGTGGGCCTTCCATAAGGATGTGACAGAGAAAAAATGGTCGCCAATATGTAGGTATTTGACGGGGAATTGATGTTCAGTGAATTGCCATTCTGTGTAGTACGCCGCTTCTCTTAAAGCTTTTTCAACCCAGGTAATGGTTTCTTACTCGTTCAGTATCGTGATTCGCAACGAACACATTTGCCTGGGTTCCGGTTACCCAACCTATGGTGGTTGTTAGACTGCTCTCAATATCACACTGTAAATATGGTGCCTGACCCAGATCATCTAGATTTTGAAGGTTAGTTATTCCTCCACCAGAGAACGCGTTTTTCAGGGCCGTTGTATATCGAAACCTTCGTATCTCGTCAGCTCACTCATTCGAACTTTATTTTTCTCAACATACTCTTGGACATCACCTAATCAGCAACTGGATAAGACGCATGAACGAAAAGGTTACATTTTTGCATACCATTTCCAACATACTCAGAAGGCTGAATAGGTTGTCCTGCACCCCAAATAACCTCTTGCGTAATGTACGGCCTACGAGAGAGCAACCCGAGAATCATTGCGATCTCATTGGCAGCAATGTCTATAGCGAGAATGTTGGATGGGGTTTATTTTGTTCAAGTCAATTTCTACGCACGTTTTGCAGCGTCTAATCGGAGACCGTCGACATCCAATGAAAGTAAATCATTAGCGTATTTTGCAAGGCGTTGTTGCACGTAGGTCGTATTCGTTGCAAGACTAAGCATAATGAATCCCTCTTTCAAATCGAGTGGATGCTGCTGCACTTACTCCGCAAGGCCGAGCAACTGGCAAGTCTGGACTTCCAGTCGATTGTCATAATTCACGATATTGTCATTCGGCTCAAGACCACAATGGTGGAAGTCCTAGAATGACTGATCATGTACTGGTCAGTATGTGAGGATGAACCCGAATCACCTTGTACTGGTAGATACCTGGATAGACGTAATGGGTGAACGGGCTCCCAGCGATGCCAGTTCCCGAATTCATTCCCGACATGTGGTTAAAAATCGTGTCTGGGGTAATTGCTGAACAAGAACAAATGAAGTTGCATCGTTCACGTACCTGCAATTACGCCTACACCTGCAGCATGGCAGGTCGATATCATGCTATCGTAGCCCTAAGTCAAAGGACGAACTGCGATGGTTGAACAATATCACTTTTGGTATTGTGCACGATTCCCTCGTTTCGATGTGAGTGTATAGGAAACGGGTTGATAGTCTGTCCACCACTGAGGCCCCTGTATATGTTCCTGAGCCGGGCTAACTGCTCTCTGAGTTCGAAGAAAAACTACAAATCATAGCCTTTAACTTGATCCTACCTTGAACAAATCCGTAGCCAGCCGGTCCAATGAAGTTCGTGCATTCGCTTGCAACGCTATCCCAACTCCATTCAAACATCTCAACAATGACAGTCTTGGACCCCGAGAACTTGGCTCTGCTGCCCAATTCAAGCGTCTCACTGAATGACAGTGCTGCCATTGGGATTGAAGAAGCAACGAATAGCCGGGCTGCCAACGAGCCCAAGTTGGGCTTTAAGCCAGAAGATAGGATCATTTCAACAGGGTGTGCGTGAGAGAGGGTGCCTCTCTATCAATCCCACAACCATATATATGTATTTTCCCACTGCAGTGGTATTGCGGTTGAAGCATTATGCACTGATTTGACCGTATTGAGTCGGATCACTGGAGTCGCGCGTCCGCTGCTGTAATGTCTCCGGACCCGATTTGGACCGTGTATTGACGACAAGAAACGGCGGAGCGCAGGTCCCTCAGCTGGGATTGCCTTCAAGACACATGAGCGGTATCATTTTTGTCATCTTGGGGTCGTGCCCTAACGACGCCTTTCTGGGCTTGAGCGCTTGACCGCACCGAGGAACTTGGACAGCCATCTTTTTTGATAGATCCGGATTCCGTTGTCACATATGATGCACGACCACAGCATTGGCATTGGCCAGAAGCAGGCATGAACGAGGCATTTCTTAAGCGCTAAGCAGGCTTGGCACATGCGTGACTGAAAGGCTGCTGACACGCCAGCTGTTCTTGCGCACATACCGCGGACGTCACCCTTATATGAAACGCCATTCACCGAGTCGATGGAGGCCGCTTACTTATGGCACGGTCTTTCTGGCAAACCGGCCGCGTCGGGGAGAAGCAAACAGGAGTTGATGTGGCGGAGCGAGTAAGCTGGAACGGTTCCACTTGAGGTTTGTGAACTTCGGCAGTTGTCTTATTTCACTGAATATTCCCAAGTCCCTGACGTCGTGAACGAGCTAACCCTTTATAAGAAGCCTTTCCCTGACAACTTCGGTTGTTTTTCCCTTTCCCCCTACTGCCATCAGATTCGAGCGCTCCTCATGAAATTGCGCGTCGCAGCGGCCCTCGCTGTCGGTTCTCATGCACTTCTTGCTCAAGGCGCTAATGTCCAAAAACCAAACCTCGTGCTACCCAACACCGCTCCTGCAGACCGCGCGTCTGTGAAGCAGCTGTTCAATGAGAGTTACTCAGTTTATAGGTCAGTTGTCATGTTTCTCAAAGTGTATATACGAGTGATGGTCGCGTAGGAAATTCGCGTTTGGCCACGACGAAGTGACTCCTGTATCACAGAGTGAGTATATGCTTGCCACGTGTTTTGCGTTGAATTAATAAAACGACTGTAGCTTTTACTGACCCGCGCAATGGATGGGGTACGTTCCTTGGAATGTTCATGAAGCAAAGTAGCTGGCTAAAGTAGTAAATAGGCGCGTCTATCGCGGATGCTCTAGGCACAATGGTACGTCTCGTCAATTTCGGAGATTGGATGATTCTAAGCATTACGTAGACTCTCATGGGCTTCGATGTTCGTTCCAAAATGAATTAATATTTACCATCTCACTCCTTTACAAGGACTGGGTCAAGGAAGGGGTCAATCATATCGCCGGAGTGGATTTCACCAGATCCTACACCAGTGATACTGTCAGGTCAGCACTTGCCTGATATCACGATTTTTAACTCATTTTGTAGTGTATTCGAGACGACCATCCGCTATGTCGGTGGCTTGCTAAGCGCTTACGAGCTTACCAACTATAAATACCCAGTCCTCCTTCAGAAGGTTCAACAAATAGCGGACAAGCTGACGTATGCATGGGTTGGCGTAAGACACATTTTCTAATTCATTCGTGAAATTTCGAGACTTAATGGAACCAGAACAATAAAATTCCGTTCGGATACTTGGACTTTTCGACGAATCAGCCAACAATAGCAACAGTGCGTTGGTCACGTCCTTGTCAGAACGTATTAATAAACTTGCACTGTAGACCAATATTGCTGAGGCGGGCACTGTGAGTGTTGAACACGTGTCCAAATCACCTTCGTCAATCACCTCACGCCTAGTTGACTATTGAATTCGGAACCTTGTCGAAGTATACCAAAAATCCAAAATATGAAGAACTGGCTGTCAACTCTGCCCAACACATTGCCCATCTTGTGAGCCTTGGTCCCTTCCTATTGCATTTTCACATATGACTCCGGTGTCACAGCCTTCCCCCCTCCCAGGTTGGTAATATTTGCGTTAAATTCGTCATTGCCAACCCTAATGCACCCTAGGCCTCGCTGGCCAAGGCATTGATCCTAAAACAGGACAATTCGTGGATGGTTACGTTGTGAGTACGCAAGATGTATATATGCTACTGCTTGTTCAGCGCTCTTCGTCAGACTTGGGGAGGAGGATCGGACAGCTGTTTTGAATACTATGCAAAGTATACGCAACTCTTCAACCCCCAAGACACTCTTCTTATGGACACTTGGGCAACCGCTGTTGATTCTTCGATCAGGACATTGCTTAAGGTCAGTATTCCATGTTATCAGGCATGGAGCTTCACCCATTTGTCATTTGTAGACCACAACAGTGGGCGGTTGGTCATACCTTGCGGACTACGACGATTCGAAAAAGATTCGCCATGTCGGTTCTCACTTGGCGTGCTTTTACGGCGGAAATTGGCTATTAGGTGACTATTCCCTCAATTGATGCAATGTTGAATAGTTTTTAAAGGCCTTTGTTAGGTGGGCGGTTGCTGAACAATCAAACCATCGTCGACATCGCTCTCGACCTCACTGATGCTTGTTGGAATACTTATGCGAGCACACAGTGAGTGTAGAGCGAGCTGGTATGATTCAGAACTAAATTGATTCGTCTGCAGAACTGGTATCGGACCCGAAGTTTTTGCGTACGAATCATCTGACGGAAGCTACACCGGTGGCAATTCACCGACTGCAGCCCAACTGGCCTTCTACGAAAAGCATGGCTTCTACATTACTGCGTCTGACTATATCTTGCGGCCTGAAGTACTCGAGTCCAACTTTTATGCTTGGCGTATCACTGGCAACATGAAGTATTACGAACGCGCTCAAGCCGCTGTCAATAGTTTCAACAAATATGTAATTTATCCCCAGAACGGTGGAGCAGCAGGGCTGAATGACGTCAATAATTCGACTGCAGGTAGGATTGATGACACTTCTAGCTTCTGGTTTGCAGAAGTTTTGAAATATCTGTAAGTGGTTCTTTATACTCTTGAGCTACTTGTTTTTTCTTACCAAGGGAAAGGTACCTCACATTTGATGACCCCAACAACATCAGCCTCGACACTCGTAAGTGTTGCACTTTGTGGATTTGCGATCCGTAGCGTGACAAAAAAAAAAAAAATTCTAGATGTCTTCAACACCGAATGTCACCCCATTAAGGCAAACGCGTCACCAGATAATTATAACGCTAAGATTCTGGCCGATAATACCAATTTGTTCAAAGTCAGCAAGACAAGCAGTCCGGCAGCCGCCGTCAGTCCGAAGGTCCTACCCAAACCCATACAACAAGTGTTGAATAACATTTAATATTGTATGCTCGTTCTTTCGCATATTATTTACCCTCGTTTAGATCGCGGTCTTTACTGGTTGCTGAACACTGTCTATACATAGTCCAACTCTCATGTGTAGATCCTATTAATAAAGTTGACTGCATGAAAAAAAGAAAACAGGTTATGATGGTCCAGGAGACAGTTTCGCGATCCGTGACATTTCATAAATCATATCAACCTCATTTACGCAACAATCTTTGGCTAGCTATACTCCCGAGGGCGTGCTTTCCCGTGAAGAACGTGATCAGTCCGAGAATGCCTCCGTACAACAACACATCTCCCAGTCTGAGCGCTACCCAGTACCAAAAGAGTAATCCCTCGAATGCGCCGAGCGTCACAATGAATGGAAGAATGTTTACTGAGAAGAGGTGTTTTGGGCGGGGAGCATTCTGCGACCACTGAAAATAAGGTGTCAGTTCAGGTTCTTCTATCAAAAGAAAGAAAAAGGGAAAAGTCAAACTGACCAGTCCGAGTAAGGCGACCCATGGCGCCAGGACGGCCAACGCGAAGAAAGCAGAGATGACTGTGGGAGGGAGTTTCTCCTCTGGGCGGAATGTGTGCTTGATTTCAGGGAGGGGATGGAACGCGGCTTCGTCGGGATGGGTCGGGCCTGGTTTTGAGGGCGGAACGTGGAGATCAAACAACGGGGCGTAAATGGGCGAATACTCTCGTGTCCCGATGATGAGGGTGACTTGTAGGGGAGCGGTTGAGGTGGGAGGGAGGGACGCTGGAACTTTGGCCATGTTCTGGTTTCAATAAATAAATAATGTTGCAGATTTTTCTCTCTTTAGAAAGAGAGTTCTGAAATGTCATTCGTTTACTCACTAGTTCAAACTTGGCCTTTCCAGAGCTGGTGACTATGATAGGCTGAATGCCTTCCTCGTCCGATTCGGCATCATAAAAGCGGAGGAAAGTTTGATGGGGTTGGACACCCTTGTCTGTCTCCTTGTCCAGTACTTGGAACGTCAGTTTGAGGATATCACTCGTATTGAGAGTGATGGGGGTGGTCAATTTTTGTTCAAGTGATAGCCTGCAGGATGAAAAAAACAAAAACAAAAACAGATGAGTATAAGTTGGCGTACCAAGCCATACGACATACGATTCTGTGCGTAGAGGAGTGATGGAACCTGCGGAAGTGACCACGACGCGGGGGGACTTTAGAGTTAGTAGGGCTCCTTGGACAGTGGCTGCGAGAAGCAGCACTGAGATTGGGAAAAGCATTGGGGCTGCGTTCTGGCAGTTGACACGTAACGATGTCACACACGCACAAAACCGTCAGCGCGTTTAAGTGTTTACCCCGAGTTCATGCACATGCCTGGTTGCGTAGCTGCGCATGTTAGCAACATTCTCCGCAATCAGACCAATCAGGCCAATCAATGTCTTTCTTCTGCCCGAAAGGAAAGGTGTGAAAAAAAATACAAGTCCCCACCGTGATTCGAACACGGGTCCCTGCGATCTGCAATCGCATGCTATAACCACTTAGCTATGGAGACCTGACAAAGGGAGGAATCTATTTGATCAGAACCTGTTGGCCGTTGCATGCGTTGCGCATGTGTCGATGGACCCGGGACTACCCCGACTGCCGAGACGCAACGTCGAAGTGTTTGATTCAGACGGGGCTGTGATTGCTGGTATATATTCTGTTTTTTTTTCATGGATCACTTTTCTTGCAGCGTTGACCTCACTGTCAGGATTCTGGCAGTATGGCACTCTCCAGTGGGACGAGTTTTACAGATACATAACCTCATTCACCGTGACCACGACACCTTGGACAATTTTCCAATATGACCCGGTGCAGCACCAGCATGGTTTACTATGTCCATCTAGAGTTCAGATCGTTCAACCCGGACGTTACATATTGCTATCTGACAGTGAGTACCACAGTGACTCCTCACAGCGACAGAATTCCAATTTAATGACTAGCTGGTGTGCCTACTCGTGTCGGACTCGTGCCAAGTCTCCCTCGTCCTCGTATTCCCACTCATTCCAACACTCCTTGCAGCGTCAGCGAATGTTCAAACCTTATTGTAACGGAGTTTTGCTCACTTCTTTTCTCTCCTGCAGATATCTCATTATCGCACCCGTGGACGTATAAGAGATGGTAAATGCCTCGTTACGGGCATGCAAACGCAGACATACAGCCGTCTTAAAGTTGCGCACATATTTCCGCGGGCGCATGATGCTGAAGTGAGGCATTTGTATCTATCACATACTTATAAAAGTAACACATCGTTACAGTGGATACGCAAAGGTTATCCAAGCATGATTACCGACACGGCAGATGAGACCTCTATGGGTGGCAGGACAAAGATCGACTCAGTCCAGAACGTGATTACGATGCGAAGCGATTTACATGATGCATGGGACAATTACGAGTTCGGGGTAGATCCGAACGTGTGTTGTATTCCAGGCTACAGATTACTCCTCAAGACAAGGCTCACTCTCTGTGCAGAATAATTACCGTATCACAGCGTTTACCAACGGCAATGCGGATATCAATGGCTTGAGTCTCCAACTAGATCATATTCAGGACCCAACACTCCGTCCTCTTGATGTACTGTTCACTGATCATTTTATGCAAGGCCTTTTCAAGCATATGAAGGGCGCAAGTAAACCGGTATGGACGTACGATGACCACGAAGATGCTTTTGGCGAAGGCTCTGATCTGTCAAACCCGAAGATTTGGGCAACCAGGGAAGGGAAGGAGGGATTCGAACTTGCACTCGCGGATCGACTGTTTGATCATCAGGTCTTGCAAAACACCGAGTACAATGCGTAGATTTTCGATTGGGAAGCCATAGGGGTCATTCACTTGAATTCAAATTTACTATTCAGGATGTGTAAATGTACAATAAGGCTTTAAGCTTTATGGAGCATGATTTTTCACTGCCCTGTGTCAATCTCAGTAACAGATTAAAGAAATATCGGAGGTCAGACAATGCTATACTGTAGAAAATATAGATAAAGTGTCTCAGCCCCTTGCTACATTACTGAGGATTCAATGAAACCCACAAATGGGATCGCGTCTTGCTATTGCCAATAGAGTGCGCGGAATCCGCCGAACAACTTTTGTATTCCAGGGTTACAAAGGTCCACTATTATATTATCTAGGACGCGTCCATGGACTCCAAGATTGCGGTTTCAATGTCTCCGTTGTGTGCTCAACCCACGGGGATTCGTCGGGACGTTCCATTGATATCGGTATGGTCAAGTCCGACTGAGGATTTTGCTCTTGTTCTCCACGACCCTCCTGCTGCCCTCCCCATCCATCTCCATTAGACTGTTCTGGAGCAAGTATGGACTCTTCATCCGTTGCTTGCGGAGCTTCTTCCACATCAACAACGCCTTCAGGTATGAGATGGGTGCGACCTTCAGCTTCGATAATCGCAGCGTTTATTTTCACGCGTTGTTGTCGTACAAGATCTGCTTGTAGTTCCTATTCGTGAGGAGACATTTTTTTTAAAAAAAAATTATAAAAAAAAACATTTCTATTTGTGAGGAACCGAGTAATACCTCTAATGTGGGTGGATGCTGTCGCGTATGCGTCAACCATGAGGACCATTGGACTAAAAAATGATTCATGTTTTTATGGTCAAGTCTTAATGTCTTACCTGGCAGCCTTTTTCCTCCTCCAATGTAGTCCCACATGTCATCTGGATAACGATATTGTACTGCTCGCCTCGTGCGTCGGGTGTCTGTTCGTCATGCTTCTTCGTTAGGGAAAAGTCAATGGGATTAGTAGTACGTACCTAGAGACGAAGCTGGGTACTCGTAGAATTTATTCCCTGGAGGTTGAAATAACTCATGAGGCTCAATTCATCCAAGCATGCCAAAGTGACACGCAACCTTCCAAATCTCGACCAACGCAGACCCTCTTTCCGAAATAAATAAGTCTTTGGTACAAGAAGATTGAAACGACGTTGTCTTACAGGATTTCTTATGCTTTGCCAGATACGCCTCAGGAAGGACATTTAAATGTTTAGAAACGTGTGCAAATTACGTCATCGCATCTCATAACGATCTAGAAATCGCCACCAAGGTCATCTTCATCTAATTCCCCCTCTTGAATCTCTTTTGCCAACTCCTTCTCTCGTTCTCTCGCACCCTCAGCAGCAGCAAGTTCTTTTCTATGCGCATTAAGAGGATAACGCATAGCCTACAGAGGGTCATTAGAAATCAAACTTTCGGACAACTCCTTATCATGCAGGACACGCACCTTGATACTTTGATTGTGCAAATCTAGGCAGAAAGTAATCCGCCTCGCGAACATCTCGCTAACTTCGGGACCGTATCCACTCTTTTGTGTTCCGCATTCCATCCATCCCTTTTCGTGCACAATCCGTCCTTCAATAACGCCGTCACGAATAGCCTTCCCGACAATGTACTCCGCATCCTCTTCAGAGTCGAGGTGAAGTTTAACACAGATATCTCGGAGAGATATGCGGGAGTATGACAGTGATAAGCGACGTATACCAGTCTTAATGACGTTCTGGCGGAGTCTCACAATGAGGGTATATGTCCTGTCTGCCTCAAATTGTGCAGCATGTTTTGTAAGTGTTGTTTGGAATTGCGATAGCGAACCACTTCGTACGGCTAATGGGGAGCGAAAGAACTGAGAGTGACCCAGATGTGAGATCAGCGCAAGAAATACCTTTAACTATTTCGAAGTATGCACTAAGAGCTTTCCCTAGCACGGGATGTCTAAATAGACTTCTTTCCGGGATGTCTCCCATAAGCAATTCAACCACGACGAAAAATTTGTGGACAGCTTGGTAGAAACCAGGTGCCGTCCTTGGAGAAGGCGCACGTCGGATAGCCTGCTGAAGGTTAGAGTGAGCGTCGCTGTAGTTGAGCTGCACGGCCTTGATCCGACCAAGGTAATAGTGGTATCGAGCAAGCTGAGGGTTGCCCGCCGACATGGGGAAAGTCGTCTTCGACACAAGTTTATCTGCTTGGTCATACAGGTTGTAGTGGATGTAGTTGCGCAAAAGGCAATTAATGAGCGACGCTTGAGTTTCATCGTCGTGCCTCAGCGCCGCAGTTCTCTGTGCAGCCAGAAACAGTCTAAAAAGCAATCAGCTTTTATTTTCTCAATGGAAATAAAGCACTGACGGACGAGCATCGGCCAAGCTGGCGCCGAGTTCAAAGGCTCGCTCGACGGCGTACCATGCCTTCGCGGCGATAGGGTCCATTGTCCGGCGGTTCAAGGTTTGAATTTTTTGTACCGTCGTTTGGGCAAGCTCTAGTGCTTTTTCATATGTTTCCGGTGAAGATAATAGACGGTACAATATCAGCAACCGAAGGTAGATTTCACCCTCTGGCGACGGGTCCTGTACTGTATTTGTAAAAGCTGGTTTGACGCTGGTATCAATGTCCATGGAGGGTGGGGGGAGCCACGTCAGTAATGATCTCTTGACTGGATTATCTACAGATTCGAATAAGAGTGTGCTTCTAGGCCCAGATACGAGGGACATGCCTCGAAGGTACATTTCTTCAATCGCATTCCTCAAGATATTGTCATCAATCTTCTTTCTGACGGACGTCAATGTACGAAGGACCCGATGGGCGAAGCGCGGCTCAAACTTGGCCACTGCACGATCTATAAGTGCAACATTCGTCTTCAGTTCCTGCAATGGAGTGAGTGGTATAGGTTTCTCTTCCTCTTTCTTGGTTTCTTCAGGTTTCGCCTTTTCTTCTACCTTCTTCATTTCAACGTCCGCCATTGTGTAGTCTAAGGTTAGACTTAAGATGGATTCACCGGCGGTGACGCGGTGACGCGTACGATCTGATATTATGTAAGCACTTCACTCTCGCTGAAGTTTCTTCGCCAATAGGAACTACTTACAAGCAGGTTATGCACGTCAGCAACGTGAACGGTGCGATTATAGAAACAAGGGACAATGAAACTCGGGCCTAATATCTAAAGCTCAGAGGGTCGACGGAATACCAAGCACAAGTACCACAACTATGCAAACTAAGTTGTTCCAGGTTAGAAAGTATCTCGATCCTGGACCTCTTCATCCTATGGGGTAAATTTCAAATGTGATATGTATTGCCCGCTGTTGATAATTCTTATATGGTCCAGCGGTTTGCTAATATTATATTGAATAGCCATCTCTGCTTACGGCTAGCTAGAACGGAAAGTTCCGGCTTTTCAGTAGGTGATCTTGACACATCAGATTAGGTAGGATTTCTGGAAAGATTTTACCAGCCGGTTCCCATCAACCTTATAAATATAAGGGACCGTCTCAAACGAGTTGAACTGCCAAGGTTAGCAGCGATCCACTATTGTTTCCTCCTCTTGTCATGGGTCCTTATGATCTGACTATCGGTGCGTCCTATCTGTCTTTGCTAAATGACAAGTTGACATCGATTTCAACAATTAGGTCTTCTCGTTGCTGGTGTGTTTTGTAGGTCTTTGACTTAACGATCACACCACTCCCTCTTAAGACAATTTCCAGTCAATACATATTTGTTTGGCCTGGTCACCTTTCAGTTCATAACATATTACAACTCGGGTAAGCCTTTGGCACAACCTTTGGTCGAGGTTGTTAACAACTCATACATCAACAGGATTCAAGGACCCACTATATATCAGGTGAATTCGTCGATTGATATATTCACCAAAGTGGTGACTGATGAAGGGGGTATCAATGCAAGAGTTATGGTAGCAGTGTTGGCTCTCACCGACACTTTCCACAGTATATCGTAAGAATATCGTATCTTCCGCTATTCTTCTGATCCGCTATTCTTCTGATCCTCGCGCACTAGTCTTATTTATATGATTTGGGTGTACTGGTAAGTGAGAAAGCTGATTGACTACCATTCACTGAGTACCTGGCAAGCGTGACGAATTTTACAAATCCTGAAAGGCTGCAGTGTAAGTCGTACATCCGATACATGCCCACTCGCTAGCAACGTACATCAGACATTGTGTGGCCTTATTCGCTTACACCGATAGCGACTGCAGTGACTGCCATCTTGACTCACTTTTTCCTCGGATACCGGTTCGTCTCATCATTAAAACTATTTGCTTGTTGACCCTTGGCTTTCCAGTATATACTGTCTGACGGGAAGCAGGATCATCTACGGTTTCATATGCATTATTGCCGTGGCCGTTTTTATCACTGGTGTCACATGTGGTATCAAGTAAGACTTCGCTTTTCGTGATTCATCAAACGTAGTGTCTAATGTACTTTCCAGGGCCTGGATAATATACGAGTGTGTTGCGAGGAGTAAATTTCCTACGGATTCTAATGGATGCACAGGTTGATAAAGCTATCCGTCTTGGATAAACTCGTTACGTCTTGGATCAGTCTACAAGTAATTCTTGATTCGTTCATCACTTGTACGTATAATATGTCCGGGGTTTGAATTACCATCTGATTGTCATTTAGCCATATTGGTAGTCCGTATTCTTTCTGCGCGGTCGCGTTCCAAGCAAACGAACACCGTGCTTTATTCCCTTGTACGCGGGGCGGTTCAGACAGGCCTCTTCTGTTCCATTTTTGCATTGGGCGATCTTATCTCCTTCCGTGAGTCCTTTCATATCTGTACCAGAAATACTTACAGTTGCTCTCCACTCAGTTGCCGTGCCGCAAACTAACTTTTTTGGCATGTTCGCTTTTCCAATTGGTCGCATATATACCAACGTAAGTATTTCCTGTTCCACATTTCGCGTTTAACACTTGCTATCTGAACAATTAGACTTTGATGGACACCTTGAACATGAGGGAGGTTCTGAGGGGCGTTTTAATCCAGCCAAGAGTGGTCAGTCTTACTGTTCTGATCCTATTCACCTCTGACATTGTAAGGATCTAGGATACCATTCCACTTGCTGGCTTCTCGCAGTCACAGTCACAGTCCCTGTCGCCACCTCAATCAAAAATTTTGCCTGATAGAACGGACCATATCGGCTCCGCGCAGAGCCAATCCGATCATGTGATTGGGAAGTTGGAGGATATCAAATCAATACCATCCAACACCAGCTTTATTTCTGGCGACGCAGACCGCCAAGGACCTGAATTTTCTGTCTAAAATAATCGGGATCATATTAATTTTCGGGAATACTTTGGCTTCATCGCAATTTTTTGTATGAGCAGTAGATTATTTGGCGCCCCTTCGTCTTTCCATTAGTCATCGCCAAGAGCCCCTCCCCTACATGCAATCAACGCGCACTCGGTAGATCTTTGCATCCCATGGGTGCATCACGCATACTTTCCACCGATTTATAGATTGTTGCATAAGCAAAATGAACGACATTGACGCCTGTCTATAGTCAGTTCCTATTACAAATGTCCGCCCCCCCTCGCTTCACGGCATTGAAGTCCTTCATTCGGTGAAGAAGAACCACAAACAAGGTCGGTCTACAGTCAAATCGATTTGTTCATCCCGGAATGATGACAAGCCAAGTAAACTTACATCAAGCATTTCATGGGGACCCGCGATCTGATTTCTCAAGCTTGCGCGCACGATCAGCGTATCCATTATCGCCTTCAACCCATTAGGTACCTTAGCTACTTCACTTACACACTTCCAGAACAACTCACGTTTGTATAAATACGGCCGATGGGAAATGCAAACATTCCATACAAATTTGCCTGTCGCCAAGTAACTACACAAGTGTCAGTTGAACGTCGCCAAAAAAAAAAGTCTTCGAAAGAAGAAAAAAAAATACAAACGGAAGGCGATTAGGTTCGCTATTGCGAACGTGGTCGAGAAAACACCCACTTGAATCGCACTACGTATGCATCGATTCAAGATCTTGTTTGTCCTATAATAATCTGTCCTTCGTCTATAAAGGCCGATGGATGTAAAACCTAGCAAGATTAGAGCAATTAGTACGGCATTATGACGGCTGCGCGAGAATTAATTGACATGCAAGGAAGAAGTCCAAAATTGCCTGGCCTGCGAGCCATACGATGACCACGTTATCTATAACGCCTAGCATGATCTGCCTGTAGGTAGGTAGCATTTGGAACAATGGAAACTGGTACCAAGAGGACGCTCACTTGGGTATCTGGCATGCTCTGGAATCACAAGTTCATGTTAAGTGAATATGACCAAAAAAATCATTTTCTGGCAAACTCACCGTCCTCCACTCACTAAAGCTGCGGCGAAGTCCGCTAGAGAAAACACCATGATCCCTACATACAAATACCTACTCTTCGTCATTTGGTAGATACTGAGCCAGCGCTGTCAACGTCCATTCTCACACGCGGTATCCTAGCTCGCGCTCACCGATAAGCCATGAAATGGTGGGTAAGTATTGTGGTTACAGCCGACAACATCGGTGTGGTACAATAGGGCCAAGAGCCCACTGTTATAAACAATGGTCACCCCCTTTAAAAGTTGAAAGATTCGTGAGAGCCATACAGAGAAATTCAGAGGGATTGGCAAAGTTGGAGACACTAAGTTGGCCTTGGAGTGAATTTTCCATCATGTTCTGCATTTATGGACCTCAGACTCACAGGTATAGCCAGGCCATATATACGAGCCTGGACGATTGGTTGAGAAAAGACAGTTTCAAGTGAGAGAGAGAGAGAAAGGACGAACGCAATGGAGTGGGCTATATCCACGACAAGCAGGATAAACACTGTCGCTCTGAATTATGCGAGTATTTGTCGTTAAACAGTATTACAAGACGATAATGAAAACGGACTTGATCCATAATGCGTCATTGAAGTCTAAATGATGATAATCAGATACGCACGACAGAGCCGAGCGTCTAATTAGACGCACTTAAGCTATAATATGCAGCAAACTGATACGTGACGATGCCGAAAAGGTACGTGTTGACTGCCCCGCGATTCAGCAAAGTACAGTGAGCAATGATCAGAAACGAGAACTGACGAACGACGCCTAATAGGAGTGTGCCTAAATAAGAATTAAGATGAGCTCCTCACCGAGAGGTCAATAATAAAATTAAAACACCCCTCACCAGCGGTAGCATCGTATTCACCCATTTGATAGTGAAGGCAAAAGCCCCATGTCCGAAACCCGGGATTTCTGGCATTAAGTAGTGTAAGTCGCCAGCCTCACGTGGGCTTGGCGATGATTATCTTCACAGTCTATCGCGTCCCTGATCGGTTCCAAGGTGTTCCAAGGGGCTCCTGCTGGCATCTTCAGATGTGATAATTGGATTGCTGACTGTACTGGAAAACCAATAATCCGGTTATATAGTTGTTGTTAGAAGACCGACTCACGCATTCGTACTTGTTTCAATATACTGGATGGATAGATAGAAACCAGTTGCCGTTTTGCCAACAAAGGTATCGTCATGAAACACGATCAGTGCGGTGCTGGCACTAACCTTAAGCATTCTATTCTTAATACATTAAATACTCAGGAAAGTCCTTGTGATCTGCGTGCTGCACGGACAGTTTGTTATCTTAAACTGCACAGGCGGCCGTAACGATCACCACCGCCGAGGTCGGAGTTGTAAAACTTTTGCTGCTGATCCATTTTTCCCACTTTCCATTCATGTCATTAGATAGTTTTAAAACATTAACACATCTTTGGATCATCGGCAAAATAGTTACCTGCCAAAGCAGTCTCATAGTCCCATTCCTCGCATTGTAAAACCTCGCGGCCAAGTGAAAATCTCTGTAAAAGGTGGATAACTTCGTCATCATCTCTCCTTTTTGGAATCAGCTGATGTTCCTCTGGAACGGGAGGGAGCGTGCGAAAAATTATACGAGCTAGCTTTACTTGGGCTAGGTATGCCTCCGCAGGCAATCGAGGTGGGTACTTGACTTCGGATGAGATGACGCGTTCTATTGAGCCATACTCTCTGATAAACCTCAAGGCACGGGCCGGCCCTATGTTTTTGATACGCTCAGAAAAGTCCGTTCCAAGGAGAAGAGCAAAGTCAATGAAAGAATCATAATCGAGCTCTAATAGGGCTCGTACGTCAGGGCCAGACAACACCATAAGAGGCTCGCGCCTGTTTGTAATATTCCTGAGGAGAGGAGCTTCATACAGGAGAACGTCCTTGTGGTTTTCAGAGGTGCCATGCGGTGTACTGGATAAATATACCCACCGTATCTTCACTGGCGACATAGTCCGCCCAGCCCTGGTGAACAATAGCCGAGGCCAATGCTTCCGCCTCAAAAGGTCCAGTCGACTCGAGACAAGGTATCCCCATAGCTTGCAAAATCTCCCTACTCTCATCGTATGTCTTTGATGTTGGCGCCGCCGTCCGGCGCAGATATGATGCCGACATGATGCTACTCTTCTGTGCAAGGCGATTCACGGCTATGTCAGTGGTCGGCTCCAGATGCTCTTGAGGTGAAAGGATTTTTGACCAAAGCTGCCCTTCTTCAACGGTAAGTTGGTATTGTGCTTTGCTCATGAAAAATTCTGCCCGAGCGTCCGAGTCTGCGATAGTTTGAGATAAAGGGCCCTCAAGTATGTCCGGTGGCAGTGACGCAAGTTGCGAACTACTCTTGTGATAGTCTAGGAAGAGAGTGGCGATAGTCTTGGCCGTTTCTGAGGGAGATCTGTCTGATGATTCTCGTCTTTTAAGTTTGGTTAACAATACAGGGGGTATCACAGGAAATGGCTGGTCTTGTATGCGGTCATAAGCAGGTAGAAGTGCATCTTGCGGTAATGTTCCTGATCCGCTTTCGATAAATGAGATACCATTCTGGCATAAATCAGATAGGTTCAAGGACATTGATACGTGGAGAATACCTGATCTGTTGTGAGTGTTTCGTCCTCGTTAGTATCATAAATAATTGATTCTGAAACAAGAATCAGCCGATGAGCGAGAATGAATGTAATGTGGCATACCAGCAAGTTCTACGTTGGGTTCTGACTCTGGCTCTGCGAAGGCGACACGTGTGGGTTCTATAAGAGCGGTTGCAGCTTTAGGAAAATCGAGCACATATATTAGGTCTGAGATGCGGTTGAAATCAGCACCGTCTAGCATTCGCCACCGCTGCCAAACATCCTGTAGCTTCCGTAGTCGTTGAAGCCGTTTCAACTCAAGTGAGCTACGCGCCGCAATTAGCTGGCGAGCTTCTCTCCGTCTCATAGTCTATTCGGCGTCAGATAACGAACAACAGTCAATGCCATGTAGCTGTCTCACCTCACGAGCTTTGGCAAGACTACGTTCCTTCCCGTCAAACACGCATATGGCTGAAACTCCGGACTCCTCCAATTCCTTGGCAAGTCTGTACCACCCTAGAACATGCCGGTACCGGTGTGGCACAGGTGCAAAATGCAACCGCTGGGTTATGAGAGTTCCATCACTGAAAATTCCCGATGAATGAGAACGGCTAAGAATAGAGGGTTCTTACATGACGATCCTCTTACCGGCAAGCCCTTTTAAACGGTCTGGGATATGTCTGATGGCTTCGGGACTATGGTATGACGCGTTGAATTCAAGAAGTATAATAAGCCACTTGCATACATACCAAGTTCTTTGAAGAAAAGGCGTAAGTCCCAAAACGCCCATGATAAATAATATGAATAAACACTAGTCATGACAACGGACCGGTTCCGGTAGATTCCGGGCGTGTAGTTTATGTCATCAAAGTGATGGATGGTCCGTGCGCGTATCTGAAAGGTATATAAGCGATGTGCTCACCGTTTGAATTCTTCATACTTACCTTGATGGCGTGAGTGCCTTCACGGTCTGTGCTTACGGGCTGTGGAAATCCTCCATAGCACGGCGACCCTGTCCTCAGGGGATGGCCGCAGTTTGTATGGGCTTAGGCTCATGCACCGTCTCAATATTTTCCTGCCCTCCCATGGCCTCTCTATGGGCTGGGGAGGCCATCTTTTTTTGTCTCTCCACCCTCCTAACCCTAACCCTATTCCAACATTATTGGTCTCATTAGATTGAGATTGAGATCATTGTAATAGTACTGTACTTACTATAACTTAAAACAAGATGAAAAATGTACTTGAATTGTACAAAATAAACTATCAACTTTACTTAAAGCAAAGGTGCAATGTATGTAGACTACCATTACCATGCAGCAGGCAAGCCAGATGCTGCGGAGCCAATCTCTGTAAGTTGTGTAAGAGGATCTAACGATCCTTGGTATTGCAGCGAGAAAATCGCATCGGTATAGGGGCACCGCACAGACGGTGAACCCTTGTAAATCGGCGTATAGCTTGCACCACAAATCTCAAATGCCGTGTTCTCGTCATAGTCAACGTCAACGGCATTGCGAGGATTGCGATCTCCAGCAGCAATACGTTGGCGCGCCTTGTCGGATCAATACAATCTGATATTAAAACCAAGGCAAAATTAGGACACGTACCTGTGCAACAATCTTCGGATCAGGCTTCAATTCCAAAAGGCGCTTCGCAAACCGAGCAGCATGTGCCAGGTTGTTTGCCTTTGCAAACCAGTTGATAGCGCTCCGCAGTGCAATTTGCAAGTGAGGTGGTTGCATTTGGCAATGCGTAAAGTATGCGGCAAGTTCCAGCTGTCGCTTGACGTTGCTGGCATCTTGCTCTGCCACTCGTCGACGTTCCAATTCAATGGACACCCCAAGCAGGTATTCACGTGCGGATGTCACTGTTTCTCTCCACTATAAAGCCGATGTCAATCATGGTAGCATAAATCCGACGGGTGACTCACGAGCTTCGCCTCGTCATCAGAGGATATCACAACCAACAAGAGTGCATGCAACACAGAGCGGAAGACATCCCGCGCCTCGGGCAACTTGTTGCCAGACATGAACCGCTGTCCTTCCGTCATCTCTGCGCGAATTGACTGTAGTGATCGTGCAGAAACAGGAAGAACACGACTAGGGGACGACTCAGACGGGTTACGCCTCACGTGGACCTTGAGCGGTGGCAGAGAAGCCACCGGTGAGATGTAGACGTGTGATGAACGATATATCGACAAGAACAGCGGTTTTAGCAGCTTAAAGTTGACCACGCCAAATTGCCGGTTGAGAAGCTTGAAAAATATTCATTATCAAGCGAGTTTCCTCTCCAAACTAAAGACTCACCTGCATGGCACTCTCGAACGCTCCAGCTGCCACATGATCAACAGCAAGTGGCGAGTTTCTCACCCACAATTCAGTCTCATCCACACCAGGCGTTGCACCCGCGCCCAGTTCCTCTTCCTCCTCAACATTTCCTTCTTCCTGCGCAGATCGGAATTCTTCACCTTCAGGCTCTAGATCCCATCCACCCTCATCGACCACCTCCTGCAATTCTTCTTCTCTCGCCCACGCATCCAATGCGGACGATGCAGCGCCAGCGCCAGCTTCACCATTGCTATATGACGATGGCTCGACTCCCTCTAGTGTTCCATTCGCAAGGGCATGATCGAAGAAGTTTTCTCCAGTGGAAACAACTGGCCAATTGAGATTCGTCGTAGACGTGATGATGGGCGGAGGCTTGAGAGTCGAGGGACCAAAGTCGGGAATATCGTCAATGTCTGCTTCCGTGAGACCTGCAGCTTCCAGAATCTCCGTAGCCACTTCTTCCAGACCATTAGTTTTTGCTGTGAGGTATGCTAAAGGGTCTGTAGAATGTGCATTTAATCACTCAAACACTCTAGACCCAACGGAAACTTACGAAGCCCAACATCCCTCAACACAGCAATTCTGCCCTCCACGTCGCCCGTATATAATGCATTATGGAATCGAGACATGGGATTCGCTCTGGCTTCAGCAATCTTTTGCATTTTTAATAACTTCTCCGTGCTTCCTGTCGCAAGGTATAGGAATGACAGCTTGTCGAAATTCTTCGTCATTTGATAGGCCTTCTCGACTATCTTATGGTTTCCTTGCTTGAGAGCCTGTTGTGCCAGCTTATCCCAGCACTCAGGTCGATCAATCTTTTTAGCTGTCTCCATTGCAACATCCAAGTTCCCACATTCCAACGCCAACTCAAACCTGGTGCTTGTATCTTGAACGAAATGGAGGGCAATCTAACATAGTATGTCAATACCTGAATGGACGTCGCATAGAAGAAAGTGTCTCCCTTACCTCTGGGAATCCTTTCTGCTGCAAATATGCGATAATGCTCTGACCCATGAGAGTGGAAGTCTTAATGATATACAGTATCTCTTCGTAATTGTTCTTCAAAAGAGCCAGCTTGAACCTATACTCAGTCGGGTCGAACGTGATTGTGCGCGGGCGAGCCGAACGATCAAGACAGTAGATCGTCTTGCCCTTGACACGAGTGAGGTAGACGGGATTGTCTAATGTGCAGATGACACCGTGATCACTACATGCGAATAAAGTGTCAGATCTACTCCACAAAAGCGTTGAATCGACGTTACCCTTGTGATAGGCAATACTTGACATGATTGAGAGTGGAGTAGATGAAGACGCCCGTGTCATCCCATGCCCCAGACTTGATACGAATTGTCTCATGGATTAGACTATGTTGCGAGAAAGTCTTATTTGCAACAGTGATTGCTAAACGGCATAGATGAGGAGGAATATCGTCCCAACGAAACATGACTTACTATGTTTGCTCATCAATGCCACCAGCTGTCCATCAGCACTCCAGATAACGTACTTGACGGGCGGACTATTAATTTCGGCGATCGACTTCTGTTGTTGAATGTCATACAAAACCACATTCGAAGTGGAGCTCAAGATAAGGCAAGCGGTGCCACCGTAAAATATTTCGTTCGTCTGCACAGGCGCCTTGATCGTCTTGACGACAGAGTTGGCCAAATCGCGAACTTCAATGACCTGCGTTTTTGAAACACATTAGTAATTATATGCGAAGCAAACAACATACACGTACCTGGTTCGTCTTGTTCAAGACGGCAAATCGATTCCTCGCGACAAAAATTGCACTCTGACCACTCCCCTTCTTTCCATCCACACTCGAATCCTTGACCTCTCCCTGTGCCTCCTGTGGAAGCGCTGTGAGCTCGTATAATCCATTATCGGAACTGATCGTTAACAGGACGGCCCGCTCTGCGGGGTTGAAGCTCAACGTCCTAGGGGGCATATATGGACTTCCAAACTTGCGCACGCTCAAAAGACCGATATCCGAGCCTGTCGAAAAGTCAAAAGCGCGAACATACTTGTCGCGAACGTAGCACAACGTGTCTTGGTGAACTGAGAACGCAGGACGTTCACGCTCAAGTTTGAACACGATAAGACCGCTGTCATGTCCAGCTGCGAAGAGGTTGAGGTTGGGATGTGCAGCAAGAACCCAGAAGCGGTCATGCTCCCTCCTAAAGGTTTGGATTGCAGTTCTCTTTGCTAGATCCCAAACTCGGATTGTCTTGTCTTCACCGCAGGAGACGATCAGCTCGTGTTTTGGGTGGAAAAGAGCACTGGAGACATTGTTGAAGTGACCACGACATGAGTCAACCTCCCATGCCTTGGTCTCGCTCATACGCCAAATCTTGATAACCCGATCGTCCGCGGCAGAAACAATGAGAGGTAGAGTGGGGTGGAACATGACAAAGTTGACACCACGATCATGACCCTCTAGCACATACTTGACGGTTGAGAACGAATCAAAGGTTTCAAAATTTCCCGGTCCGCTGCCTCCCATTCCACCAGGGCGACTAGCATTTGGTGATCCTTTTTTCAAACCAGAAATGTCCCAAACGCGGACGGTCTGATCCATTGACGCAGAGACGACAAGGTCCTCCTTTGGATGGAATTGTGCAGACATGACGTAGTGAGAATGTCCTGTCAAAATTGCGATGCAGTTACGCGATGTACTGTTCCATATGCGTATTGTCTGATCATCTGAAGCTGAGAGCTGGGCAAAGTGGCGGACGCCATTAGTGACTTGTAACGACGAAGATAATCAAGTTAAGAAACTCACGATCCAAGGCATCTCATGATGAAATTGGACAGTACGGACGTAATCCAGATGTCCATGTAGAGTAAAAAGACAGCGCCTATTCTGGGGCCGAATATCTGCAGACCAATATCAGCACTTGGTACCGCCTTAGACAAACTGTGGAGCTGACCCCATACTCTGATTTTATAATCGTCGCCGCCGGTGACTAAAAGCGCTCGACTTGGATGTATCGCGACGCCTCGGACGGGACCTGCATAGGCAAGGAAGCAGGTAAGCATCACCTGGATGGACATCCATGCGATGAACGCACCTTCGTGCTCCTCAAATCGATCCACCAATACGCCCATTCTATAATTCCACAGCTGAACACTTCCATTGTGGAGCGCCGCAGCGAGCAGAGGTTGAGTCGGATGGAAAGCAAGTCCTGCAGAAAACGAAGGATGAGTATGAAAGCTCGGTGTCCTACGAGATGAGGATGCTGACCCTTGACACGGTTGCTTTTAGACTCGAATTTTGTGAGCATAACAGACATGGCTGGAGATACGATCCGCACAAGTTGGCGGAGCGCGTTTTGCTTGGCTGAAAGACGTGGCTAAACGAGTTTCCTTTTTTGGCCCGTATCTATCTACGTCTAATCAAACCACAATCCCTTCTGCCAATGGACTGCAGGTAGTGACACTATTTTGTTGCACTAAATTACTGTAATTATAAAGAAGTGGTTTGCAATACATGTTCTGATTAGAACACAGTTACGATGCAAGGAAGTTTGTCCGGGTCCCAGCAATATGGCACGTGATGAGGCACCGCCACATCATGTGCACCTACTCCCAGTTTTACCACCTAGTAACATTGAACATCATTGGCCAATGATCATTGTTAGATTCAACCTGCCCGGACTTTTGGGAATGCGTCTTGCTTGCAGAAATGTCTCGGTCGCATGCTGCTACAACGTAGAGTGAAGTTGACTCTATCGGAGAAGCGCGCTCGGCACCTGGAAGCAAACCGAAAGTATTATCACCTGTGAAATAATAGTATCATACTGCTAATTAACCATTGCAGAAACAAACAACGACTTGAAGAAGAACAACGCATCAGATCAAGAAAGTGAGTAGTGTTCTGTTAATCAATCTAACTAGTTATATATACATCAGGCATCGGAAGAGGCTGCGCGAAGAAAAACGTCAAAACGAAACACGTCGAACCTCAAATGTCTGTTCTCACTGCGGCCAGTTACTTCCTGCCCAAAATTTAGAAATACATTCAGAGAACAGTGGACAAGTTGTTCAGGAGGCTGACGGGCACAATAAAAACCAAGCGAGTGAAGATGGTCTTGTCAAGGACTACAAACAGTTTCATTTCACCACTTTGAACACCACTTTCTCGGGAGACATTGACATAGACCGTTCGAATATGCCCTCTCATATGCTTCTAACGCTTCCTCTATCATTTTTTTTCCTTGTGAAAACAGCTGTGAGAGCTGATTAAGATTATCAGTTTATCCAATCTTGCCGACGTAGCTAGCCCGAACGCGAAATAACATTCGTGCAATCCGAATTTGAGCTAATGGTATGGACAAAGTAACATCTCGGCTTGACATGTGTTGTCTTGGACTAAGCAAGATGAGGGCATGAGAGCCTCCGACTTGGCGGCTGCGGCTCTTCATGAACGCTCATCGTCACCAGCAACAGCGAGAGTCTAATTTCCAGCCGCGCTCGCAGCCCAGCAATGCCGCCGTCCCCACAAGGCGGCCTCTGCCAGGGTTAGCGCCTGCTGGCCCAACCAGTGCACGTATAGGCCCCACCGCACATATAGACCCAGACCGCGTGCTCCCGCCTCTGGCAACCTCCTCCGACAATTCCAAGTTCGTTCCCTTCTGGAAGCGCAACCAGCAGCACTTCTCGGCTGTGACATCCCAGCAAATCGTCCAGCAGCAGCAGCAGCAGCAGCAGACCTCGCAGCCACCTAAGAAGAAATGGCTTACACAGGCAGAAATGGGCATGGTAAGTCCAGCAATAATACCGTTGCCCATCCCAACTGCTCGACCCTCTACGACCACGACCACGACCACTTCAAACACCTCCACCACAACCAATAGCAACTTCGGCACTACGGTATCCAGCAGTGGAAGCGGTATCACCGCCAGCAGTGTATCTGGTCGTACTTTCAACTATAACTATAATAATTATAACCATCATGTTCATCAGTTTAATCAACCACCACCGAGCATTAAACCTGCACCAACGGTGCAGCCTGGCGCTCCCGGTCCCCCCTACAAGGCCAACGGATACGTTGATCAGGCTAGGAAACCAATCACAACATGGCAACACGCGCGTCCACCTGCGATTCACCATGAAGAACGCGGGGTTGTGGATGATGAAGACGAAGAGGAGGAGGAATATGTTTCGCAAGAGGCCGAATCAGAAGAGGGCGGACCGTCATCCGCTCCATCCAGCCCTCAATACGGCATCCTTGATCTTCCGTCCCGAAACCATCGCAATCTTCAACGGCCTAGCTCTGCGCCCCACGATTTATCTGCGAGGCAACAGGTTAAGCCAAAAATCAAGAAGATTATTTATCAGGATGCCGGACTGCCCACGCCCCCGTCCGTGCTCGTTCTCCAGACTCCTACTTCTCGACGGTCAGGAAATTATGCTCCTGCATATGCCTACGAATATTCATTAAAATATGATCGAGGTGGACTTTATGGCCACATGGAACGGAAGAAAGGCCGTCGGAGGCGTCATAAATGGGATGAGGAGACGGAGGATGAAGATGATAGTGATGAAAGTGAGGATGAGGACGAAGAAGAGAGTTCACCTACTCCAAAGAAAAAGAAATCACGAATGAGAAGTGGAGACAAGAAGAATATAAAGGGCAAGAATGGAAAGAAGTCAAAGGCAAAGGGAAAACCAAAGGTGGCGAAACGGTCAGCGAGGGGTCGCAGGTCCAGAGAAGAAGAAGAAGAATCTAGTGAGGAGGAGAGCGAGGAGGGAGAGGAAGAAGAAGAGGAAGAAAGTGAGGAAGAAGAAGAATTCGAGGAGGAGCAGGAACGAAGGGCAAAAACTAAGAAGTGGAGGTCAACTTTACCGAAGCTTGACAAGCGAAAAAAACAGAATATGTCAATGTCTCTTCAGCTCGCAAGCTTCGGTATAGACAATAATCACGTAAACCATCGAGACAATGATCGTTACCCGCAGCATCGCTTTTCGAAGAGCGACGATATCGCGAGTCAGTCGCAGTCCAGTTTCTCGCCTTCATCTCGCAATACTCCGGCAAGTACCCTTAGCAAATGGCCTGCTGACTTGCCTCGCTTGCCGAGGACTCCCGGAACACCAGTTGATGCCATGAGCAATGCAGCTTCTGGTCCTTCTTTCAAGGCTTCCTCTGGAAAGCGGAATGACGACTATTTTGACTACCAGCCACATCAACAACAACGACATATGCAACCAAATCCTCATCCTTCACATGCTAGGACGTCATCATTAACAGCGTCCACCAGTTCATCTACACCGGGACTCACTTCTTCAACTCCAGCCACCTCATATACATCCATGTCTGAGCAAGGCCAGCCAAGGAAATATGTGAATTTAGATGATCCGCCACCATCCTCCCTCCGGCGCACTCCATCACCCGCTTACTCGCCTTCCTCACATTCTCATACACGTTCACTGCCCCATATCGGGGTAAATGTAACACCAGGCATGGTACCAACGTCATCTCCCTCATCGCTCTCATCTAGACCATACGAACAGATTAGGGCACGTGTAGAGCCATCTCAGCCACAGACTTACCGGGCTCAACCCCAGCCACCAGAGCCAGCCCGGAGATATACCCAGGCCTCTTCCAGTTTCCAATCTTCCCATGCTTTCTGGCAACAGCAGGTGCAGCAACCGCAGCCCCACCCTTCGGTTCAACCGCAGCATCGCGCTCTCCCATCAATAAGTGGTTCAAGTACCTCAGTGAGTAACTACGGAACCGTGAATGGCAATAGGCATACGCAACCCTCCTCACCTCTGGCACATGTTCCGGGCCCACAAACACCCAGTACGCCTTTGAGGCGACGCGAACTTCCTCAGCCAACTCAAGGCCACCAGAGAGCCCAGGAGATTCTGAAGGAAGCAAGGGAAAGACAGTCCCAGGGATACAGTCCATCACCGCCCCGACCTCAGGCAAACCATTATCACCAACTACAACAACCTCCCGAATGGCCGCCTACGGCTCAGCCTGGAACGTCTCCGCCGGCAAACTTTACATCTCAGTTTCAACATCGTCGGGAATTACCTCAGCATTCCCTTCCACCACACCAGCATGAAACTAGACCGCCACCTTCTCTCCCACCACATGTTACTCAGCCAACTCCTGTCGTGCAACAATACCATCAACTACGTAATCAACAACCACCCTATTCACAACCACCACAACCTCATCCACTTCCACAACCGCCACAACCTCATCCACAACCTCCACAACCTCATCCACAACCTCCACAACCTCATCCACAACCGCCACAACCTCATTCACTTCCACAACTGCCACAACCTCATTCACTTCCACAACCACCCGCCCACCACCCCCACCAACAGCAACAACAACAGCAGCAGCAGCCTCAGCAGCGACAACAGCCGCCACTGCGACCACAGACACGCGCCCAGCGGCAGCCGCATGTGCAGCAACCTCCACAGGCGCAACAAAACGTCTACCGATCACCATCTCTACCTCTCGAATCGCCTTTGCCTGTTGGTGGACGCGACAAGGTAGCCAATATTCCTCGCATGGGTAAAGCAGCGAACGTTGTTGATGGCACAACCGGGTATGGAAGTAGTGGGAGCATCAGCGCCAGTGAGAGCGATGCCGAGAGTTTGCGGAGCGCTGGTCAACGAGGTAGCGAAACAAGTTCCAATGCCGAGGATGGTGATGTTCCCGTTCCCGTTCCCATCATTGTAAATGATGTTCTAGGCGGCGACAGTTCGAGTAACAGGACGTCGTCAGTGACTCCTTCACCACAGACGCCGGTTGTACTTGTGACAGAGGAGGAGGAAGAGAATGCGCGAGACCAAAATGGCGGTTCTCCGAGTACGGTGGTTCCAGAGATACAGGTGTTTGATGTTCCTGGGATTAGCTTCTCGGGTCCTGAAGAAGGCGGTGGGGGCAATAATGGACCGACTATATCCATTTCAGGTCCTGATGACAACCCGCAAGGGAGACCTCGATCCCAGCCTGCGCCTCAAATCCAAACGCCCCAACAACGGACACGCTCAGCGCCCGCATTCGCTAACGTGAATGTGAATGTGAACAGTCCAGCCGTCCGGCCTAATAACCAGAGCGGCCTATCTTGCGGCGGGTGTGGGGGATCTATCATTGGCCGCATTGTGAATGCGATGGGGGCGCACTGGCACCCCGAGTGCTTCAGGTGCACGACGTGCAACACGCTGTTGGAGCATGTAAGCTCTTACGAGCATCAAGGCAAGCCGTATTGTCATTTAGACTACCACGAGGTGCGTCGCGCCCCCCCCCCCCCCCCCACCATTTTCATGATTTTATTTTATTCATTGATATTGACACGATCATGCTACCCTTTTTTTTTGTTTTTTGGTTTTGGTTTTGCAAAGAATTTTGCACCTCGATGCTATCATTGCAAAACGGCGATTATCGAAGAGCGGTTTATCAGTCTTGACGACCCAGCGTTAGGCAAACGGACGTACCACGAACCTCACTTTTTCTGTGCAGAGTGCGGAAATCCGTTCCTCACGCCCTCGAGTTCCGATTTTGAAAGGGACGAGAAGCGCGGGGAGCTCGCTCTGTCGGGTGATGGCGAGTTTGAGTCAGACAATGTGGGTTTCACGGTCTACCGTGGCCATCCATACTGCGAGTCGTGTCATGTCCGACTACGACTGCCCAAGTGTAAGCGGTGCAAGAACAGTATCAGGGATGGAGATCGTGCCGTTGAGGCGTTGGGCGGTAAATGGTGTTGGGCATGCTTCATTTGCGAGGTACGCGATACAACTTGTCGTGTCATGTTACATGACTGTTGCGTGCGTTGCTGACATTTATGTTGGGCCGACTTTTTTAGAGCTGCCAAAAACCGTTTGAAGATCCAGCGTTCTTTCAACGTGCAGAAAAACCTTATTGCGAGCCATGTTTTAGTCTCATGCTTCGGAACGAGGTATGAAACTACCGAATTAGTGTAAATCATTGGTGGTGGTTGTAGGATATAAGAATACCTGTAACTGAACTGCAAATTAAGATGGTTTCGAATAGAAACGAAAACATCAACAAAAGATACTATCAATCTATATCAACGTCCTCCCAAGTGCTATTGAGCTGATACTACTAGGCGGAATGAGCCCAACTTCAGTAACTACGGCCGTTATGCACTTTGGAGGTGTAAGGTCGTATAGTGGACTTAACACTTCAAGATTAGGTGTAGACGTAGGTTCTTCTTTATCATCATTCCGGCTCTTTGTAAACTTTGCTGGTGCTGTGATCATCTATTAGAAAATAGTTCACGACCGAGTGAAAAGGATGCTTACCCAACTCATTCTTACCAAAAGCGTCTAGAAGAATAGATTCACTGAATTTGTATGTCTCACAGCAGACAACGACGGGAACGCTGTGATTCTTTGCGATCATAGCTACAAGTGCAGTTCCCGCCCGTGAGTAGACAGCACCATTGGCACAGATAGAATGTGCTCCCAAGAAAACCGTTGTCACCTCCGATATGACAGTAGCTATGGCAGGGAGAAGCATGTATTTGCAAGGAATGGGAGGATTTGTAGAGGTCAAATGTCTGAGGAGTGCCTTGCCTAAAAAACGCTGTTACTCTACAAGTATGACTCAAATCGCCGCGCACTCACCTTCCTGCAATGGCTGTGAATCAATGACGATGACAGAAAATCTTTTCCCTTCCTCATGTGCATTCAAAAGCACCTTCTGAACAACGGAAGATCTAAACATTCCTTCAATGAGGGCATGAGTAAGCGAAAGGCGTGGCTCACTTGGCGTATGTTAGGATGACGTCGCCGTCCTTGATTTTTTGTCCGGCAAGTTCTTCGATAATCTCATCAGCCAGGATGATCCGCTCGCGTATATAGTTGTCAATGTTTTGACATAGTAAATCCTTGGCCTAGATCATTCAACATGAGATCAGGTATTCAGCTCCATCAAGCCACTCACGTCCTGCTCAACCATATCAATATCCATATTACTAATCTCCAATTTGAGTTGCCGGATGGCATTCCCCATAGATACCGACATGGGTCGCGCAGAAACCAGGTAGGATATTTGAGGCGATAAATGAGTCATGAGATGTCTCGATAAAGTACTATATTCGGGTGTTGTGTAATCTTGAATCACCTGTTAACAATCTACACCATCAACAATCAGTGGAGGTGAAAAAGGTATCATACAGTCTTGAATGCCGTCAGAGTGGCGATACAACGAGCGTTTGCACCGCAGATTTTGAATTCAGAAAACAAGAGTGCAACGCGTACGATGACAGGATGAACATCACCCTTAACGCCCTGGCCGAGGGTCTTGAGTAGACCAAAATGAGAGAATATCTTGAGCCCGCGAGATTTACCCGGAACATCTTCTAACAGATGAGAAGCGGCTTGCTTGGCGGCTGCAGCTCCGTCGTGCACGCTTGCCGATTTTTTGTGTTGAGCAGTAGGAGTGCCTCTGCTTGCTTTCTGTGGGGCAGATGGAGCTGGATCACCCTGTGGTGGGCCTTTCGAAGGTGATCCTGAGGGGCCTGGTTTCTGCTGTTTCTGCAACAATTTGGCTGCGCGCTGTCTCTCCTGGAGCTCGCGTCGCTCTGCTTTCGTCATTTGTTTTTGGCTGACATTCTTCTGGGTTTCTGGCTGCGGCTGCGGCTGCTCTGATGGTGGATCTGTGGGAACAGGCATGGTGAAGGCCAAGTCATGTAGTACACACGTGACCTCGGATTACTGGTACATTTTAACCCGCACAAATCTTGTCCTATACCTTCCTCTTGCCGCTCGCTCGCTGTCTCGTCCAGCACCAGTCATCTACCACTTTAGTCAAGGCTAGCCTTGGCATCTGCCTCTGCCTCAAAGTTCTCCACGAGATCCGGGACTTCATCATCGTCATCTTCCTCCGTACTCGGCTTCTGTTGGCCCTGTTGGATGGCCTGGTATGATTCTGCGAGCTTTCGCAGTGATGCGAGTGAGTCGGGCCCGAGTTGGTTCAAGATGCCAGGAACGAGCTCTGTGAGCTCCTTGACCTGACCTGCCCCGTAAATTGCAAATGTATTGGCGCCCACAGCAGCGTGTACTATAATAAACGCAAAGCATCAACAAATCAATTCCCATACGGGCAAACCAAGACGTCCAGATGCAGACAACTTGTTCAGATAAGCTCTAATTAGGACCCTCCCACACACCTTTTGGGGCAGTAAAGTGCAGCACATTTCCATCCTCTCTAAACATGTTGACTTCCTCAACTCCGGGAATCGGTTGGACATTCATTTTTTTCAGTGCGCCTTGTAGTTTCTTATCGTCTTGCGCAGCGGAAGGTTTCGTTTTCCGCACGATTTTCCTGCGTACGGTGCCCTTTCCGCCTTGTAGGACGGTCAATGCAGGAAAGCATCGCGCCAATGTGGACGCACCGATTCTGTTGGCAGCAGCCGCTGCCTGAAGCTTTGCCAACTTTGCTTGATCCATGGTATGCGGATGGGATTGATGGAGACGCCTACGGACAGTCGAGGATGGTAGGCGTTGTCGCACTGCAATTAAGGTTCAGCCAAACAAGCATATACAACAGATCGTGCTTCAGCCACCCGCTGACTAAGCGTGCTTGATGCCGTCCTTTCATATCAGACAAGCCACGCCTGCAGATGTGGTAAATACGATAGTATCAGCCATGCACATCTACCGCATTCCTTATCCTGTCCTTTCCAGGATTCCATCATGCAGCTGATAATCGATCTCGTGCGTTCCTCCGTGCTGCTCAAAACGTCAGCCATAGGCCATGCCTAATCTGATCTCCTGAAAGGCAATTTACGAGAAGGAGCCTGACTCTGTCAAAGCCACACCAGAGCTTGTCAGTCCTCCTGCCTGATACTCTCTGAATCTCCCAGTTGAATCGGGAACATCAGCTGACCAAGAACTTGTTCGAAACACCGTACGCTTACGCGTTGCTCGCCTTCTCCGGGTCTGCCGGTGCACCCGGAGAGGCAGTGGGCCTTGCACTGTATTTTTTCAATTACTCGACGTGGGTTGGCAGGCCAGGCCTATACGTACGTAGGGATATTATATTTTCAATCTCCCCCTGTTTCTTGTCGGCCACAAACCCATTTCTTCATTTAAAGCTTGAAGACCTATACGTGAAGCCACAGTACAGAGCCAATGGAATCGGCAAGGCGTTCTTCGGTCATTTAGGGAAAATAGCACAAGAAAAGGTGGGCTTTGTTCCATTTTTTGCTCTCGGCAGTACCTGACATCTGGAAAATACTTATCTTACGACAAGGGGTGTGGCAGGCTTGAGTGGTCAGTCCTCAAGGTAATCATTTCTGTTTCATCAGCCATGAGGTAGATGTTCACTTTTTGACTTTTGCTAATTTGCCTTCGCAATCGACCACTTTCCGATGTAGTGGAATCAGCCATCAATCGATTTTTACGAAAAGCGTCTGGGGGCAAAGATGATGTCTGAATGGGTCGGCATGAGGTTGGACGAGCAGGGCATTGATACCCTCAAGCACCTCCTCCCTAATGGGGCTGCAGAGCAATAGGGATAAGGCAATCGACGAGTTACCTTATGCTACACGTATAAACTTAACTTGCCGTACAACGGCAACTGTTTTAAGAAGCGAGATTCGTTTCCAGTGGATTGAGGCATGGTATCGAGATGAGTTGTTACACGATGCAAATGACAACGGGTCAAATGCCGTCGTAGCTGGCACCGCCTACCTGTTCCAAGAGTATTAGATCTGGCAGTGCAGCGTGCACGGGGAAGATCCTTCACCTTGCGCAATCTCTTAATTATCGGATCCTCCTTGAGATCGTCTCTTTCTCGCGCGGCGACCTCAATCGAATACGTATGCAGCACGCGCTTGACGTCAGCAAGATGAACCGTCATCTAAGTGAGATATAGATCAGTCTCGAGGCGAATCTTCTTTAGAACCCGCCCATCATCAGGACAGAGACATTGATGACGCTAACGCTCACTTTGGCTTTCCGCATGATCTTGCACTTGGATCCTATCCACGACTACGAGGTGCCCAAGCCCACGAGTCAGACTTATTTGTGAATCCAACGAGGAACAAATGAACGGACCACCAAGATGAACCTTTCCCGTGTCGACTCCTTGTCATTCGAAAAGGAAACACGCGCATAAGCATATGATCCCTTGCTATCATCAAGCTGTTCCGCGAGCTCAGCCAGGCCGCCTGTTCCCGTCTTTGTGAGCTGGAGCTTATCCGAAGTGTCACTTTCGTAGTCCAAAAGCAACCAGTTCGTTTTAGACTTGTCGTTGCGCACGTCCAAGTAAGCTGGGATGAAGAGATCGTCAGTTCAATTTTGTTGTGAGCGCTCAACTGAGAGTATATGCCCGTATCGGGCTCAGGGAGCGCAATCAGCGTCCAGAACGACAGAATCCGTCGTGTAGGTTTAGAAGAGACCAACTGACCTTGGCTAATATCAGGGTCCGAGGTATCCATTCTAAACTAACAGCTCACACAACGCACACAAAAGGAGGCGGCAGCAAGGAAGGTTAGACCGACCGGTTGGTTGGTGTCCTCTTCCTCCTAATTACCAAGTTCGGCAATTCGCGGCTGTTCATACTGCGCGGAGTCGCGGAGTTTTAAACTTCACGTTAATGCTAATGATTCATAACATCAGCAACTGGCTTAGCAAGGCCGTCGTCTCAGCCTATCCACGGCACTCGCTGTCGCGCTTGTACTCGGCTAAACTGACAAGACCTAAGCGCTCAAAGTGGTTGCTCGAGGGCGTGCCCCCACCCAAGCCTCTTCTGGACGAAGACGACGAAGGGGGCGGCGGCGGCGCACAGATTGATTTGACAGAAGACAACGCTATTGTAAACGGGGCACGCGTGGACGCGCCTCCTCCCCACGAACGAAAGCCGCCGACGAGCCCGACGCCCCACGAATATAGAATACACCGGGAAACGCTACAGAAACGCTTCCCGACAGGATGGTCGCCACCCAAAAAATTATCCCGCGAGGCGATGGAGGGTCTTCGCCAGCTCCATCGGTTCGACTCGGAAACGTTTACCACGCCCGTTCTTGCGGAGAAATTCAAGATTAGCCCCGAGGCCGTCAGGCGAATTTTAAAGAGCAAGTGGGAGCCGTCGCGTGAGAAGAGGATCAAGTTGGTTGAGCGGGAGAGAGAATCGCGCTTGGAACGGATTAGGCTAAGCCGGATGAAGGAGCGGTTAGAAGCGCAAGAGGTGGAAGGACTGAAGAGAGCCGTCGAAACGCCAGTGGGCAAGAGAAAGACTCGTGTTTTGATCAAGGATGGTTTGACTCTTTAGTTGACGGCAGGAAAGCCTTGGCGGTCGGCACTACGTCCTTGCTGCCCAGCTGACTGGCATCTACTCTCACGCCGTGTCAATTTCACTCTGAGGGGCATCGCGCATCCGTGACTCGACATATTACATTCCGTTCTACAAAAGGATCATATGCCCTACTAAGGGGAGACATGTCCTAGCATATCTACTGATCAAAATCCGTACAACGTACAGTACATATGTTATTAATGAATGATGGGTCTACTACTTACGTCCTTGGGACAGATAAAATACTTATAAAATAAAATAAAAGTATCCATGAACCAGTCATACTTGGCATAAGAAATATCGAGTCTGTCCAATGCCATACCTATGGGTCATAGAGGACAACCAAAAAGTTCCAGGCTACAATGGGATGGCCGTTCTCTTGTACTTGAGACGGCAAGTGCCTTCTTGCGGTCTACAGTGCAATATATCGTTCCAATTAGGGGTAGGCAGCGGGTTCGCAACTTCTCCGGCTTCATTCACAATCGTATGGCGAAATCCGAGGACAAACATGGCCACGATAAGTTTGAGTTCAACCTTGGCAAGCCTTGTACCTAAGCAACTGGTCTTTCCTGCAAAAGTCCCAGAGCTTTTTCAGTTTCATCATGACTCTAAAAGGCATGAATTCACACAAACCTCCTCCCCAGCCAACGTAACCAAGACTGGTGTCCTTGACGTCTGCTCTTCGAGGGTCAAATTTCCATGGGTCGGGGTATAGCTGTGGATTCAGATGGACGTCGCTAAACGGGTAAACGACGTAAGCCCCTGTGGGTATCCTTTTCTTGTCGATATAAAATTCCGGCCCGAGGTTACGCCGCATCGCTGTATGCGGCTGGGCGACCCGAGTCGTCTCCTTGATGATGGCATCAAGGACCGGGGTTGCAGACTCCCAGGCGTCGAGGGGTATGGTGGCTAATTGGGCGGATAGCGAAGACGAGGCCGCTGCATTCCTCTGATCGGACCCCAGTAACGACCGTATTTCTTCCGCCGCCTTGTCGCGCCATTCTGGATGGCCTCCGAGAAACGTTATCAGCCAAGACGCTAAAGACCCGGTCAAACTCTATCCTGCATAACGTTTGATACACTCTTACCCGTTGTGCCTGTCGCACGAGCCCCAGCGATTATGAGGCCCATGATGAACTGTGGATCGCCGCATTAGATGAGAGGGGGAAGAGGAAGAAATTCAGCCTACGCCGACGACGACGAGTTTTTCATCCCCTGAATCCAACAGCATTTGAAGCGTATCATTTCGGAAAACGCGGCTCTTCTCTCTATTATTTATAGCGTTGACAACTATTTCGTAAATTTCCTTCGTCGCGAGAAGCTTCTTGATCATAGATGGAAAGGGAAGCCATGGCAAGAGAACCGTCGTGGGTGTCGTCCCATTGTCGAGTCTGTCGTACAGAAACTTCAAACGAGCAACTAGAGCAGGATCATCCGAAATCTCGTGACTTGAAAGACATCGAATCGTGGTCTGAAAAACGAGCTACAAGATTGATTAAATGTAAGGGCCCCCAATCACGGGGACGGACATCTAATGAATAAAGTTAAATCACCTCATATATTTTGTCAAAAGGATCAAAGGTGCCTGCGGCACCCCAGTCTTGCATTTTCATTCGTGTATCTTCCAGTATCAGGGGGACGACTTTTCATAATACGCGTTAATAAATCTTGGAAACTGGAATAGACGTGGCAAACACGCACGATCGCTGAGTGGGGTGTGCCGCTGGATGGATGCGAGACGCTTATGAATAAGCGCGACACGCTTTGTTTGTAGATCGGAAGTTATTCCCTTGACTATAGGGATCTGAAATATTATGGGTTAAACACAGAAAACCCACTGAACTATGTTGTGATTACGAACGGCACCAGAGAGAATTTTGAAACCTTCGGTGAGGTCGAGTCCTTTGGCCGTAAAATACGCATGTCGTGCAGTTTCACCAGAGACGACAATAACCTTGTTCTGTTTTGAAATAAAACACCTGCCGGGTTAATGCTAATGCAAAAAAGATAGACGCATGAAGGTACTGACATTTAAAAGGTTGAATTGATAAATATTTTGTCCAGTAGCCTCAAAACCCCAATTAAGAAAATCATATCGTGAGCGGAAGAATGGCATAATAGTCAATAGCGAGCAGCATGGAAGATACGTTGGGTCATCAGGTTCTGGCTTTTCGACGAGGGAAATGAAGAGAAGGATGACGAGGAGAAGGAGTATGGCCGCCGTAAACTGGATCTGGAAACCCGCGGAGAGGAAGGCGGTAGCGGCAGCCTGAATTCCGATGGCGTAAGGCATAAGCGGGAAGACAAAGGCGTGGACGGTTTAGACAGGAACGTCTACGAGGGAGCTGTTATTAAATATTCCAGACTTGGGGGCAAGAATCTATATACATACCACCGCACGGATGGCGTGCAGCTCCAAAATAGTAATGGCGCATGCCAGCTTCAAGCCATCAATAAGTCGGGGGAACTCGAATTCGAAAGGAAGCCTGACTGACTGAGCCGTGCCGTAGACGGAACGGTGTTCTTTCCAGCGGACCGAACTGGAAAAGGTGGATCTGAGTCTGGTCTTTTGAGATCCCCAAGCGTGCGGGACTCCGGCACCGTGAAGGGCACGACTTTTGGGTAACGGACTCTGCAGCAAACTGGCAACGTGGCTAAGGCTCTTCCCCCCCCCCTGGTTTGCTTCGGCCAGCAGACGGTATGATCAACGCTCTGATCTAGATTCTTAGATTCAATTGGCCGTGCTTGAGTTGAGTTCATGGAGGGGCCAATGTCAAGATCTTTCATAGTAGTACTATTGCCGACAGCCCGCCCCGCTGATGTTTCATCAGCCCCAAGTCTCGAAGCCCCGTACGTAGGCAGCTTATGACTCTCCCGACGTTCTTTTGCGTCTTCCAGAGAGTGACCAACGCCAGGTTTTTAGTCAGGGCTGTACACACGCAAAAGCTTGAGCTGTCCCCCATCTAGTTGGACATCCGACAAGTTGCCGAAGCTTGGTTTGATTCATGTCGACCGCATTAACGGACTTGTTGGAAAAGAAGCTTCCACAACAATTGTACTGGAGTCACGGTGAAAGTGAGAGTTCAAAGTTAGGTCAACCGTGCCACGGTTCTGTCGAAAAGCCCAAGCCGTTTGCTGTGCTCGGCCTCGTGGTGGTTTGTGGCACAGAGGACCCCGGAGCTGGCCGAGAGAGAAAGCCATTCGGTCCCTGTGTTCTGGTAATGATGTGCACTAAACGTTCTATGATGTTTCTTAATTAGTATTAAGTGCCTAATGTCTTTTTGAATGTGCGTAGTCTATGAATGGATCCACGGTGAAATGACGAAAATCCAAAGTCGGTCGCGCCTCCATGTCGGTGCAGCCGAGTAACTCCAATAAGTATTCCCCGACCCTACCCTGCCAGCCACGGGTTGATAAAAATACTATATTTGGGTGCCGAAGTTCCGAGGTTAAGCTTTAGACACTAGTTGGTTCTGCAGTATAACATTTTTTAAAAAAACGGAGAGGGAGAGAATAATAGTGAATACGATTGCCTGTGCAATATGAATGAGTCAGAATTAATTTCGGGATGACCATTTATGGTGTAAACGAGTCTCTGGTTTGGAATCGGGTTGTCCGTAGAATGAAACGGGTCATACTCACACCGCACTTGAGTCGTCGACAAGGTGCGTACCAAATAGAGTCTGTAAGGCTCTGAAAATACACGGTAATCGCTCTGCACGAACAGCTTAGCAGTGTTGCTTCACAAAAGCTGCGCAAAACGTACCTACAATACATGTACAAGCTGTGCTTCCCCGCCGACTGACTGGCGTCCGGAAAGAAAAAGGATAACAATCAAGAAAAGTCCCGGCAGATGAACACGGTGGAGCATCAAATTTGAAACGCTCAACTGGGATTCACATTTGCTAGTTTTCTTCTTGCCTTGCATAACACATTCGAAAATACCGTTTCTTGACTAATATTGTACTAAGCAGAAAAAACCTAGTACGCCGTTTAAGAGTAGCCCCACGGGGAAGTGGTCACACCTGAGCGAATCGCAGAATTGCAGGTGGTGCGCCGTCCCGGAACCCTGGCCTACTCAGGAAAGCAGGGAATGAGTGAGAATGTTGAAGAAAACAACTTGAAACGCAGGCGACGCCTGTGAACATAAGGAGTATCTTTCTGACAACGTTACCGATCAGGCACTCGTGAATGGTTAAGGGATTTGTCGGACTGGAACTGGTTGTTTCTGGGCAGGAAACGGCGTGATCTGTTCGTTGCATGACGCGCCGGGTAGCTCGTACTTTACAAAAATCCCCGACTCTGGTCCAATTGGGGTAGCTCAAAGCACCAGGGAATGTCGAACCGTGACTATTTGAAAAGCCCAATATGCAGTCTTAGAATCGAAGGACGACTTGCGGTCCAACGGGTCAAGGCAATTGGGCAAAAGCGGAACTAATGCAACTCATCTGTGGTAAGGGTTTTATAGTTCTTTAAGAAATTGGGTGTGTTGTGGGCGTGCTACTAGCTCCTCTGCCATGCTCAGGATCGGGATCCCGTATCATTCTGTTTTGCATGGCGCACCACTTGCATGGTACAAAGACGTGAATTGAAGACGCCCTGTTCCTGTTGCGGGTGCACGAATTCAAAAGGAAGCGGGACCAGGTTGAATTCTCATTACATAAAACACCTGCAATCAATGGTGCGCCCTCTTAGCTCAGTGGTAGAGCGCACCACTCGTAATCTGCTTGGAATGGTGAGGTCAGTCGTTCAATCCGGCTAGGGGGCATTAATTTTTCACTCACTAGAGGTAACCAAGCGAGTAAGTTACTCGGTTCCCGGCAGCGCCCCTTGCCTCCCAGCGCTCGCGTGGGTAGGAGTGGGTGTGCGCCGGCAAAGACGGAAGCAGTGGCCAGACCGTACCGTACGGACATACCAGCACTGGTACACATGCACACACTGTACTCATCATGCATCACTTACGGGAAAAGTATCTGAGGAGAAGGAAGGCCAGGATCGTCTCACCCAAGTACATCACCGCACTCGATACGCGCGCTGGCTTGTGGATATGAACCCTGCCGTTACGTTGCACGAGTTGGCCGTTTGACTTGTGAAACCTGAACTCAGTCAGAGAGAGAAAAACCGTGACTGCCCACGCAAGTCCATTTTACAAATTTTGTGCTTTACATTCATCAATGGCCAACTCCGGAGTCCCTTGCAGGTACAGCAGCCCGCTCCGGGGCTGCTGCCATCATCATCATCATCATCATCGATCAATGAATCGCAGGGTAGAGGCCCCCGGATCACACAGGAGCTCCCCGGAAAAGTCGGACAAGCTCAGGGCTTGTCGCACGAGAAAAAGCAATACACACTGCGCCTCGTCATGAAACAAACACCTTGCGCAACGCCGAAAACTCGCAGTTGGCCCCCGTCTTGGGACACGTCACCACTCCCTCATGCTTAGCCGCCATCTCCTCCAACGCCTCTCGCGAATACACCTGGCCATTGGGGAACACCATCGGCATATTATCCTCGTCCATAATCTTGCCACTGATCCGACACACTATCGTCGAGTTCGCATGGTGACTCTGCGGGACGTCCCATGCGAGCCGGCCCAGCCCGCGACGCGCCCCCGTCCCCTTGGCGTCACTGTCGCACACGGGGCAGTCGACGTTGGTCGTCGACCGGTCGAAACACGCTGACAACTTGAGCGCCGCAAGCCCCCCGTACAGCGCAAGGTGCAGCAGTGGCTCGGTCGGGAGCGTGTTGAGAGTGTAAGCCGTGAGTCGGAACGAGTGCACGAGGTTGGTCCAGCGCGAGGGATCGTATAGCCGCTGTCCTAACTCGTAAGCTCACCAAGTCATACAGTACATACATAACACGGGATGGCCAAAAAAAGGCAAAAGTGGATGCTGAAACGGACCTTGTACGGAGCACAGGTCGTGCTGGGGCTGAACGCGATTAATGTGTTGGCGTGCAGAATATCGCTTAGATGTGTCTCTTGCCACGGCACGAGATGTTTCTTGGCGTATGAAATGGCCTCCATGGATCGGCGTGCCCGGGCGAGCTCAATGTACTCTTGCAGTCGTAGTTCAAATTCGAGCGTGCTCTGTGGAGTGGGTAAACCGACAAAGCAACAGAGAGCAGGGTAGGGATACGTGCCTTGATCTTGCGGAGGGATGCCTTGTTCTCACTGCACCACGTCAGTGCTTCCGTACAGCTGCGACGTGAAAGGGCGTCCTCTATTCTACGTATTTCAGTGAAAAGATCGATATCGACCAGGGTCTGAGAACTATTATGAGTTGGGTGTTGGTATTCGTGAGGTGACGAAGGGGAGGGGGATTACCTCAATGTTCCTTTCCTTAGCGAGCTGCCTTGCCGTCCGCTCTTTCCCATGGCGGAGCGACCAGTCGACGAGCCAGCGGTCGAGCCGCGTCTCTGCCCAGCGTGAAAAGTCGGGGCAGGTGGTTACCTGGAAGCTCTCCACGGCAGCGAGGTGTGTGAATCGCTCACGCATGACGTCCAGCGTCGGTCGACCAGCGGTCTCCTGGAGATCCAACAGCTACTGGGCGCTGTTTGTCAACAACTAATTCGGACAAAGTGAAAGGCGAGGAGGAGGAACGTGCCTTGGACTTGAGTGCCTCAACCCGGTCAATGATGGCGTCGACGGCTTTGAGCGCCTCGTCAGGGTCTGTGGGCATGCCAGAGGCGGCGGCTTGGATAGCGACATAGTCCTTTTCGATGTACCTTTGGGACGTCCTAAAAATCTTTCGGTAATTCTCGTATGGCACCTGAATGCGGTGGTTTGAGCACTGCTGATGGCATGAGTAGGAAAGAGGCGGAGGCTTACCCGTGCAAAGGGCTGCTCAAGCAGCAGCGTCCCGTCCACGTTCACTTTGTTGCTCGTCATCATCGCTGCCATCATTACGTAACACATCCTCATGCCGTCAAGCAGTCAATTGCCACCCTTTGTTCCCCAGTCTCCCTATATATAAAAAAATCCTAATGCATGGGTAATAACATCATGGATTCACTGGAAAACCTCGTCTCTCAAAATATCTTCATCAGAGTGCACCGTAAAATCGTCGTACACGACACGCAAGTGTTTTTCTTTCTTTCTTTTCTCCCTCCATTTCCTTTGACTTACGATATCACTAATTGACGGCTTCGAACAGTGTTTATGTACGGGGTTCATTCAAAATACACATACCCCTCAACCTCATCGTGGCGTACGTGCAAGAGGACATGGAGGTGATCAAGACATTCGTCACGCTCAAAAGCGTGTCTGTCCAGTACAAAATGAAGCAGGGCACGGACGTGGTGCTACACCAAGGCACGAGCACATCCAAAGCAACGGCAGAGGAGTCGACGTCGCTCGTCCACCTTGGCGAACCCAAGTTTACCGACCTTCTCTCGGACGATCCCCTTCCCTCCATCTTGGACGCTCATCTCGACATGCTGCGCTGCATGCACTATGATTTTGATCTGATATGCCCGCTCCCCGTCGATATGCTCGAACAACCCGTGTTTGCGGAATTCATGCTCGTGGCATTTTGTTCAAGACAAGATTCGCCTTCAAATCCTGAACGGGAATACCTTTATCTAGGACCTCTGATGAAGATTCCTCTGCTACCAATGGGCACCAGCTACGATAATAATAATATGCTCATCGCAGCTGCCAAACCGCCCTATCTACTGCGTTCAGAATTGGAACACTTGCAGAGGTATTTGGAGGAATGCAAGGAGCTCGAACCGTTTCTCGCAGACGGCGAATGGACAAACCTTCCCAAGCACATACAGTTTGAACTTGTTTTATGACAATATCATCATCATTTACATACTCGTACGACTCGCCCTCCATGATTTCAACTCGCGAAGGGCGGTGACGATCATGGGTATCATCGCACTCGCGAAAAGGGGTGTATAGACAGCATATTTATGTTCTGCGGGAAAATACAGCAGGGGGAGCATGCCAGGATTGAAATAGGCGCGTGATGCGAGGGTCAGCGCTCGTGCCGAGTGTTGTAGAGATTCTTTGAGTGAGACATTTAAATCCATCTAAAAAAAAAAGGCAATGTACATTGCATGCTAATAAGCCACTGAGTTTGACATGGTGAAAGATATGTTACGGACCTCATCCAGCTCGTCTAGAGCGTTGACGACATCGTCTCTGACGTCCTTACCTACAGGCATGTTTTGGATCTCGTCGACGAGGTTGACGATGCTCCGCAGCGTGTCTTTTGCGCGCTCTGCATTTTCGAGAGCTCGACGACGCATCAACGTGTCTAGTTGCCAGTTTGTGAGTACGCCGGTGTCAGATGGCGAACGAGGCGTGTTGGGAGACAGGTTTGGTACGCCGAGAAGGGAGAGCAGTTGGGCAGCGAAGGATCTGAAAACGGGATCAAGATCAGATAGGGATAGCTCGGCTGATGCGGAGGGTGTATTGTAGAGAAAGATGGTGCCCCATTGAGGTAGACGGAACGTGTTTGAGGAGGAGAGGAGCCCGTCGGGGTTGAGGATACGGAGGGGAGAAGAAGGAACAAAAAGGACAAAGTGAAGAACGGGGTCGTTTGAAGCGCTGGACGAGAGAGACCATTCTGCCGAGTTTATAAACACGGTGAGTTGCTCGTGGGTGAGGAACAGGGTTTGGTTTGAGAGTTGGGCGGGTTTGAAGGCGAGCGGGGCGTAAAATTGGACTTGACTTTCGATGGTAAAGTTGTGCAGTGGTGCGAGCTGGGTGAGAATGGGTGTAAAGTAGCGATGAATGGCTTGGGAGATATGCCAGCGCAGGATGGGGCGACCGGCACCTGCGTCTTGGTTGAGGAGACTAAAGGCAAGTCTGTAGGTGGGGGAGTAGTGAACGACGCGGAGGTCTGAAGGGGAATGAGAAGGAGAATGTGCGCGAACACGGGTAGCAGGGAGGGCGAGGCGGGGAATGGTTGTGGTGTGCCACCAGAGAGGGAGGGCGAGGAGGACGGTGGCGAGAAAGGTGAGTACGATCATTGTTATTGTTATTGTTAATGTTAATGTTAATGTTAACGTTAATGTAATGAATGTAATGTCTGTAATAGATGATGTAATAAATATAATGTAATGAATGTAGAGTAGAGTCATATTGATTACATTTGTTACATTCGCTGACTACTACATTCATTACATTCGTTGCCACTACATTCATTATACAGACCTGACCACCACCAACCCCGACCAATAATGTCCCTCGACGCCCGTCGCAGAGACCCCCGCCCTCGCCGCCATGTCCCGACCCGTCCCATCGTCTTTGCCCGTGACGATTACCCTAATGTCTACCGCCCTCGCCCAGACATCATGCTTGCATCCCGCATGTCTGACCGTCAACGCCCCTTTCGTAAATTCGCTGGTGACAGTTATCGTCCACCAGAACGCCCCTCGTACGACTCATACAGGCCCTCTTATGACTCCTCTTCTAGACACTACTCCCCAAGAGAGCCCCTCAGCCCTCTCAATGGACCCTCCAGATCACGCCATGATCGTAGGCCCTCAACTTCTCTCTCTCGTTCCCGTCACCGTTATCGTCCACCAACCTCAAGTCGCAGTCCCAGCCTCCCCCGCAGCCGTGGTCGTCCTTCTTCTCGTTCCCGCTCACCATCCCCCCGCCACCGCCCCTCCTCCTCCCGTCACCGCTCCCGCAGCCCCAGCCGCTCGTCGCGAGGCCGCTACAGACGCGACTCTCGATCTCGATCTCTTTCACGGTCCTCTATCGCCTCTTCCCGCATTTCCGTTCAAGAACAGGAACACCCTAAAACTCCACCCCCTGCCCCGGAACCCGCTCAGGACATGATCCGTCTGGATCACCAGCCCCTACCACAGCTTGTAGATACTTCTCCGTCTCCTCAAAAATTCCCTGCCTTTACTCATCCTTTGCTGGAGGAGCTATGTGTCGCCCCACCCATCCTTGAAACCCTCCAGTCTCTACACGAATCAGAAAAGCCACCGCCACCGGTGGCACAGGGGCCAGAGCCTCCAGCTCCTCACCAGGTTGATATCGAAACCTTGCCTCAGACTCAAGAGGCTGATGCACCTCCTTCTCGTTTGACGCCAGATAAGACTCCTCCCTCAGAAGGGTCCATCGAACTCGTCGAAGCCATCGTCACGGCCGTCACCCCAGAACAAGACGCCTCTCTTGAAGAGGATATCCTGTCTGAGAACATTCCCTTCCGCAGGGTCCTTTCTCCTCCCGTTATTGTCCAGAGTCCAGTCGAGATGGAAAAAGCTCCCGCTCCACCGCCTCCGGAGGAAGAATCCCAGCCTGCCGCGCAAGAGCAAATCACACCTCAAGACATTCCTTCTCTGTCCGATGCGACTTCCACCAAAGAAGCTTTACGCATCGTCATCATGACACGACTCTTGTGCGACCGGCAGACTCGTGGAGAGAGGATAAGCCCCGTGCTTCTCGCCAACCGCTCCATCACACAACCCCTAGAAACGGGCAAATCGACTACTGTTGAGCAGCTCATCCACGAGGTGTGCGATGGCCCACGACACAGTGAGCGTGTTTCATCCTTTGCAGGTTTCAAGAGTACTCTGGAGCGGCAGTTTGAGCAGCAGGAAGCGGACCGCCTCGCCAAAATCCAGCGGCTCAGAAAAGAGTACCTTGCTCTCCATGAAAAGTGGCTACAACACTGCGCTGTACTCGACGAGCAATCCCGCGCGCTTGCGTCTGAGACCGAGACGGTCCAACCCGCGGGGCGTACGACGCGCCGGTCGGCAGCGACCCTTGGGGACGCCGTTCGCTCTGACCTCGAGATGGAGCAGATCATTGCGAGTCTCGGTAATGATGAGGCCACGGATCCTGCCCACCTCTCTTTGCGGAACCTAGCGACGATTCCAGATATGATCTCCGTCACGCGCGGGCGGATCGAGTACGCATACGATGACAGCAACCACCGCGTGGTGGACGTGGGCGCCTATTATGGACCGCGCACGGGCATTCACGACTGGACCGAAGATGAGAGGCGCGTGTTTTTGGACAAGTTTGCGGAGCACCCGAAGCAATTTGGCGCTATTGCCGAGTTTTTGCCTAATAAGTCCCAGGCGCAGTGTGTCACGTTTTATTACCTCCACAAGAAGAAGATGATCGATTTTCGAAAGGTGGTGTCGCAGTATGCGCCGAATAAGCGCCGGAGGAGGGGGACGGGAAAGAAGAAGGGGATTATTGCTGACATTCAGCAGCATGATGCAGAAGTCAGTAGCAGCGCTAGTGCGAGTGGAAGTGCAAGCGCAAGTGGTGTTCATGCGAGTGGTGCTGGTGGTTTTGTCGATTTGCTAACGGTGCCGAGCCGTGTGTCTAAAGGCAGAAAAGTGGCCCAGGATGGGAAGAGGTCGGCGATTAACCCGAGGCGACTTGCTGTGCAGCAGCAGGAGAGTACGCCTAGGTCGACGCCGACGCCCGAGCCGGAGGTGTCGACACCTACGACATCGACGGCGCCAAGGAGCAACAACAGGCGCCGCCGAGGAGGGCAACCGTCCCAGAACGGAACTAAGGAAGGCGAGGAAGATCCAGCTGTGCGTTTGTGTTTTGCTGGATGGATGGATGGATGGATGGATGCTGACTGACAAATGTATTAGGATGCAGATCCGAGGCCTACAAAGCGCGCAAAGCGGACACGCAAGGGGACCAAATCTACCATAAGCGCCAGCGTCGCCGCCGTTGTTGCGGAAGAGCCGTCCATGACGGATGCCAGCGAGGGCAAGAACCAAGATAGGCCACCAGAGGCATCCACTACCCATTCTAATTCTACCTCTAATTCGAAAAGGAAGAACAGTCATGCATCGGCTACTTCCCAATGGACTGACGCAGACAAAAGTAGGAATTTTGACTTTCTGCCTTTTTTACTCCTGACCAATAATATATATGCATTGAATAGGTCTATTTTTGAGCTTGGTAGCGCAACACGGAGACGATTTCAAACGGATAGCTGCCTCCATGCCGAACAAGGTATGTAGTTTACCCGTCACCACGCGGCGTGTCTGATTTATTGAGACAGACGATGGCGCAAGTGACTCAGTTTTACACAAACCACCATCAACACCAGCCGCTGGTTCAGCACGTTGACACTGAGCGTCGAGAGGAAGCTAGCTTTCCTTGGAAACATAAGCCGGTTCCAATTCCGGTTCCAGGAGGTACCAGAACCTACCGGTTTAATCGTCGGTTATGGTCTTCTATATTGTCACAGACTATGATGCCGACGGTCGAGCAACGGCAGCCTAGTAATAGTTCTAGTGGGGGCGGTGGTGGTGGTGAAACCGTGGGTGTCACGGATCTAGATCCGATTGTGCCCCTGTCCAAAGTCAAGAACGGCAAAAGCACGAGCCGGAGTCGACGTTCCGGGTCTTCTGCATCGACGCAGACCGTGGAGCAGCAACAACAACAACAGCAACAGCAACAACAGCCGGGTGGTGGTGGTGATGGTAGTGGCGATGGAGAGGAAAGATCAGAACATGCACCTGAAGCAGAAGACGGACAGCCGACGAGCATGAGTGTTTTTGAGAGACTAGCGGAGAACCAACGACCGATGTACCCCATCCCTTCAGAGGGATGGCTCAAGCCCCCATCGTCCTCATCCTCCCGGATTGAGAGGCTGTTGCGATACCCCGAGGAAGTCCGACCCTCGTCGTCCTTTGAGAGGTCACTGCGGTACGCCGAGGAGGCGAAACGCAAGTCGATGCTGCTGCGGCAGAACTCTGCAACCTGGCAGAACGCGAATACGCCCCGGCGGTTGTCGTCCTCGTTTGGGCGGTACCTGTTGGGATCGGTGCCCTCCCCCTCGGATATCGAAGATGGGGCATCGGTGAGGATAAGTGCGGCGCTGGATGGGCCAGCGCGCGCGGCGTGGCCGTCGTCGAGTGAGAGGGAGAGGGAAGCGCCGACGTCTGATGTGAGGTCACGGCCCGACGGGGTGCCACAGGACGGTTCTCCGACGATAATCATGGCACCGGTCAGAGTGAGCAAGCCGCCACTGCCACCAGTGGAGTCGCCCCCGCCCCCTCCTTCGACTGCCTCGCCTCCACCACCTCCACCATCGCCGTCGGTGATATCGTCGAGGAGACGGTTGTTGTCGGTGGCAGCGCTGACAGGGGCTGACGAACCTGTTTATCCACCACCGAGCGGGACTGCCTCTGCTACGACTGTCCCGACTTCTAGGTTTTATTCGTGAGGACACCCTTCTTTTCTCTCTCTCTCTCTCACACACCCACACACACACCATTTCTCAATTGTCGAGCATCTCTGATATCCGCACAAGAATTTTTTTCTTTTCTTTCTTACATGAGATGGCTAAGGTGTTATATTAATTTCTTCTATTTTTTCTTTACTTAGTATCTCCAAGCCGTCAATTGCAATTAGTAGTAGTTCGGACGTGGTTATGTGGAAGGAAAAAACAAACAAACAGAACTCACTAAGGGCTCGGCCCGATGAGAATTCACCTGTCTTAATGCGAACGTGACGGCAAAAACCTCCACACGCCTGACGATCAAAAAAATATTAAACGATTGGTGATAAAAACATTTTCTATCAGTATTACAGTGAAATGGAACGCGGTAATCTTCTCGACTGCCTAGAGTCACAACTTTCACCGCTTTCATGGGTCGCCATCCATCATACATGGAGGAGTCATAGGAAGAACTACCGGGTACAAACTGTTTCGCGAGAATTATTATTTGAAGTAAAATGCAATGGATATTAGTTCAGAGGTGAAGAATGCTCAAGAGTTACCGATCTTGAATAGCCCTTCCAACTTTTGCTATCCCCCAAATCTGAAGCTCAGGGCTGAGCTTCGATGACCTGGTCCTCTGGTCGGACTGGAGGCCACGAAAAAAAAATGCATGTTAAGTGAGATGCGGCCCCCATAACGTGACGATACCGCACCGGAATCCGGATGATAACAGTAACGTGATGAGTGCAGAGTGTTCCTTGGGATAAAAGAAGGGCGTGTTGGGCTTCCGTAATACCGTTTGCCGTAATGGCTAGTCTTTTACGTAATCAGGGTCTATGACTCCAAGTGACGAATTGCAGCTTTATCCAGGACGCCTTCCATTTGCAATGAGAACACACGCCGAGTATTATATTCATGGTCGATATTAGAAGTTCGAGAAAAGCAGCGGTAGTGGGGGTGTGGATTTAGAAGGTAGAAGCTGCCAGTGGTTGGGTTTCCAACTTGTGATCTAATCGAATGGGTGAGCTGAACACTTCATTGTCAATTGTCAAAGGCTCTCGTGAGGGCCAGCCATTCTGCATATCCGCTCCCGAAGCATGCACCTTTTGCTAAATAATGGATGTATGGAATCGACCTCCGCGCATTGGCCGACAGTCAATTTCTTCGGGAAAACGCTTCTTCTTCAGCACATGCCAGACAAGGTTAGCGCCTCGCGACCGAAAACCAAATCACCGAATGTGATACGAGTCAGTCACCTAGACACTCGTTGACAGCCAACCGAGCCAACAAAGGCTCATCCACCACGAGGCGTTCTCCTTTTAAACGCCTCGCACATGCATCATTTTCCATATCCTTTCTTTCCATTCTCCCTCCCTCCTGATTATCATGTCACAGCCGAACTGCCCAAACGTCTTATCGAATGGAACTTGTGTTGATCCAAACTGCGGATATAAACATAACATCCTGGTCTGTGACCTTTGTAGCCATATTTGCGGCAGTGAAGGAGAGTATACTTCCCACACCAAGTCCCGCCGACATCGGAATCGATTGCGTGGCTTAAACCTGGTGTGGTTTTGTCCTGTCTGCGAGACAAACGTCGATGGTTCGAATTGGCACCAACATCTCAAAGGCCGCAAGCACATAAAACGAGCGACTGCTGAGGGGGTCGACCCGGATGTCGATCCTCAGGAAGGTGCAACGACAGGTTCCCAGAGATACTGTACAATATGTAAAACCGCCATTCAGCACGTGAATTGGGAAAGGCATATCCAAGGACCGAGTCATCGCCGTCGGGAGCAATATTCCGCTTACAGGTCAGCCATGGACGAAGCTGAGCGAGACAAAAACGGTATTATAGTCGACGGGAACCTCGACTTTGGCATTGTTGACCCGAACCAGTCTGCTGCTGGAGGCGCGGTGCGTCCCCGGGCCGTCCATCTCAAAACTACCACTCCAAACCTTCGAGTGAAACTTGTCTCTTTGGACTTGGTGTCCTCACGGGCCAGTACTGCTGCCTCGTAAGCGTATGATGGCTTTTTTGACTTATCCTCTGACGACTTGCTCGCAGGTTTATGGTCGTTCCAGAAGGCAACAATCGCTATATCAGTCCCAGATTAGCCATTAAACTTATCGCCACTCTGAGCCAGACCCACATCGGCCGCTATGAAGATCGACTTGAAATGACATTTGAAGATCTTCGATTGAAAAAGAAGTTCTTGATTTCTCGCCCTGTTCAAGCCATTGTCGGTAATAGAGCTGACCACGAACGGTTGCGTGCTTCAGCACCGTATGTTCCCCGACCCCGCGGAGCGCGCAAGCGCGAGACGAACATCGTCGAGGGTGAAAGGCCGCCTTCACTGAGGGCGATACCGTACATAGACAATCTGACAAAGGCACCAATCCCAGCACCACTGCTGCGAGTGATCTCAGAAGGATCGACGGAAGATATCGCTGCACGCATCAAAAAAACACATCTTCCCTTAAGGCTCGATTCTAACTCCTTCGCGAGACATTTCAGGACTCTTCTCTGGATCGAAGAACACAAGACTGAGTAAGTGAGACTCTGTGTCGAGACTTTGCGGTATAGATTGATCGCCACTCTGTTAGGAAAGACTTGGAAAGATACGATATACCAGATGCGACACTGAAGAAGCACAACATGTACTTTTTGTGAGTTTCTATCACTATAATGCAATAGGATAAGCATATTCATATGTTTGCAGTGTCGATGTTCCAGGATTGGCTGAAAAAAGACCGAGCGTCCTTCTAGGTTTTTCTGTCCTAAGTGAATGAAAAGGGGATTGTGGTCACTAACTCAACAACAGGGGACCGTATACTGGTGCAACCACAAGGGGGCTCTGAGGGCCATTGGTACGAAGGATATGTGCATATAGTTCGCCAAGCGGAAGTGGGATTGCGGTTCAGCCGCTTCTTCAAATGGAGCGCTTCCCAGCTGTATCATGTTCGCTTCAAACTCAACAGAATCACTTTAAGGCGTCAACACCATGCCCTTGACATGGCGTTTCAAGAGGACCGGATCCTCTTTCCTACGCTTGAACATGCCGATTCTATTCCTGCGGTAATTACCCCCAGGCTTCGTTATCACAACCGTGATATCGCATCCAACGCGGAGCAGACCCGGGCTGTTAGTTCGATTTTGAAGCTTCCACCTGGCTCGCCAACCTTCACTATATTTGGCCCGTATGTCCATTTTCCTGCTTGGTCTCGTCTTGTATTTGAACTAAAGTTACTTTTCTTTCAAGGTTTGGAACAGGAAAAACGAGTACTGTGGTTGAAGCGATACTGCAAATTCTCGATGCTAATCCTCGGGCACGGATACTAACTTGCGCACCAAGCAACTCAGCCGCTGATCTCCTCACCACGAAGCTAAGCGCCATCCTGAACAAGGAGCAGCTGTTCAGATTCAATGCACCATCACGGGACAAAAAATTGGTCTCGGACAAAATCCTTGAATACTCGTACACTGTTGAATTGGCTGAAGGTGATGATGGTCAACTCTCGCATATCCGATCATGGGAAAGACCGTCAAGGGTTTGTTTCAGTGTTCCGGTCAATAGAATCAAGTTCTTCAGGGTCGTAGTCTCCACGTGCATATCTGCGTCGTTCGCTGCTGGGATTGGTGTTCCCCGCGGCCACTTTTCGCATATATTCATAGATGAGGCTGGCCAGGCAACAGAACCTGAAGCAATGGTGTCCATCAAGACCCTCGCGGACAACTTAACTAACATTGTGCTCGCTGGGGATCCTGAGCAGCTAGGTCCTATTATCCGATCTCCCATTTCCCGCGAACTTGGTTTACAAAAAAGCTATCTCGAGCGCTTGATGGAGCGAGATGCATATGATCTTGATAGATATGCTGGGGTAACGTAAGTTTGAAACTTTATTTGTGATGATAATGACCAGAAGCTTAAATGAACGAACTAGTGTTGTTAAGCTTGTCGATAACTACCGATCTCATCCCTCTATAATGAAATTCCCGAACGAAAGATTCTACCGCGGCGAGCTCAAAGCAAGGGCAAGCCTCGAAAAGATCAACAGATACATTGACTGCCATATCCTTCCTACTCGCAAGTTCCCGATCTTGTTCCACGCCGTATTTGGGAAAGACGAAAGGGAGGCGTCTTCCCCATCCTTCTTCAATATTGACGAGGCATTACAAATCAAGGATTATGTCCAGAAATTACGCGCAAGCGCGCGAATCCGGACAAGTAAGTTTGAGCTCACTAATTGGCGGACACAACGAGATGACATGTCTTTTTTCTGTAGCCGAGGACGACATTGGGATTATAGCGCCTTACCATGCGCAATGTCTAAAGATCCGAACGGCTCTCAAGAGCGTTGCGGACAGCATTAAAGTCGGAAGTGTCGAGGAATTCCAGGGGCAGGTTTGTATACAGCCTGATAATACCATCTCGAATGTGATCTGAACCTCTTTCTAGGAGCGACCGGTCATCATGATATCCACTGTGAGGAGTAGTAAAGAATTCGTCGAGTTTGATCTTCGTCATACCCTCGGCTTCGTGGCCAATCGTCGTCGCTTCAATGGTATGTAAACTGTTTACTTGTTTGTCACCGCTGGCTCACGAAAAAAAAATGATCAGTTGCCATTACTCGTGCACAAGCGTTGTTGATCATTGTTGGAGATCCTCAAGTGTTGTCCCTTGATCCACTCTGGAGAGGGTTCTTGAATTACGTGTATAACAAGGGTGGATGGAGAGGCCCAGAGCCGGATTGGGACACCACTGCTGAGGTTAACATGGAAGGCAGCTACGATCGAGCTGTTCGCGAACGCGCTCAACTCGATATGAGCGCGTTCACTCTTCGCATGGAAGCGCTGAAAATTGAACAAGTCACCAACGATGATGGTGTAGTTGATCAGCCATGGCGGGATAGAGAATGAAATATTTGTGTAATATAGATTGAAAGATAACACATGTTGAATGTTAACCGTTAACATTAACCAATAAAGAGCTATTTCTGCCGTGAGGTGGCACGGCCGTAAGACAACCCAATCACTGGACCAAGGAATGTAATTCTCAGAGTCATAAAAAGACTGATCCTGCATGTAGGATATGATCAATATATGGAATTTCCAACATCGCCGTCAGTAGTACATGATGGGCAACTTGCCCATATCAAGGGGGACTGATTAGACATCCTTAGCGCCTGCCTTCTACCATGATAATATGGTATCCGAAATTCGTCTTCACAAGCGGCGATGTGATAGGCTTGTCGACGGTGGAAGGAGTCAGCGCAAATGCGGCGTCCTGGAAGGCGCCAACCATGCTTCCACGTGTCATCCAGCCAAGGCTTCCACCAGCTGAGACAGCGCTTTCAAGTTCATCGAGAATTAAAGAACGAAAGGAACAGAAAGTTAACCTTTGGCTTTATCTTCAGAGTATTCTTGTGCGACCTTGTTGAATGCTTGGCCTTCCTTAACTGGGGTATGAGTACAAAGTGTGGACTCCTGGCGGAAGGGAGTGAAGCGTACTTGAATTCTCTGTAGTGCCTCTGTAGCCCTGGAGTGCTTCTCGCATAGGATGTGCCGTACGTTGACGGCTGTTGCTGCTTTCAGGCCGCCTTTGCCCTAAGAAGTGCGATGTAAATGAACATGTTGCTGTCTATCCTGTACCCCTACAATTTGTAAAAGCATACCTTGGACTGCTTATCTCCATCTCCCTCGCTCTTGTTCTTATCTTCCTTCTTCTTGTCTGTGGTGGTCGCACCCTTCTTGCCCATGCTAGTTTGGGAATATGGGGTATGGTTTCCCACGGCTTCGATACCAAAATTTCGGGTCACCGTCGAATCTGACCTTGCTCTCGGAATAAATACTACAACAGGGCGCCATGGCAGATAAGATCACACGTATCGCTATTGTGGACTCGAACAGGTGCAAACCTAAGCGCTGTGCCCAGGAATGTAAAAAGGCACGTTATCTCCACCGCTGTGTTAGATAGATTATCACTGAACTGAATTATCGGCCATCAGTCATGTCCTGTGGTTAGAATGGGTGAGTGTCAGACCAAAAGATTTCACGAGTGTGCAATGTTGACTGGTCGCTGTAGGAAAGCTATGTATCGAGGTGAAGCCTACAGACAAAATTGCATTTATTTCCGAGTTCCTGTGTATCGGATGCGGCATCTGCGTCAAGAAGTGAGTTGACATCCATCTTTCACCTTCTTTTTCTCCTCCTTGTGCTAATACCAATATCATAGATGTCCATTTGAGGCTATAGCTATCATCAACTTACCAACCAACCTCGAAAAAGAAGTGACACACAGATATACCGCTAACGCCTTTAAACTCCACCGTCTTCCAACCCCTCGGCCGGGACAAGTGCTGGGTCTCGTGGGAACGAATGGTATCGGCAAGAGCACAGCGCTCAAGGTCCTGGCCGGAAAGCTGAAGCCCAATCTCGGGCGCTACGATGTAAGGTGTCGCCCATTTTGAATGGCCTACCACAAATGGACCTGTATGACTCTTAGGACCCTCCAGACTGGCAAGAGATTCTCAAGTACTTCCGCGGCTCTGAATTGCAGAACTACTTCACCAAAGTCCTCGAGGATAACTTGAAGGCGCTGATCAAACCGCAATACGTTGATCATATACCAAAGGCTATCAAAGGCAACATGACTGTTGACGAGATGCTCAATTCCAAGTTGCAGCTAGATAACAAACAGAAAATGTGTGATAATCTGGAGCTGAACCATGTTTTGAAGCGGGAGGTTCACCAATTATCCGGTGGAGAGCTTCAGAGGTTCGCTATTGCCATGTCATGCATTCAAAAGGCCGATGTGTAAGCTTTCCTTCTGTTTTCTGTCACGGTTCTTTTTTTGAACGTGTTCCGTGTAGATACATGTTCGACGAACCCTCCAGTTACCTGGACGTCAAGCAGCGCTTGAGGGCAGCCGAAGTTATCCGTTCCATGCTGACGCCAGATTGTTATGTAGTTGCTGTCGAACACGATTTGTCAGTCCTGGACTATCTCTCTGACTTTGTCTGCGTTTTGTATGGCAAACCGTCGATGTACGGTGTCGTGACTATGCCTTATTCGGTAAGAGAAGGTACGCTTTTGATTTATATGGTTACGTCCTTGAACTAACCAAATCAAGGCATAAACATATTCTTGGATGGTTATATCCCGACGGAAAATCTTCGATTCAGAGAAGATTCATTGTCATTCAAAATGGTGGAGACTGCGGAAGAATTTGTTGTGGATAAAACACGGCACTATTCTTATCCCGCCATGACCAAAACTCTTGGCTCCTTCAAACTGACCGTACAGCCCGGCAGCTTTACGGACTCTGAAATTATCGTCATGCTTGGTGAGAATGGTACAGGGAAGACCACGTTCGTCGGTCTGTTGGCGGGCGATACGCCCGATGATGAGGTGGACAAGCAGACACTTTCCGTATCACTTAAGCCACAGACGATTTCCCCCAAGTTCCCTGGAACTGTCCGTATGCTATTGTTAAAGAGAATCAAGGCAGCCTTTTTGCACCCCCAGTTTCAAACAGATGTACTAAAACCGATGAACTTGGATCCGATCATGGATCAGGAAGTACAAACACTGTCAGGAGGAGAGTTGCAGAGGGTTGCGATCGTGCTGGCATTGGGCAAGCCTAACGTGTCTGTGTATCTGATTGATGAACCTAGCAGGTAAAGGTTTCCTGACCATGTTTTAAAGTCAGGGGTTACAGTGAACGTTTTTAGTTTCTTGGACTCGGAACAGCGTATCATTGCCAGTAAAGTCATCAAACGGTAACATCAACAATTTTCCTTTTCAGGTATAGTTGACCTCGTGGATATTATAGATTTATTTTACATGTTAAGAAAACGGCTTTCGTAATCGAACACGACTTCATCATGGCGACGTATCTAGCTGACCGTGTCATTGTGTTTGAGGGCCAGCCCGCCATTTCTGCGACCGCTACACCGTATGTCATCTGGGAAGCTTTTTTAAAAACTTGCACTCATTCTTCATTCGTCGCAGTCCGCAGAATCTGTTGTCTGGCATGAACCAGTTCTTAGCGTCGCTTGAGATCACGTTCCGTCGTGATCCCACCAACTTCCGTCCACGCGTGAACAAACTTCATAGCGTAAAGGACAGAGAACAGAAATGTATGAGATGGTCTGTGTTCAGTAGCTTATGAGCGGTTGTTGACGTGCATTTCCAGCGGCTGGAAACTACTTCTTCCTGGAAGATTAGGCCATGAATAGAACGTACATTTGTGTATATCGTACATCATTGTTTCTATAACCGCAAGCTACGCCACTACGCCGCCAAGGTTATGTATAGGGCTGAAGTGGCTCCAAGCATTGTCCCGAAATAATTTGATGTGAAATGATAGGGAAGTGCTGTTACATTTAGAGGTAATTCATTACGGTGGGTCAGGGTCTTCTCATGTGGCTCCCTCGAGGCTTGTGGGGTAGCGCTACCCCTCTGCGTATTGAGCCACAAGGGTTGAGATACTGACAAATGCTACACATGCCGACCTGGCAAAGCTGGCAAACTGGCAAGCATCAAGCATCAAGCTTCTGCATCAAGCTTCAAGCTTGACATCAAGTTTAGCCGAGTGCCAGTCGCCAGCTTCCTAATGGAGCAATCAAATGACAACAGCCATAAGAGCTGTTCTTTGTCCTAAACAAGGTAGGATACAGTGGCTGTGTCGGAGCCACTGTCGTGTTACTAACAAGCTACTAGCACGTCCCATCCACAGCTCCTGTGAGCATACACGGTGCTGATTTAAAGAGCTTTTTCCCCCCAAAAATGCACTAATTCATGGTTCTTTCCCGGAGTTTGTGTTCAAACAGAATTCTGGTCCGACATTCTCGCCATGAATGGCGCGCCATTATCAAGGCACATTGGCTGGCGTGGAAGTTTATTCCCTGAATGCCGCAAGTGGACTCGGTTTATAAAAGAACGGGAATTGCAGACTTTCTGGTTGTGTCCTCTCCATGGGTTCAGCCTCGGATACAGAAACAGTAGCCTCGGATACAAAAACAGTCGCCCCGGATCGGCCGGACCCTTGGCCAGAGGTCTTTACTGTCGTCAACAAATCTGATGAGCGCATGTTTGTAATGCGCAAACAAGATTTGGATAGCCAATATCACGTGGTGTGTCCTCTTGTCATCGCTATCTAATCGGAATTGATAAGTTCGCGTTAAAAGGCAGTGTTTTTTTCTAGCTGCCTTGCCATGGTTGTCCTTGACTCGTACAAGTGGCTTACAGACTATGCGAGTCTTAGCATCATTGCCCGTTGTCTTGCGACCTCTCCTTCTGGTCCTCCTCCTTCTGGTCCTCCTCCTTCTGGTCCTCCTCCTTCTGTTCCTCTTCATGACCTGTTCATGCCATATAACGTGGCTGTGTTCATCAATGCATTGTGGTTCTTGTCCCTTGTGTTGACAGTGGCTTCGCTCTTAGCGAGCTACGTGTGCTCTCACTATCTCCGGGAGTTCAGGAATCTTCCACAATTCGATCCCAAACACGCGCTCGCTTTCCGTCAGATGCGCTACAGATTCCTGCGTAGATGGAATATCTTCGGGATCTGTGACATAATCCATATGATTCTGCCTTCAGCGATGTTACTTGCTTTCGGTGGGCTGGTCCTACTCTTCAATACTCTGGACCGTCCCGAGTCATGTATTGTCACCATCTCCTTCGGCTTCGTCATTTTATGCTTCGTGCTCCTGGGGTTGTGTCCTTTCCTATTTTCCCTCTTACGATGGAATACACGGGGCACCTCGCCGTTTCCCTCTCCGATATCCTGGTCATTGTTTAAATTGGGTCACCTTCTCCTTTCTTTCTCATATAGCATCGCAGATCTTCTGACTTCTCGACGGGACAAGGCAACTCGGAAGCCATTCATAAACTTGCTCTTCCCCTCCCCCAAACAGAAATCTATTCACGATGTATCCCAATTGGCGCATATATCTGGAGACTGGCTCGAGCAAGATTGCTCCAGCTTTCTCGATCCAAGTAATGCAGACGCAATTAATGTGCTCCTTGCCGATGCCCTATTGTGGATTGAGCGGAAGTCCACGATCGAGAAAAGTGCGGAAATCAAACGTGCAATATACGCCTGCATCTTGGACTTGGACTTGAATTTGCTCAAGCTCTCTGTTCATTCCAAGCCTGAAATCTGGTCAGACGAGGACCGAGTCGGAAGGGGAGGGCTTGCTACTGTGTTCTACGTGATAAAAGAATGGGAGTTGAGCGCCGATGACGCCCACGAATTGGCGAAGCGTTGGTTAGAAGGCGTCATGGTCAACGGTCCCGGTGAGGTATAGCGACCATTTTGATGGATCAATGGCTATTATTGCCACACGACCTCTTCTATCGCTGGCGTGCTTCTCACCACCGCGCTCTCGCAGCCCGACGTACGACGTCGTTAAACGAGTCACGGGACCGAATATATCACAGCCTCACGCGGAAGCAGAGGGGCAGCGCTTAGTGACGCCGTACAGAAGGAAGGATGTTGAAGGCTGGGCTTGTCATGTTGATCATGCCACTTGGAAGAATGTACCGTCGAACGGCACCATTTTAAAACTACTACCAAAAAGTATTTGTATATCCTAATCAAGTGTATAACGTCAAGTAGAAGTTAACCAAAAAAGAAAGAATACTATTTGAGTTCATTAAACATCTAAAAAGACCAACTACTGGATTGGAATCCAGAAAATGAACTAGATATTCAGTACTCGGTACTGTTAGGCAGTCGTATGAAAAATATTTCATTGAGTACTGTATGACTAGGACACCAAGTGAGCGTTATCCGATTTCTCGGGTTGCTACCCTCTCAATGGTTCCATATCGTCGGGCTTTGACCCATGTGCCAACGATATGCGTGCATGCATAGACGACCTACTTACTTTTCTTGAAATGCAAAAACGTCGATAGCCTTCCTGGGAGTGCCGACTCACGAGACATTTCACCCACGTTTTCGTCCTCGATGAATTAAACGGTGGCAGAAATATGGGAACTACAGCTCATTAGAGATCTCACACAGGCAAAGGGTATCTTTCGCACGATACGACCAGGATATCCAAGGCGTTGCTGCAGCGGATCTCATTCGCGACTTCTTGTCGGATCGAATGTGCTTCAAGAACTCGAGCAAATATACTGCCACATGACCTGTCGACATAAAAACATATCATATCGATAAGTAAGGACGCGAGCGGAAGAGGCCAAGTCTGAGGCATTGACGAAATGTACAACCAAAGCATTTTCAACTTTGTTCTTGCCACCTCTCGAAAGAGTCAGTCCGGAGACTATGTAGGTATTTTTCCTCTACGGCTTGGCATAGATCGTCGAGATTGTCGAGGGCGGTGATGAGGGCGTCCAATGACGACAGTCCGTCTGACGAACCAATAAGAAGCGAACCACAAAAGTCAATAATAATAATAATTATTATTATTATTACTTACCATACATCTGTATCCGCACGTTGATCACATTCTCAGAAGGATGAGGATTACTACAACGTGCTTAAGTCTTCGACTTGGGAGCGCATTAAACGAATGAAAAGCTCTAAACCTATATCCACATAGTTCTACTTTGGGACTAGGGAGGCCGCTGTCAGCTTTTGAGCTATCCAAGTCGGAGAAAAGCACCCACTTTTTCATCAACATCCATCGAAGCGCATTTCCAATCGTATGCGATTCGTCGTGAATCTGATAGGTAGCGGCTGATAAATCGGGTTCGAAGCCTTTCATCTAGCCATGTATTGTGAAAGAGTCCTGTAGATTAGTTCATCACGAAATAGAGCGCTTTGCGTACCAGTTTCACTTTTGGAGGCGTATCGGTCATGTTTGTGGTCCACAACGTAGTATTACGTAACCTGGAGCTAACAGGCACGAGTCACGTGCTTCGGCATCTTGCGGTGTGTGCTGTCTATTTCCCAAGCCACCCAAGTCCTCCATATTCGCAGGTCTTGGTCCCAACTTTTGCCGTTGCTCAACAACCGATATCGCGCCGCGATTACAGTATAAAAATGGCCGCGCAAATCAGCAAAAAGCGAAAGTTTGTCGCAGACGGTGTCTTCCGCGCCGAACTGAACGAGTTCTTTACTCGTGAGCTCGCAGAGGAAGGGTACTCTGGCTGCGACGTCCGAGTCACTCATGCTCGTACAGAGGTAATAGCTTTGATTTTTTTTATTCATTTCTACTAAATCCATTTCACCACCAAGTCTGACCCTCCCTCTCCCCTCCTGTCATATAGATCATCATTCGTGCTACGCACACCCAAGAGGTCCTCGGAGAGAAGGGCCGTCGCATCCGCGAATTGACCTCTCTTGTCCAGAAACGGTTCAAGTTTCCCGAAAACTCTCTCGAACTTTATGCAGAAAAAGTCCAGTTCCGTGGTTTATCTGCGATCGCCCAGTGCGAGAGCTTGAGGTACAAGCTCCTCGGTGGTCTCGCTGTCCGACGGTAAGCACAAGTTTTGGGAAAAAAACCTCATGTTATTTATTTATTTATTTCGGTTTCCAAAGCGCATGCTATGGTGTCCTTCGTTTCGTCATGGAATCGGGTGCAAAGGGTTGCGAAGTCGTCGTATCCGGCAAGCTTCGTGCTGCCCGTGCCAAATCCATGAAATTCACCGACGGTTTCATGATCCACTCTGGTCAACCCGCAAGGGACTTTGTCGACTATGCGGTTCGACACGTCCTGCTCAGACAGGGTGTTTTGGGTATCAAAGTCAAGATGTATGTAAAAAAAAAAAAAAAAGACAATTTATGATATGGAACCTAACACATGACGGTTTAGCATGAAGGACCATGATCCCAGCGGCCAGACTGGACCCCGCAAGCCTTTGCCAGACTCTGTCAAAATATACGAGCCACCTCCAGAGAAGATCATATCGGAGCCTATCTCAGAGGCAAGAGAACCCGTTACGGTTCCGGTTGCTGCAGCTGTTGAAGAGCAGTATGAGCCGCAGCCGGAAGCATATGGAGAACCCGCCGTCTTTTGATCATCGTCATTGTACTTTTGACCTACCCTTGTAGAATATACAGATGTGAGATAAAGAGTCACTAGTTTGATGATCGATGATGACCGGTTTGAAAGTGTAAGCATTAATAGTCTCACCCTCGGGGTGATAAATATTGAATACGCGTGTGTTGGATTGCGCTCGTAATGAAGTAATGGTAAAAAAACAGAGACCAAAACACAGAAAAAGTGTATATATATGTAGGCTTGCACAGACAGACAGGAGGAGAGAGGGGAGTAGGAGGCAACACCAGGTGGAATATAAAAAGAGGAAGAAAAGTGAGAAATAGGTACTACAGTCAGGAATGACAAGAATTAAGCACACCCAAACACACATCGAGAGAGAGAGAGAGAGAGAGAGAGAGAGAGAAAGGGCCTAGAAAAGAGAAGAAGAGAGGAGATAATATGAGGCGAATAAAAGTCGAGGCGATCCCCCGTCCGATCAAAGAATGAACCCAGTGTTGCTCTACGCCCCGGCCTCCTCTTCTCTTCATTCATCCCAGCATATTTTTTACAGTTTGTTAACCAATCTTGTTATCTTTCTTCTTCATTGACTTTCGTGGCGGTGTCACAGGTCTATTCATGTTCATCCCGCCATATGCATGTTTGGGTTTTTTCTCGGCTGGTTTCAGAATCTGCACGCGACATCCCACGTCAAAACACGCCCGTGCGACACAGAGACAAACCAAACACACCTGGAACGAACACAATAACGTCTCGTCCACACTCATCATGGCTCCGGCATTGTCAAACTCGCCACAATAATTGGGCGCAGAAAACAGCGTGACCAAGTGTCGCTTGGCAAAAAACTCGTACCCGTCCTCGACGACCTGTTAGATTCGTCATGAGCACCAGCACGCACACTTGCGACATCTGACCACTCACCTGATGTGCTCGACAAATCAGATCCATATCATGCTTTTGCAAGAAGCGCGAGACGACATCGGGACCAAAAGTAAATGAGACTCCTCTATCGTTTTCCGACCAGCCAGTAATGTCCTTGTCAGGGTCTGACCATAGTAGATCACACAACAGACCTGCAAACACAGCACGTCAATGGCAGGAGAGAGTTTCAAGTCCAAGAAAGGCGCACCTGTATCTGGCACATCTGTTGGCCTCATGACTCTCCGTATCTGCTCCATCGTCTGCAGATCTGGACTTAGCCCTCCGTGCATGGTGAAAATTTTTTCGTCAATGATGGCAGCGATTGGTAAACAATTGAAGCAGTCTGTAAACGTTTTCCACAGCTTGATATTATATCGACGTTTACCTGAGATGGGGGGGTTGAGCACGCGGAAACGGTGCGTTCCGGGAAATGACTCACATTCGTCATAAAAGCCATATATCCTATTGATACTGGCACATTCGTGGTTGCCTCTGAGGATAAAGAAGTTTTCGGGGTATTTTATCTTGTACGCGAGGAGGAGACAAATTGTTTCCAGGGACTGTTTCCCTCTGTCTACGTAGTCGCCAAGGAAGAGATAGTTGGCTTCTGGCGGGAAGCCGCCGTATTCGAAGAGCCGCAACAAGTCGTAGTATTGACCGTGGATGTCCCCTGAGCGGGCGTCAGACGCCATCAAGACAGACAAGGCGGGGATGACGCACCACATATCTTGATGGGTGCTTCTAGTTCCAGCAAGATAGGCTGGTTGATGAAAATTTCTCGTGCTTTTGTACATAGATACTTGATCTCGTATTCCTGGAGCTGGACGGGCTTCCCGGGACGGTTGCCTCGCACTGGAAGGAGGCGGTTAGTGCCAGACACGGCGACACATAAATGAACAAAAGGAAAATAATCGGTTTGAGCCGAGATCAGGTGGGAGGGCCCCAGGTCTTGAGCGAGAAGCGCCGGGCTGTAGCCGAGGCTATGCAAGGGAGGGGAGAGGGAAAGTGTGTGTGTGTGTGTGTGTATCCGGTGTGTGTGGGCAGCGCCAGCGCACAGCCCTCAATGGAGGCGAGCAGGCGGGAGAAGGCGCAAGAGAAAAGATGGGCAAGAGGGAGGAAAAAGAGAAGGGGAATGGGGGAGGGCGGGGAGAGGCGGACCTTCGAGAAGCCTGTCAATGACGGAGTCCAAATCGATATCGGTTGCAGAGTCAGCCATGAAGGAGGAAGCGAATGAGAGGGAATGAAGCGGGATAGGATAAAGATTTTTTTGGGGAGGGGGGGAGGGAGGCGAGGAGAGCAGGGATGGGGAGGAGCGACAGAGAGCGGAGAGAATGGCCCAATTTTCAGAAATCGATGCCTGCTGTCGTGATAACACCGTGGGAATGATGACTAGTCTATCATTAACTACACCCGCCGTCGTCTCCGCCGCCTGCATCCCGTCAGCCGCGCTCAACCCCAGACTGCATACGCACCTCGGGAACAGCGGCCCTCGTGGCATAGGCCGCTCATCAAGCTCAAGCGCCACATTCGTCCCGCTCTGGATCCCTTCAATCCACGATACCACCTCCATCGCATCCTTCGCTTGCACTAGAAACTGCTCGCCCTCCATCTTCATCCGTATCACATTCTTCCGCTTCGCATAGTCCAACCCAAGTCCACACTCTGCATGCTGCAGTGTGTACGTCTTGATCAGATCTCCTGGATCAAGCGACGGGGCACGCGACTTCCCCCGCCCCCTGCTCTCTGCCACCATCGTCGACCCAGACATATCGCTCTGGCTTCGTTTATGCATCTTCCCAGACCTCAAAAACGGTACCGCCAGCCTCAACCGCTTCGGCTCGGGAGACAATACCCTTGATGCGCTGGCACTCTCTTGGTTCATCATCCGTTCCTCATGCTTCTTTGGCGACATCGACCGTCCCCGGTGCCGTCCTTGTATTGATGGCCCATGGATGATATTCGTCGCTGTCACGTAAGGCGGCCCCGAGATGCTCACATCCCCCACGCCCACCTTCTTCTCCCACCAGCCTTCGATTGCCGACACTCCGGCCACTTTCGGTGGGCACCGATACACTCGAAACATCGTCCCTTCCAGCACACAGATGACCCTTCTCCATTTCCGATCCTTGGCCTGAATACCTGGCAGAGAAAATTCCATCTTCCGCGGCATTATGGCCTTTAGATAAATATCGTTAGTATAAGGCGGCAGTCTCTCCATCCCTTCTTCATCCCTTGGCTGTATCTGTAGTGGGCGCGGGAACGGCACAAACGTTGGATAGGGCGGTGGAGGCGAGGTGGGCCCGTAGTAAGATGGCATTGACCTTCGTCGACGCACAACCTTGGATGATGGCATTTCTTCAATGATGGACACCCTGCTGAGTCGCTTTTCTTTCCCTCTCTCCTCCGCGGTCGTACCACCATCTTTCACTTCCGATTCTACATGGCTCATCGGAACAGGCGCCACCTCTTCATTTGGTTTCATATGAATATCAATCATACTCTGCGAGGCATGTTTGTACATGCCAGGCCTTTCCGCGTCTGCCAGGGCTGGAAGGGGTAGTGTCTTTAGGGTTGCGAATCCAGGCATGGGCGTGCGCATGGGCGACACACTACTAAGCCGTTGCCTCGGATATACCGACGATCTCTTTGTTGACACCAATGTGGTCAAGGATGCATCCGCGCCCATGACCGAAGAGAAGTATCCTTTCTGCAAGCGTTCCGTTGGCGTTACAACATCGTTATCTCGTGCTTTACCCTTTCCTTTCATTTCTATTATTGGTGTGGGAGCTATATCCAGAAATGACAGGTCTAGCTTCGATGGCTCCACCTGCGGCAAAAATTCTCCCATGTCGCCTCGCTGATGAGACTCTTGTTCGTGTGGTGCCGTGGCATATGATGACGCCCTTGAAGAGTTTCTCACACTAGAACTGGAGGACGACGTGGCATCCGAACGGATTCTCGATAAAGCTCTCCCCTCTTCATCGCCTTGCAAAATGTCTTCTTCTTCTTCCTCGATTGTATCATCTGTGTCATCTCCCTCCATATCATATTCTTCTTCTTCTTCCTCTTCATGTCCGCCAACACCTCGGCCAATACCAGACCGTGGTAAAGCAGGCATACTCCTGATGCGAGCTCGCCTATCACGCCTTTGGCTCTCCGGATCTTTCAAACCAGTTGTCGCCTCCATGGGCGATAGCGGCGGAAGCGTAGGCAATTTTAACGGTAATGGAGGATGTCGTGAGACGATGCTAGGCGAGAAACGCAGACTACTGAGGTTACCGTCCTTGTCCACGCTCATACGACGTGACAGCCTTGACGAGACCCCAGGTGACGTGGATGGCATGATGAGCTTGGGGCTAGGACGTGAAAGAGCCGGTGATGACACCGCAGAAGTAGGCGGAGAATAGACAAAACTCGGTCCGGTTGAATCGGTCGCAATAGTTTGAAATGAGTTGGAAGGCGAGGCAATTCCGAGATGGCGCTGCGCCAGGTCGTTGTGCAAGGGCTGTGGCGAAATAATGAAAGTGTCATAATTGGCTGCCGTGTCTGTCGCATCTGGGGAACCTAAGAATTAACATGAAATTGCTGCTGAATTTATAGTCGTACCATGGCTTATAGTGATTACTGGTCCCATTGTTTGTACACCGGATGGATTGTCACGGTGACAGTTAGCATCCTTGAAGAATATTAGAGGCACGTCATCTTCATCGTCATCTTCATCGTTAGCGCCGAGCTTGTGTTTTGATGAGTTCTTCGGGTCTGGGACCTTGGTATAATGGAGCGTTACGTTATCATCCTGACGAGCCGCTCTACCGCCGTAACCATCCGACAAATTCTCAGTGTTTTTTATGGCTTTACTGATGCCGGTAGTGACGCCTGGCACTGTAATATCATAGTCTGTGAGCGCCGAGATTATCCTAGGCAACGATCGCTGGGCATCAGGAGTGGGAGAAACGCGTGACGCCAGAAGATCGCCAAGATTTTCCAACGTATCCTGTGTCTGACCGGCTTGAGCGGTTGGTTGTACTCTGGTAGTGTCTGTAACAAAGGGCTCGACTAGCATGGAGTCCAAGTGTGAAAATGATTGAGGCGTGTACTTGTTTGGGTTACCCTCGTCGTCTTGACTGGCACGGGCTGTGTCTGCTTCGGCTTTGATACTCTTATGATGCTGCAAGAAAGGGAAGTGAGCGCTCTCATTCCTTGAGCCTTGAGTGCTCGACTTGAATCTAGGCCCGAGAAGAGCTACTTTTTGAATGAATTTGGCAGCAAAAAGCTAGCGGAGGCTTTAGAACGCGAGGCGCTCAGGGAAAGAAGGGGACAAGGACAAACTTGAATGCCAGACGGACGGTTATGGTCGTTCATCCCTGCATGGGAGGACGCTGGGAGTAATATCCTGGCCCGCTCCAGCGTCCCTCTGCCGACGCGGCAGCTCCGGTCGACAATCTTATCATATACTCGCTGACTAATCCGTCCTCTCTATCACAACACACCAAAAGAATCGGCCCCATGCCTCCTTACTTTCGTCTCCATGCGGCCTCTCACAACACACAAACTTGACTGGCTGACCATCCCAATATCGCGTCAGATCAAAACTTAGCCCACCTGGTAGACGCAACGAAATGGTCGGATCAAACTCGAGGAAACCATAACAAAAATCAGTTGATATGATATCCTGTACGTCATATCCAATTAGAAAAATAAGCTCTGCCATGACATGGCGCTAACCCACTTTAGAATCAAATTGAATTGCTTGTCTATGTTCTGCCTTGCTGAAATAATTGCGTCTTTGCGCCGCACTCTTGAATTGCAAATCCTCCGCTCGGGCCGCCCGGCTCTTGTGCTCCTTCACTTCAGCATGCATAACCTTATCCAAGTCGTCCAAAGACAAGTCCAACTTGCTGCTGATGGATGGTGCACGGAGCGTACTGGATTCTGATGAGCTGTCCTGCGCGATCGATGCGCAATATAGCTCTCCTGTGAAACCATTCCATGAAGGCGAACGTGAGTCAAGGTTCAAGGAAAGTTCTTTATCCAAGTCATCTTCTATTCGTCTATGCGCAAAATACGGCATCGTTGAGATGAGTGGCGATAATGCCCATGGTTTAGTTTGCGAGTAAAGATCGTGTTCAAGAGTTGGATCAATGTACCTTGCGCGACGATTGAGAAACATCCTGGTCGATGCATTACAACTCACTGCATAAATCTAAAGGCAACACTGGAACCCCATGGCATATAAAGCGGTCGATCGAATATGTTCCCGAAGAGTATGTCATCAGCAGAACGTGGCTGGAGAAACCTTCCTGTGTTCATGCATTGCAGCCTGTTACCGTATGCGCATATATAGAGACCTTACCGGTAACCTGAATGCTCCAGGTTACACCTTGTCTATCTTCTCTTTGGAAATAGTCGGAGTGACGGATAGCGCCCTCCTCGTCTGTAAAGTCTTTGATGTGAACAGTAATTTCACCCTCGAACAAATCCGAGGAGACTTTGTGAGACGTGTGGCTATTCACGATATTGGTAATAGGCACAAGTGTGTTTGGACAAGGACCGACAAGAACTCGAAGGTGAGGTGCCATAGTTAGGTTTTCGTATCAGGAAAAGATGTTTGCTTTGCGATAGACGCACATGACGTTTTTGCTGTACTGGCTAAATGCGTCAAATTCCTGATTAGTCTCGGATCCATGCGCCCATGCCAACGTATCGTTCGATTATGCAGGGAGGATAGCCATTGACCAGATGCACAGAGTTGAATTGTGGTAGACATCAAGCTTCAAATGACATGGTGAAGCGAATATACATCAGCGACTTTACTGCCACTAAATGTTTAGCTTACAACTATTGTATTCTATGACTTTCAAAATTCCTTAAAAGATGAAAATTTCACTCAATACATGATTTGAATATAGTAAGTGTGTGTTCTCAGTTCTCTCTCAGAGCTCGGTGTATGGACACATTGACGGTTAGGAATTTCTAAAGTTTTCAAACACTGACCCAATATTTTCAAACCCAGCGCAGGGTGCTAGAAGCTTCAGCGTGACACACCCAGTAACGCAATTTAGCTTGTAACAACTTTCACGCAAGCCTTCCTCATTCTCTTCGTCATGTTGATTAAAGTCAAGGCATGTCCAGCGGTCTCATCCCGACTAAAGCTGACCTCTCGCATTCAACAGACACTTACAGGGAAAGAGGTGCGCAGCTATAGATCATCTTCTACTCACTCTGCAAACCTCAACCCTCTGGTGTTAGATCGAACTCGACATCGACTCATCCGACAAGGTTGGGTCTCATCCTAATCGTGGGTACTTACCTAATATTCACCTTTGCACTCTTAGATTACCCGCATAAAGGAGAAAGTAGAAGAGCAGTCTGGTGTGCCACCACAGCAGCAGCGGCTTATCTTTGGCGGTCGACAGATGTGAGTCATCCAGCATTTCATGACAAAGGCCAAGATGGGATTACTTCGTATTCAGGCCTGACGAGAAGACGGTTTTAGAGTTCAACATTTCCGCTGGTGCGGTGCTCCATCTTGTCCTCGCTCTCCGTGGTGGCCAATAATCGTAATCGGACTTGGATTGATCGATAGGGTTATTACATCGGACCATCACAACCACGCTGTACACTACACTCTCCATCTTACCCCCTGATGAGAATGTTCATTTTCATGCTATACAATGACAATATTTTTCTCATGACTTGGACCTCGTACCATCCTGCTCTGCAATTTCGATCTTGACACACCAAAACACGCGTCCCCATGGGTCTCCAGTCTCAATGTTATCCCTCTTCCTCTCGCAACAAACGAACTTCACAGGATGCTTATCCCAATATCGCATCAGATCAAAGGATAAACCGCCCGGTAAGCGGAGGGCCAACGATGGGTTAAATTCGAGGAATCCGTGGCAAAAATCGGTCGAGATGATGTCCTGATCCGCCTAGTCAGAGAGGGGTGAACATCGTTATGAGACACTCACGTCAGGCCCAAATTCGACTTCTTTTCTGCGTTCTGCGCTCTTGAAATGCTTTTGTCTTTGGGAGGCACTGTCAAATTGCATGTCTTGCCGGTTCTTTCTTCTTTTGCATGGTTTAGCTCCGTTCAGACTATTCAACGACATTTCCCTCAACATCCCAGGCCTCCGGGGTGGATCCTGTGCATCATCACCAACATAGCTATGCTTTAATATTGGCATGGTGGCTACCAGTGGTGAGAGCGCCCATGGCTTTGTTTGTGACGTAAGGTCGTGTTCTAATGTAGGATCTATAAATCTAGAAATGTGTTGGTTTATCAACTTGCTCCTTAGGTTCTTTCCGCGTTTACCTCATGAACGTTAGAGCAGCACTGGATCCCCGCGGCAGGCGCAGCCGTCGATCAAATATATTACCAAACAGGATATCATTGGCGTTATGAGGAACCAAGAACCTCCCTTTGAAAATGATAATTTTAGCAAAGCAATTCGGAATTTCAGCACTCGGCATGCTGACCGGAAACCCGTATACTCCACGTCACACCTTGCCTGTCCTCCCTGTCAAAGTAGGTTGAGCGTCTCATCTTGCCATGATCGTCTACAAAATCTTTGATGTGTACTTCTATTTCTCCTTCGAACAGATCAGAAGATACTTTGTAGGTCGAGGAAGTGTTGACAAAATGGGTTATTGGGACGAGAGCATCTGGAGAAGGACCGGCCAGGATACGAAGACGTGGAGCCATGAGGGCAGTGGATGAAGATCGTCCAGGCGGACAAGGTTGTTCAGGATGGGATGGGAGTAAAGATCGCAAGCGATGAAATATATGCGTATTTGAAGACTGCGCATATATGCCTTATGGAAATTCGAAAGCAGTGCTCGACATGCTTACCAGTAGCGTTGTACAACAATGCTTATATGCTGGCTTGAGGATATACGTGTCCGTAGGCCAGCTACAGGACAGGCGATGAGAGAGGGTGATGGACCTGTGGTTGTCAGGTGCTTTTATTTGATAAAAAATCCCACGGCGGCCGACCGGGACGAGCTGCCGAACCTGAGCGAATTCAGCGCTGTCAGCGCTTGAGTCAGAACTTCAGACTTCAGCTTCAGCACTGCAATCAATATTTGAAAAAAATAAAGGTACTAGTACTGTGTCCGGGTATCATACGAACTATCTATGCGAGCGTGGTATTTACTGCGAGGGGTATGCCTCTTGAACTGCATCTAACATTTGATTCCCTGCCTGTTGATATGCAGCCTTTTGTTTGTTGTTCTGTAAGGCGCGTCAGCTTCAAAGTATCTCTGGGAAATTAGGCGCTACACACGCGTGAGCTGCGGACCAGGTCCCTCACAGTATTTCTCAGATTGTTGGCTAGGTTTCTAAGCGTTTTTCCAACATCTCTAATAGCTTTGCCTGCATCCCGCTTCGCTAGCTCATCATGTGGTATCTGATATATTGCTGACATTCGGTTCATCGAAGACAAAAACGCCGGCACAAAACCTTGAATTTGTCGAAGGATATCGTCGGAATCACCATCGGAAATATAATCAACGCCCTACAAGTAGGTTGTCAATCCTAAGACGTCAACTTTGCATGAGCAGGGATTACATACAGTCAGATCATTGGCCAATTCGCCGAAGCCTTGCGATATGGCTTCAAGTCCAACCTGGAAAATGATGCGTGGTATCGCTCTGCGTCAATATAGCATGACCAGTCACTTACCAATACGGCGACAGGAAAGACGGAAGGGACGGCGTCAAGGAAGGATACTTCGTGATCAAACATTTGGATGCTATGATCGACATGGTTTAAATCTCTTTTGAACTCAGCAACATCCCTCCGCTCAAGAGGATGTGCAGAAACCAAGCCGAAGAAAGTTGCAAGAAGAAAGAAAATGAGTGTGAAGGAGGCCTTGGCCATGTCTGACAATTACAAGAGGGGGAAAGTATCTGTTTCTGTCATTTCATTCCCGCTCATTTTTTATAGGGCGCTGATGGGTACTCATTGTCCCTGCAAAATTCCCGCTCCACAATCGGCAGCGCAAGCCGATAATGAATTTTTTTCCCCAGGCGGTTGGTTGTTTGAATGGCAAATGCAGGGTCTGTGGAATGGTTGCTCACCGTAAGCTGTCAGCCGTGACATTCGCATCAAACATTCTACTGAAAACACGTAACGTTACAACAATCTTGACATCACACCATCCTGTATCATACGAAACGTAGGTATTCTTTCCATCACTAGTCCGAATACGACGAGACCGCATTGTCGGCCGCATTAACCATCTGAGTCTGCAGACGCTCGAATGCAGCTCTCTGATTACCCTGCAAAGTGCATGCTTGTCAATTTATACCATGGCCATTCAAAGCAATACCAACCGATGACTTGGAGGCCAAGCTTCCCAAAAGCTTTTTTACATTATTTGCTACGTTCATCACCCCATTTCTGAGAGTTCCAATGATGACAGACAACGCGCCCTGCCGTCTTGCCGCCATTTGGTTCATTGCGGACGAAAATGTGGGTTGAACCCTCTGCATTCGTTCGAGGACGTCCCGAGAATCACTCTCAGAAAGGCCATCGACGTCCTGCATTGGATAGGAAGCACGTCATCAAATCTAGTTGATGCATGAGCAGGTGTTACATACATCCAGATCATTGGCACTTTTCATGAAGCTCGACGACATAGAGCCAAGGCCATCATTGAGGCCCTGGAAGATGCATAGTACCATCCTCCTCCCATATGGCACAATCAAATTACTTACCAACAAGTCGGAGAGGTCAAGAAGGTCTACCTGGTCAGAAAACGAATTGACGCTATTAGAGACACCCTCCAAATCTTGTTTGAGCTGGGCAACATTCCTCCGTTCAAGAGGACTGGCAGAAACAAAGTCGAACAACGTTGCAAAAAGGAGGAAAGCCAAGGTAAAGATGACCTTAACCATTTCGAACTGTTGCCTTTCCACCTAACTGTCGCTTGTTTTTATAGGTGATAATGTGGGAGCTGGCTGTCAATGTACGCATACTTAAAATGGCGTTTTTACGTATGTTTTTCATGTTCATGTTACGTTCATGTGTATCCATTCACTTCTTTGTCGGCATCCAGGAAGCATGCTCTGTTCCCTAAATCTGGTGTGGAGTTAAGATGTCTTGACATGAAGATGGCGACTGGTTCCAGACTCGTTTGTGGCACCAGATTGGGACGTGACCAGAATAGCTTTGGGGCGCTTTCCAGAAAATTGTGACTTAGGCTTTAGCGCGATCCAGAAAACTTTTGAGATGGATGTGCGAATGTACATGACCAAACCAGCCTCTGCCTGGATTGACATAGATAAGGAATGATCCATAATGTCCTATGTACTTATGTTGGACTCCCTGCGTTGGGACCCTGTCCTTGAAGCTTGAAGTCATGGTGTCCGTTCTTGAATTCCGCAGCAGCGCTCACAAGGAACTATGTCGTGGCGATAGTGCGACATTATAATATTAGCCTTTTGTCACGTAATGCGGACTGGAAGCATTTACAAAATTTTATACTCCTATGATAACATAGTACTGAGCGTGGACGAGGGCCATAATCTAGCCCTGCACTAAATAGGGTTGACAAAATTAAGATTGACAAAGTCGATCCGCGTCTCCTCGCACTACGACCTGTTTATTCCAATACATAATGTCCGATTTGATTTGCTTGTGCCCTTTGCGCCCTTCATCAGCTCTTATATACCCAGAATGTCTCTATGAAAGCAGCCCCAAACTTCTGCTGAACCAGAGTTGCCTCACCCTGAAATTGGGGCTGGGATAAAGACCAATCAGCAAGGCCCCATGTCATAATGGATAAGTAACAGACCGGCACCACAGAGACCAATCCATCCATCAAAGCCATCACCCCTTGGCACAAATTTTTGACTTGTTTCAAGATTAGAGGAACCATATGCGATTTTTGGAAGACTTCTTTCTTGCTCCGCACAGTGGACAGCGTATGCAAAATAGTGGGTTTAAAGTCTTGAACTAATTTCAGTATAATTTGTGAATCGACAGTCGTGATTTGTGCGCCTCGGATCCTCTGCAAAAGATCAGTCGAACGGTTGGCTCGAAATAATGACTGGAATCACTCACGTTAATATCATCGAGACACCGTTGTAAGCCGTTCCATGTAAGATCAAACTTGCTGGGGATATCAGTGGCTTTCTAGACAACTTTCAGCTCATGCTATTTATGAGTCAAACTAAGACTTACAGGCCCGAATTTAGTGGGGTTGTACAGAGACAGAGAATAATCGAGGCCTGTAAGATCAGCGGAAAAGTCTTCAATGTCCTGCTCTAGTTGGCTGACATCTGGCGATTGGAGGGTAGATGTAAGAACGACACTGGCTATGCTCGCAAGAAGGATGAAGAAGGTAATAAAGATGGACCTGACCATATGGGCGGCCTGCGAAGAAGAGTCGACGGAGAGGATAATGCTTTGACATACCTTTATACTTTGTTAGAGGACCGGGTAAATCCCCAGTCTAACACCTGACCATCCAATATTACTAGAAACGAATAGTGTGCACAGCTCTTGCCAAGGAGCTAGTAGCTCTAACCATCACACACGATGCAAGGACCATGATCGGAACGCACCTTTTCAAACGAGTTCGCGTTCTAGAATACAGAGACCGTATCATGACGAAACGTAGGTTTATCAATGCTGGTAGTGGTGCTTCAATCGATCCGGGAATGACCATCCAGCCGTCGACAGCAGAGCACAGCAAATTGCGTACTTATCATTGATGTTGACACGAATCAGGAAACGCCGGTTGTTCATTCTTCCGGTCATGCCCGGAATGAGAGGACCGACTCCTTGCAGCCCTTTCCTCTCGAATCATGGCATGCAGCGGTGCAATCAATGACTTCAGGACCCTTTGTTGGTAAGGGCGGAGTCAATGCACGTAAATACATAGAGTAAAATCATACTGAACATGCCGATCCGATGGTATGAAATCTGTTGATGATCAACTGCGCATCGCTGGCCGATGTGACTCGTAATACGGATGAACGGAAGAATAGACGTCTACCACCAACTTACTGAATATCCGTTTGATGTCCTCGGCTAAATTGGCTGCCTGAAAAGCAAATATTAGCTCGTGCTCCTACGATATTGTTGAAGAGCGGACGTTGGTCCTGTTGCCCCAGTGTCGGCATCATGGTGCCTGGACGGAGTGAGACGCATAGTGTTTATTGATGCTCTTGTCCCGACCCGATTACTGGCGTAGTATGGGATTCCGCTTCAACGATAGTTACCAAGATGAATGCGACCTCTCTACATCTCTGTGTCCTGGTTCACTTCTCTATTTCCCCCTCATAGGTTTGACTTGTGTCATGTGACGCCTTGGCGTGGGAAGATCATTTCCGTCCTTCAACGGAAAGTTTCCGCCTTATCTTGTTCAATAATCACGCCATCATGCATCATGCGTCAGCAACCCCATCACCTCTGTTAATGAGTTTTCACAAACATAGGAGATTGGACTTACTCTTAGTAGCCGCCCGTCGGAAAGACGCGTAATGTGCAAGCACGAATTCTATTATCCGAAAAGTCAGAATTAACGTACTAATGTACATACGTTGTGGAGGAGTCCCTCTTCAGGTCAGGTACGATAGGTTGCTTGCTTCTATGGAATATACTCTGATACAGAAGCATTCCCGATAACAAGCCGAGTGATGTACCTCGTCGCTATGACTTTTTTACGTCGCGACCATGCACCGATAGGTATGCACCTCTCGTTTCAATGTACATGATTTATATTAGGTATCTAAGCAGCGCGTCGGCGACTACCACGGGATTGATTATCGGAACCGTTCATGGGCGAATTCGGGAGTTAACCGACGCACCCGATCATGCTGTTGCGGGACATGTGAGCTTGCGTCGGCGTAGTTCGGCGTCGACCAATGCCACGAATCAAATGATGCTTGATTTTGTAGCCTGCTCCTCGGAAGGCAGATGCAGAGCAGTGCAGAAATGTTTGTTGAAGTGCGGCGATGTCCGAGCTGCTGTTCATCTTAACTCAAACATGTGGCATTCAACGCCGTTGCGCGCTTCCCCACACTTTCATACTTATTTTGATCGTAAGTATTTTTAGCCCGATACCGTGCCGGATCACTTATCATCACAGAACGGCAGATGTAAATGTGATGGAGCTCAAGGGCGTTATCAGTTGACCAGACTTGATGAGTTATCAGAAATGGATAAGTATCCCAATCAAACATCATATCTTGTTCCTCTTGCTCGAGGTACCCTCCGTTGCTAGAGTCTAGCGACGAATCCCGCTGCACCATAAGCCAGTATCTATGCCTGCCGAATCCTTGCACGAGCTCTCTCGACAAACGACTGCTGGGTCAGTCAAGGTCCAGGTTGATTTTTCAAAATCGGAAAAATCTTGTTGTGAACCCTCTCCCAACGGGTCAGAGAAGGAGGATCAGCTAGACGATATTGTCATCGTAGACGATGATGGTTGGGAAACTGACCCCGACAACCCGCGAAACTGGTCTTTTGCGAAGAAATGGGTTACCGTGCTCATAGTACGTCTTTTAATACATTGGTGTCTTGATTGAAGAAATCCTAACAACAATTCAGGTGTCGTTGTACACCTTGGTTTCACCACTGGCCAGTTCCATGTTGGCACCCGGTTTACCGGAGATAGCCGCAAAATATCACATCACCAACCCTACCGTGGTGGCGTTGACACTCAGCATTTTCTTGCTGTCCTATGCTCTTGCGGTACTTAATCTTCGTCGGTTGATCATTCGACGTCTTTAACATGTATCCTGTTAGCCTCTAGTCTTTGCGCCCTTGTCAGAAATGCATGGACGGCGATGGGTTCTCAACATTGCTAATATCTTCACTGTAATCTTCAGCCTAGGCTGTGCGTTTTCCCCAACGACTGGATCGCTTATTGCATTTCGTTTCCTCTGTTCGTAATTAACCTTGTCCCTCACATCATGTCTTTGTCAACTGACATTTGACATGTAGCCGGTGTTTCTGGAGCAGCGCCAGTCGCCATCGGCGGGGGATGCATCAAGGATCTTTTCCATGAACGGGAGCGGGCCGTTGCTATGGCGGTATACACGTCTGGGCCTTTACTTGGTACGATAATGATGATCGAGAAAGGATGAAACTGTTACAGACCTTGACTTTGTAGGACCCAGTCTCGGACCCATTGCCGGGGGTTTCATCGCTCAAAGTATCGGTGTCAAATATATCTTCATCATTCTCGCCGGTGTGTCCTGGGTATTGTTTTACAATGGAGCAGTTTCCATAACCTGTGCACAGTGGCTTGCGGTGTAGTTTCTCTGATCGCTATTCTCTTCCTTCGGGAGACGTACGCGCCTGTCATAAAGATCAAGAAGCTCAGTAAAAATGCGAACGATCCTGAAAAGGCCGAGAAGCTTCAACTATTGCGTACGCCCAGCGAGAAGAAGTGGAAGATCATAGGGGAGAACCTCGTGCGACCGATCATGTTGCTCACCTGCAGTTTCATTTGCTTCATCCTCAGTCTCTACTTAGCTTTGTATGTCCCAACTGTTACGCCTATATGCGCTATTGACGTGTTTTTTTTTTTTTTTTGATCTTTCCTAGCTTGTATGGTGAGAAGAATTGAGAGATGACTATGATTTGAGCTCACCGCAAGCAGGCATCAACTACTTGATGTTCACTACTTTTGCCGGTACGTCCTATACTATGTAATTAGCACGATGTCAGACGATAATCAAATTTGCAATCCAGACTTGTTCGCAAACAATTATGGCTTCGGGCCTGGCCTGTCCGGCCTGGCGTATCTAGGTATGGGTGTGGGCTTCGTTCTCGCGACAGTGTTTGGCGCTCCGATGGCCAATAGCATGTACAAATACGTAAGTGCCTATTACGAGTCCTCGCGAGGCCAATGCTCAAACTACGACCTCTAGCTCGCGGATAAAAACGGTGGAAAGGGTGAACCTGAGATGCGCATGCCAGCGATGCTCATTGGCTCAATTTTCGTTCCCATAGGCTTGCTGTAAGCACACACTCTCGTCTTCCAATTCAACTCTCAAATTTCCCTTGTTGTTTTTATTATTTTTAGGTGGTACGGATGGTCGGCCCAAGCCCAACTGCATTGGATAATGCCTATATTTGGCTCTGGTATATTTGGCATTGGCATGATGACTTGTTTGTAAGTTGAACGTTCCGAGTTCGGAGATCTCCATCCCCCAGCCTCAAGTGTGGCTAACGCGCCATTTAGCTTGCCAATACAGCTCTACCTTGTGGACGCGTTCAAATACGCCGCGAGCGCGCTTGGTGCAACAGCGGTAAATTTCCCCCCCCCGTGTCCCACTTTATTTATATATCTCAATTTGTTTTCTTTTCCAATGTAGGTATTGAGATCCCTATTTGGGTTCGCCTTTCCGCTCTTTGGTCAACAAATGTTCAACGCATTGACTGTTGGAGGTGGAAATTCGGTAATTCATCTCTCTCTCTCTCTCTCTCTCTAGAAATTTGTTTTTTTGAAGTTGACGACAACTCATTACAGCTACTCGCTGGCGTCGCCATTGTTCTTGGCATCCCTTTCCCGATTTTGATATACTACAAGGGAGCTGCGATGCGGGCGAAAGGCTCGATGACAAAGTAGAGCCGAAGTAGAGCCGAAGGCGTTGAAAAATAAATAAATTGCAACTTGATGCAACTTGATGCAACTCGTTGTACTAATCAGGAGAATGTATAAAATAAAATAAAAACAATGTATTAAATACTCAAAATCAAGCATCCTTGTCGTCCGTCCTCTTTTTCCCGCGGAATCCTTCCCCAAAAAAGAGGCTCGCTTTTTTAGGCTCTTTTTGCACTTACAATTGTATCGTCCTATAGGAAAGGCACGGGTAGCTTCGTGCTGGAGCAATATGGGATTCTGATCCGCGACGGGCGACCGACTCCTACAAGTTGCTGTGCAAAGATCACACACACACTACTTATGCGAAAACGCCCGATGTCAAGTGACAACTTTAGCCTCCAAACCCCACAAAAAATCATATTTCTGCATTAAGGCATAATCCACTTGTAATGATAATGAAAAAAAAAAAAAAATGAAAAAAAAGTTTTTCGTGTAAATAACTTGCGGTATCGCACACAGACCGGGATATTGGATGTTTTGACAACAAAAACCAATTTTTATGTAAAGCCTTGAATAAGAAAAAAAAGAAAAAAAAAAGAAAAAAAAGAGGTTGTCACCCATACAAAAAGCAAGATGAATAAGGAAGGTATCCAGCGAGTGCCCCAATGTCCAGCAGTGCGAGAAAAGGTATATTTTCAATGACGCTATTCATGTGATGAAAGCATGCCCTTTGAGAATGACCAGGAAAAAAAAAAAAAAAACCCCTCGATCCGACCTACCAACCAATAAATACACTCGATAACGCATGATAGAATGATGAGTGAGGTATGGTCATAGCGGCAATAGTAGCAGCAGCAGCAGTGATATGAACGTCAAGGGGAGTGGCCGGATGAGGGACAAAGTCGACCGTCGCGCCGCGCCATTAATCACGGATATAAATGACGAGCTGCACTGGGTATCGAGTGCCCTGGCGCCCGAATTATACGTCTCCGCAAGGGCCTTCAAGTCGGCCACCTGCGTCGCATCCTGGAGGGCACCGAGATATATGTTCATAATATCCTTTGAGCACGGTGAACACGTCGGGACAGCGCTATTCGGGAACGCGATGTTGAGGGGGAGCTGGTAAATGTACAAGTCGGACGGATTCGAGTTTTGGACGGATTCGACGTAGCAGTAGGCATTGGTGGCGGGATCAATGTGGCACGCCGCGTCGTACATGAGGCCGTAGGCTCGCAGACCTGGGAGAGAGGGAAAAAGAGAGAAGAGAGAAGAGAGAATAAAACAATACAAACCGCGTGAGCGTGAGCAAATGAAAGGAGTCAAATGACCAGCGTACCCGTAAGCGTATCCGTCGCGATCGGTGTATTTGTTTGCAATTCCCTTGGACACGATGTCTGTAGCTGTCCCTCAAACCACTCCATGTTCGCGGCGCATTGGTCCTTTCCTGGAGTGACATTACACGTTCCCCAGATGAGGATGTTTGCCAGGGAGAGGTTTGTCTGGGCCTAGAGAGTCACACGATCAGAACCGGCTGTCGTCAAGAAAACGAGAGAAGGTGACTCACGTTCATAAAATCGTCGGAGCTATCGTAAAGCATCGAAAACGGACGACAGGACCGAAAAGCCAGCGAGTTGGTCATATTGGTAAAAAAGTTGACGCAGGCGACGCTCATGTTGTCGGAAGGGATTCCAGCGGAGAAGGGTTGGGGGAAGGAGTTGGGTAGAACGGGGGGAGAAGATGGAACTGTCGGGAGAGGCTGGTGAGGGGCGGGGGCGGTTGGCGAAGGAGAATGGACGGAGGGTGCGACGGCGGAGCTCATGACGAGGGCACTGGTGGCCGAAGGCACTGTTCTTGCGGTGGACACGAGGGTGGCAGGAAGAGTGGACCAAAGGGCAGCCCTTGGGATGAGATTGGGGTGATGGTAGCGGGCTGCCGTGAGACGGAAGAGGGAAGAAATGAGGAGGAGGAAGTGGAGGGTCGGCCATGGAAAGTCATGCATAAGGAACGATTTGAGAAACGAGCGACGTTAAAATGACGGAAAACAGTTGAAAGCATTAAATCACTCCGTCACACCATCCGCCTGACTCGTCACACCCGCCGCCATCACCACCCGCCGCTGCCTCGCTCGCACCACCCGCGCCCACTTGTCCCGCATGTACAGTGTATTCGCCATCTGTGCAGCAGGATGCGTCTTTAGCTCCTCCACACTCTCAGGCTGCGACTGCAATTTCATCCCCACCACGGCACTCCGACGGGCCGACTTGCCGTATTGCTTCACAAACAACTCCTCCACCAAAACCGCAAACCGCGCTTCCCGCTTGATCACCCCCCAGCCCCGCTCCCACGCCACGCCTTGTACCGTCACAGTTTGCGCGTCCACCCAAAGCATCGCCCCCACCTCTTCCACCTGCGCCAGACTGAGCACCTCTTGAGAGAACCGCATCGCCGCGTCAAACGAAGTAAATCGGAAGAACCCATTCAGCACCGGCTGCTTCTCAAGCGCCACCAGCCCGTCGCTACTGCCTTGGCGCGGCACGTTATTGTACACAACGTACCACCCACGCGTGTACAGCGGCCGAATCACGCGCGCAAACTCCTCGTCTGTACACGCCTCGTCGTCGCCCACCCCCAGAGCCTGGGGCTGCGGGAGTACCTCTGGAATCGGAAGCGGCGTCACCCCCTCCAAACTGGGCGTCGCCACCACGTCGTACGATCCTCGCTCCTTGAGGATCAACGCGTCGTCCGCCTCCCGCTGCCTCTTCTTGATATACGCCACATTCGGAGGAATATGCCGGTGCTTCCACGGCGTGTCGAACCCACGCCCCGACCGGAGATACTTTATGAACATCCTCTCGGCCGCAATCGCGAGTCGCACGTCAAGCAGGGATATCCCCGGCCCAACGCGCGTTCCCTCCTCTTTCAACAGACTCGGCGCGTCGTGACACCGGTGCGTGCCGCAAAAGAGAGCGACGCGGTAGGCCTCTTTTGACGACCCAAACGGTCGGATGGCCACAAATGGCTCGTGGTGGCGGTGGCGGTGGTGGTGCTGTTGTTGTTGCTGCAAAATCTCACCCGGCTTGGTGGATCAAAAACAACGAAGGGGGGGGAAGCTCACCTCGCACTCCGAGTTAACCATCTCGGTCAGGTCTTGCAGGAACGCCTTGGTGTTGACAGCCCATCGGAAGTGGAACGTGCGCCGGAGGTACGGAACAGAGAAGACGCCCGAACGAAGTTCCCCGTCGGCTGTCAGGTAGAGGTTGCGATGGAAGTGGGCAACAGACCAACGGTACCAGTAGAGCGGCTTGAGATATTTTACAAAATCGTCGTCTGTGATGTAGACGGTTGGACTTGTGGCAGGTGGGGGAGGCGGAGGCTTTGGAAGCGTGACCTTGCGTAGTCTTTCTATCGCAGGCAGTGGATGCTGTTGGCGGAACATGTTGCTGGTAAACAACGCCAAATACAATCACAATATTTAATAAAAAATACTAAAATTCACAATAAATAAAAATAATATGTTACCTAGTTGCTGGTGGTGGTACATGTGCTATGCTATGCCTTTTTGAACCAAGTTCTTCTACTTTCATCAGTGCGCCCTCTCAAGCGCTCTCATAACACGCCCCCATGCATGGTCCAGCGTATCATATACAGCAACATCCACCACCCCCAATACACACGTATTTTGCCATACTCCTTGAATAAACGCCGCCCGATGCATCAGCGATGCCACGTCGTTTTCATCCTCAGGCGCAAGCGCAGCGAGCAGCACGTCCCCCCGTTTTGTGTACAGATACGAGTACAGCACCGGGAATGCCGCCGGCACCGGAAGCCGAAATGGCACAACGGGTATCCTGTGCGACGTTTCTGATCCGGATGATGATGTCGACGCTTCAGGGAGGGCTGGCAGGTTGGCACAGTGTGCAGAGAACACCAGCTGATGTGCGGGGAAGAGTGTCACTTTAGTTTTGCCCGCCACGCTGGCAGATGAACAGGACGATGGCGATGATGGCGATGATGGCGATGATGACGACGATGAGGATGAGGATGGTGACGATGACGAGTATACGGCGAGCATATGCGTGGGTGGGTTGACCTTTGCTTCATCTGATTCTGAATCGAGCTCCACATCGAGCTCAGCGGGGAGGCCTGTAGAGTGTGGAAGACAAGCCTGCACGTATCGCAACGATGCTAGCATCCTAAAAGAAGTACAAAAAAAAGATGGGTCAGAGATTGCCTAAACAGCAGAGTAAAGGAGGGGGGGTTACTTACTGCGGCGCAACAACGGCGAGTTTGTCTCGGACATACTGAGGTGGCAGACCTCTCAGTTCTGGGTATGCCTCTTCAATGATGGACATGTCTATCTCCCGCAGCGCAGGTCGGGGCAGGGTGCGGGGCAGACGGATGCGGGTCGTGCTCGTTGGCACTGCCGCGGTCGCCATATGGACAGGGGAAGGGGACCTGCGGTTGACGAGAGCAGCCTTGTTCGAAAGTGGAGTTCTGACTTGCTGGATAGCCATTCGCTGATGCTTGGCTAGGATACGCTTAACAGGCGGGCATGAAGAGGAGGAGGACGAGAGAGATCTGCGAAGGAAACGGTGTGGAGAAGGAGGGCGAGACTTGTTGACAAATCGAGCGACCATGGTGAGGGCTGGGTGTGGACGACAGCGAAGAGGAGGAGGACAAGACGTGAGTGGAAATGTTTGGGTTGGGATGAGGTTTATATACTTCTCGCTCGTCCATCCGGCCTCTGCCGTCATCCACTTCGTCCGCTCGATTGATTCTCGATTGGATTTTTTATTCCCTCATTTGGAAGGTTTACTTTCCAAATAAGGAAGTTGTAGACACTTGTGGGTCCATGATTTATTGGATTGGTTTCCTCATTATTGCCTTTTCAGGCAATTCTTCCTATCCGGCTAGCTTACCCATTTCGCCCTTTTCATTGAGAAATGAAGGCAATGCTCCGGTTAAGCAAGTCAATCCATCAAATGGCGCAACTGGAACACATCATCCGCCATACCGCTTCCATTTTTTGTCCCTCACCATCCCATGACAAAGGGTTTGAACCATGGCCTAATCGCTTCAGGAATCCCTGCCTCGTGCATCCTGACTTTTTTCCATGACAGTCATGCCTTCCTCTGGGCATCTCACGCGAGAATCGGACAAGTAAACTATTGGAGAGACTACCAAATCCAGCTCAAGTCTCGGCAACGAACCCTGAATAGTTCATTTGTTTATCGTCCGAGTAATCATGTTGGGTCTACTAAGATGTGAAGCTATCAAGTTCGAGCGCTCAGCGCTAACACCTTGCCGAGGTCGCAACTGAACCGCAATTGCCTCTCCTTTCATTGGAAAAGTATATATACCTGCGGACCCTTGTTAAATGCAAAATGAGAAACCGATCTGCCATCTCCCGCGCCATAAACGATAAACAAGGGAAATCAATTGAATAAGTAACAACGAAAACAAAAGGTTGAACTACTCTACGGTTGGAACAATGAAAACTGACAGTCTCCATTTAGGGTTCATCATATATGGCAATCACCCTCTTGAATGCCTCATCGATTTGGTTTTTCAGATTGATGGCTGCTCCCTTGTCGCTGAGCTACAATGGTGAAATGAGCTTTGACGAAGAACGATTTGTAGAAACCACAAACCGGTGCTAATGCAATTAGAGTGTTCCCCAAATCTATCGCACCGTCGTGGATTGCCTCAAGTTGCTGTAGGACGAGAGGGACAGCGTAACGTGGAAAGGCATTCTTTTTCTTTCCAAGAGTGTCTAATGTTTCCATGATAGTTGGCGTAAATCCTTCAACACTGTGGAGGACATCATTTGCATCTTTGTCAGAAACACTGTGAATGTCCTGGATCCCAAGAGAAGTCAGGTTATTCGATTAGTTCGCTAGAAACTATATACTTTAGCATCGCCATTGCACGTGTTGATATCCCGTTGGACTTGCTGGCCTTTTCCATAGACAGTCTGATCAAATATCAGACTACGCTTAATCTTCATTAAACCACTTACCAACTCCTGTTGAGGAGTAACTGTTGTACCAATAGAATTGACGGCATAGGAAAGGCCAAATATGTCGGTAGAGAGCACGGCCAGATCCTCTTTGAACTTGCTGATAGTACTGCGCGGTTGTATAGGAAAAGTGAAAGCGAGGGTGGATAGCGTAGCAAGGAGGGAGAGAATGGACAGAGACGTGGATTTAAACATGGTGACCACTGCGAGGGGGGACTATGGCTGTTTCAATTCGCTTTTATACTCTCTTGGTAGTGGGCTTGTCCTTCCAAACGGTGCCCAGTAGTACTAATCGGAAGCGAGTATGGTTCATGTTTCATGGCTAGTAGCGTGTAAGTTTGCTGGGTCATACCCTATGTCAAAATGCCTTGTTGCGTAAACCCACCGCTCTGACATGTGAGGAGAAAGAAGCCGAGTGACAATCCAGGAAACAGGCGTCCCACGAGCGGGTTGTACTAGTCCAAAAGAGATGGATATTCACGAAGGGTCTTCAAACAATAGCCTTCCGCACATCTCGGGACGATGATTGACAGTCGGTCTAAATGCATTGACACTAGTTTCATGTATGAAAGGTTTTGCTATTGACAATGGAGATGCAGCGAGCTGACTCCTGAGGCCTGAGTCCTAAGCCGGCGTCAGCGTCACTCTTCAGAACGTTCAGGGTTGCAGCAACTCATCGCATCGGTTAAGATCCCCTTCGACAACCTGAACTGCAGCATCGACGGCTAGTTGGAAGTCCACGCGAAAGGCCTATTATAGCATTGGAAGCTTACATGAACCATTCTAGAGCCAGGATGGACATGTTTTGGTTAAATGGGAGAGTCCGTGCAAAGTGGAAAGCACTGGAAAAAATGTAGACGCAAAGCACGGTGCGTATTGTAAGGCAGATCATTGATGAAGGCTCTGACTGGTTCCAGCTCGCTTCGCGCTCGGCAAACCAATTTGGAACGCCCATACATCACATCTGCTCCGAATATCGTCGTTCCTGTCACAAATTTTTTCGCGACATCAGGAAGCATGTGAGACGTGGGTACAGAAGGAACGTTAGATATCAAGCTGGTGCGTTACCGTATATATGTCTGCTAACGTACTAACCCGACTGCGACTAAAATAATGACGGGCAAATGAGTAGAGTCTCCTTAATTCAAGCACCCATGTGTCGCATCTTTTTTGATAGGAGGCTCAATCCTGCGCTGTTATGTCTGCGAGGGTTCGACAAGCATGAGTGAAAACCTGATTATCGTGTTTGAATGGTGTTTAGAAATTGAACATTAGTGAGCCCTGGCTGGTGCGTTGCCGTACATCTACTGCTATGAAAATAATAATTTTTTGTTTTCATATCTTGCAAGGGACCGAAATAGATAGGTAGGATTGGTACTTCACTCTCCCAGGGCTCATGGCTCTGGGTCTACTGTGATTCCCTTGAGGCCTCGGTTTGGTGTTTCTTCCGTGCCTTTTAAATATAGGTCCACTTGCATTACCGTTATGAAGACTATCCCACAGGCGACTTGCATTTGGGCAATTGAAATCCGTGACAGATTCTAGGTAAGCCAGTGTCTTGCGTCATGAGTTGTGAAATATGGACATGGAAAAGAGACGTTAACATTACTGCCAGTGCCCATATATTGCTCCCGTCTTTGAACAGCATTGGTCAATCGTAGGTTGGTGGATATGCTCTCTTAGCTAACGTGACAGGAAAACAGAATAAGAGGCCAAACAAAGAGCAGTGCCTTTCTCTCAGACTTCAGGGCATCTATGGTCAATCCATCTAAGCTCGCTAAGCCCTATCTCGCGCTCTCGTCGACTTCAATCAGCAAGGTTAAACCCAGAAAAACAGAGGTTGGATTTAGACACGGCTCTGTTGTCTACTGTAGGATAGAGCCGTAGAGCTCATGGCACCACAGAGTACATCCTTATGGACACTTGGATGAAAGCACGCTGGCATCTGTCCCAAAAACATCAACCCTGTTATATGTACCGAGAAAAGACAATATAAAGTCCAAAGATCACGAATTTTGATACGGACGCCCAATCGACTAACAGTTTAGTACATTGCTCATAGGACAAACTTGTATCGACCATCGCTACATGCGTTAGCCAAATAGATATAAAATCAGAGCCGTACACAACTACATCTTTCTTCCTCGCACCATCGTGACGCTTTTTGTCCAACATCACATCGATCAGTTTCCGAGATCGCAGTACGTTCTCGGATATCGGTAACCGGTTGGCGATATCAAAATGTTGCATGAAGGAATAAAAAGTGCGGAGTCTACTCTGCTCTGCGACACTCTATAACAGCTCGTACACAAGGTGTGTGTTTGGAAAAGAAAAGAAAATAGGATAAGCATTTCTAGGAGGCGGTCATGCAGAGCGTCGAATTATTAGTGATGAAGAGGTCGTTACCAAATCAAATGGTCGAATAATTTCATCAATAGACTGCCAGAGAGATTGACCGCCAATCGTCCACAGGAGCTGCTGGAGCGGGTTCCAGATAATGTGCTGGATCTGCTGCCAGATGGACTTTCTGCCAACATTCATATGTATATGGTGTACGCCATTTCCGATCAGTTTTTGCAAAGGAACCTCGAAAGTTTATGAGGAGAGCCATACTTACCCCTCTTGACGCCCTTGGACGACTCCCTGACGAGCTTTTAAACAACGAATGTGCGAAGTGTCAGACGAAGCGGGATTTGCCAGCGAGGTACAGAGACATGTACGAAGGAATAATGGTATATGAATTTAATTCAATTCAATGAAACCAACTGAAGCAGTCATGCCGGAAGATCCGACAAACGATATTTCGAGCAGCAATACACCCCATGCTACCAACCAAACTATCCGGGAGTGCCTTGCTACTACGCTTTCCCCTAAGGTGTGGAAGGCGGCACTCAGGCCTCTGCCTACTGAAGCACCAGCAACTTTATTGCCTAGTCCTATGAGAAAAATATATGTAAAACCGATAGAAACAAGACTAGAAAATAAGGATGGAACAGTTTCCGATCAAGGTTATCAAGTGTATTCCTTCAGCGTCCCTAGAGAACTTGTCAGAAGATTTCATTGACGTGCTACGGGAAGTACTGAAGCCCGAGAATTTCTAAGGGGAGGATTTGGCAGCAACATGTAATTGAAGTGAACTAATCAATTCTACGGGCGACCTGTCGGAAATAGGCGTCCATATCACTTACGAGTCAATGGTATGTATCTTGATGTACGACTATCATGGAAAAGGTGAGTCGGACAACATCAGGGGAATAGTTTGTGCGATTACTTCCTCAGTGGCCCTCGCCATAAATCCTCCATTCTCGATTCTCGACCAATTTTAATTCCTCCCTCCCAACCTTATTTTTCTACAGTCTGTGATTCCTGCTCCTGGTGCCCCTCCCATCTACCTGATACCTGTAATCACTCCTAACCTATGTCTGCTCTGAACCGCCAAACTTTCTAAACGCCGAATTCTCAACACACATTTATTATGGACATCAATCTACATGGTATTTATGACAAACACGGAAAATCGGAACGACATAAAACAAAAAGGTAGAATTTAAGTGCTTATCCACACGCCTCCGTCTGTCGCTAGGAATAGGCGCCAATCGCTTTTTGGAACGCGGCATTAATTTCGTTTTCGATGCGCATTGCCTCTTCCTTGTCATTGGGCTATGATGGTGTAATCAGCTTCAAACAAGTATGCTCTACCATCGAAAGACTACCAACCGGTGTTAACGTATTCAGAGCGGCTTCCAACTTTGTCGAACCATCGAATAAGGCCTTGAGTTCTTGAGGGATGAGTTGAATGACAACAGGCAACCGTTCAAAGTCATTCTTTTTTGTAACCATATTATTCAACGTGCCGACAATAATCGGTGCAAGGCCTTGAAAAATATCAAGAATAGCTTGGACGTTGGCATCCTCGTAACATTGCTGAAGATCCCCATTGACAAGGTCAACTTGCTTTTTGATTGCCTAGTGAGTATGCATTAACGTCGTGCAATTGATGACCAAAAATGCCAGTTACTTACAAGTGCTTGGGCGTAGTTGAAGTCAGCCCCTACAGCATTAACAGCTGAGGCAAGCTTGGACGAGTCTGTAGAGAGCTGGCGTAGACATTGTTCTAACGCTCCTACGTCACCACGCAGTGCAATGGGAGACGCGAGAACAATGCCAGATAGAGAGGCGAGGAGAAAAAAGATAGTAAAGCTCAGCTTGAGCATGGTGGGCGGGAAGACAAAGGATATCTTGAGGTTTCCCACCAATTCACTCCCTCTTTATACCAGCGCATAGTAAATGAGAGATCCTTGCAACTTGTTGCGTTCGGACGCATCTCTCGAGTCTCGCCAGTGACAAGAGGCTGGATATTGTTATTCTCGTGTCATCTGTTCCACGACTGTTCGGCCAGTGTGTTTTCCTTGACTTGGAGAACGAGGTGTTTGGACGGCGTGTGCAATTGAACATATCCGATAATGGATTAGCATGACTGCAAGAATGCACTAATGGACGGTAATTTCCTTTCCTGGCAATACCGAAATTGGCGCACCCGAGATTGCTCGGTTTGGTGCTTTTCGCATATAGGCTGAGCCTATACCCTCACCGTGCTGAGCAACCCGCGTCACCGCCGCCATGGGCATCGTCGAAAATGTCTGTCCCAAATCCCTCTCCTCATCAGCGAAGTCTGGTTAGCCAAGTTAGCCACATCCCAGTGACATCTCCTCTTACCGTCCTTAATTCAGGCACCCATCTGTCTGCGAGGGTTACAAACATGAGTGAAAACTTGATTATCGTGTTTGAATAGTGTTTAGAAATCGAACGTTAGTGAGCCCCGGCTGGTGCATTGCCGTACATTTACTACTATGAAAATAATGATTTTTTGTTTTCATATCTTGCAAGGGACCAAAATAGATAGGTAGGATTGGTGCTTCACTCTCCCCGAGCTCATGTCTCTGGGTCTACTGTGATTCCCCGGAGGCCTCGGTTTGGTGTTTCTCCTGTGCCTTTTGAATATAGGTCCACTTGCATTACCGTTATGAAGACTATCCCACAGGCGACTTGCATTTGGGCAATTGAAATCCGTGACAGATTCTAGGTAAGCCAGTTTCTTGCGTCGTGGGTCGTGAAATAAGGACACGAGAAAGAGACGTTAACATTACTGCCAGTGCCCATATATTGCTCCGGTTTTTGAAGGATCCATTTCCCCGTGCTCTCTTAGTAGTTGACGTCGCGACTAGGAATGCAAAATAAGAAGCGAAACAAAGAGCAATGCCTTTCAAAGGCTCTCAGACTTCAGGGCATCCACGGTCAATCCATCTAAGCTCGCCAAGCCCTATCTCGTCCCTCTCGTCGACTTCAATTCGCAAGATTGAACTTTAGAGGTTGGATTCGGACACGACTCTGTTGTGATTGAAACGATCGTGTCTATCGTTTCCATCGATGGCCAATAGCTGATACAAACTTGGAAAAGATCCACCGTGAGGCAAAAGACCTTTCTCAAAACAAAAAATAATACAAGGTCACGGATTTTGATACGGACGCCCAATCGACTAACAGTTTGGTACATTACTCATAGGACAAACTCGTATCGATTATCGCTACATGTAGCATCCAAATAGATCAGCCGTACACAACCACACCCTTCTCCCTACACCATCGTGGCGCTTCTTGTTCAACATCACATTGATCAGTTTCCGAGGTCACAGTACATTCTCAGATGGGATATCAGTAACCAGTGGGCAAAATGCTGTATGAAGGAATAAAAAGTGCGGAGTCTACTCTGCTTTGCGACACACTGTAGCCGCTCGTACGCAAGGTGTGTCTGGAAAAGAAAAGAAAATGGGATGCGCTAGAAGCACTATCTCTAGCTACCATTGGAGGCGGTCATAATTATTAGTGATGGAGAGGACGTTACCAAATCAAATGGTCGAATAATTTCATCAATAGACTGCCAGAGAGATTGACCGCCAATATTCTGCAGGAGCTGCTAGAGCGGGTTCCAGATAATGTACTGGATCTGCTGTCAGATGGTCTTTCGGCCAACATTTCTATATGGTGTACACCATTTCCGATCAGTTTTTGCAAACGAACCTCGAAAGTTTATGCGGCGAGTCATACTTACTTCTCTTGACGCCCTTGGATGACTCCCTGACAGGCTTTTAAACAACGAATGTGCGAAGTGTCGGACGAAGCGCCCTGGCACGAGAGGGATTTGCCAGCGAGGTACAGAGATATGCACGAAGGACTAATGGTAAGTGATTCAATGAAACCAACTGAGGCAGTCATGCCGGAACTGATCCGACAAACGATATTTCGAGCAGCAATACACCCCATGCTACCAACCAAACTATCCAGGAGTGCCTTGCTTGTTACTACGCTTTCCCTGAGGTGTGGAACGCGCGGCACTCAGGTCTCTGCCTACTGAAGTACCAGCAACTTTACCGCCTAATCCTCTGAGAAAAGTATATGTAAAACCAATAGAAACAAGACTAGAAAATAAGGATGGAACAGTTTCCGATTAAGGTTATGAAGCGTATTCTTCCAGCGTTCCTAGAGAACTTGTCAGAAGATTTCATTGACACGCTACGGGAAGTACTGAAGCCCGAGAATTTCTAAGGCGAGGATTTGGCATGTAATCGAAGTGAACTAATCAATTCTACGGGCGACCTGTCGGAAATAGGCGTCCATATCGCTTACGAGTCAATGGTATGTATTTTGACTATTATAATAGTGTCAGATTGGATTAATGGAAAACGTGAGTTGGACAACATCAGGGGAATAGTTTGTGCGATTACTTCCGCTCAGTGGCCCTCGCAATAAATTCTCCATTCTCCATTCTCCAATTTCAATTCCTCCCTCCCAACCTTTATTCTTCTACAGTCTGTGATTCCCATCTACCTGATACCTGTAAATTTAGTGTTGCCAATGGCTGACTAAGCTCGGCTTCGGCTACTCAGCCATGCTTAAGCCGATCATACACAGCTGGGAAAAAAAACATCCGTCACACGGATTGTGATGACACATTTTTTTTTTTTTTTTTTTTTTTTTTTCGCATGGTAACGTAGGTTTATTCGACCAGAAGTAAGCGTACCATATTACAGGATGGAGAAATACAAGGGCTACTTCTACACTATGGACTTGGCCGTTCGAGAATGGTACTTACGCGGTTTACAGGCTAAAATAGTGATGGTGCAGGTGGGGCATTGTGCTGGGTCACTAAGTGACCGGGAGTTAGCTAGTAGTGTCGGGGCACGATTGGGCAGGCTGAGCATTGCGCTGGGTTCTATGAAAGACATTGCGCTGATTCCAGGCCTTCTCCAAGGTGGAGAGGACCTGGGGCTTATAACGGGCCCTATAGAAAGGAGATGTGCGATGGGTGGCATCATGGGGACCACTACAATTGATGCATTTTGTTTGTGCAAAAGAGGTGTCCAAATGGATGGTGTTGTTGTGGGCCGTGGATGGGTGGGGGCCAGTGCATCGGGTGCACCATGGGAGTTTCAATCAGCAGACGTGGGCAGTGTGGCCCCACTGAAGGCAAATACCACACTGCGGAGATATCAGGACTCCCTCAGCGTGACGCCTAAGAGCCCCAACTAGCGAACAAGACAGGAGGAGAAGGGGAAACCCGAGAGAACTCGACTGAGGTGTTACGATATGGACTTTTTCTTTATTTTTCTCTATTTTATTCAGAGGCCTACAGACGTATAACAAGGCGCGAGCATACGGCGCGGGACCCCTATCCAGATATGGCAGGAGGATTATATAACCCAGGGTGGCTATACGATCAGGGCTATTAGGGGATATTGGGTGAAACGGCGTTCGCGGGAAGGGACCGGGAGTCTGGGTGAGTCCGGACAGGTCTGGGAGATGGGTCTGGGTCTTGTTGCTGCGCGTGCATAGCCTTAGCGGCTGCGCAGACTGTGCGCACAGACCAACAGCTCAGGTATATAACGGAATGCGTCTGTAGGTAGGAGTCCTTAAGACTCTAGATTGTTTCCTCCTTGTAGGTCACAGACTACTGTGTCTTAGCTTCGTCTCAATTCATTATCTCTTCTTCGAAGCTTGTGATTGTGTATAAGGATTAGTCCTAACATAATCTAGAGTCTTCCATATCACACCCTTCGTCGTTGGTCACAGCGCGGAGCAAGTCTTGCTCGTCATCGCGGACAGTGACAAGGAGAGTTTCGTTCAAGTAAACCGTCTGACTCTGTACACGTTACAGCACGTGTCTACAGACAGCCTCGAGGAGTCTAGGCGACATCGACTTCAACAGCAGATAGCCTCATCTTACCGTTGTAAGGTGACTATGGCCACTTGGCTACTGGCGATAAAACAGTATTAGACGAGAGCTTGGAGTGCGCTGTAGTCGACCGGGCAGGGTCTTACAGGCACCAGCACTAGTACTGCGGAAAAGGGGGCGGAACCCTTGAAGACAATCCATTTGTGTGTCGTGTATCAAGGAGATACAGTCTGAGAATACCAATTACGTATCGGATCTATTGATCTGAGCACGAGGACATCTCAGTGAAGACCCGGGCACCACACATCTGGGTCAGTTGGTGGAATCAAATCAAACATTCGAGTGCGGGTGCGTTATTGACCGCATCGGACAGTGAACGTATTAGGAAGTACGTTTACGGAAGAAGAGGCAATATCCCTCTACTTGAGGCGTCATTGGAATCGCGGATCTAACAGGATCAAAACATAAACAGGAATGGCTGGGCTATTCAACTTCGTATTGCCAAGGGCCGGCATGACCCTTGAAGAAATCGGGATCATCTTCTTGATCGGATGGGCGCAGGGGTGCGCAGCAAAGAAATCACCTGTAATATCAATCAAGGAGGATCGGATCGACAACCGACCTCGCGATGCACATGTCAGGGCTTGGCAGCGCTGGCAGAAGGAACAGAGACAGCTTCAAAAGGAAATGAAACGTCAGGAGAGATTAGTGGCATGGCGCGCTGAAGAAGCGGCCATCAAGGAACAAGAAGACGTGTGGCAAGAATTGCTAAAGATACGCCACGAACAGTTAATGCAAAAGCGCCGGTTCAAGGAACTCGAGCAACAAATAGCAAAAGAAAGGAAGACCCTGGAAGATGTTTTAAATCAATTGGAACCAGGATCTGCGGTCAGGGAGGCACTATTCAACACGCCTTCAAATATCGAGTTGCTGTTGATTAGTTTCAATGTCTATACATTGAAACATGATGGGCTCGTGTTGACAACCAAAGAGCGGAATCGGCTGATGCATGCCCTAAACGGAAATATAGAAGGGGCGGTGGAAATTCATCGCCGATACAGCAATTTTACAATGCATCCTGATATCCCCGGATACTGTTATCTTAGCATGATCAAAGTACAGTACTGGAGCCAGTACAACTGGCCTGCCTATCCCCGAATAGTCGAGTTGGTATCATGGGACCCTAGACTCCGAAACACCAGGGCGCGTATTACCATTAGGCCAACTCGGGGAGTCGATAACTGTTACCATGTGGAGCCTAGTATGGATGGACTCCAGGCCTGGAGGTATATGTTCTTTCTAGAACGAACGGGATCAGGATATAAAAAGCTCGGAGCCTTCCGGTTCACAACTGACATGCTCGCAAGTATGTACAATGCATTAACGGGATGGCGAACGACGTGGGCGGAAGAAACAGAATTGCCAGCCCCTGTGGGAGCCACCCCTGCCCAAGTAGCTGCACAAGAGGATGTCATTCAAAGACAACAGATGGCGCGGGAAGAAACAATTGCCGCAATCGGGCAAGTTGTTGCCGGAATTGTAAATGAATATCGACAAGCAAACCCTATACCACCACCAACACCGCTGACTAAAGCCGAGATGCCAGATTATTATGAAGGAAATCCCCGCATGGTAGATGGGTGGCTAAGGCAGATGAGAACGTACTTCACACTGGCCCGAGAAACTCAATTAGATCAAAAGATCTCCATCTGCTTATATCGGATCAGAAAAGGAAAAGATAATCGAGCGGGAGATTGGGCGGGCGTGAAACTGAAAGCAGTCCAGGATGCGGACCAAGAATACCAAAATGAGATGGTTAATTCTGGATGGCCAACCAACCTGTCTTGGGCTTCGCTAAATCAAGGTGTTATCGTGAATGATCATGAAATCAGACGTCCCTTAAGAAATCAGTTCCCTTTTACCTCATGGGAAGACTTTACAATGCAAATGCATGAATTTTTCATGTCAACCGAGACACGAGAAAAAGCAACAGACGCGATCCTGGCTTTGAAGCAAGGAAATACAATGATAGAGGATCATGTAGTCAGGTTCAACGCCTTGGTACCATTGGTTGGGTGGGACAATAGAGCGTTGATCGCATTGTTCAAGCAAAACATTAATCCTGCATTAGGACGAGATCTGATCAGGCATGGGAATCTAGGGGATACCGCAACCCTGAAACAGGTCCAGGATCGGGCAATAGAATTAGCGAGAGCTTATCGTAAAGCAACAGAAGCATACGGGCCGGATAAGCAAAAAGGTGGATATAAGGAAAAAACGGTTGCTAAGGATAGCAAACCAAACCAGTTCCAATACAGCACGCCAACAACATCCAAAGATCCGAATGCCATGGATGTGGATAAGAGTAAGAAACCAGTTACCGGGAGTTGCTATAATTGCGGCAAAGAAGGACACTTTGCACGAGAATGCCCGGAGCCTAGAAAACCCCGATGGAAGGACACAGGGAAGTGGAGGACAAGAGAAGTCAGAATAGAGGAGCTCACCGAGGAGCAATGGAAAGAACTCGGAAAAGAAAAGGGTTTTGGCGAAAGCCAGTAGGCGAGCGCTCAGCGCTGCTGGCTGATAGAATTACGAAATCGAACAATGACTCTTGTGTAAACGTACAAGGATTGTTATATGAATATTCGTCTCATATTCATCGAATTCGAAATTTAAGTGTGAGCGCCAAACCCCGGATCAAACAATGGACCCCTGCATGGGTAATGAGAAGGATATGGCAACAGGATGAACAGGTTGCTATAGACTGTCTAAAAGGATGGGTTCATGAGAAACGCCTATCTGAAGTAACACCGCAATTGCTAAAAGAGTTAAACCAGCAATCAGAATCAGAAGCCATGTGGAACTTGGCACAGTTGCGGCAACAAATTGTCAAGGCTTCAGGAAAGCAAGAGATGAACTTAAAAGGAGTTGTAACTACTATGGATACGGGATCCACAATTCCTGTAATAGCTTTGGTTGACTCAGGATGCACCGGATCGTGTATCAATGATGAGTTTGTAGAAAAACACCGGATGAACAAGCGACGCCTTCTGCGACCAGTGCCAGTCTATAATGCGGACGGAACCCGTAATACGATGGGAAATATCGAATATATGGTTCAGTTTAAATTACGCATTGGAGACCATGAAGAAGTCATGGACTGTTGCGTTGCACGACTAGGAAAAACGGATCTATTCTTGGGTCATGACTGGTTACAATTGCATAATCCTAGTATGAATTGGAAGAAGCATGAAGTAACTTTCAGCCGTTGTCCGGGAACTTGCTGGAATCAGTCCAGTGTAAACGAACCTGAGGAGGAGGTAGATGAGACCGAATCCTTAGAAGATGGGGAACGTCTACTTGCTGTACATGTAGGACCAGAGGAGTTGAAATTACGACCGCTCTCAACCGACATTGCAGCAAAAGAAGCACTGGCTAGTAAAAAGCGATCGTTGGGAGAGACGGTACCAGGACATTATCTCAAATACAGAAAAGTGTTTGAGAAAGAAACATTTGACGAATTACCACCGAGACGGCCATGGGATCACGCCATTGAGTTTATTCCGGGAGGACAGCCGACTGACTGTAAAGTATACCCGTTGAATAAGGAAGAACGGGAACAGTTGGACGAGTTTTTAGAAGAAAACTTGAAGTCTGGACAGATTAGACCAAGCACCTCCGAGCAGGCATCACCGTTCTTCTTTGTCAAAAAAAAGGATGGTAAATTGAGACCAGTACAAGACTATCGGAAACTAAATGACATCACGAGGAAGAATCGATATCCATTACCATTAATTGGCGAATTGATTGATCGCTTATCAAAAGCCAAGGTCTTTTCGAAAATGGACATCAGATGGGGTTACAATAACATTAGGATCAAAGAAGGCGACGAGTGGAAAGCGGCTTTCAAAACTCACCGCGGCCTGTTTGAACCTCTGGTCATGTTTTTTGGTCTTTGTAACTCCCCGGCAACGTTTCAAACGATGATGAATGACATCTTCAGGCAAGAAATTGCTGAAGGATGGGTTGTCATTTATATGGATGACATCTTGGTATTCTCCCAATCCCAGGACGAACACACGATGCATGTTAACCGCATCTTAGCGAAACTAGAGAATCACAAGTTATCCTTGAAACCGGAGAAATGCTGGTTTGATCAACCTCAGATAGACTTCCTGGGACTGGTTATCAGTCAGGACTCCATTCAAATGGAGAAAGGCAAGGTACAAGCAGTAGTGGATTGGCCAATTCCTACCTGCAAATGTGAATTGCAGCAGTTCTTGGGTTTTATCAACTTTTACCGGCGTTTTGTGCAAGGTTTTGCTAAAATGGCGAAACCTTTAACAGGTCTTACTGGGAAAGTAGAGTGGCAGTGGACGGATCAGCAGACATTGGCCTTTCAGGGACTGAAAGACCTTGTGGCGCGGGAGGTAGTCCTCAAAATTCCCGATGACGACGGTCAATTTCGTGTTGAAGTAGACGCGTCTGATTTCGCAATCGGCGGAATTTTGTCCCAACAGAGCACGGATGGTACATGGCGACCTGTGGCTTTCATTTCCAAATCGTTAAATGAAGCGGAACGAAATTATGAGATCTATGACAAGGAGATGCTTGCAGTCATGCATGCGTTTTATGAATGGTCTCATTACCTGAAAGGGGCAAAGGAACAGATTGAGGTTCTAACAGATCATCAAAACCTCACATATTTCCGAAAACCACAAAATCTAAACAGGCGACAAGCACGATGGGTCACGGACTTGCAAGAGTTCAACTTTGTCATTAAACACCGGTCCGGGAAATCCAACTCAAAAGCAGATCTACTGTCGAGGAGAGCAGGACATGAAAAGGGACAAAATGATAATGAAGGGGTGATACTCCTGAAGGATCATTTGTTTGTAAGGGTCTATGATGATGATCGGGCAATCGAAGACATCATCAAGGAGATCCAAAAGGTCTCGGCTCGGCAATGGGAAACTCAGGTTCGGCAAGGTATCGAGCAGCAGGACCCGGATTTTAAAACCGAGAAAGGACTAGTTGAATGGAAGGGTCGGATTTACGTCCCGGCGGACACACGAATCAGGGGCGATTTGATTCAAATTCATCATTCCTGGGGACATTCAGGGGTGGTCAAAACCGTGGAAAGTCTTACTCGCAATTTCTGGTGGCCACAAATGCGAAAGGACATTGAATGCTTTATACGAGGATGTGAAACGTGTCAAAAGGCAAAACCAGATCGACAGCCCAGAGTGGCACCATTAAACCCAAACGAAATTCCTGATGCACCATGGGAAGTTGTCTCAGTAGACTTAATTGGACCACTACCGGACTCTAAGGGAAACGACATGATCATGGTCGTGGTAGATCGGTTCACAAAGAAGGCCTATTTCCTCCCGACAACATCGTCACTCACGTCACAAGGAGCAGCGGTCTTATTCCGAGATAACGTCTTCAGGGAACATGGCTTGCCAAGGAAAATCATTAGCGATCGAGGACCGCAATTTGTGTCTAAGTTCATGAACGATCTGTATGGAATCCTAGGAATACAGGCTAACAGGTCTATGGCTTACCACCCGCAAACCGACGGGCAGACAGAACGTGTCAATCAGGAAGTCAAGGAATTCCTGACAATGTTTGTCAACCATCGGCAAGACAACTGGAGTGACTGGCTCGCGGTAGCCCAATTTTGCCATAACGACCGGATACATTCGTCTACAGGGTTTACACCATTCTTCATGAACTATGGACGTCATCCCAACAAGGGGATGAATCCGTTGTATCAGCCAAAAACCGTCGTCATGGAAGAATTGGTTAAAGAAATCGAGGATGTCCACGCCAAAGCCAAAACCGCGCTGGAAAAAACCGCTGAAGCAATGAAAAAGCGGTGGGATGCTCACAAAATACCAGCACGAGATTACCAACCAGGAGACAAGGTGTACCTTAGTACTGAGAATTTGCCAACGCTTCGAGCAACTAAGAAGCTGGACGGCAAGTTTGTGGGACCCTTAGAAGTGGTTGAGAAAGTTGGCGCATCTGCATACCGGCTAAAGATTCCCGCAGCATGGAAAATCTACAACGTCTTCAATGAAGTACTCTTGAAACCTTATGTTGCTCCAGAATTCCCCAATCAAATAGAAAAAGTTGCCAAACGTAAAGAGGCACAGATGGTTGAGGAATCCGAGGATGACGAGTACGAAGTTGAAGAGGTTATGGACAGTAGAGTTAGCGGACGAAACGGTGGTAGACTGGAATACTTGGTCAAGTGGAAGAATTATCCCGTGGAAGAATCTACATGGGAACCGGCAGAAAACCTTGTCAACGCTAAGAAAGAGGTTCAGAAGTTCCATAGGCAAAATCCAAGTGCTCCTCGGCGCCTGGCGATCACGGACTTGCGGTTTAAAAATTGGCAGAACTATACGGATATAAAGGCTCCCAAACGGTTGTTCGGTTGGGAAGATGGCAAATTCGAGCGTGACTACCTCGACAAACTAAAACGGAATTGGCAACGGTGGAAAGGCGACCGAAAACTCATCTATGCTGAACCCGACACGGAAGGGGCGTTCTCAAGAGACCTTGAGCGCGGTGGGCCGGTTAAACCCACGCTTGATTCCCCTAAGGCAAACCATCGCATGATATAGCGCCCAGCGCTGAAGCGATTAACAACCAACGCGTGACTTCCCGGGACGTGAAGTCTTAAGGAGGAGGTCATGTTACGATATGGACTTTTTCTTTATTTTTCTCTATTTTATTCAGAGGCCTACAGACGTATAACAAGGCGCGAGCATACGGCGCGGGACCCCTATCCAGATATGGCAGGAGGATTATATAACCCAGGGTGGCTATACGATCAGGGCTATTAGGGGATATTGGGTGAAACGGCGTTCGCGGGAAGGGACCGGGAGTCTGGGTGAGTCCGGACAGGTCTGGGAGATGGGTCTGGGTCTTGTTGCTGCGCGTGCATAGCCTTAGCGGCTGCGCAGACTGTGCGCACAGACCAACGGCTCAGGTATATAACGGAATGCGTCTGTAGGTAGGAGTCCTTAAGACTCTAGATTGTTTCCTCCTTGTAGGTCACAGACTACTGTGTCTTAGCTTTGTCTCAATTCATTATCTCTTCTTCGAAGCTTGTGATTGTGTATAAGGATTAGTCCTAACATGAGGACTCTGGGTGCTGGATTGCACTCTTTATATACTACAACAGGTGGTCTGTGCACTACCCTAAGCCCTACTCTAAATATAATACAGTATAAGTAAGACGACTGCGCATGTAGTAATGGTAATGAATCATCAGCGCCGGGCTCCAGTATCTTATCTACAGCTTTATCTAAGCGCCAAGCAATAGGTGCCTGCTTAGTCAGCATGTGTTTATATAACGTGAAGAAAATAAATAAATAAATGAAAAATGACTTGGTGGAAAAGCCATAGCTTTTCAGTCGGTCATGACAGTACCCCCTTTTTAAGGTTTGGCTTCCAGACAAATTTAAACTTCATCGTCATCTTTCAGCGCATTGCACTCTATCACGGATGATTCCTCTATTTCCTCGATGATGGGAGAGAGTGGGCATGAAGGTGGGGTGAGGTCTTCAATTGTTTCAGCACGGGGCGCTATATCATGCAATTGACGTAGGCACATGTTACATTGACATGGCCCTTCCATGTCTCCTGGCTCTGTAAGGGTGTCTAAACCCTTTCTTCCTTTCCATTTTTGCCAGTTTTGTTCCCATTTTGCAGCTGGTGCCACTGCGTTAACATCGATTTTGGACACTACTTTGTCTGAGGATTGTGTGAAGTTTTTGTAAGGTCTGAAAGTCAACCCATGAAAGGTTGCTTTGTCGAGCCTTCTGATTGCTCCGGGATTTCTATTGTAAAAGTTTTTTATTTTTCTTTTTGCATTTTGTAGGTTTTCCAATGGTTCCCAGGAATTGTGCTTGGCAGTGTATCCTTTCCACCTGACCAAGTACTCCATTTTATTCCTTTTTAGTCTTACATCTATTATTTCTTCCACTTCATATTCTTTTTCACCGTCTATTTCAATTGGCGGTGGGGGTTGTGCCTTTTGCCCTCACATTGGTCATTTCCAGGGGCGAATTTGTGAGACATTTACTATGGGATGGATCTGTTGTGAGAAGGGAAGATCTAGTTCCACTGCATTTGACAACACAATTTTCTTGATTGGGTATGGCCCAATCCATCTTTCTACCAGTTTCCTAGTTGGTTGTCCTGTCAACCTTAAATCCTTTGTTGACAACCAGACTTTGTCTCCAACTTTATATTCTGGGGCGTCCAATTGGTGTCTATCTGCATACAGTTTCATGTCACCTTGTGATTTTAGCAAGGCTGCCTGAGTTTCCTCATGGATTTCCTTCATTTTTTGAGTGAAATCCGATGCTGCCGGGTGACTTCCTTCTCTTCTTGGTTCGATTCCCATCCTGGGGTGTTTGCCATAGTTGACGAAGAATGGTGTCTGTTTGGTGGATGCCTGAATTTTGTTATTGTAGCTAAATTCAGCGATGGCTAACCATCCAGACCACGTTTCTTGTCTATGATCTACGAAAATCCTCAGGTACTGTTCTAAGTCCTGATTCATTTGTTCTGTTTGTCTATCTGTCTGTGGATGGAATGCTGTGGACAAATCCATGCTAATGCCCAACATTTGATTCAGCTCCTTCATCATTTGCGCGGCAAACTGTGGACCGCGATCTGAGATTATAGATTCAGGGAGTCCATGAAGTTTCCAAACATGGTCCCTAAATAATGTGGCTAATCCCTGTGCCGATGTTTCTTCTGATGTGGGGATGAAATGTGCCATTTTGGACATCTGGTCACAAACTACCAAGATTGCATTGTGACCATGTGATTCTGGTAATTTTGTGATAAAGTCGGCGGAGATGTGCATCCAAGGCCTTGCTGGTGCCGAGTTTGGCATTAGCTTTCTAGCAGGAGGCTCTGGGAAATTTTTATTCCGCTGACACTTGTCACATCCACTAACATATTTTTTAATGAATCTGGTGATTCCAGGCCACCAGTAGTTTCTTGTGACGAGTTCAATCGTCTTCCATTGTCCTCCATGTCCAGCAATGGGTGTGTCATGGTGTAGGCGGACTATCTCCATCCGCAGTTTCTCGTCTTTAGGTACATAGACTTTTCCTTGCCAGAGGATAAGTCCCTGTTCCATCTCCCATTCTTGAGCATTTAGTGTTTTAACACCAGCCTTTTTCATGGCTTCTACTGCTTTTACCACTGCTTTGTCATGTGCTTCAGAGTGTCGAATTTTGTTTAGTAATTCTTTTTCTGAGCTATGGATAAATACATGACCATGACGCAATGCAGCTATTTTGAAAAAGTCCGGTTTGAGGAGCGTGATGTCCTTGTTGTCATCATCCACCCCCTTTTTATGGTCTGGCCTCCTGGACAGAGAATCAGCCTTTCCCATAGTAACACCAGCTTTATGGTGCAAGACAAAATTGAAGCGACTTAAGTACAAGGCCCATCTGGCCTGCCTGCGGTTCAACTTCTTTGCACTCATAAAGTATTTGAGATTTTTGTGATCAGTCCATATCTCGAACTGTTCATGTGCTCCTTCTAGATAGTGACGCCATGTTTCCAGGCAATGCATGATGCCCAGCATTTCCTTATCGTGGATGTCATAATTGTGCTCAGTATCATTGAGCGACTTTGATAGGTAGGCCACAGGCCTCCATTTGTCATCTTTGCAGAGCATAGATAAGACGCCACCTGTAGCGTAATCCGATGCATCTGACTCCACCCTGAACTTCCTATCTGAATCCGGGGCAACTAACAAGGGTTGCTCCATAAATATTTTTTTCAGGCTCTGGAAAGCCTTTTCTTGGACCTCCGTCCATTCCCATGTTTTTTCTTTTCTGACCAGGTCATGTAGTGGCTGTGCAATTTTAGTGAAGTCCTGTACAAAACGCCTATAGTAATTGGCTAGGCCTAAGAACCTTTGTACGTCCTTGACACAAGAAGGGGTAGGCCAGCTAATAATAGCTTTGACCTTCTTTGTATCCATTTGAATTCCCTTGGGTCCTAGGACAACGCCCAGGAATTCAACTTCTTCTATGCACCACACGCATTTTTCTGGTTTTATATACAGATCATTTTCTTCCAATCGTTGCAAGACTTGTTGTACGATTGCGTCATGCTCTTCTTTTGTTTTGGTAAAGATGAGTATGTTGTCAATGTACACAATGACTTTTCCTGCGTTGATCATATCACGGAATATGTCATTCATCATTGCTTGGAACGTGGCTGGTGAGTTGGTCAGCCCAAAGAACATCACTACTGGTTCAAAAGAACCTTCAGGGGTAGTGAATGCAGCTTTCCATTCATCACCTTCCTTGATCCGTACGTTATTATAACCCCATCTAAGATCCAGCTTAGTGAAGTATTTAGCAGTGCCTGCTCGATCTACGAGTTCTGATATTAAGGGCAGTGGGTAGTTATTTTTAACCGTCCACTCGTTCAGGTATCTGTAGTCCTGAACCATCCGCTTCTTTCCATCTTTTTTGCTTACAAAGAAGACGGGTGATGTTTGTGGTGATTTTGAGGGTCGGATATACCCTTTTGCTAATTGATCATCCACAAAGTTTTGTACTTCTTGCAGTTCATCTGGGGATAAGGGGTAGACCTTCCCTTTCTGGGGTTGGTAGCCAGGTTTGGTATCAATTGCATGATCCCAAGGCTTCCTAGCCGGCATGCGCTCCGATGCTCCTTTCTCAAAGATTTTAAGGTACTGATGGTATTGTTCAGGTACCATCTCTTTTGCTGTGAGTTTTGCCAACTCCCGTACATGTCTCATTGATCCGGCTTTTGATCCAGCAGATGATGGAAACACTGGTAAGAACGGGTATTTATCCCTGTATTTGTATTGACCCGGGTGTTTCATCTGTTCCATGTACATGAGGTGCTTCTCACTCTCCTCTTTCTCTTCGAGCCAGTGCGCAAAGTCTAATTCTTTCTCCTGTTCCCACAGATACTCCAGAACACACCAGTGTTCTGCTGATTGGACCTTCTGCTCCCACTTCTTGGTCCACTCCCTTTGCCTATGTCCACAGCTTTGTGGACAATGTGTCAATTTGACTTGACTGGTTTCCCAATTGATTTCAGGGTTGTGTTTTCATAACCAAGTTGATCCAATGATTACGTTGGTTTTTCCCAGTTCGCATATCTCAAAGGTGGCCCGTTCCTTATGCCCTTGATAAGATAAGAGGAGATCGACCTTGTGGGTGATCATTCCTCCTTCATTGTTTGTTCTGTCCACATTCCGAACTTGAATGGGGCGTTCCAAGGGTATGAGTTTGAAACCCATCCTTTTTGCATATGCGGCATGCATGAATAGCCCTGTTGCCCCTGAATCAAGCAACGTGGTTTGTTGGGTTTGTTCATGCGTGTCCAACCTTTCCAACCCAATCTCCATCAAGATTTCGTCCTTTCGTCCTATTGACCTAACTAAAAACTCCTTTTCCCCTTTCTTCAACATCCTTTTCAGACAAGCAGTTTCAGCGCTGGGTGCTATATCATGCTGCTTTCCTTTAGGTTCTTTTGTCCCTTTGTAGATACTTGTACTACTGTTTTTGGTAATGAGGAATTAAGCACAGGTTGTACCACCCTGTCGCGCTCCTTGGGAGTGACACTTTCAGCGCCATGCGCTATATCACAGTGTTTCACCTGGGAGTTCGCCTCTTGCGGGAACGTCTCAGAAGTCCTTGAGACTCCCAAGATTGTCCTTGCATCAACCTGGTCAGTGCTAGGTGCTATATCAAGGGGTTGTGCACTATCTACCAATTTATCTAGTACACTGTATCTATTATGAGAGTTCAGTACAGGACCTACTGACTCTCTTCCTCTTTTAAATTCTCTTCTCCTTTCTTGAAGTACTCCTTCATTTCATCAAACGTCATTGTGCGAATATCGAGTCCTGATCTGCAGTTTCTGGAAATGTGTCTGATCTTGCCGCATTTGTAACATCTGAGGGGTGGTCTCTGATTTTGATTGACGTCCATTGCATTAGGGTCCGGCCGATTTGCCATATTACTTGAACTCGCGGAGGCTCCAGCTCCCAATTGTCCCTGACTTGCTGATCCCGATCCGAATCTCCATCGGGGTTTGGGCTGGCCAGGGGCTACCAGCTTCGCCGTATCTGGGCCTTTGGATGCTCCTTCACTCCTATTGGCGGAGCTACTGGTCCGCGAGGAGTAGTACTTCTCCTCAGCTTTCGCCTGTCTCCACTGGCGATCCAATCTTACTGCTTTCTGGTACCATTCTTCTATGGTTTCAGGTGCTTCATCAGCCTCCATAATCCTTTTTCGGAGTCCGGTATTCAAACTGCGTTTGAACTCTTCGATAAGAGCTCTTCCCAGGTATCCGGTGCCTCGTGATACCTTCTTGAATTTTTGTACGTGTTCTTCACACGTGCTGGACCCTTGCGTCATGGTCTGCATTTCCGAGATCTTTGATGACTGTTCATCAGTATCACCAAAATCCCTTCTGATCTGCCTGAACAGTTGTTCCGCCGTTTGCGGAATTCCTTCTTCATTGTTGGCCATCTGTTCCAACAGATTGTCCTTCCAATCTGCGGCAAAGCCTTCCGTCATGTATGAGATGATCAATAAGATCCGCTCCTCCTTGTCGGATTCCGGCATCTTTAATTGAATGTACAACCTGCATGCGTTTATGAAATTTGTTACTTCGGACATCTTTCCGGAGAAAACCGGCGGCTTGGCTACATCTATTTTAGATGATCCGCTGGTGCCGGGAAGATTGAATACCATCCCTGGCGGTATGTTGATGATATTGGCGGGGGGAGGAGTGTGTGCTGCTGCAGCCATGGCGGCCTGTGCAGCATTTGTTTGCAGCTGTGTCAGCTGGTTTTGGAGGGCTTGGATAGTCGCGGCTTGCGTGTTGAGGAGATTCAGCAATTCTGCTGATGTCATTTCTTGGGGCACCGCCATACTGTGATAGTGTGGTGGTGGCGATGTAGGTGATGGTGTAAGCGGGGGTGGTGGTGATGAGAATGGTGGTGCGGGTTCTCCGATGAAATTGGCATCGGAGTTGAAAAGTAGGTTAGGATTTAGTGTGGCTGGATTTGGTACTAAGATAGGAAACGGTGCTGCTTCCCACTGATGTGGTTCCTCTGTGATAGAGTTGGTAGAGTGTGCTGATGATGATGTTGTAGATTCTCCTTCAGAGGAACTAAAACCCGTGTCGTTTGTATCAGGACTCCCTTGGCATGATGCCTAAGAGCCCCAGACAGCAGACAAGACAGGAGGAGGAGAGGAGGGAGGGGAAACCCAAGAGAACTCAACTGAGGACTCTGGGTGCTGGATTGCACTCCTTATATACTACGACAGGTGGTCTGTGCACTACCCTAGACCCTACTCCAAATATAGTATGGTATGAGTAAGATGACTGTGCATGTAGTAATGGTAATGAGTCATCAGCGCCGTGCTCCGATATCTTATCTACAGCTTTATCTAAGCGCCAAGCGATAGATGCCGGCTTAGTCAGCATATTTATATAATATGAAGAAAATAAATAATAAAATGAAAATGACTTAGTGAAAAATCAAAAGCTTTTCAGTCGGTCATGACAGTACCCCCTTTTTAAGATTTGGCTTCCAGACAAATTTAAATTTCCTTGTCATCTTTCAGCACATCGCACTCTATCATGGATGATTCCTCTATCTCTTCGATGATGGGGGAGAGTGGGCATGAAGGTGGGGTGAGATCTTCAATCACTTCAGCGCGAGGCGCTATATCATGCGATTGACGTAGGCACATGTTACATTGACATGGCCCTTCCTCATCTCCTGGCTCTGTAAGGGTGTCTAGACCCTTTCTTCCTTTCCATTTTTGCCAGTTTTGCTCCCATTTTGCAGCTGGTGCTACTGCATTAACATCGATTTTGGACACTATCTTGTCTGAGGTTTGTGTGAAGTTTTCGTATGGTCTGAAAGCTGATTGCTCTGGGGTTTTTATTGTAAAAGTTTTTTATTTTCCTTTTTGCATTTTGTAGATTGTCCAATGGTTCCCAGGAATTATGCTCGGCAGTGTATCCTTTCCACTGAACCAAGTATTCCATTTTGTTCCTTTTTAGTCTTACATCTATTATTTCTTCCACTTCATATTCTTTTTCACCGTCTATTTCAATTGGTGGTGGGGGTTGCACTTTTTGCCCTTTCATTGGTCGTTTCCAAGGGCGTATCTGTGATACATTTACCACTGGATGAATCTGTTGCGAGAAGGGTAGATCTAATTCCACTGCATTTGGTGACACTATTTTCTTGATTGGGTATGGCCCAATCCATCTTTCCACCAATTTCCTAGTTGGTCGTCTGGTCAACCTTAAATCTTTTGTTGACAACCAGACTTTGTCTCCAACTTTGTATTCTGGTGCATCTGATTGGTGTCTATCTGCATACAGCTTCATGTTGCCTTGTGATTTTAGCAAGGCTGCTTGAGTTTCTTCATGAATTTTCTTCATTTTTTGGGCAAACTCTGATGCTGCTGGGTGACTACCTTCCCTTCTTGGCTCGATTCCCATCCTGGGGTGTTTGCCATAGTTGACAAAGAATGGGGTCTGTTTGGTGGACGCCTGAATTTTATTGTTGTAGCTAAATTTGGTGATTGCTAACCATCCAGACCAAGTTTCTTGTCTATGGTCTATGAAAATCCTCAGGTACTGTTCTAAGTCCTGATTCATTCTTCTGTTTGTCCATCTGTCTGTGGATGGAATGCTGTGGACAGGTCTGTGCTGATGCCCAACATTTGATTCAGTTCCTTCATCATTTGTGCAGCGAACTGTGGGCCGCAATCTGAGATTATGGATTCGGGGAGTCCATGGAGTTTCCAAACATGGTCCCTGAATAATGTGGCTAGTCCCTGAGCCAAGGTTTCTTCTGACATGGGAATGAAGTGCGCCATTTTTGACATTCTGTCACAAACTACCAAGATTGCATTGTGACCATGTGATTCTGGTAATTTTGTGATAAAGTCAGCAGAGATGTGCATCCAAGGTCTTGATGGTGCCGAGTTTGGCATTAGCTTCCCAGCAGGAGGCTCTGGGAAATTCTTATTCCGCTGGCACTTGTCACATCCACTAATGTATTTTTTAATGAATCTGGTGATTCCAGGCCACCAGTAATTTCTTGTGACGAGCTCAATCGTCTTCCACTGTCCTCCATGTCCAGCGATGGGTGTAGGCGGACTATCTCCATCCATAGTTTCTCATCCTTAGGTACGTAGACTTTTCCTTGCCAGAGGATAAGTCCTTGCTCCATTTCCCATTCTCGAGCGTTTAGTGTTTTAACACCAGCCTTTTTCATGGCTTCTACTGCTTTTACCACTGCTTCGTCACATGCTTCAGAGTGTCGAATTTTGTTTAGTAATTCTTTTTCTGAGCTATGGATAAATATGTGACCATGACGCAATGCAGCTATTTTGAAAAAGTCTGGTTTGAGGAGCATGACGTCCTTGTTGTCATCATCCACCCCCTTTTTATGGTCTGGCCTCCTGGACAGAGAATCAGCCTTTCCCATAGTAACACCAGCTTTATGGTGCAAGACAAAATTGAAGCGACTTAAGTACAAGGCCCATCTGGCCTGTCTGCGGTTCAACTTCTTTGCACTCATAAAGTATTTGAGATTCTTGTGATCAGTCCATATCTCGAACTGTTCACATGCTCCTTCTAGATAGTGATGCCATGTTTCCAGGCAATGCATGATGCCCAGCATTTCCTTATCGTGGACGTCATAATTGCACTCAGTATCATTGAGCGACTTTGATAGGTAGGCCACAGGCCTCCATTTGTCATCTTTGCAGAGCATAGATAAGACGCCACCCGTAGCGTAATCCAATGCATCTGACTCTACCCTGAACTTCCTATCTGAATCCGGGGCAACTAACAAGGGTTGCTCCGTAAATATTTTTTTCAGGCTCTGGAAAGCCTTTTCTTGGACCTCCGTCCATTCCCATGTTTTTTCTTTTCTGACCAGATCATGTAGGGGCCGTGCAATTTTAGCGAAGTCCTGTACAAAATGCCTATAGTAATTGGCTAGGCCTAAGAACCTTTGTACATCCTTGACACAAGAAGGGGTAGGCCAGCTAATAATAGCTTCGACCTTCCTTGCATCCATTTGAATTCCCTTGGGTCCTAGGACAACACCCAAGAATTCAACTTCTTCTATGCACCACATGCATTTTTCTGGTTTTACATACAGATCATTTTCTTCCAATCGTTGCAAGACTTGTTGTACGATTGCGTCATGCTCCTCTTTTGTTTTGGTAAAGATGAGTATGTCGTCAATGTACACAATGACTTTTCCTGTGTTGATCATATCACGGAATATGTCATTCATCATTGCTTAGAACGTGGCCGGTGAGTTGGTGAGCTCAAAGAACATTACTACTGGTTCAAAGGAACCTTCAGGGGTAGTAAATGCGGCTTTCCATTTGTCACCTTCTTTGATCCGTATGTTATTATAACCCCATCTAAGATCTAGCTTAGTGAAGTATTTGGCACTCCCTGCTCGATCTACGAGCTCCGATATTAATGGTAGTGGATAGTTATTTTTAACCGTCCACTCGTTCAGATATCTGTAGTCCTGAACCATCCGCTTCTTTCCATCTTTTTTGCTTACAAAGAAGATGGGTGATGTTTGTGGTGATTTTGAGGGTCGGATATACCCTTTTGCTAACTGATCATCCACAAAGTTTTGTACTTCCTGCAGCTCATCTGGGGATAGGGGGTAGACCTTCCCTTTCCAGGGTTGGTAGCCAGGTTTGGTATCAATTGCGTGATCCCAAGGCTTCCTAGCTGGCATGTGCTCTGATGCTCCTTTCTCAAAGATTTTGAGGTATTGATGATACTGCTCTGGTACCATCTCTTTGGTTGTGAGTTTTGCCAATTCTCGTACATGTCTCATTGATCCGGCTTTTGATCCGGCAGATGACAATGGGAACACCGGCAAAAATGGGTACTTATCCCCATATTCATATTGACCTGGGTGTTTCATCTGTTCCATGTACGTGAGATGCTTCTCACTTTCCTCTTTTTCTTCGAGCCAGTGCGCAAAGTCTAGCTCCTTCTCCTGTTCCCATAGATATTCTAGAACACACCAGTGTTCTGCTGATCGGACCTTTTGCTCCTGCTTCTTGGTCCACTCCCTTTGCCTATGTCCACAGCTTCGTGGACAACGTGTCAATTTGACCTGACCGGTTTCCCAATTGATTTCAGGGTTGTGTTTTCGTAACCAAGTTGATCCAATGATTACGTTGGTTTTTCCCAGTTCGCATATCTCAAAGGTGGCACATTCCTTATGCCCTTGATAAGATAAGAGGAGATCGACCTTGTGGGTGATCATTCCTCCTTCATTGTTTGTTCTGTCCACATTCCGAACTTGAATGGGGCGTTCCAAGGGTATGAGTTTGAAACCCATCCTTTTTGCATATGCGGCATGCATGAATAGCCCTGTTGCCCCTGAATCAAGCAACGTGGTTTGTTGGGTTTGTTCATGCGTGTCCAACCTTTCCAACCCAATCTCCATCAAGATTTCGTCCTTTCGTCCTATTGACCTAACTAAAAACTCCTTTTCCCCTTTCTTCAACATCCTTTTCAGACAAGCAGTTTCAGCGCTGGGTGCTATATCATGCTGCTTTCCTTTAGGTTCTTTTGTCCCTTTGTAGATACTTGTACTACTGTTTTTGGTAATGAGGAATTAAGCACAGGTTGTACCACCCTGTCGCGCTCCTTGGGAGTGACACTTTCAGCGCCATGCGCTATATCACAGTGTTTCACCTGGGAGTTCGCCTCTTGCGGGAACGTCTCAGAAGTCCTTGAGACTCCCAAGATTGTCCTTGCATCAACCTGGTCAGTGCTAGGTGCTATATCAAGGGGTTGTGCACTATCTACCAATTTATCTAGTACACTGTATCTATTATGAGAGTTCAGTACAGGACCTACTGACTCTCTTCCTCTTTTAAATTCTCTTCTCCTTTCTTGAAGTACTCCTTCATTTTGTCAAACATCATGGTGCGAATATCAAGTCCTGATCTGCAGTTTCTGGAAATGTGTCTGATCTTGCTGCATTTGTAACAGCGGAGTGGTGGTCTTTGGTTTTGATCGACGTCCATTGCATTAGGGTCTGGCTGATTTGCCGTACTATTTGAACTCGCGGAGGCTCCAGCTCCCAATCATCCCTGACTCGCTGATCCCGATCCAAATCTCCATCGGGGTTTTGGCTGGCCAGGGGCTACCGGCTTTGCCATATCCGGGCCTTTGGATGCTCCTTCACTCCTATTGGTGGAGTTACTGGTCCACGAGGAGTAGTACTTCTCCTCGGCTTTCGCCTGTCTCCATTGGCAATCCAATCTTACTGCTTTTTGGTACCATCCTTCTATGGTCTCAGGTACTTCATCGGCCTCCATTATCCTTTTTCGGAGTCCGGTATTCAAACTTCATTTGAACTCTTTGATAAGAGCTCTTCCCAGGTATCCAGTGCCTCACGATACCTTTTTAAACTTTTGTACGTGTTCTTCACACGTGCTGGACCCTTGTGTCATGGTCCACATTTTCGAGATCTTTGATGACTGCTCATCAGAGTCACCAAAATCCCTTCTGATCTGCCTGAACAGTTGTTCTGCTGTTTGTGGGATTCCTTCCTCGTCGTTGGCCATCTGCTCCAACAGATTGTCCTTCCAATCTGCGGCAAAGCCTTCCATCATGTACGAGATGATCAATAAGATCCGCTCCTCCTCGTCGGATTCCGGCATCTTCAATTGAATGTACAACCTGCATGCGTTTATGAAATTTGTCACTTCGGACATTTTTCCGGAGAACACCGGCGGCTTGGCTACATCTATTCTAGATGATCCGCTGGTGCCGGGAATATTGAATACCGTCCCTGGCGGTATGTTAACAATGTTGGCGGGTGGAGGGGTATGTGCTGCTGCTGCCGCGGCGGCCTGTGCAGCATTTGTTTGTAGCTGTGTCAGCTGGTTTTGGAGGGCTTGGATAGTCACGGCTTGCACGTTGAGGAGATTCAGCAATTCTGCTGATGTCATTTCTTGGGGCACCGCCATACTGTGATAGTTTGGTGGTGGCGATGTGGGTGATGGTGTAAGCGGGGGTGGTGGTGATGAGAACAGTGGTGCGGGTTCTCCGATGAAATCTGCGTCGGAGTTGAAAAGTAGGTTTGGGTTTAGAGTGGCTGGATTAGGTACTAGAATAGGAAACGGTGCTGCTTCCCACTGATGTGGTTCCTCTGTGATAGAGTTTGTTGACTGTGATGATGATGATGTAGATTCTCCTTCAGAGGAACTAAAACCCGCGTCATTTGGATCAAGATTGCCTGTGACAGCATCCCAAAAAGTATCGTTATTTGTGTCTCCTATTTTGTACTTGTATGTAAGTGAGGGAGGTCTTGGCCTGTCACTTGCTTGGGAATGTATGTATGAAACGTGCACTCAGGGTCTGCAACCACCCCTGCAGTGCTACAATATACTTTACTGACTACTGGTTTATTTATGGATTAAAGGGTCTATCTAAGTTGGGTCCAAATGGTTGTCCAACTGCTGCTACACCGTACGGGTGCGGGCCTTTCTCAGAGACGCGTGGGCAAGCGCCAGCTATCTCCAAGGGGTACGGAAAAAGGGTAAATACATAGACTAAAACTATAGCCTTCAGAGGCCTAGGCCAGGGCAATTTAATGCGCTAGGGGGGTGGCAAGCCTTGTCCCTAGATATGGATTGCATATTGTGCAATCACCCCAGCACTGGTCTCCTGTGCACAGGTAACCCTATCAACCGGGTTAGGTTCTTCGGTTTGCGTAGTATCAGGAACCCCTTGGCGTGACGCCTAAGAGCCCCAACAGTGAACTGACAGGAGGAGAGGAGAGAGGGGAGAAACCCGAGAGAACTCAACTGAGGACTCTGGGTGCTGAATTGCACTCCTTATATACTACGACAGGTGGTCTGTGCACTACCCTAAGCCCTACTCTAAATATAGTATGGTATGAGTAAGACGACTGCGCATGCAGTAATGGTAATGAGTCATCAGCGCCGAGCTCCGGTATCTTATCTACGGCTTTATCTAAGCGCCAAGCAATAGGTGCCTGCTTAGTCAGCATGTGTTTATATAATATGAAGAAAATAAATAATAAAAGTGAAAATGACTTGGTGAAAAAGCCGAAGCTTTTCAGTTGGTCATGACAGTACCCCCTTTTTAGGATTTGGCTTCCAGACAAATTCAAACTTCATTGTCATCTTCCAGTGCATTGTGCTCTATCACGGATGGTTCCTCAATTTCTTCGATGATGGGTGAGAGTGGGTGGGATGGTGGGGTGAGGTCTTCATTCGTTTCAGCGCGAGGTGCTATATCATGCGATTGTCGTAGGCACATGTTACATTGACATGGCCCTTCCACATCTCCTGGCTCTGTAAGGGTGTCTAAGCCCTTTCTTCCTTTCCATTTTTGCCAGTTTTGCTCCCATTTTGCAGCTGGTGCTACTGCATTAACATCAATTTTGGACACTATTTTGTCTGAGGACTGGGTGAAGTTTTCGTAAGGTCTGAAAGTCAACCCGTTAAAGGTTGCTTTGTCAAGCCTTCTGATGGCTCCGGGGTTTCTATCGTAAAAGTTTTTTATTTTTCTTTTTGCATTTTGTAGATTGTCCAATGGTTCCCAGGAGTTGTGCTCAGTGGTGTATCCTTTCCACCTAACTAAGTACTCCATTTTGTTTCTTTTTAGTCATACATCGATTATTTCTTCCACTTGATATTCTTTTTCACTGTCTATTTCTATTGGCGGTGGGGGTTGTGCTTTTTGCCCTCGCATTGGTCGTTTCCAGGGGCGGATTCGTGAGACATTTACTATGGGATGGATTTGTTGTGAGAAGGGTAAGTCCAACTCTACTGCATTTGGCGACACTATTTTCTTGATTGGGTATGGCCCAATCCATCTTTCCACCAATTTCCTAGTTGGTCATCCTGTCAACTTTAAATCTTTTGTTGACAACCAGACTTTGTTTCCAACTTTGTACTCGGGTGCGTCTGACCGGTGTCTATCCGCATACAGTTTCATATCACCTTGTGATTTTAACAAGGCTGCCTGAGTTTCTTCATGGATTTCTTTCGTTTTCTGAGCGAAATCCGATGCTGCCGGGTGACTTCCTTCTCTTCTGGGCTCAATTCCCATCCTGGGGTGTTTGCCATAGTTGACAAAGAATGGAGTCTGTTTGGTAGATGCCTGAATTTTGTTGTTGTAGCTAAATTCAGTGATGGCTAACCATCCAGACCACATTTCTTGTCTATGATCTACGAAAATCCTCAGGTACTGTTCTAAGTCCTGATTCATTCGTTCTGTTTGTCCATCCGTCTGTGGATGGAATGCTGTGGACACATCTGTGCTAATGCCCAACATTTGGTTCAGCTCCTTCATCATTTGCGCGGCGAACTGTGGGCCGCGATCTGAGATTATAGATTCAGGGAGTCCATGAAGTTTCCAAACATGGTCCCTAAATAATGTGGCTAATCCCTGCGCCGATGTCTCTTCTGAGGTGGGAATGAAATGCGCCATTTTTGACATTCTGTCACAAACTACCAATATCGCATTATGACCATGTGATTCTGGTAATTTTGTGATAAAAGCGGTGGAAATATGTGTCCAGGGCTTTGCTGGTGCCAAGTTTGGCATTAACTTTCCAGCGGGGGGTTCTGGGAAGTTCTTATTTCGCTGGCACTTGTCACATCCACTAACGTATTTTTTGATAAATCTGGTGATTCCAGGCCACCAGTAGTTTCTTGTGACAAGTTCAATCGTCTTCCATTGTCCTCCATGTCCAGCAATGGGCGTATCATGGTGTAGGTGAACTATCTCCATCCGCAATTTCTCATTCTTAGGTACATAGACTTTTCCTTGCCAGAGGATAAGTCCCTGCTCCATCTCCCATTCTCGAGCGTTTAGTGTTTTAACACCAGCCTTTTTCATGGCTTCTACTGCCTTTATTACCACTTTGTCACGTGCTTCAGAATGTTGAATTTTGTTTAATAATTCTTTTTCTGAGCTATGAATAAATACGTGACCATGACGCAGTGCAGCGATTTTGAAAAAGTCCGGTTTGAGGAGCGTGATGTCCTTGTTGTCATCATCCACCCCCTTTTTATGGTCTGGCCTCCTGGACAGAGAATCGGCCTTTCCCATAGTAACACCAGCTTTATGATGCAATACAAAATTAAACCGGCTAAGATATAAAGCCCATCTGGCCTGTCTGCGATTCAGCTTTTTTGCACTCATAAAGTACTCGAGATTTTTATGATCAGTCCATATTTTGAACTGCTCACATGCTCCCTCCAAGTAATGACGCCATGTTTCCAGACAACGCATAATGCCTAGCATTTCTTTGTCATGGACGTCATAGTTGCGCTCGGTGTCATTGAGCGACTTTGATAGATAGGCCACAGGCCTCCATTTGTCATCTTTGCAGAGCATAGATAAGACGCCACCCATAGCGTAATCTGATGCATCTGACTCCACCCTGAACTTCCTATCTGAGTCCAGGGCAACTAGTAAGGGTTGCTCCGTGAATATCTTTTTCAGGCTCTGGAAAGCCTTTTTTTGGACCTCTGCCCATTCCCATGCTTTTTCTTTTCTAACCAGATCATGTAGTGGCTGTGCAATTTTAGCAAAGTTCTGTACAAAGCGCCTATAATAATTGGCTAGGCCTAAGAACCTTTGTACGTCCTTGACACAAGAAGGGGTGGGCCAGCTAATGATAGCTTCAACCTTTTTTGTATCCATTTGAATTCCCTTGGGTCCTAGGACTATGCCTAAGAATTCAACTTCTTCCACACACCACACGCATTTTTCTGGTTTTACATACAGATCATTTTCTTCCAATTGTTGCAAGACTTGTTGCACAATTGCGTCATGCTCCTCTTTTGTTTTAGTGAAGATGAGTATGTCATCAATGTACACAATGACTTTTCCTGCATTGATCATATCACGGAAAATGTCATTCATCATTGCTTGGAAGGTGGCTGGTGAGTTGGTCAGCCCAAAGAACATTACTACTGGTTCGAAGGAACCTTCAGGGGTAGTGAATGTGGCTTTCCATTCGTCGCCTTCCTTGATCCGTACGTTATTATAGCCCCACCTAAGATCTAGCTTAGTGAAGTATTTCACGCTCCCCGCTCGATCTACGAGCTCCGATATAAGTGGTAGTGGGTAGTTATTTTTAACCGTCCACTCGTTCAGGTATTGGTAGTCCTGAACCATCCGCTTCTTTCCATCTTTCTTGCTTACGAAGAAGACAGGTGACGTTTGTGGGGATTTCGAGGGTCGAATATACCCTTTTGCCAACTGATCATCCACAAAGTTCCGTACTTCTTGAAGCTCATCTGGGGATAAGGGATAGACCTTCCCTTTCCGGGGCTGATAGCCAGGTTTGGTATCAATTGCATGATCCCAAGGTTTCCTAGCCAGCATGCACTCTGATGCTCCTTTTTCGAAGATTTTAAGGTATTGATGGTATTGTTCAGGTACCATCTCTTTGGCTGTGAGTTTTGCCAATTCTCGCACATGTCTCATTGATCCGGCCTTTGATCCGGCGGATGATGGAAACACTGGTAAGAATGGGTATTTATCCCCATACTTGTATTGACCCAGGTGTTTCATTTGTTCCATGTATGTGAGATGCTTCTCACTTTCCTCTTTTTCTTCGAGCCAGTGCGCAAAGTCTAATTCTTTCTCCTGCTCCCACAGATACTCCAGAACACGCCAGTGTTCCGCTGATTGGACCTTCTGCTCCCACTTCTTGGTCCACTCCTTTTGCCTATGCCCACAGCTCCGTGGACAACATGTCAATTTAACTTGACCGGTCTCCCAATTGATTTCAGGGTTGTGTTTTTGTAACCATGTGGATCCTATGATTACGTTGGTCTTTCCCAGCTCGCATATCTCAAAGGTGGCTCGTTCCTTGTGCCCTTGATAAGATAAGAGGAGGTCGACCTCATGGGTGATCATCCCTCCTTCATTGTTTGTTCTGTCCACATTTCGAACTTGAATGGGGTGTTCCAAGGGTATTAATTTGAAGCCCATCCTCTTTGTGTATGCAGCATGCATGAACAGACCTGTTGCTCCGGAGTCAAGCAATGCGGTTTGATGAGTTTGTTCATGTGTGTCCAACCTTTCCAACCCGATCTCCATTAAGATCTCGTCCTTCCGTCCTATTGACCTAACTAAAAACTCCTTTTCTCCTTTCTTCAATATCCTTTTTGGACAAGCAGTTTCAGCGCTAAGCGCTATATCACACTGCTTTCCTTTTAAGTCCTTTTGTCCCTTTGTAGATACTTGTACTACTGTATTTTGTAATGAGGAATTAAGCACAGGTTTAGCCGCCCTGCTGCGCTCCTTGGGAGTGACACTTTCAGCGCCGTGTGCTATATCACGGTGTTTCACCTGGGAGTTCGCCTCTTGCGGGGACGTCCCAGAAGTCCTTGAGACTTCCGAGATGGTCCTTGCATCAACCCGGTCAGCACTAGGCGCTATATCAAGGGGCTGTGCACTATCTAATCTATCTAGTACAGTGTATCTATTTTGAGAGTCTAGTACGGGACCTACTGACTCTCTTCCTCTTTTAAATTCTCTTCTCCTTTCTTGAAGTACTCCTTCATTTCATCAAACGTCATTGTGCGAATATCGAGTCCTGATCTGCAGTTTCTGGAAATGTGTCTGATCTTGCCGCATTTGTAACATCTGAGGGGTGGTCTCTGATTTTGATTGACGTCCATTGCATTAGGGTCCGGCCGATTTGCCATATTACTTGAACTCGCGGAGGCTCCAGCTCCCAATTGTCCCTGACTCGCTGATCCCGATCCGAATCTCCATTGGGGTTTGGGCTGGCCAGGGGCTACCGGCTTTGCCATATCCGGGCCTTTGGATGCTCCTTCACTCCTATTGGCGGAGTTACTGGTCTGCGAGGAGTAATACTTCTCCTTGGCTTTTGCCTGTCTCCACTGGCAATCCAATCTTACTGCTTTCTGATACCATCCTTCAATGGTCTCAGGTACTTCATCGGCCTCCATAATCCTTTTTTGGAGTCCGATATTCAAACTGCGTTTGAACTCTTCAATAAGAGCTCTCCCTAGGTACCCGGTGCCTCGTGATACCTTTTTAAACTTTTGCATGTGTTCTTCACACGTACTGGACCCTTGTGTTATGGTCCGCATCTCCGAGATCTTTGATGACTGCTCATCGGTGTCACCAAAGTCCCTTCTGATCTGCCTGAACAATTGTTCCGCCGTTTGTGGAATTCCTTCTTCATCATTGGCCATCTGCTCCAACAGATTGTCCTTCCAATCTGCGGCAAAGCCTTCCGTCATGTATGAGATGATCAATAAGATCCGCTCCTCCTCATCAGATTCCGGCATCTTCAATTGAATGTACAACCTGCATGCGTTTATGAAATTTGTTACTTTGGACATCTTTCCGGAGAAGACCGGAGGTTTGGCTACATCAATTCTAGATGCTCCGCCATTTCCGGTCCCGGGAATATTGAATACCGTCCCTGGCGGTATGTTAACGATATTAGCAGGGGGAGGAGTATGTGCTGCTGCAGCCGCGGTGGCCTGTGCAGCGTTTGTTTGCAGCTGTGTCAGCTGGTTTTGGAGGGCTTGGATGGTTGTGGCTTGCGCATTGAGGAGGTTCAGCAGCTCTGCTGAGGTCATTTCTTGGGGCGCTGCCATACTGTGATAGTTTGGCAGTGGCGGTGTAGGTGATGGTGTAAGCAGGGGTGGTGGTGATGAAAACGGTGGTGCGGGTTCTCCGATAAAATCGGCATCGGAGTTGAAAAGTAGGTTAGGATTTAGTGTGGCTGGATTAGGTACTAGGATGGGAAACGGTGCTGCTTCCCACTGGTGTGGTTCCTCTGTGATAGAGTTTGTTGAATGTGATGATGATGATGATGTAGATTCTCCTTCAGAGGAACTAAAACCTGCATTGTTTGGATCAAGATTGCCTGTGACAGCATCCCAAAAGGTATCGTTATTTGTATCTCCTATTTTGTACTTGTACGTAAGTGAGGGAGGTCTTGGCCTGTCACTTGCTTGGCAACGTATGTACGAAACGTGCACTCAGGGTCTGCAACCACCCCTGCAGTGCTACAATTTACTATACTGACTACTGGTTTATTTTAATTGAAAGGGTCTATCTAAGTTGGGTCCGAACGGTTGTCCAACTGCCACTACACCATACGGGTGCAGGCCTTTCTCAGAGACGTGTGGGCAAGTGCCGGCTATCTCCAAGGAGTACAAGAAAAGGTATATATGTAATTACGTGTATAGCCTTCAGAGGCCTAGACCAGGGCAATTTAACGCGCTAGGGGGCTGGTGAGGCTGGTCCCTAGATACGTGTCACGTATCGTGTGACAAATCCGGCACTGGTTTCCTGTGCACAGGTGACCCTATCTACCGGGTTAGGTACTTCAGTTTGCGTAGACCGGGAATGTAATGCCAAGTTAGTCGAGGGCCACGAGGCAGGGCCACTAGGTGCGCAGTTTTTTAACGGTGTCTGGCAACCAGTACCGCAGTTTTAATGTCGGTGTACAATGGTGTGTATCCCCCTGTTCTCTGTCCACTTAAGCCTGTGGTCCGGCTGTAGCAAGCGTGGGGCTGTTAGAGAAGATAGTCAAGTTCTACTATCAGGAACCCCTCGGTGTGACGCCTAAGAGCCCCAACAGTGAACTGACAGGAGGAGAGGAGAGAGGGGAGAAACCCGAGAGAACTCGACTGAGGACTCTGGGTGCTGAATTGCACTCCTTATATACTATGACAGGTGGTCTGTGCACTACCCTAAGCCCTACTCTAAATATAGTATGGTATGAGTAAGACGACTGTGCATGCAGTAATGGTAATGAGTCATCAGCGCCGAGCTCCGGTATCTTATCTACAGCTTTATCTAAGTGCCAAGCAATAGGCGCATGCTTAGTCAGCATGTGTTTATATAATATGAAGAAAATAAATAATAAAAGTGAAAATGACTTGGTGAAAAAGCCAAAGCTTTTCAGTCGGTCATGACACATAGACCGGGAACGTAATGCAAAGCAAGTTAAGGGCCGCGATGCAGGGCCACTGGGTGCGCAGTTTTAACGGTGTCTGGCAACCGATACTGCAATTTTAACGTCGGCGTACAATGGTGTGTATCCCCCTGTTCTCTGTCCACTTATCCCTGTGGTCCGGGAGTATGCAAGCATGGGGCTGTAAAGCGAACTAGTCGAGTTCTACTATCAGGACTCCCTCGGCGTGACGCCTAAGAGCCCCAGACAGCAGACAAGACAGGAGGAGGAGAGGAGGGAGGGGAAACCCGAGAGAACTCGACTGAGGACTCTGGGTGCTGGATTGCACTCCTTATATACTATGACAGGTGGTCTGTGCACTACCCTAGACCCTACTCTAAATATAGTACGGTATGAGTAAGACGACTGCGCATGTAGTAATGATAATGAGTCATCAGCGCCGGGCTCCGATATCTTATCTACAGCTTTATCTAAGCGCCAAGCGATAGACGCCGGCTTAGTCAGCATATGTTTATATAATATGAAGAAAATAAATAATAAAATGAAAATGACTTAGTGAAAAATCAAAAGCTTTTCAGTCGGTCATGACAGTTTGGATCAAGATTGCCTGTGATGGCGTCCCAAAAAGTATTGTTATTTGTATCTCCTATTTTGCACTTGTACGTAAGTGAGGGAGGTCTTGGCCTGTCACTTGCTTGGGAACGTGTGTACGAAACGTGCACTCAGGGTCTGCAACCACCCCTGCAGTGCTACAATTTACAATACTGACTACTGGTTTTATTTTTAATTGAAGGGTCTATCTAAACTGGGTCCAAACGGTTGTCCAGTTACCACTACACCATACGGGTGTGGGTCTTTCTCAGAGGCGTGTGACCAAGTGGTGGCTACCTCCAAGGGGTACGGAAAAGGTGTATATACATAAACTATTTGTATAGCCTTCAGAGGCCTAGACCAGGGCAATTTAACACGCTAGGGGGCTGGTGAGGCTGGTCCGTAGATATGGATTACATATCGTGTAATCACTCTGGCACTGGTCTCCTGTGCACAGGTAACCCTATCAACCGGGTTAGGTTCTTTGGTTTGCGTAGACCGGGAACGTAATGCAAAGCTAGTCAAGGGCTGCAATGCAGGGCCACTGGGTGCACAGTTTTAACAGTGTCTGGCAACCAATACCGCAGTTTTAACGTCAGCGTACGACAGAGTTAATCCCCCTGTTCTCTGTCCACTTATCCCTGTGGTCCGGGAGTATGCAAGCGTGGGGCTGTTGAGCAAACTAGTTGAGTTCTACTATCAGGACTCCCTCAGCATGACGCCTAAGAGCCCCAACTAGCAAACAAGACAGGAGGAGGAGAGGAGGGAGGGGAAACCCGAGAGAACTCAACTGAGGACTCTGGGTGCTGGATTGCACTCTTTATATACTATGACAGGTGGTCTGTGCACTACCCTAAGCCCTACTCTAAATATAATACAGTATGAGTAAGATGACTGCACATGTAGTAATGGTAATGAGTCATCAGCGCCAGGCTCCAGTATCTTATCTACAGCTTTATCTAAGCACCAAGCAATAGGCGCCTGCTTAGTCAGCATGTGTTTATATAATGTGAAGAAAATAAATAAATAAATGAAAAATGACTTGGTGGAAAAGCCGTAGCTTTTCAGTCAGTCATGACAGGAGAGGCCTTGGTCAAAGACCAAGGCTGGGCATGACAGCATGTGCCCCAAAAGGAGACATCTGTCTGGAGGAGGTGGCGCACAACTGAGCCCACTCGGTCATCGAGAACTGCACACTTGATAGTGGCAGAGAGTACTGTTGACTGGTCCTTGTCGGCCGGTACATTCGACCCTCCAAATCACCACAAACATCACCTGTCTTCTTTGTAAGCAAGAAAGATGGAAAGAAGCGAATGGTACAGGACTACTGATACCTAAACAAGTGGATGGTTAAAAATAACTACCCACTACCACTAACATCTGAGCTCGTAGATCAAGCAGGGAGTGCCAAATACTTCACTAAGCTAGATCTTAGGTGGGGTTATAATAATGTATGGATCAAAGAAGGCGATGAATGGAAAGCCGCATTCACTACCCCTGAAGGTTCTTTTGAACTGGTAGTAATGTTCTTTGGGCTAACCAACTTGCTGGCTACCTTCCAGGCAATGATGAATGACATTTTCCGTGACATGATCAATGCAGGAAAAGTCATCGTTTACATTGACGACATACTCATTTTCACTAAAACAAAAGAAGAGCATGACGCAATCATGCAACAAGTCCTGCAACGACTGGAGGAAAATGATCTGTATGTAAAACCAGAAAAATGTGTTTGGTGCGTGGAAGAAGTTGAATTCCTGGGGGTCGTCCTGGGACCCAAGGGAATTCAAATGGACACAAAGAAGGTTGAAGCAATCATTAGCTGGCCCACCCCCTCTTGTGTCAAAGATGTACAAAGGTTTCTAGGCCTTGCCAACTACTATAGGTGCTTTGTACAAAACTTCGCCAAAATCACACAGCCTCTGCATGATTTGGTTAGAAAGGACAAAACATGGGAATGGACGGAGGTCCAAAACAAGGCTTTCCAAAGCCTAAAGAAGATATTTACAGAGCAGCCCCTGTTGGTTGCCCCAGATTCAGATAGGAAATTCAGGGTAGAATCAGACACATCAGATTATGCTACTGGTGGCATCCTATCTATGCTCTGTCAGGATAACAAATGGAGGCCTGTGGCCTACCTATCAAAGTCACTCAACAATACTGAGTGCAATTATGACATCCATGACAAAGAAATGCTAGGCATTATGTGCTGTCTGGAAACATGGCATCACTACTTAGAAGGAGCATGGGAACAGTTCAAAATTTGGACAGATCACAAAAACCTCAAGTACTTTATGAGTGCCAAAAAACTAAATTGCAGACAGGCCAGATGGGCTTTGTACCTAAGCTGATTTAATTTTGTCCTGCACCATAAAGCAGGTGTTACTATGGGAAAAGCTGATTCTCTGTCCAGGAGGCCAGACCATAAAAAGGGGGTAGATGATGACAACAAAGACATCACGCTCCTCAAACCAGATTTTTTTAGAATCTCTGCACTATGCCACAGACATGTATTTGTTCATAGCTCAGAAAAAGGACTATTAAACAAAATTTGATGCTCCAAAGCATGCAATGAAGCCATAGTAAAAGCAGTAGAAGCCATGAAAAAAGCTGGTGTTAAAACACTAAATGCCCGAGAATGGGAAGTAGAACAGGGACTCATCCTCTGGCAAGGAAAAGTCTATGTACCTAAAGACAAAAAACTGCAGATGGAGATAGTCCACTTACATCATGATACACCCATTGTTGAACATGGAGGACAGTGGAAGACGATTGAACTCGTCACAAGAAATTACTGGTGGCCTGGAATCACCAGATTCATTAAAAAATACATCAGTGGATGTGACAAATGCCAGCAAAATAAAAATTTCCCAGAGCCACTGACTGGAAAATTAATGCCAAATTCGGCACCATCCCAGCCTTGGACACATATTTCAGCAGACTTTATCACCAAACTACCAGAGTCACATGGACACAATGCAATTTTGGTAGTATGTGATAGAATGTCCAAAATGGCACATTTCATTCCCACATCAGAAGAAACTTTGGCTCAAGGATTAGCCACACTATTCAGGGACCACATATGGAAACTTCATGGACTCCCTGAATCCATAATCTCAGACCGCAGCCCACAGTTCACCGCACAAATGATGAAAGAACTAAACCAAATGTTGGGCATCAGTACAGACTTGTCCACAGCATTCCATCCACAAACAGATGGACAAACAGAAAGAATGAATCAGGACTTAGAACAGTACCTGAGGATTTTTGTAGACCATAGACAAGAAACATGGTCTGGATGGTTGGCTATTGCTGAATTTAGTTACAATAACAAAATTCAGGCCTCAACCAAACAGACGCCATTCTTTGTCAATTATGGCAAACACCCCAGAATGGGAATCAAGCTGAGAAGGGAAAGTAGCCACCTGGCAGCATCAGAGTTTGCCCAGAAAATGAAGGAAATTCATGAGGAAACTCAGGCTGCCTTATTAAAATCACAGGATGACATGAAGCTATATGCAGATAGACACCAATTGGACGCACCAGAATACAAAGTTGGAGATAAAGTCTGGTTTTCAACCAAAGATTTGAGGTTAACAGGACGCCCAACTAGGAAATTGGTGGAAAGATGGATTGGGCCATACCCAATCAAACAGTTAGTGTCATCAAATGCAGTAGAGCTGGATCTACCCTTCACCCAGCAAATCCATCCTGTGGTAAACGTATCACAAATCCGCCCTTGGAAATGACCAATGAAAGGGCAAAAAGCACAACCCCCACCGCCAATAGAAATAGACAGTGAAAAGGAGTATGAGGTAGAGGAGGTAATTGATGTAAGATTAAAAAGGAACAAGATGGAGTACTTGGTTAAGTGGGAAGGATACACTGCCAAGCATAACTCATGGGAACCTTTGGACAATCTACAAAACATGAAAAGAAAAATAAAAAACTTTTATGATAGAAACCCCAGAGCCATCAGAAGGCTTGATAAAGCAACCTTTGATGAGTTAACTTTCAGGCCCTATGAAAACTTCATGCAAACCTTGGACAAAATAGTGTCCAAAATCGATATTAACACAGTAGCACCAGCTGCAAAATGGGAACAAAATTGGCAGAAATGGAAAGGAAAAAAGGGTCTAGACACCCTGATGGAGCCAGGAGATGCAGAAGGACTATGTCAATGTAACATGTGCCTATGTCAATTGCATGATATAGCACCTCGCACTGAAACGATTGAAGATCTCACTCCACCTTCCCATCCACTCTCACCCATTATTGAGGAATAGGAGGAACCATCCATGATAGAGCACAATGTGCTGAAAGATGACGAAGAAGTTTAAATTTGTCTGGAAGCCAAATCTTAAAAAGGGGGTACTGTCATAACTGACTGAAAAGCTTTGCATTTTTCAACAAGTTATTTTCCTTTTATTTATTTATTTTCTTCATATTAAATATAAACATATGCTGACTAAACAGGCACCTATCACTTGGTGCCTAGATAACATAAGTAAGATAAGATACCAGAACACAGCACTGATGACTCATTACTATTACTACACATGCAGTTGTCTTACTCATACAAGTACTATATTTAGAATAGGGCTTAGGGTAGTGCACAGACCACCTGTCATAGTATATAAGTAGTGCAATTCAGCACCCAGAGTCCTCAGTCAAGTTCTCTCGGGTTTCTTCCCTCCCTCCTCTCCTCTCCTCAGTTCTCTGTTGGGGCTCCTAGGCGTCACACCAGGGGGTTCCTGATAGGCAGTGTGAAAATTTCGTCTTTCCCATATTGTGAGATTCAGAGTGGTGTGTAGTTTCATGGTAGCCTCCATTGGATATATGCAAAAAGTTATGGATCATATCTTTCTCCACAAAGTTGCTCCTCATTTTGGAGCCATCTTTCATTTCTCATGACCCACCCTGCATTCATGATGTTTCCATTTAGAGCGTGCATCAGCCAATTTCTTTCTTTTGGCATCACCACCAGACCATCATGTTTCAACATATAGATGTTGAAACTGATTAGAAGTAATTCAATATTTGACAGTGTATTGAATAGTACCTCCCACACTGCTGAACTGGGTTCCAATTGATTTAGGACATCTTCCAGGGTTTTCCATTCCCTGGCAATTTGTTGTTCCAGTTCCTTGAACTGGTGCTTCTGCAACAATTGTTCATGGTGTATTTTTTAGCAACTCCTGCCATGCATCCTCCTGTTCTCTGATGGCCACTTCCTTGGTGCACCATGCTGCTAGTTCCTCCTGATGTTTCAGTTCCTTTTGAAGATGTTGTTGTTCTTGTTGCCAGTGTTGCCATGCCCTGACATGTGCATCATGAGGTCAGTTGTCAGTCCAAACCTCTTCAATTGATTTGATGGGTAATTTCTTTGCTGCACACCCCTGTGCCCACTTGATTGAGAAAGCGATCCCAATCTTGGTTAGGGTCATACCAGCCCTTGGCAATACAAAATTGAACAGCCCTGCCATTCCATTTATAGTTCTGTGATCCTAGATCCATGATAAGATGCCTCAAGTAGAGGGATGTTGCCTGTTCTTCCATAATAGTACTTCCTAATAACACACCCACACTTGAATGTTCAATTTAATTCCACCAAAAGACCCAAGTGTGTGGTGCCCAGGTTTTCACTGAGATGTCCTCATGCTCAGATCAATAGATCCAATATGTAATTGGTATTCTCAGACTGTATCTCCTTGATACACAACACACAAATGGATTTTCTTCAGGAGTTCCACTCCCTTTTCCACAGTACTAGTGCTGGTGCCTGCAAGACCCTGCCTGGTCAACTACAGTGTGCTCCAAGCTCTTGTCTAATACTGTTTGGTTGCCAGTAGCCAATTGGCCATAGTCAGTTCACAACAGTAAGCTGAGGCTATCTGCTGTTGTAGTCATCATTGCCTAGAGTCCTCAAGGCTGTCAACAGGCACATGTCGCAATGTGTGTTGAGTCAGACAATATGGTTGTTAACAAAACTCGCTTTGTCACTGTCTGCAACAACAAGCAAGACTAGCTCTGCACTGTGACAAATGACAATGGGTGTGATAGGAAGACTCTAGATTATGTTAGGACTAATCCCCACACAATCACAAGCTTTGTAGAAGAGGGTAGAAAAGAGTTGTATTCAAGACACAGTAGTCAGTGACCTGCAAGGAGGAAACTATCTAGAGTCTTATGGACTCCTACCTACAGAATGCACACCTTATATACCTGAGCCATTAGTCTGTGCACACAGTCTGTGCAGCCACTAAGGCTGTACATGCACAGCAACAACACCTAGGCCCATCTCCCAGACCTGTCTGGATCCATCCAGACTCCCAGTCCCTTCCTGTGAATGCCATTTCACCCAATATCCCCTAATGGCCTTGATCGTATAGCCACCCTGTGTTATCTAATCCTCCTGCCATATCTGGATAGGGGTCCCTTGTCATATGCTTGTGTACCATTATGCATCCATAGCCCTCTGGATAAAATAGAGAAAAATATAGAAAAATGCACATATTGTAACATATGTAGGTGCTGCCACAGCTGCAGTGGCCTGTGCAGCATTTGCCTGGAGTTGGGTGAGTTGGTTCTGGAGGTTTTGGATTGTTGCAGCTTGCATGTTGAGTAGATTCAGCAATTCTGCTGATGTCATTTCCTGGGGTACCACCATACTGCAATAGATGAAGTAGATTCCCCTTCTGATGAACTAAACCTGTTGTCATTTGGATCTAGATTGCCTGTGACAGTGTCCCAAAATGTATCATTATTTGTGTCTCCTATCACTCCAGCACTGGTCTCCTGAGCACAGGTAACCCTATCAACCAGGTTAGGTTCTTCAGTTTGTGTAGACCAGGAATGTAGTGCAAAGCTAGTTAAGGGCTGCAATGCAGAGCCACAAGGTGTGCAGTTTTAAATGGTGTCTGGCAACTGGTACTGCAATTTTATAGTCAGCATATGACTGTAATAATCCCCCTGTTCTCATCCACTTAACCCTGTGGTATCAAGTGTGGGGCTGGTAAGTGTTACGGTCGATGTCCACAACGTCGTTCAGCGTCCAAGTCTACAGCGACAAACAGAGTCTCGGTCTGTTCCCAATCACTGGACGAGGGTTCTAGGCACTAAGTCTGACGATGATGAAGGCTAGAGAGAGAGCAAGGAGAGCGGTTGAGGCGACGAGCAAAAGAGCGTCCAAGTTATGGATATGATTCGACTAAGTTGGAACTAAAGAACTACAGTACATGAGAGGGGTTTATATACGTTTAAAGAACAATGGATACTAAAGGGGAAAGAGCATAGCTATCTGGAAAAGGAAAGGTGAAGGTAGCTATGAAAGGAGATAACGTCCAAGGCATAACTATGGGTTTGTAACAAGTAAATGTAATCCGTTAACAAAGGGAAAAGAGAATTGTAACATTACCCCCTTTGTATGCAAGAAGTCACCGACTTCTACCAGCCAGAGATAGTCCAGCCATGGTCTGTTCTGGACTCGGCCCACTTGACGGCGTTGTCCAATTCTTTTGTGGAAGTCTCCACCTTCCATTTGAGCGCTTCCGCAGCGCGATGCAGATTTTGTGCGTTTCGTAAAAAGGAGTCACATTCCTCGTACGTCATCTCATGTGGGTCGATGGTAAGAGTGAGGGCGGCGAGGTTGTCGGTGGTGGAGGAGAGATTAGTGATGGAGCAGGTGGCGGCAGCGAGGGCGTCGGCGACGATGGTGAGCGTTGTGTTCTGTTTGACAAATTGAGCGAAGTGGGGAAGGTGGTGGTCGTCAGGGTGTACTTGGGGGAGTAGGGCGGCAGGATGGACATGTAGATTGTCATCCTCGAAGTGGACGACAGTTGTATTTTCGATGAAGACCTCTAGCGGGAGGTCTGGGATGGCGAGGAAGGGTGAAAAGGTGGCAGCAGTTTCGTCAATGCACCAATGGGCGCAGGAGAGGAGGGCTAAGGCGATGAAATAGGCGGCGAGGGCGAAGAAGGTGAACATGTCTGTATACTGTGAGTATTGGCATCAGGTGATGATACCTGGAAGTTTATATGTATTCCAGGTCGCTGATTTCCGAGTCTGAATCCCAATTTTCTGTATCTAATGGATCTTTGATTGCAGGGTCGGTGAGGAGGTCTCGTTCTTCTGCGATGAACCTGGTTAATGAATTTAAGTGTTCGATTCCTGATGTCGTTGTTGGGGTGATTAAGAATCTTCTGATTCGCCTGATAATATCCGCTATTACTCCTGCCATTGTAGTAGACAAATAATCAAGATCGTCAAGGATGTCTTCCATAAGAATGCGGGGCCTTCCTGGTATTCTGATTCCTCGGCTAATTAACCAGATCTGTGCGCTACACTCCCGTATCTGTTTGGTGATTCCATCCATCTGTTTGTACTCTTCCGGGCATAGCAGTCTTCCATGAGCACTTTCATAAACGTCGCTATTCCTGATGGCTAGAAGTTGGTATGCAGGTGGATCCTTATTGTAGAAGGGTAGATCGTTGGTTGAAAATCATAGGTCGTGGTACTTGGGGAGATAATTCTTGATATCATTGCAGGGGAACTCCGTCGTTCCTGAAGGGTTCTTTCGGTGATGGTGATCAAGTCGAGGGGTGCGATAGTATCGTGTGACCAACGCCACAGTTCGGGTAAGTTTTCCTGGTGAGGTCGGTGCTCTAGGAGCGTGTTGGAAAGGGAGGTATTGTATGCGGGTATGGATGGTCTTTTCTTTAAGAGCTATAGTGTATCGAGAGAGTGTTGAGCAGTTCCGTTTTGTATAGTAGTAATTTTGTTTCAAGACGTGGCGGTTTCTGTATCGAGTCATGGTTCAGAGGTGTCGGCGTTGTTGATATTCTGATAGGATATCCATGGCGTTTGCAAGATTGCGGGCAGGTTCCCAAGAATTGTTGTTCGATCCGTAGCCTTTCCATTTAACCAAGTAATGGTAGCCTGCGCCTCGTTTCCTGTGAGCCAGAATTGCCTCTACCTCGAATTCCTCTTGTCCATTTACGAGATCAGGGGGTGGTTTCACATAGTTCAGTCCATGTGCAGTCGTTTCCCTGTACGGGGTAAGGAGTGACGTATGAAACACAGGGTGAATGCGCCATTGTTTCGGGAGTTTCAGTTTGTATGTCACTGGTCCCATCACTTGCTCGATTTCGAAGGGTCCTTCTCGTTTTGGTGCTAGCTTTCTAGACTGATATGGTATGTGAAGATTTCTGTTCTCAAGCCATACTTTGGTACCCTTTTCAAATCGTATTGCTTTGTCCTTGCGTCGTCTTGCCACCAGTTGTCTTGCCAGTTCATGTGCTGCTAGTGCTTCTTCTCTGGCTTTCTGTAACGTTGTTGGTGTTTATACTTAATTCTCGCCGTGCGCCGTACACTGGACCAATTTTATTGGTGTGTAGCGCTGTGGTACAAGAATAAGTAAAGCTAATTACATAATTATTTTGACGCGCGACAAAAGGTCTTCGCGTCCAAACATTGCAATATTATATATACATATTGATGCGTATACATACGCATCGGCACGAACAAGAAATCAGACGACGAGGGCGAGGCTCTCCCTAAGACGAAGTAGAGCCCTTACACCCTCCCCAGCAAGATTGTACCAAGGGTGCAATCTGAAATTAAAGATAAGGAAAGGCATAGCTTTCCTTGAGAAGATGACGAGGTGATGGCCTCGAATTTCAAACCGGACCCATAGGCGATCCTTCGACCTCCATGTCGTGACGCGACAGCTCCTCGTGATCTGGGAGCTGCTCGACGTTTACTGTCTCTGGGTTGTATTGAGCGTTCCCGGCCGGAGGTCCCTTATCATGTGGGAGGACCGAGAGGTTGGTCCTCAAATCAATTTTTAAGCCTTTTTCAAGGCGTTCGAAGAGGGGTTTCCCTCTCTTTCCCTTTGCTTTCCTCCTTTGAGATAAGGAGGGTCTTGAGACCCTTGGCACCGGGTAAACCCTGCTCCATGTGGGTTCGGGTGGCGGCTTCATGCTCGTCAGATGATTTCTTGCGAAATCTCTGAACAGGGAATCGCAGTCCCTGGAAGTTAGTCCGCACTTGTGAAAGTGCATGACTATGTCGTCGAGCGTGTATTCGCCCGTGTGTACTAGTCGGTACGGGGCGTACGCGACCAAGCACCCTTCATCCTCCATGAGCCTTAGACGGGCCAGAGTACCCTTGAATAGGCCCAGTTTCTCAAAGAGATGACAGGACAGCCACCAGAACCAAGCGGTAGTACCTTCACTTGGATGGGGTTCTGTCATCTTGAGGAATGTTACAATTCTCTTTTCCCTTTGTTAGCGGACTACATTTACTTGTTACAAACCCATAGTCACGCTTGGACGTTATCTCCTTTCATAGCTACCTTCACCTTTCCTTTTCTAGATAGCTATGCTCTTTCCCCTTTAGTTTCTATTGTTCTCTGAACGTATATAAACCCCTCTCATGTACCGTAGTTCTTTAGTTCCAACTTAGTCGAATCTTATCCATAACTTTGAACGCTCTTTTACTCGTCGCCTCAACCGCTCTCCTCGCTCTCTCTCTAGCCTTCGTCATCGTCAGACTTAGTGCCTAGAACCCTTGTCCAGAGACTGGGAACAGACCGAGACTCTGTTTGTCGCTGTAGACTTGGACGCTGAACGACGTTGTGGACATCGACCGTAACATAAGTTGGAACTCAGGACTAGCTCAGGGTATCATCCCTAGCCGACACCATTGAGACCCGCAGCTCTCAGGAACGACCCCCAAACGGATCCGTCACCTATAAGGGGAAAACCTACCTCAGACGACGAGAAGTTTTTCTCTACCAACGAACCTGGTACTTTGTTACAGAAGGACGGAAACAAAACGAACCAGTCCCAGACCAACACTTTTCAGGAGACTTTTACTCAGGAGCCTTCGAATTTGATTTACCCGATCAAATCTACCTAGACTGGGGTAGTGAAGTACAAGGAGAACCGCTCTACCTTGTTAAGGAACCAGAAAACGAACCATTTAGGACCCTCTATAGGAAGTTCCTTGGAGACAACGACCGATACGGAATCGCAGCTAATCTTTTAGCAGAGTGGGAGGAATTACTACAAATTGAACAAGCCAAGCTTGAGGAAAACCCGTTTGATACAGATTACTCGAAACAAGGACCACCCCCATCTCCGAAACCCAGAACCCTGAGTAGAACCCCTACTCCAGAACCGAAACCAATCACCAGAACACCGACCCCTGAACCACCGATCAACCCCGAGCCACCAATTACTCCTGAACCAAGAATGGCGTCTGAAACCAGTGCTAGCTCTAAAGGAGATATCAAACCGCAGCCTATACGACCCTTTACAGGCAAACGAATCGAAGCAAGGTCATTTTTAGGACAGCTTGAGGACTACTTTACCCTCAACGAACAGAACTACGAAGGAAAAGATGAAAAGAAAGTCAGATACGCACTTGCATGCATGGGACCAGAACTAGACGACTGGAAAACTATTATTCGAAGCGAACTAAACGACAATAGAAGCAGTACCACAGCCGCGTTCAAATGGAATGATTATGAAGCATTTGAAACACGTTTCATCAATGACTGGGGAGAAGTCAACAGTGCCCTTCGAGCCCTGAACAATCTATCCAAATTAAGAGTTGGAAACGGCGTTTCAGTCCCAGAGTACATCAGAAAATTTCGTATGGACATAGGAACCTCTGGACTCACTGGAATACCCGCTCAGTTGCAGGCATTCGTCAAAGGACTACCATTAGAACTTGCTAGAACGATCTTACAGGACCAAAGGAAGATCAAGACGATGCAAGAAGCCTATGATAAAGCCGAGGATCACCATAACGCTTGGGACATGACAGGACAAGGAAACAGGAGAACCAATGATGGATCTGGAACACGTTTCAATCGAAACAATAACAATCGATCTGGAGCAATCAGAGCTATAAATACCACGATCCCTAGCCGATTGACAGATGATCAAAAAGAAGAATACCGAAAGACTGGCAAGTGTTTCAGATGTGGAACACAGGGACACATCTCCAGGAACTGCCCGAAACGCAATGATGCGTCTTCATCCAGGTCTTCTTACCAGAATAAGGCGGTCCGTTCCGTCACTGAGGAACAACAGAAGGAAGAGGACGAACCAGTAAAGAAAATTAGAGCCATCTTTTCAGCAATGTCTACTGAAGAGAAGAATGCCCTCTTAAACGAATTCGAGAACGAGGGTTTTTAGTTAGGAAGCGTCACTCAGCGGTTGGCCCTTCCTTATTATCGAGATCTGAACAGTTAGCGCTTGATTCTGTAATAGTATTATCCAACAATGACAAGCGCATTTCATTAACTATCAAATCGACCGATTTACCCGCTGGAACATCTGCCCTAATCGATTGTGGAGCAGAAGGAAACTTTGTAGATGAAGGAGCAGTGAAGGAGCTCAGGAAAGAACGACTTAAGAAACCAATCAAGGTTAGAAACGCAGATGGAACAGTAAATGTGAAAGGAATGATCACACATCGAACCAAGATATGCTACATGATCGAAGGACAGCAATTTATCAATTGGTTCTGGATCACTAAGCTAGGCGATCAACGAATGATTCTAGGAATACCATGGTTAGAAGAAAATAACCCGATCATCAACTGGCGAGAGAAATCTCTGAAAATTGGAGATCTGGACATGTCGTCAAAAGCAATTTGGCAGCTAGCCCTCGATTCCCAGCAATGGGGTGAAGATGACTACTGGATTAGAGTTAAGACGTCCACATCACAGGAACTAGAGCACAGGCTAAAGAAAGACGAACCATCCACCGCATTACCTACGGAATATGAGCAATGGCGCACCATCTTTGACAAAAAGGCATCAGAACGCTTCCCATCCAGTCGACCATGGGATCACGCAATTAACACAAAGGAAGGCTTTGTTCCAAAAGCTAGTAAGCTTTATCCTCTATCGGTCAAGGAACAAGGGCTGTTAGACGAATGGATTGATGAACAACTCAAGAAAGGATACATTAAACCATCCACATCACCACAGGCGTCACCATTCTTCTTTGTAGCAAAAAAGAAAAGTGGAGCACTTCGACCCTGTCAGGATTACTGATACTTGAATGAATGGACTGTCAAAAACGCATATCCCCTTCCCCTTGTTTCCGATCTCCTGACTAAGTTACAAGGCGCCAAATATTTCACCAAACTAGACCTCCGATGGGGATACAACAATGTTCGCATCAAGAAGGGAGACGAATGGAAAGCAGCCTTTATCACTAATCGAGGTCTCTATGAACCAACAGTAATGTTCTTTGGGTTATGCAACTCGCCGTCAACCTTTCAAACTATGATGAACAAATACTTTAGGGACATGATCAACGAAGGATGGCTGATCATTTACATGGACGACATGTTAATCTGCGCAGAAACATTAGAGCAACTGGAGGAGCGGACAAGACGAATTTTACAACGGCTACAAGATAACGATCTATTCCTGAAACTTGAAAAATGCAAGTTCGCCACGCAGGAAGTCGAATTCCTAGGAATGATCATCACCCCTGGACGCATTCAGATGGACCCGATAAAGCTAGCAGGGATAGCCGATTGGCCAGTCCCTACCACCGTCAAACAAGTCTGATCCTTCCTCGGATTTGGGAACTTTTACCGACGTTTCATTGGAAATTTTGCTGCCATCGCTAAACCACTTACCGACCTCACTAAGAAAACTGAACAATTTAACTGGACCACTGAACGGAACGACGCTTTTGAAATTCTAAAGAAACGATTTGCATCTATGCCGGTATTATTAATGCCAGATCCTACTCGACCCTTTATCCTCCAAACCGATGCATCAAATAAGGCAATAGGAGCAGTCTTGAAACAAGCAGATGAAACAGGATCTCTACACCCTTGCGGATTTATCTCACACGCATTAACACAAACGGAGCAGAATTACCAGATCTATGACCGGGAACTCTTGGCAATTATCAAAGGATTGATGACCTGGCGACATTTGTTACATGGATCACCCCACACCACTATAGTTCATTGCGATCACAAAAATCTATCCTACTACCGAACCGCCCAACGCTTAACACCCAGACAAGCTAGATGGTCATCCCTGTTATCAGAATTTGACCTACGCATTGAGCACGTCCCTGGCACAAAAATGTTTGAAGCAGACGCCTTGTCCCGACGCCCCGATCATATGGGAAACAGTGAATTACAAGAAGACATTGTAGTCCTACCAGAGGATCGTTTTATTCGTCTTATTGCAGAAGATCTAGTCACAGAAATTCAGAAAGCAATGTCAAAAGACGATTTTGGACGTATTCTAATCGAGGTTATCACCACGCACCGCGCCCCACCGATCAAATCGAACATACAAGATTGGTCTTACACCAATGGCATTGTTCACTATCTCGGGAAGACCTACATCCCTGACCAAGATGGGTTACGAACCAAATTGATTAAGGAAACGCATGAGGCACGATCATCAGGTCACCCTGGACGATTAAAGACCCTTGAACTCCTTAAACGTGACTACTGGTGGCCCGGAATGTTCAAGCATGTCAAGGAATGGATAGAAGGATGCGCCCTCTGTCAACAAATGAAGATTAACACACACCCGAATGTACCAGCCCTTCACCCGATTCCATCGAAAGCTACCCGTCCCTTTCAACAAGTAACCCTTGATTTCATCACTGATCTACCCCTTTCCGATGGCTTTGACTCGATCCTGGTCACGGTGGACCATGGTCTTACAAAGGGGGTAATTTTCACACCTTGCAAGAAGACAATCGATGCACTAGGCACTGCGGAACTTTACGTCTCCGAAATTTTCAAACGGTTTGGCCTACCCGACGTTCTAATCTCAGATCGAGGACCACAGTTCTCCGCAAAAGTATTTCAGGAAATACGAAAAGCGTTAGGAATCGACCATAGAATGAGCACAGCCTATCACCCTCAGACTGACGGAGAAACAGAACGGGTCAACCAGGAATTAGAAGTCTACCTTCGAATGTTCTGCTCCAATGAACCGCATTTATGGAAACTGCTTCTCCCAATAGCCGAGTTTGCTCACAATAACCGACATCATGACACAATCAAAACTTCTCCATTCAGACTAATGTATGGGACGGACCCTGTTGCGCTTCCCACTGCTACCTCACGAATGACCACACCAGCAGCGGAAGAGCGTCTCCAGTTCCTAAGGAAAGCCAGAGAAGAAGCGCTAGCAGCACATGAACTGGCAAGACAACTAGTGGCAAGACGACGCAAAGACAAAGCAATACGATTCGAAAAAGGCACCAAAGTATGGCTTGAAAACCGAAATCTTCACATACCATATCAGTCCAGAAAACTAGCACCAAAACGAGAAGGACCCTTCGAAATCGAACAAGTGATGGGACCAGTAACATACAAATTGAAACTCCCGAAACAATGGCGCATTCACCCTGTGTTTCATACATCACTCCTTACCCCATACAGGGAAACGACTGCGCATGGGCCGAACTATGTGAAACCACCCCCTGATCTCGTAAACGGACAAGAGGAATTCGAGGTTGAGGCAATTCTAGCTCACAGGAAACGAGGCGCAGGCTACCATTACTTGGTTAAATGGAAAGGCTATGGATCGAATGACAATTCTTGGGAACCCGCTCGCAATCTTGCAAACGCCACGGATATCCTATCTGAATACCAACAACGTTGACACCTCTGAACCATGACTCAATACAGAAACCGTCATGTCTTGAAACAAAACTATCACTATACCAAACGGAACTGCTCAACACTCTCTCGATACACTATAGCTCTTAAAGAAAAGACCGTCTATACCCACATACAATACCTCCCTTTCCAACATGCTCTTAGAGCACCGACCCCGCCAGGAAAACTTACCCGAACTATGGCGTTAGTCACACGATATTATCGCACCCCTCGTCTCGATCACCGTCACCAAAAGAATCCTTCAGGGATAACGGAATTCCCCTGCAATGATGTCCAGAATTATCTTCCCAAGTACCACGACCTACGATTTTCAACCGATGATCTACCTCTCTACAATGAGAATCCGCCTGCCTACCAACTTTTAGCCGTCAAAAGCAGTGATGTTTATAAAAGTGCTCATGGAAGGTTGCTCTGCCCAGAAGAATATAAACAGATGGATGAAATTACTAAACAGACACGGGAGTGTAGCGCGCAGATCTGGCAAATTAGCCGAGGAATCAGAATACCAGGAAGACCTCGCCTTCTCATAGAAGACATCCTCGACGAACTTGATTATCTATCTCTCGCAATGGTACAAGTAATAGTGGATATCGTCAGACGAATCAGAAAATTCCGAATTACACCGACAACGACACCTGGGATTGAACATTTGAATTCATTAACCATATTCATGAGGGAAGAACGAGAGCTCCTCACCGACCCTGCAATCAAAGATCCGTTGAACACAGAAAATTGGCCCTCCGACTCGGAAATCAGCGATTCGGAATGAATATAAACTCTCCTGGAATCATCAACTAACGCCAATAAACGCATTATACCACCATGTTCACCTTCTTCGCCCTCGCCGCCTACTTCATTGCCTTGGCCTTCCTCTCCTGCACTCATTGGCGCATCGACGAAACCGCTGCCGCCTTCTCACCCTTCCTCGCCGTTCCAGACCTCCCGCTTGAGGTCTTCATTGAAAATACCACTGTCGTCCACTTTGAGGATGACGACTTATACATCCATCCTGCCACCCTGCTTCCCCAGGTATACCCCGACGACCACCACCTCCCGCATTTTGCCCAATTCGTCAAAAGGAATACCACACTCACTGTCGTCGCTGACGCCCTCGCCGCCGCCACATGTTCCATCACCAATCTCTCCTCCGCCACCGACAACCTCGCTGCCCTCACCCTCACCATTGACCCGCATGAGATGACCTATGAGGAGCGCGATTCCTTCCTCCGAAATGCACAAAATCTACACAGAGCTGCCGAAGCTCTCAAATGGAAGGTGGAAACGTCGACGAAAGAACTAGATAACGCCGTCAAATGGGCTGAGTCTAGAACGGATCATGGTTGGACAACTTCTGGCTGGTAGAAGTCGGTGACTTCTCGCATACAAAGGGGGTAATGTTACAATTCTCTTTTCCCTTTGTTAGCGGACTACATTTACTTGTTACAAACCCATAGTCACACTTGGACGTTATCTCCTTTCATAGCTACCTTCACCTTTCCTTTTCTAGATAGCTATGCTCTTTCCCCTTTAGTTTCTATTGTTCTCTGAACGTATATAAACCCCTCTCATGTACCGTAGTTCTTTAGTTCCAACTTAGTCGAATCTTATCCATAACTTTGAACGCTCTTTTACTCGTCGCCTCAACCGCTCTCCTCGCTCTCTCTCTAGCCTTCGTCATCGTCAGACTTAGTGCCTAGAACCCTTGTCCAGAGACTGGGAACAGACCAAGACTCTGTTTGTCGCTGTAGACTTGGACGCTGAACGACGTTGTGGACATCGACCGTAACAAGGAACATCCACGCCGTAACGTCCAGGACATTATAGCGGCCGTCTGTTCCTCGCCGGATAGAAGTGGGGAGCTCGCCCCTCATCGCGAGCTCTTCAACGTCGGGTTCCCTCGACAAGTCGCTGAGGGGAAGGAATCCCGACGCTGTGGCGTCCCTCACCGCCCAACGTTGAGCGGCGGATCTTTGATCGAGAGGCACCTTAGATGCCTCTCTAGCCATCTGCATGGGCTTCCCGTTCTCCCAGTACCACTTGCCAGCGGCTGGTCGTTTAGCCCATAGATGAGCAGCGTCCTCATCCCAGTAGGTTTTTACGTCCATGTGGACGTGCCCGAATTTGCTCAACTTATAAAGTCTACTGACTTTATTGAGCCTAAAGGACGCTGGGTCCCCTAGAGGAGAGCTTTGGCAGCCCGGGGGAAATTGCCCGGTCTTCGTTCTCCTAGAGCCTGTGGGAGGCTCATATTTCTTTGAATGAGACGGGGCTCCCTCAATTCTTGAGACGAGGGAGGCTTCGTCTACCATCATTCTAGAGGAGGAGGAAGGGTTTTCCCCCTCTACTCTGTGGAATTCCCGGGTGTGCTCGCGCCTAGATTCGCTAAGCGCCATTCCGAGCTCCTCCTCATCACCCGACAGAGAAGGAGCCTTCGCATCGACTTCGCTGTCGAAGTCTGAGTCCGTTTCATACATCGTCCTTTTCCCTTTTCCTTTTGACGAGGGAAGGGGGGCAGACGAGGACGGAAATGTCAGAGGAGGAACGCGTGAACGATCCTCCTCAGCCGGGACGATAGGCGCAGGGGAGATTTGATGACGTGGGGCTGCGGAGCGGCAAGCTCTGGGGGAAGGGCTTTCGCGCTTCCGCTTGCCCCGATGCTCGCTCTGGTGAGCCTCTTCCCCGCCAGCATAGGCCAACCTAGAGGAGTTTTCACTCCTCGATGTTCTTAATAATTCTTCGACTCTCTTTTCGAGAGTCTCTTTCTCTTTTGAGAGTTTTGCAACTCTCTGATGATACTCGTCGAGCTCGTCATCGAGCTCGCGGAGTCTCCTCTCGCTCCTCCTTAGACCGTCGTCGTAGGCCCGGTCTACTTCCTTTCTCAGGTGCAGGACATCCTCCCAATGCCTGCGTTGTTTTTCGACAAAGAGGGCTAGAGTGCCCCCTTGGGTGTTGTCCAGGACATGCCTGGAAAAATGAGCACAATCCCCGCATTGTTTCGGATGCAAGGGAAGGTGGACGACCGGGTGGATAACCCAGTCCGGGATTAGGTTCAAAAGGATGTCTGCAGCATCCATATTATCGTGAGGAGATGAAGATCTCCTTGGTTGTTTTGAGCCGTGATGGCTCAATTCTCCTGCGCGAGGAGAGGGGCTACGCTCTTCGCGTTGCTCATCTCTCCTGGTATGTTCAAAACGACTGTAGCTGTCAGCGGACATGTCGTTTGGGTAAATTTGTCGTGTGGGAAATTTCCGCGCGTTTTGTTTCGGAGTTGAAACAAATTCCCAGGACACCTGGTTGGCCAATCGGCCGTTTCACTGCCACCGTCGCGTTTTTACTCGCGACGTAAATCCGAGGGTGTTTTCACACCCTCAAGCTCTAGATATTGATCTAGAGCTTCAAGTTCTTCTACTACTTCCAGAGGTTCCCAAGTGGAATCTCCAAGTTCCCATCGCACCTTGAAAAGGAGTTTAGGAGACCATCGGTGGTCTTCTATTGCTTGGACAACCCATTCTTGATCAGGGTCGTTTCCAACGTCGTAATGTACTCGAGTTTCCCTCTTAGGGAATTTGTTCGAGTCGTTCTCAACAAACGGTTTTAGAACCTTTTCGTGGAAGACATCGTGAATACGCCTTGCCTTCAGGTCTGGTGGTAGATCGATCTTATATGTAGATCGTTCCGGAAAATTTTCTAGGACCTCGTAGGGTCCTAAGTACTTTGGGCAAAGCTTTCGAGCTCGTCCCTTTGGAAGATTTATGTTTTCTGTTGAGAGGAAAACTAAGTCACCCTTATGGAAGGCTTGCCCTTCCCGGCGATGTCTGTTCGCTGCTACCACTTGACACGTACGTTGAGCGGTCAATTTATCAAATGTTTTATCGAGAACATCCTTGATGTTCTCTATGAATTGCTTAACTCCCGTATGTGATGCTCCGTGGTCAATTCCTTGAATCATCCTGGGCATCCATCCATAATTGGATTCGAACGGAGAGTAGCCAGTGGATTCACTGACTGCTGAGTTCATAGCGAACTCAACCATCGGCAATTGTGACTTCCAGTTGTCCTGGTAGTCATTTACCAACGACCTCAGTATCTGGGACATTGTTTGGATAGCTCTTTCGGAAGAGCCATCAGTTTGAGGGTGATAGGACGACGACATGAGCAGTCTTTGTCCTAGGATTTTGCTAAGTTCACTCCAGAACATAGAGGTGAACTTCGTATCTCTGTCAGATACGACAGACTCCGGTATACCATGGAGTCTAACAATTTCTTTAACGAATAGTTCAGCTATTTCTTTAGCCGATGCATTTGTTCTAGTAGGGAGTAGGTGAACCATGGCGGTCATCCTACAAATAGCTAGAAGGACATAATCAGATCCTTCTATTTCAGTGAACGGACCAACAAAGTCCATTCCTATGCTTTCCCAAGGTCTCGACGGAATAGGCATCGTATGAAGCCATCCCGGGGTCTTCTGCCTCGAGACCTTCGTTGTTTGGCATTTTCCGCAGGACTTGCAGAAATCCTCCACATCTGTGGCGATATTAGGCCACCAGAACCAACGCCGGGTATATCCTAGCGTTCTTTGCATTCCGAGATGGCCCAACGTGATGTGGCAGGTGTCAATGATGACACCTCGAATACTCTTCCCTTCGAGTAGTCCATTCGGTACACAGACTACTCTTTGTCCGATCCTATTGGTAGTCCATAGGATCCCTTTCTTTAGATCGAATCTTTCGTATCGATCTACATTCTTCCAAATTTCTGTGAAGAATTTATCATTTATGTATTCCTTAGGAATACATTTCAAGATGACTTTTAACGAATTGTCGTCTAGGTTGAGGCCTGGGACCTCGGTTGTTCCGACTTCCTTGTTGGAAGTTAGCTCTTTTGACTCGATTTCTCGAGTCTCTAGTTTATCTTGAATTGGAATGTCCTCCGATTCAATAATTGCTAAACGGGCATGAGACTGAATTAATTCGTCTCGCCTGTTTAAGGAGAGATCTTCTCCTTCCGGGTCTAATCTCGAGTCAGCGTTAACATACGCAGCAACATCATGGACCTCATTTGGTCCATCATTTGTATAGTAGCGCGATAAACTATCCGCTACTTTGTTTTTCTCTCCCTTGAGATATTTCATCTCAAAGTTAAATCGAGATAGGTATTCCCACCATCTCATACGTCTTTGAGACCCGGTTTGAGTCTCTTTAAAGAAAGTTAACGCTTGGTGATCCGTAACTACTGTGAATCGGAGACCCAGCAGCTTATCTTCCCAACGTAATAGAGCTTCTAGGATCCCTAGTAGCTCTTGTTCCCAAGTGCAGTAGTTCATCTGCGCTGAGGTGAATTTGCGGGATATGAATCCTGCAGGCATGCAGGTATCCCAAGTAGGGCCTTGCCCATACCAGGCACCTATTCCACTAGCGGAGGCATCTGTAATAACCCAGATGGGAACATCTAGGTTTTTGTTTATCGGTTTACAGACTGGTGCTTTAGCTACCAATCTTTTCAGTCCACGGAAGCAGTTTTCGTGGTAGTCCGTCCAGACAAACTCCCGGTTATTGCTGCACATTCCCGTTAATGGAGCGGTTAACTCCGTGACATTTGGCAGGAATTGCGACAGGTATTGGATTACTCCGTTGAACCTGAGAACGTCTGTATAGTCTCTAGGCGTTCTCCAATTTAGGATCTTATCGATTTTAGAAGGATCGATATGAATTCCATCGTCGTCGATGATAAATCCAAGACAGTCCATTCTAGTGGATAGAATGTCTATCTTCTTAAGATTACGACTCAAATAGAGCTTGAGTTCGCGCAATCTATTGAAAGTCACCTCAAGGTGACTATTGTGCTCTTCCAACGTGTTGGAGTACACAAATATGTCATCTTGATAGCAGTGTAAGAAATCTGCTATCATATCGGCAAAGGAGACGTTCATGAGCCTTTGGAACGTTGGAGGTCCATTTTTATCTCCTTGTTGCATGACACGGCTGATCATGTTGCCGTATATCGTTGCAAATACTGAGCGCTGTTCATGCTCGGGCAAGATGCGGATTTGTTCATACGCATCTGAGAGGTCGATTTTAGTTCTAAATCGAGCTCTCGCTAGATCATTCCTGATCGTTTCTTGATCAGGCATCGGAGTAACATCCGCCAAGGTGTTATCGTTTCGTTGCCTAGCATCGATGACGGTTCTTATTTTCCCGTCTCGTTTAATAGAGGCGCTGATGACGGAAGGCTAGTCCTTTCCCACCATCCAGCCTCTAGGTAGCGGTCAACTTTCGCTTTAAGCTCATCTCTGAGCGGTTCAGGGCATTTGGGTGCCCTATGATTTATCTTAAGATTCGGGTTTATTAAAGGAATCTCATGATTTATTTCCCTTAAGGGCGGTAAATCCGGCTTTTCAGGAATGAATAAATCTTGGATCTCATTGATCCATTTTTGGCGCAGTTTAAGACGATCCTCCACGGTGATGGAGGTGGTACCCTCTGTGCGCACGCCGGCTAGCATCTGAGGGTTGGCGTCCTCTAGTCAATGAGAACGTTTGTTAGGCTTGAATTTGCCCTTTGCGTTCTCTTTAAATTTTATGGGTTCTTTAAGGGACCCTTTTGAAGGCGGCGTTATGCTGCCTGATTCCTCCCCCACCTTGCCAAGAGGAATTGAAAATTCCCCTTCACGTACTGGGAACCATTTATCTCCCAGTTTAAAGGAACCGCTGCCCGCATAATTGAGCAGCACATTGTGTTCTTTTAGGAACGGTGTTCCTAATATAACCTGGTACCTATCCAGGTTTACAATATCAAAGTAGCGATTTTGTTTTAAATCGCCTACTCGTAATTCTGCTCTTGCTCCGTAATTTATTGCGGATCTCGAGCCTGAAGTTGCCATTTGCAACTTGACTGGTTTCTTAAGCTGGAACATGTCCAGCTTATTGACGGTAGCGAAGTTCGCTGATATCATGTCCAGCATGCTTCCACCGTCGAGGAGCACATGCGCCTTCTGTCCGTTAATGCGCATGTATCCCTCGATTACGCCCAAGCGTCTGAAATCTCGCTTGGGACCATCCTCGATGCGGTTTTGGGCCACATCCTTGGTCGATCTGAGTCAATAAGCGACTTGGTCGACCGACTCTGTTACTTTAGAGGATTTCAGACAATCCTCAGATTCTTCCTCTAGAAGTCGCATAACCGCTACCTCTAAAGTAATATCAGGTTTGGAAGAGAGTTCTATTGAATTCTCTTTCATAAGGTCCATCTCCTCCTCGATGAAACCTTTTGATAATGACCAATCCATTAAGTTGGTCCTATCATTTCCAGACTCATGCTCCGAGTCTGTTGGTTCTTCTAATCTGGTGCAAGCGCACCAGTCCTCTAGAGATAACTCATCATTATCTCCATCATCTTCTGAGGCATCTCCCTGTTGTGCCTCGTGTGCTTCTTCAGCGGAGGCATATCGCTCTTCTGCGTCAGAAAGTTCTTCGGCTTCTGCAGCATTTACAGTGCCGTCTTTAAGCTCTCCGTCATCAAGAACTTCAGCGTTAGCAGATTTCTTAAATCTGCTGTTTTTCTTTGGGCAGTTGGGGCTAGTATGCCCTTTCTGCTTGCAAAAATAACACTCGATAGATTTCGAGTCGTTGTTGTTGGTTTTATTAAAGGCACCCTTCTCAGGAGCCTTGTAACTAGTCTGTTTCTTAGACGAGTCTTTAGACGTCGATGGTTTCCCCAACGTCTTCGTTGTTGAGCGCTTTTGTCGGTCGCGCTCCTCCCAAGTTTCATAGAGATAAGCCTCCTCTATAAACTTAGCTGCTTCGAAAATAGCACTTAGATTGCTATTTTCAGGGTTGTAGCCGTGTCTCACAACCTTGGTTGAGATTTCCGGCTTCAAGGCGCTGAGAAATCTCCTCGCCATATCATATTCAGAAGGTATCTGAATCATCTGTTGGCTCAGATGCTCCAAATCCTTCTTTAGTTCGGTTACTGACCGTCCCTTCTGGGAGAGACGGTCAAATTTCATAGCGGCGTCTCGTGAAGAGGCGTCCCTAACGAAATATCTCTTGAGGGCTACCATGGAGTCCTCAAAATTCCAACTGCGATCAGTATTAGAGTTGATCGTATGTTGATACCATTTTAGGGCTTTCCCTTTCAGGATCTGCCCTAGGAAGGTGACTCTAAATAAATCAGCTTCCGGTTTCAGCAGCGAGTAGATGCTGAAGAAATTGAGGAGTTGCCTCTCGAATTTGAGGAACTCGTCGATGGTTTCTCCTCCTTCATATTCAGGAGGAGATAGTTTAACCCCGAGTTTACCGAGGTTAATCGGTTCAAGAGAAGAGTCGTATGCCGATTCCGCATCTCTTATTTCTTTACGGACCATCTCGTCCGTTCTTTCAGAAGTCTTGTCTGAATGTGTTAGAGGATTTGCTGTTAGCGATCCTCTGCCCAAATTGCTAATGGAGAAACTCGGTCTCGGGCCTCTCCAAGTCTCCCTTTGTCTGAGAGGAAGGTTTGAACTCTCCTCTCTGATATCCGAGACCTCCTCTCTGAACCTCGTTCGTTGGGGCGGCACGGTTATTTCTGGGCTAGAACGTCCGTCGTTGCTAGTCCGTTTGACAGGAACTGCGTTAGATCCTGTCAAAAATCGAGGTCTCTCGAGAGCCTCCTGAATCCGAACCGGTCTCTGGAACGGATTCATTCTGTGAAACAGAGTTTCAGGAGATACTCCGTTTCGTATTTCGACAATGACCAAGTTTCTGGCACTCGCGGTCATTCTCATTTCGTAGTTGAACGAAGTTTCATTCGTTCCTTGCCTATTGGCAATGTCAGATGATTTTGATATCATCTCTTGCTTCTTGAGGCCGACTAAAACCTCAAGCTGCGAATCGCTTATAGGTAGACTTTCGTCCTGCCTATTATCACGAGACAATCTCGTTTCCGGGACAGTCTCAACAGCAGGTTCTCCCTCGCTGATATAGTCAAGAGCAGAGTCTTGACTAGCAGATCGGTAACTGAAGTTCCTGCTATAATTTGATCTGGCTCACTCGTGCGAATCAGAACGCCCTCGGTGATGTCGAGGTGAATCGCTTCGCCTCTCAAGAAGCATTGCGATATGTTCTAGGAGATTATTAGTCTCCTTCGTTTTCTCTTCCAATTTCTGGAAGTTATGGGAAAGGCTCACATGGTTTATGGCCATGAGCCTTTCTAGGTCCTTTTGCCCTTGGACCAGTTGTCCTAGGACTTCTATGGTTTTGGGCTGCGATACCACAATGGTGTGCGACCCTTGTCCCTCTGTTTCGGTGGGCTGAGATAGTCTGGTCAAGTTGGCCAGATCCTCTCTAATAGAGTCTTCGTCGACTCTTTCAGATTCAAAATTCAACGGAGAGATTGAATCTTCAACCTCTCTTTCATCATCAGATTCTTCTCTGATGTCCTGAAACTTGACCGTTCTTGGGTCGGGTTTCGTAGTGGTTCCAAAGCGCTTGGCCAAGGTATCACTGAATAAATCATCAGTGATAGAGGTAGCAGGTACCTCTAGTTGCTTGGGAGCCGATCCGGTTCCCTTTGGTAGTACCGTCAGCTCTCTGCTCAACGGCGGTCATTGTTTCCCCGTTTGGGGCTTTACACGGTCGACGTGTTGATGCGCCTTGGGCGCCATTCTTGCGGCCGTTGGAGATCAATTTAAATCAATCTCTGTGCTTGTTGTTTTAACCACCGCTGAATAGGGTGGTTTCTTTGGTGACTGCGCTGTTCTCAGTAACAGTCGAGTCGGTGAGGTTCCTTTGGGAGCCTCCGTGGTTCTTCGGCCGCTTGGGGAAGGCGTCAGCCGAGCCTTTGGTTGAGAAGTGCTAGCACTTCTTTTGGTGACGTGTTGATCGTCGAGAGGCTTGTAACCTCCCGGAACGCTCAGGCTCACTGAGCGTGGCACCATCACTGGGGAACTCTCCCTCGTATTCGAAGGAGAGTTCGAGAGGTCCTCTCGCCGCTTGTGCGAGGGTTTCCTTGGGGGACCGAACGACATCGTCTAGTGACGTCTTGTCCGGTTGTGTGCTACACTACCTATTGGAAGTGTAAAAAAGTGTAACGTTGTTGGTGTTTATACTTAATTCTTGCCGTGCGCCGTACACTGGACCAATTTTATTGGTGTGTAGCGCTGTGGTACAAGAATAAGTAAAGCTAATTACATAATTATTTTGACGCGCGACAAAAGGTCTGCGCGTCCAAACATTGCAATATTATATATACATATTGATGCGTATACATACGCATCGGCACGAACAAGAAATCAGACGATGAGGGCGAGGCTCTCCCTAAGACGAAGTAGAGCCCTTACACTTTCCTTAGGAACTGAAGGCGCTCTTCTGCTGCTGGTGTGGTCATTTGCGTAGTAGCTGTGGGGAGCGCAACAGGGTCCGTTCCATACATTAGTCTGAATGGAGAAGTTTTGATCGTGTCATGATGTCGGTTATTGTGAGCGAACTCGGCTATTGGGAGAAGCGGTTTCCATAGATGCGGTTCATTAGAACAGAACATTCGGAGATAGACCTCTAGTTCCTGATTGACTCGTTCTGTTTCTCCATCAGTCTGAGGATGATATGCTGTACTCATTCTATGGTCGATTCCTAATGCTTTTCGTATTTCTTGAAATACTTTTGCAGAGAACTGTGGTCCTCGATCTGAAATTAAGACATCTGGTAGGCCAAACCGTTTGAAAATTTCGGAGACATAGAGTTCTGCTGTGCCTAAAGCGTCGATTGTCTTCTTGCAAGGTGTGAAAATTACCCCCTTTGTAAGACCATGGTCCACCGTGACCAGGATCGAGTCAAAACCATCAGAAAGGGGTAGATCGGTGATGAAATCAAGGGTTACTTGTTGAAAAGGACGGGTTGCTTTCGACGAAATCGGGTGAAGGGCTGGCACATTTGGGTGTGTGTTAATCTTCATTTGTTGACAAAGGGCGCAACCTTCTATCCATTCTCTGACATGTTTGAACATTCCGGGCCACCAGTAATCTCGTTTAAGGAGTTCAAGAGTCTTTAATCGTCCAGGGTGGCCAGATGATCATGCTTCGTGTGTTTCTTTGATCAATTTGGTTCGTAATCCGTCTTGGTCAGGGATATAGGTTTTACCGAGATAGTGAACAATGCCATTAGTATAAGACCAATCCTGTATGTTTGATTTGATCGGTGGGGCGCGGTGCGTGGTGATAACTTCTATTAGAATGCGTCCAAAATCGTCTTTTGACATTGCTTTCTGAATCTCTGTGACTAGATCTTCCGCAATAAGACAAATAAAGCGATCTTCTGGTAGGACTATGACGTCTTCTTGTAATTCATTGTTTCCCATATGATCAGGGCGTCGGGATAGGGCATCTGCTTCAAACATTTTTGTACCAGGGACGTGCTCAATGCGTAGGTCAAATTCTGATAATAGGGATGACCATCTAGCTTGTCTGGGCGTTAAGCGTTGGGCGGTTCGGTAGTAGGACAGATTTTTGTGGTCGCAATGAACTATAGTGGTGTGGGGTGATCCGTGTAGCAAATGTCGCCAGGTCATCAATCCTTTGATAATTGCCAAGAGTTCTCGATCATAGATCTGGTAATTCTGTTCCGTTTGCGTTAATGCGTGTGAGATAAATCCACAGGGATGTAGAGATCCTGTTTCATCCGCTTGTTTCAAGACTGCTCCTATTGCCTTATTTGATGCATCGGTTTGGAGGATAAAGGGTCAAGTAGGATCTGGCATTAATAATACCGGCATAGATGCAAATCGTTTCTTCAGAATTTCAAAAGCATTGTTTCGTTCAGTGGTCCAGTCGAATGGTTCTGTTTTCTTAGTGAGGTCGGTAAGTGGTTTAGCGATGGCAGCAAAATTCCCAATGAAACGTCGGTAGAAGTTCCCAAATCCAAGGAATGATCGGACCTGTTTGACTGTGGTAGGAACTGGCCAATCTGCAATCCCAGCTAACTTTATTGGGTCCATCTGAATGCGTCCAGGGGTGATGATCATTCCTAAGAATTCGACCTCCTGCGTGGCGAACTTGCATTTTTCAAGTTTCAGGAATAGATCGTTATCTTGTAGCCGTTGTAAAATTCGTTTTGTCCGCTCCTCCAGCTGTTCTAGTGTTCCTGCACAGATTAACATGTCGTCCATGTAAATGATCAGCCATCCTTCGTTGATCATATCCCTAAAGTACTCGTTCATCATAGTTTGAAAAGTTGACGGCGAGTTGCATAGTCCAAAGAACATTACTGTTGGTTCGTAAAGCCCTCAATTGGTGATAAAGGCTGCCTTCCATTCGTCTCCCTTTTTGATGCGAACATTGTTGTATCCCCATCGGAGGTCGAGTTTGGTGAAATACTTGGCACCTCGTAATTTGGTCATGAGATCGGAAACAAGGGGAAGGGGATATGCGTTTTTGATGGTCCATTCATTCAGGTACCGGTAATCCTGACAGGGTCGGAGTGCTCCACTTTCTTTTTTTGCTACGAAGAAGAACGGTGACACCTGTGGTGATGTAGATGATTTAATGTATCCTTTCTTGAGTTGTTCATCAATCCATTTGTCTAACAGCCCTTGTTCCTTAACCGATAGAGGATAAAGCTTACTAGCTTTTGGAACAAAACCTTCTTTTGTGTTGATTGCGTGATCCCATGGTCGACTGGATGGGAAGCGTTCTGATGCCTTCTTGTCAAAGATGGTGCGCCATTGCTCATATTCTGTAGGTAATGTGGTGGATGGTTCGTCTTTCTTTAACCTATGCTCTAGTTCCTGTGATGCCGATGTTTTAACTCTGATCCAGTAGTCATCTTCACCCCATTGCTGGGAGTCGAGGGCTAGCTGCCAGATTGCTTTTGACGACATGTCCAGATCTCCAATTTTCAGAGATTTCTCTCGCCAGTTGATGATCGGGTTATTTTCTTCTAACCAGGGTATTCCTAGAATCATTCGTTGATCGCCTAGCTTAGTGATCCAGAACCAATTGATAAATTGCTGTCCTTCGATCATGTAGCATATCTTGGTTCGATGTGTGATCATCCCTTTCACATTTACTGTTCCATCTGCGTTTCTGACTTTTATTGGTTTCTTAAGTCGTTCTTTCCTGAGCTCCTTCACTGCTCCTTCATCTACAAAGTTTCCTTCTGCTCCACAGTCGATTAGGGCAGATGTTCCAGCAGGTAGATTGGTTGATTTGATAGTTAATGAAATGCGCTTGTCATTGTTGGATAATACTATTACAGAATCAAGCGCTAACTGTTCAGATCTCGATAATAAGGAAGGGCCAACCGCTGAGTGACGCTTCCTAACTAAAAACCCTCGTTTTCGAATTCGTTTAAGAGGGCATTCTTCTCTTCAGTAGACATGGCTGAAAAGATTGCTCTAATTTTCTTAGCTGGTTCGTCTCCTTCCTTCTGTTGTTCCTCAGTGACGGAACGGACAGCTTTATTCTGATAAGAAGATCTGGATGAAGACGCATCATTGCGTTTCGGGCAGTTCCTGGAGATGTGCCCCTGTGTTCCACATCTGAAACACTTGCCGGTCTTTCGGTATTCCTCCTTTTGATCATCTGTCAAGCGGCTAGGAGTTGTGGTATTTATAGCTCTGATTGCTCCGGATCGATTGTTGTTTCGACTGAAACGCGTTCCAGATCCATCAGTGGTCCTCCTGTTTCCCTGTCCTGTCATGTCCCAAGCGTTATGGTGATCCTCAGCCTTATCATAGGCTTCTTGCATCGTTTTGATCTTCCTTTGGTCTTGTAAGATCGTCCGAGCAAGTTCTAAGGGTAATCCTTTGATGAATGCCTGTAACTGAGCAGGTATCCCAGTGAGCCCAGAGGTTCCTATGTCCATGCGAAATTTTCTAATGTATTCTGGGACTGAAACGCCGTTTCCAACTCTCAATTTGGATAGATTATTCAGGGCTCGAAGGGCGCTGTTGACTTCTCCCCAGTCATTGATGAAACGTGTTTCAAATGCCTCATAGTTGCCCCATTTGAACGCGGCTGTGGTACTGCCTCTGTTGTCGTTTAATTCGCCTCGGACAATGGTCTTCCAATCGTCTAGTTCTGGTCCCATGCATGCGAGCACATATCTGACTTTCTTCTCATCTTTTCCTTCATAGTTCTGTTCGTTGAGGGTAAAATAATCCTCAAGCTGTCCTAAAAATGACTTTGCTTTGATTTGTTTGCCTGTAAAAGGTCGTATAGGCTGCGGTTTGATATCTCCTTTAGAGCTAGCACTAGTTTCAGACGCCATTCTTGGTTCAGGAGTGATCGGTGGTTCGGGGTTAATCGGTGGTTCAGGGGTTGGTGTTCTGGTGATTGGTTTCGGTTCTGGAGTAGGGGTTCTACTCGGAGTTCTGGGTTTCGGAGATGGGGGTGGTCCTTGTTTCGAGTAATCTGTATCGAACGGGTTTTCCTCAAGCTTGGCTTGTTCTATTCGTAGTAATTCCTCCCACTCTGCTAAAATGCTAGCTGCGATTCCGTGTCGGTCACTTCCACTAAAGAATTTCTTATAGAGGGTCCTTCCTGGTTCGTTTTCTGGTTCCTTCACAAGGTAGAGCGGTTCTCCTTGTATTTCACTACCCCAGTCTAGGTAGATTTGATCTGGTAAATCGAATTCAAAGGCTCCTGAGTAGAAGTCTCCTGAAAAATATTTGTCTGGGACCGGTTCGTTTCGTTTCCGTCCTTCTGTAACAAAGTACCAGGTTCGTTGGTAGAGAAAAACTTCTCGTCGTCCAAGGTAGGTTTTCCCCTTATAGGTGACGGATCCGTTCAGGGGTCATTCCTGAGAGCTGCGGGTCTCAATGGTGTCGGCTAGGGGTGATACCCTGAGCTGGTCCTGAGTTCCAACTTATGTTACGGTCAATGTCCACAACGTCGTTCAGCATCCAAGTCTACAGCGACAAACAGAGTCTCGGTCTGTTCCCAATCACTGGATGAGGGTTCTAGGCACTAAGTCTGACGATGATGAAGGCTAGAGAGAGAGCGAGGAGAGCGGTTGAGGCGACGAGCAAAAGAGCATCCAAGTTATGGATATGATTCGACTAAGTTGGAACTAAAGAACTACGGTACATGAGAGGGGTTTATATACGTTTAAAGAACAATGGATACTAAAGGGGAAAGAGCATAGCTATCTGGAAAAGGAAAGGTGAAGGTAGCTATGAAAGGAGATAACGTCCAAGGCATAACTATGGGTTTGTAACAAGTAAATGTAATCCGTTAACAAAGGGAAAAGAGAATTGTAACAGTAAGTGTGGAGAGTAGTCAAGTTCTACTATCAGGAACCCCTTGGCATGACAACTAGGAGCCCCAACAGCAAACTGAACAAGGGGAGGAGGGAGAGGAGAGAGGGGAGTAAACCCAAGAGAACTCAACTGAGGACTCTGGGTGCTAGATTGCACTCCTTATATACTATGACAGGTGGTCTGTGCTTTAACCCTAAAGGCTGTACAACCCTAAGCTAAGTATAGTACAGTATGAGTCAGATGACTGCACATGTAGTAATAGTGATGTGTCATCTGTACTGTGCTCTGGTATCTAATCTACTTATATAAGCACTAACTGATAGGTGCCAGCTTAGTCATCATGTGTTATATAATATAGAGAGAAAATAAATAAAAGAAAATGACTTAGTGAAGAGCAAAGCTTTTTCAGTCAGTCATGACAAGCAAGACCTGATCTACTATTGTGATGCTGATTGGGCTTCCCAGGCTAGTTGCAAATCAACTAGCAGCTACATAATCATTTATGCAGGGGGAGCCATAGCATGGAGTTTGAAAAAGCAAAGTGTAATAGCCCTTTCCACTGCTGAAGCTGAATATGTCACCACTACACATTTTACACACAAAGTGCTATGAATCCAAAGACTATTCATGGAGTTAGGATTTCATACAGGAACACCAACCATCTTTAGCAACAATCAAGCCACTATTGCCATAGTGCATCACCCTGAATTTCACATGCATACCAGACATACTGACATCAGCCTAGATTTCCTATGCAACCATGTAGCCTCTGGCTGCATTAAAATACATTATGTACAAAGCAATGACAACTTAGCCAACATATTTACAAAGGGACTACCTCAAGCAACCGCTTGATCCATAATGGACACCTGCAGACCCTTATATCGGACGGGGGAAGCTGTTCATCCATTTGACGTAGCACAAATACGGACTTGACAGCATTTGATGAATTACCAAGTTAGCTAATACATAGTGGTGGGAGTAAATGACTACGAGGCGGATGGGGGCAGAGGGGTAAGGCAACAGATACTGGAAGCGTTGGGCGGTTGTGGGTGACAGCCGCGGGAAATTCGGCGGGCAGCAGTCGGATTAGGGCATCTTTTTCACTGGGAGTGACGCATCGGAGACGGTGACGAACGTCCGCTTGTGATGCATGTAATGCCTAGACTGGGCGCCGATCGGTGGTTCCAAAAGGCCCTGCGACTCAGATCCAGACCGAGAAGATAATGCCCGCATTCACGCGAAGGGGCCCAGGGAGACACGGGCGACGACTCAAAAGAGGAATCGACAAGGGGCCCTTGGGAGGCTCCAGATCTGGAGCCAATTTTATTTTTTTGCCAACACTAGAATGCGCTCGCCCGCGAGAGTCCGCCCTGTCTGGGGACCTCCGGGCTTATCCCAGCCCCAAGTGACTGATACCGATCTTGACGTTGCAATGACAATAAGTAGAGCAAGCTCACACACACGCCCATCGAGTATGGATCCAACAGTTCTTGGCATCAGTCCTCCCTCTCCCGTCATCAACGCGGATTGACATCATCTCGTGTCATCATCATATCGGAAACAACTGCGCATTTGTCATATTGAGATGGTGTGTGTGTGTGCTATCTGAGCCCCTTCCCCTGCAAAAGGCATCCGCGATACGCACATTCGGTAGAAATCATAAACATGTCATGCGAGCTCCCTCACATCGCCAAGTCGCCACTTGTCGGGCTCAGCCGGGCTCCCCTCTATGAGAGTCGTTCTCTTGCCGAGGCCTTGGGCTATGCATCCTCATTGAGTTGCCACATATCGGTTATACACGCCATGTTGTATTCCCGCCTGTCGATTATAAGCCCCTATCTCGCTATGCCTGGCCTCGGTAGCATGTGTTCATCACGGGCTGCTGTTGATGCCCGCACACGAGGCTAGAAGTCTCGGCGACGTGAGTAGCGCAGATGTAATACCCGGCGTGGAGCGGTGTAAGTAGGTTAGCCCAAACGCATCCGAAAAAACAAACACGGACGATCCATTGTCTTACAAATTTAGACATAACCTTGTTCTCGGCAGAACACTAACCCACCGCCCTCAGAATAATAGCACTCTTGATTTGTATTCAACTACTTGAACCTACTTATGTACCTAAAACTGTGCGCCAGAAGTGTATAAGCCAGATAGTATGTATAGAATTAGACCTCCCACCGAACTGCCTCTATCTTGCTGGGCATGAACAATGGGGAACCGGAAAAGAACAAATGAATGTGGAAGTTTAATGCGAGCGAAAGAGTGAAGGAAGTGGTCAGGATAAAAAAGGCTGTGCCTGACATCGGGGAGTGGGAAAGGTAAAGTTTAACGTATCGTATCATCTACCATTTACTTCTTGAGTCCATTTCTTCATTTTTTTTTTTCAAAACCAAAAAAAAGATGGAGGCACGGAGGAGCATCGCCTTGGAAACTGCATCAATACGTACATCCCAATGATCCGTAGCCAAACACATACCATGAGACCAGAATCTATACTGCCATTAGTCTCGCCGGGTCTGAGCGTATCGGACCGATAAACCAAAGGCACAAGAGAACCCTGGAACAAAAGCAAAAAAGGAAAAAAATGAAACCATCGTGATACTTGATACAATTTTTGACGGTAAAATTAGGTGAAAGAACATGCACAGGGAGGTGCCCCAAGAAAAGAGGTGAAGCGACCACCACCAAACAAGTTATAGGATATAGAGGGCGTTCAATAAAACGTGGATAATAAGTGAAATGTAATGTTCTTGATGTAGTGTCACAATTGCGTGGGTGCTGCGAAAAAGTCCAATGTACCAAGACGCTGAACAAAGAGTCGCAAGATGCAGCACAAGTACACGTGTCGCCTCGAAGCCAAGAATGTTGACCATAAGAACGCAAGGCCAACCATGCCAAGAGTAGGGTGATTGAGCCCGAAGCAGAAGACATGTGAGCGGGATATATAAATTAGACACTGAGCAATGACCAAACGACGATATGTCCATTAACCCTCTTTCCCCCACTCGCCTTTGGTAAATGTAACGAGTGGGTTGGATAATCGAGGGCGTCCGGTAGGAGCATGCGGAGTATATACACAAGGGGTAAACAATCGAGGCTTGACGGTTCCAAGAAGGTCGTAGAGTGCAAGGTGGGAGACATGACCGTCTGCGAGTTTGGCCGGACTTTGGTGATACACCTGGAGAAAAAAAGAAAAGCGCTAATAACACAATGGGTGTTTCGGGTAAAAACGGAATAGATGAAGTTGAGATTGATCGGAAGCAGCAGGAGGCTACGTGCCAAAGCACGCAAGAGCAGGGGAGGATTGTCCTAAACCGAAAAGCCAAGCCGGGGGATAAAACCGTAAGAATACACCGAACCAGGATAGCGAAGACAGTAAGGCGTTCGAAATTGTCTTGATGTTGTTGCAAATAAGTTAGGTATTGTTCACCATCTGTTCGTCTAGAGCGTAATGAGGGAGGGGCAAGACATAGATGAGCAGCAATCCCAATCCAATCCAAAGGGAAGCGATAAAGCAGAGTCGATGCTTTCAACCGCGATCACGAAGGCTTCGTGGGGACAGCAGACGAGATGAGATGGACGGCACCAATACCAGTGACTATATGACACGACATTAGAAAAGGTCCGAGCGCTAGACGGTGTTATTACAATACTGTACGCCAAGAAGGATAAACGGCGAACCTCTACAATTTTCATTAATAATGGTTAGAAATAAAATAGCTGTTCAAATGAACAGCGGATCAGGCAGCTCTTCTGGACTAGGCGAGTTCTGGAACGACGAACTCGCAAAGTAGCCTGCCACTTTTTCTGCCGCATCCTTTTCATATTGCCTCTCTTTAGCTTGTACAATCGCAGGAGGCAAGTCTCGAGCAAATTTGGGTGTAGTCGGCGCAGGAAGCTTGTGGGGCGTCGTATATGCGCGTGTGGGAACCTTCTGAATACCAGCAGTCAACTGGAAAGGAGAAATAGGGTTCCAACCAGAAAACGAATCTTCGTCGGACGACATGTTGAAAACACCCTCACTAGGGCTTCGTTTATGCTTCCTTACACCTTCGCGGGTCTTTTGCTGCGGCGCAGAGGAAGGAGGTCTGTGCAAGGAAGGGAAAGTACCCGTGGCGGGTGCAGTGCGCGGACCGTCTCTAAAGTTTTTCTGCGTTTTTGGGCGAGTTGGTGTGACAGGAGGAAAAGGTTCATGGTCAGACAAGTCACCAGCATCGGTCATATCATCGCATATAGGAAATACGTCGAAAGCAACAAGCCCTGCCGTTGAAGAGCGCCTGCGCGGCTGCCCTCTGGGCATATGCGATAATACAGGGTCGGAACGAGATATGTTGAGTGGGAGCGTCCGAGTTGTCAAAGGCGGGACAGGAATAGCCTTGCTAGCGGTAGGGGAAGGTGACAAAGGCAACGTGCCGGCAACAGATCCTGTCTGGGGTTGCCTACGGCGGGCAAGCTTACCAGAAGGCTTGTGAGATAGGGTAGGTGGAGGATTACGCAACGAAGCATCGTCAAGGAAGGGATCAAAGAGATTAGCGGAGTGCGAAAGCCTGGTGAAAGGACCCTCTGCCTGCGAGGTCTTGGCTTGCGGTAGTGTGGGAGGCGAGGGTTGACGGGAGGGTCTGCCGCGTAGAGAATTATGGGAGGTGCTCCTAGCGTGTAGCATAAGCACCTGTCATGTAACGGCGACGGGTCACGATGAGTCACCTTGTCAGAATCTGAGAATTAGCGATTGGCTTTTCTCTGGGGTGCTTCGCATGAGCACGGCCGCGCGGATGGGACAACTGCGTGGAAGATGCGGTGGTAGACGAAGGCAGTTTGGAGTCGGATAAAACGCTGTCAGCCGGCTGGGCGAAGGGTGTGGTAGGCTTGTGTGGGGCGGCAGTGGCTGGAAGGGCCAGTCTTGGTCTGGAAATGGCCTTCTGGTGCCTCTGTTGTGCATGTAGCTGCCGTTGCTGGGGGGGAGAGGGACGGGGCGGTCTTGAGAGGGAGAGTAGGCCTGGAGTTCGGGTTGGCTGAACGATAACGGCTGGAGGAGCAGAAGGATTACGGCGGTGGGAATGTGAGAGCGACGGGGAGAGCGGCAGGACGGAGTGTTTGTGGACGAGCATCATGGTGGAGAGAGAACGAAGAGATCGAGCGAGGCCGGTCTCGTATTAGACAAAACCGCCTGCCTTTTTGGGGTTATTTGCACATGTTGTGTTTTCGTGGCGTGCACCACATGATCGGGCCTTCCGCCGAATGTTCCAGCGTTTCCATTCCCCACGCCGCTTCCATGTTTCAGTCGTCTGCCCTCGTACGCCTGTCCTGCGCGGACCCGCCGCCACTCTATCAGATATCATAGGCTCTGCTTCCACATGACAAACTTTCTATTACGCAGCAGCAGCAGCAGCAGTAATGATCCATGTGCATATCACCGCTTGCCGAGTCCATAGTTTATTCAGGTCATTTAGTCTGTGGGTATCCAATCATCGGAATTAGGCTATGCCTTTCCAGTCGCACTGCCCAGTCACGAGGCTCCCCAATACGCCGCGCACCTCGCACCCTGCAGGTCTCTCAAGACCAGGGTACAAGGGTGTCGTAACCCGTCACAAAGGCACAATGGCTAGCTCCCAGACCTATCCGGATCGGAGCCAGGCTCCCCATATTTCTATCATTGCATCCTTATCTTCCCCTTGTTCATTCCAACAATAAGTCAGTAACACGAGGCAGACTTCTCGTCAGCGTCTATTCTCGCATTACAAAGTCCAAGTCATCTTATTATTGTGAAGTAACATCCGGTAGCAACATCATGCATTAATGTAGTCCCTTGGCCTCTCCCTCTGCTGTAGTCACATGAACCTTAGCTTGCGAGTAGCATTTTCCGGGGATCCTCAATGTATTCTTTCACTTTCACTGATATAAAACAAGCGTGAGTTGATTTCAGACTGCTAAGCAATGGACGCCTACCTAGGAAAGTAACAGCCTCCCGGCCATCCAGCAAGCGGTGGTCATACGTTAGCGCCACTACCATTATAGGCCTAATGACGATCTGCCCGTCTACAACAACGGGTCTTTCTTTGATCGCGTGCATGCCTGTCACATGCCCAAAGGGCCGATGTTTAGCAACACGCCGTTGGCGTCAAACAATCAATAAAAACGCACCCAATACAGCCGACTGGGGCAGGTTAATGATAGGCGTACCATAAAGCGAGCCAAAGACACCACCATTGGAGCTGTATCACCGATAAGGACCAGAAGCGAGTCTAAAACTCATGGCACTTACATGGTAAATGTGCCTCCAGCCATATCTTCCAGCGTAAGCTTACCGTCTCTCGCCTTTGTCCCGGGACACGTAAGAGCAGAAATAGCGCAGTCCCGCTACAAACGTACCTTTCTGCCGAGATCTGCTATTTCTTTCTCGATCTGAACGAAGCCCATGTTATCCGCATTTCTAATGACAGGGGTAACCAAACCCTTGGGCGTCGCCACTGCAACGCTCAGATCAACAAAATCGTGATACACGATCTCATCGTTTTCGATATAGGCGTTAGCCGCAGGGATTTCTCGCAACGCAAGCGTGCAGGCTTTCGCAAAGGCACTCATAAAGCCGAGCTTTACGTCATGTTCCTTTAGTATGGCATCCTTGTATTTCTTGCGCATCTCCATAAGAGAAGACATGTCAATCTCATTGAATGTAGTCAACGAGGCTGCCGCATTTTGAGACTCTTTCAGGCGCTCAGCAATGCGCAGGCGCATGCGGCTCATTTTAACCTGAAAATGCGTAAATGTCGCGTCAGCAAATGTTTTATGAAGTACAATAGACGTACTCTTGTCTCACTACGCAAGCCTAAAGCAGCAGCTGGTGGCACCTTCTCGACATCTTTTCCTTTAGATACTTCCGACTTCACCTCTTTCGGCTTTTCTGATGGCGCAGGCGGCTTGGACAACTTCTTATCTGCTTGCTGCTCAGTAGGCTCGATGACGTCCTTCGGCTTCTCCGTTGCGGTCGCCTGCTCTTCCTTTGGAGGAGCCGGAGCCGGAGCTTAAGTGAGTGGAGACGTAAATAGCAGCGGAAGCATGTGTCAGACAGTACGTACCCTCGCCCACCTCACCAGGCTCGATGATGAATAAATCCTGCCCAACAGCGACAGTGTCTTCCTCGTTTGCAAGAAGTTGCACGATCTTGCCTGATTTTGGTGTATTGACCGTGACGTCAATCTGTAGGTACAGTCATCTCGCTGACATATTCACATACATCATACAACGTACACACCTTGTCAGTCTCAATAGTAGCAACTTCCTCATCAGCGGCCACGGTATCTCCGACTTGTTTTGACCAAGACTTGAGCGTTCCCTCGCTGATAGACTCTGCCATCTGGGGTACCTTTATGGTTTCAGCTGGGTGAATGTCATCATCTACATAAGATGCAAAGCTAGCCTGAAATGACCTTTCAAAAGTCTTGATGAATGGAGTTGAGCTCTCCGTGCATATGCACCAGCCATCTCCCTACATATGGCTATTAAGATTGGCAGAGGGTAGTTGTTGGTGGAACTCACCATCCTCTGAGCATCCCAAGCGCATCAGCGCCGCTGTTGCGGGCGCGGAGAAGGCCACGACTGCGCGCTACGGCAATAAAGCGTTTAGAAAGCATATGATGCTGAACCTGAACAGGACGACGACGTGTGCGGTCTACGTGCCGGTACTGACCGAGTTGTTTGTCCGCTGTTTGTGTTCCGTCGCCAAAGTGGCAAACAATTGATTCTCTCTACGGGTTTAACGTTTAACGTTTACTACTGCTCCTGCGCCCGTTTCTGTTTTGTTTTCAGACGTGAGCTCATTCACGACGACATGGCTCACTATAAGCCTAGGTCCAGGGTTTGCTACCCTTCTTTCATTCACAGCGCAACTCTCCAATATCTTCCTTTTGCCGCTCCTATGAGCACAATACACATGTGGCAAGGGTCCCTCCTGTTACCGACACCCGTGGCAAGTTCTGTCTGACAGACATGGGTACTATATGCGACGTGGTTTTCTTTCATTCCACCTTCTACAATCTGAACTTTGCGGCCCCAGGGGATCCGAAAGGCACCCAACGTAAAATTTGCCTATCATATCCGCTAGATTCGAGCCGAGAGCCTTAAAGTTAATACCCCCTTGGCCTTTTACGAACCCCAACGTTTCAACCCTGAGAATATCAAGACAATGTCCAAGTTGCATTGTTCGACAAGATGGGAAATCCAATTCAGTAATCCCATGGCTTGCTGGGGGTGTCCATCGACGCCAATCTCTCGTTTCATCGATTTTCCATTCTGGTCATGATAGACTGCGGAAAGGCGGTATATGCGCGGCGTCAGCACCATCTGAAACGTGCACCATCGATCATAGTCTTCTAGCACCCCAAAAAGAGGTATCAAGTTGAAGGAATCACGCCATATGCTGGGCAACATAGCCAAAATCGTCACATTCGCACTAGTACCTAATGTTCTGCCGAAAAACGCGGGGGTATGGAGAAGCTTGACAGTGATGAATTCATTTTAGCACGATGCTGCATGATGGTAAGCGAGTGCATGCGTATCGGATCAGTTAGGCGTGGAGCTAGTGTCGGAACGTCAACTCCTAGGCTGTCACCAGCATTGCGGATGAGCAGCCTACTCAGTTCTCGATGCTCAGTCAGTACTCGGCACAGCGCCTGGACACGGATGATACGTCTGTGATGCTATCGAAACTCTGGGTATAGATACGATGTGCGTCTTCACAGTTGTGTTTGTCTGATATGTGCTTACTTGGACTGCAAAATTACAAGGCCTAAACGCACTGACACCTCGTATCAATAGATAAGATTTTTTTTTTTGTATCTATGATTTGGGAGGACTTTTCTCCCTGTCATATCTGCCTCCCTTTCCTCAAAGTCGCTTGTTGGCTGGCGGGTTATCTTATACCACAGTGGAAACGCAGACTTACGGGTTTTTCACTACCATGGTTCATCATACATCTAACCGCCTGCAAACCTGATGTACATTGCCTCGGATGATGTGACGACCATATTGCCCACGATCGGCGCAGGTGCTAAGGAATTCAAGACAACTGGTCGGAAACCCGAGGGAGATCGTCTCTGAGAAGGTGAAGCATGTGGACCCAGACAAGATCCGGGTGTGTGAGGTGCTTGTGAGGATACTGACGATGTATGGTAGCGCTTCTGGCTGCCCTCGCCTCCTGACCAGCGTGTTGTGCAGAAAGCACGGTTATCAAGTGGATATGTATGTATATTACTTCCCTGCCACCTGACGTTAGCACTCCCGCGGCGATAGGACTAGGATGGCCGTGGGGTGCGCTGAATGTGGGGCAACCGAAAAACAATTCTATTCTATTGAGAAATATCTAGACCAATTTTAGTAGATCACCAAGAACGCCCATGGCAGTAACAGCTGCCCCAGCCCCAGCTCCCTGTATAATAAGAGGCCTGGGCTTATATCTCTCCGTATGAAACATGATGATATTATCCGAACCACCGAGCGACGTCGCGAATGGGTGATCGACGGGGTATCTGATTCCAAATATTCAACATGTACCCGGGAGAAAAAACATATTCAAGATCATACTTTTCTAGACCGGCTTTGACTTGTCCATGGATGGCATCCACAACGCCAACAAACCTCAGTACCTTACCTTCAGCGCTGGCATCTGCTCTGAGCCGCGAGAATTCCGCGTCAAAGTCAGGAAGTCGCGCGATGAATTCATCACCCGTAGGTATCCCCTCCAGAGCCGCAGGAATGAGAGAGGTGGTTTTTACCTCAGAGAATGATCGCAATTCAGGCAGCAAGACCGGCGTGATGGAGTGGGTCAAGATGGTTCGTAACAATATAGTCAGTTTCCTGGCGACGTCGAAACCATTGAGATCGTCTGCCGGGTGAGGTTCCTATCACAAACTGTCGTCGAAAAGCTGTAAAATGAACCTGTCGACTTACCGTGTACCCCTTTTCTCGGGCTGCTTTGACGATGGAAGAAAAAGTCGGCCCGTTGGGCTTGCCTGTCGAGAATTCGTTGAATATATAGCTCATCGTACCCGAGAAGACGCCCTCGATTTTGATGATCTGTACTGCCTACTTCAGCCAGCTGCTTTCTGGCTACGCATTTGTTAGTCACGCACCTCATCTCCCGTTCCGACAAGCTCTTTTAAAGTGCTGATCACCGGCAAGCCGGCGCCAACGGTCGACTCGTTCAGATACTGAGCGCCGGATGCCCTGCTTTCATTGACAATGTCGTTGTACAAGTCGATTTCACCGGAGAACCCTTTCTTGTTGGGCGTAACGACGTGTATGCCTTTCATGAGCCACAGGCGGTAGAGCGAAGCGACGGCATCCGAGGACGTGTTGTCAACAACGGCGACGCGCTCATTCGCTCGGACAAGAGCATGCAGGCGATCTGTCAATGCAAGTAGGTCCGTCCTCTCGGATGAGGCGATTAGCATCGATTTCCAGTCATCAAACTGTTGGATGGGGATTGCTGGGTTGAAGATAGATTGCCTAGATGAAGATAAGGAGATCAACCTAAACGGTGATACATGTTGAGGGATAGAGAGCAGTTGATGGACTAGTTCAGAGCCTACGAGGCCCACGCCGATGATAGCGACATTGATCTGGGGATGCCTGCCTTGTGGCATGATTGTCCGCGTAAACAGAGGGCGTCTAGGTAGAAACCCGAGTCTCAGGCTGCCCATCAGGTGTCAACGAATGTCTCGACAATTGAAACGATGTAAACTGGCAATTCACGCGCGATAATCACGTATTCATGAGGTCCACCGGTAAGCCAGGGATCAAAAGGTCCTTGGATGGGACACGTTGACAGCCAATGAAATCCGCTTATGTCATCGAAAGCCAACTCGCACTCAAGGCCACTCGGCTGCCGTCCACAGCGCCATGCAAATCGTACGTTCCGCCCGTCCGTTCTCTTTTCGCGGAGCTAAGATTACTCCAGGACTCTGAGCAAACATCACAGGCGCCGTATTTTATCAACTACTTTGATGTGTCTAGCAACTTTCCGTGGACAGAGACGCGCTCCAACGAAATTGAACAGCGTAGAGCTCTCCTCGGCGACGCCTTGGTTTTTGACTTGCTACTCTCTTCAGGGGGTGTACGTCAGCCAGACGACCTATACCCACCTACAGATGTGTCCACTTTGCAACAACTGCTAGACGCAATAGAAAACTCGCAGTATGACACGCTTAAGAAGGAATGTTTGGTTTACTACCTTCTCAAGTGGCATCAGGACGGGAGGGAGGAGCGCTTTCAGCTGGATCGCTGTATCCCACCACACTTTGCAGCTCTTGCGGACGCGTACTGGTTATTGGACACAGGTGTCAATGTGGCGGTATGCCCCTCCATCGTTCCCTCAGCGGCGGCTCACGCGCGTCATAGCTCGCAGTTTCGCTTCTTTCAGACGCACGCATCAACCAGGATCACGTCTCAAAAGTCCTGCAAGCCATCTCCCTCGTTCCTAATCCTTCGGCCTTGATCGTGAAGTACGTTCGTACCGCACGACCTACGCTCACGGATCCACGTGACTTGGACTCATATATCATTGCATTAGCCGAGTCTGGTGGTCTATGTGATGCTTGGGAGTTCCAGCGAACGTTTAGCAAGACCGGTCCTTTGCGCCCAAGACTGTTCATGAAGATGCTAGAGTGGTCGGTTACTCGTAAGTGTCAATAGTTTCGAATGTTGGCGATTACCCATTTGTCGTAGCCAAATCCAAACCAGCGGCACTCAAGCAACTTCTTTTCCTTCCTCTGACACCATTCGAAGAGTCGCTTTTGCGCTCGTTTGCGCTAGAGCCCTCCTCAACCTTGTCTCCTGCGGCGATGGCTGCGTTGCAAGATCTGATATGCATTCGGCTTATCCAAGCGGGCAGATACACAGATGCCATCAAAACCGACCACGAATTTACCGCGTCCACTTCACATCTGCTCAAAAAGCTATCGACTGAACGGACTAAGATGATACAAGATCTATATTCAAGTCTCCCGATAGCGGAGCGGCTCTTTCTGGATGAAGAGCTCAAACAAGCCAATCAACAACTTGCGTCCGGTCCGCCCACAAGCAGATCGGGTGGCGACATTAGTTTGTCATCCTCATGGGAGGATGTACGCACGACGCGTTCGCCATCATCATCTCCGGGAAAACTTGCATATATCAAGACCCTTAATCGGGATACACAGCGGTCTCCAAATTCCATCTCAGAATGGTCGTTGCCCAAAAAATCGTTAGCAAATATTCAATTACCTCTTATACCTACTCCTGGTACTCCTCCAAAACCTGTCTCGCGAAAGAGCTTCCCACTTTCTTTCGTTTCCACAACTCCTGCTGCTTCCCGACATGCAGCGAAACTGCGGAATTCGGCTGGTTATGTACCCACAACGCCTATGCTTGACGTGCCAAGAAGTGCTGTACCTACCAAATCACCACCGCAGCCGTATCCTTCCTCTATGAATGGCGCGCCAACAACCGGGACTACCTTCTCTTCCGCTAGCAGAAGCAAAAACGCATTCTACCAGCCACCTTCCAAACCTAAAGGGGCCGAGACTGTTCGCACAAAGAACCGTGCTGCAGAGCCAGAAGCACCCATCAGAGGACGCGGCGACGAAGATGCGGATACAGACATGGAAGATACACCCGCTGAAACTGAGCACCCCACCGTCCAGACCTTGCCCGAGTTGGAATTCTCGATATTTGGAGAGGACGTTGTGGAAGAACATGGAACGATCACCAATGGCTTCCATTTGGTATTGCCAGAACAGGGGAAGAAGAAGAAGGTTCCCCCAGGCGCATTCATGTCCGACGAGGAGGATGGCACGGAGAAAGATGATGTAATAAGTGCAGAGCCGGTCCCATCGCAAAGACAAGACTGGTCTTCATCAATGAAGGAAGAAAACCCATTGCCAACTGTGGAAAAGAAGAGCACGAGACCGCGGCACTCGATTGCGAAAGAGGTGCAGCAGCTAAAGCGGAGTATACCTGGCTCGCTGATGATGGATGAGGAAGAGGAGGAGGAGGAAGAGGACCACGTTGCACCATTGAAGCAACCGTCACCTCCTCGGCGGTTACGCAAGGGACGGTCCTCCACGTCGTCGGACGTAGGAGAGGGGCCAGAGATGCTGCAAACGCGTCGGCGGTCGTCGAGACTGTCGAACCAGATGAACACCTTACCGGACGAGTCGCCAAAAAAACCTAGCTCCTCAACTAAGACGAAGAAGAGCACGAAATCGTCGTCCTCGACAAAGAAGAGGCGGTGAACGAGACTCGAGGGAGCTGTCGCTGTGTTGTTATGCTTGCTTGTATATATAATTTATCGCTTCGTAAATGCAGCCAACTGTAGCGCAACGGTATCTCAAGGACAGCCGCGACACAAAGTCTGTGCCCCAACTCTCACATTCTTTCATGAAAGAACTCTATGGCTCTTCATCACTTCACTTGGTGGTAACCGTGACGTCCATTATATCTAGTTTAGAGCTTATTGTAATATAACAGCGATGAATGAAGTGTCGATGGCATCGATGTCTCTGCCCAATCGACCGCTTTCCCTTGTTCTCATACAAAGTATTTTGCCCACGTTCAATCCAAGTCAACCAAAATGGCGAAAATGAAGAGATGACTGAGTTAGGGTAACATGAAATATGCTTCTAATAGCCACCGGTAGCACCATTGACCTGTGGAGATGGGATGAGCTGACACGCACCAAAGACCAGGTTCACAACACGACGGCACGAACCTGCCGCAGTGTCACAATAGGAAAAATCATGCATTTACCTTGTCTTTCAGAGACGAGATAAACTGTTGATAACTGGGCAAGACGTCCGCTCTGTCCTGGATCAAAGCGCTCAGAGCCCACAATCTGAGCGGAGGTTCGCCGTCCTCTTTGACGACATAAAGATGCGGGTAGTAGATCCCACGACGCATCTCCCGCGTCTTTTGGATAATAGCGTTAACTCGCTGGGAGAATGAGTTTTCCAGCATGGGCAACGTAGTCTTCATAAAGTTCAGCATGGAGGACATCTAGTCACAAAACCGTCGTCACTTGCCTTTCCGCCTCTCAACACATCGTAAGAAGGCAAATTAAATACATCCATGATCAGTTGCGGAATTGCATCACGGCCGACCCAGAGGAACATTGTTTGTGCATCTTCAATAAGGTACAAACCATGCCGCTCGAGGCGTTCGGATGTCAAAGGCAAAGCACCAGGCATAATGACACCATTTTCGCCTATTGTTCCGGCCTTTATTTTATTCAATAAGAGAACACGATCGAATGCTTAGGAAATTCATTACCTCTGGAGGCATATTATGCAGGCAGTAGAAAGTAGGATATATATATGGAATGAGGAGCTGCGACGGCAACGAAGAGAGCAATGCTTGAGCATAGGCCCGAATATCTGGGGGAATTTGGGCACTTTGGCGTATACCAACCTATTCGTACATTGTTACAAGGACTGGCCACACAAAGTCAAATTCAACATACGTTTTTGAGAAGACCGAGAACCAAAACCGGAAGCATCTTCATATTGTCACTGATAGCCAATTGTGCGCTGGCTCCCGCACCGGCTGCGGTCATATTACCTTTGTAGGCAATGAGAATATCCACCAGTCTTTGGAAGATATACTCTCGACTGTCCTCCAGCTTGTGTGTCAATGATCGCTCAACGGCCTTGTCAGCAAAGAAGGTAGCAAGAGCGATCTGGTCTGCAGATGCATAGACTTCCGAAAGGTTGGTTGTCGTAGGCAAAGCAAGCGTGATGACACGTATTCGGCGTTCACCTGTATCCTTTACTAAACCTCATCACTCAAATGGCTCGATCATGGACATACCATAACAAGTAGTGTGCAAAACGGCTGTCTGGAAGACCACGGATGGAGTCGTAATATTTTCCTCGATTTGGATCTCAATCGCATATGACTGATCCTGTGGTACGGCTGGCATTGCAAGGAGGTCCGTGGAACGAACAAAGAAGTTTCCATGGAACGAGGCCATACGCAAGCCGCGCGAGGCTCGAACACGCATGACGGCTTCTAACATGATTGGCATGGCGAGTACTTCACCAAATTCGTGTGCAAACTTGATGGCATCCTCCGTTCGTGCCGCATTGAAAGCCGGATAGTAGTAAGTCTGGCCGGAGGTGTAATGAGGAAGGCATGCTATGACCTAATCACTATACTATTATTTGTCCTGCTGAAAATGTCCTCACCTAGCGAAGCAACGTCCTGGTATGTAGCACTGAACAGGAACATGTCGACAGAAACTTGAGACCGTGAGCATTCAATGGCAAATGTCTTGTAGAATGGTGATGCAGCTTGCAACAAGCCAGATTCCTGGACGACGATCAACAAAAATAAAACGCATACTTCCTGAGTAAACTGACTTTCGAAGTGCCAAGAATTTTGGGGTCTTCTCTGTTTTTAAGGGCGCCAGCGCCTACACTCGGCAAGGAGGCAGAAAGAACAATAATCTTTCCGCCAATAGAAGACTATAAAAAGCGTCATTTAAAAGGGCCAACGTCTATGTCATGATAAACTTGCCATCAATTTGTAGCCAGCTTGCAAAGCAGGCCCAAGTGCACTTCCAATGATAGTGTTGTCTTGGAACATGTCATTGACCCGACCCAATAATGCTTCTAGCGACTGCTTTGACTCTGCTAAATTAACCAACAGGTCGGAAGGCTTGGGCAAGAAGACATCGTCAACATCAGAGACGACCAGCATTGATGACTCGGTTGTGCCGGGCTACACAGGAATCAAAACACAGGAATATGATGCTCAGAAAATGGATCCTACAGGCATGGAGAAAAAATACAAAGATGTGTCATAGCAAATAATTGCTACTTTAGTTCGTTCGTCTTCGTCTGGGATTCTGTCAAGATTTTCTAGGATAGTTCTTGTCGCTGTTGCAACCATTCCTATTACCAAAGTCAGCTTCGGAACACGCCGGAGGGAAAATTATGCGTACCACATTGAACAGCAGCGTGACTGACGTCGATCAGGAAAACGTAGACGGCAGGTTGGGGCGGCCGAACCATATACTCTGTTGGGGCCACAAACTCCACTACAGAATGATTGAGCTCTGGACGAGCCCAACGATCACCAGGTTGATTGCGAGTTTGGTCCCAGTCAAAGAGTTGAGGGACCTCATTTGACATGCTGCACATACAACATCTCCATCTACCGCATATAGTCAGATGGATGAAAATACTCAGGCACAAAATGTGAAACTCGCCTATGACCGCCCTCAATGAATTGCACGTAGGGGTTGATGTAGGTCCTGCAGCGCCTGCAACGCGCAATAATTGTGTCAGTGACCACGGGAATCGGATTCTCTCCCTCGTTCAGTGTTCGATAGGGCGTGATCACTAGCGCGAGAGGGATCTTGGATTTTCCCAATAATGACGAAGTGGTTGGTATCGCGTTCAACGTACACCTTTTATAAGAAGGATCAGCATTTGCAAAAGGGGATGGTGATATAGAAGAGCCGGGTGGTAAACGAATTTCGGGAGGGGGTCTGTGCAATTCGCGGGGATCAGGTGGGGACGTAAAGAGATTGGTCGTGAACAATTGGACTTGGTTATGACCACCGATGCCCATATGACCAAACTGATTTGCCAAGTCTGCAACAGGCTGACCATAAGTTTGCTGTGGAGGCTGTCCGTATGCCGGTCCGTTGATGTATTCAGGCTCTGGCTGATGTCCATAATAGGTGGGTTGGACAGCCGCAGCTTGTGCCTGTTGAGCCTGAAATTTGTTTTCGACGGCTAGTCCTGGCGTGAAAAGAGTGGGACCAGAGGCGGGGGCTGCGGGTTGCTGGACGGGGGGCCCAGCATAAGAAGGATCGGTGTAAGTGTCCGTCCCATAATAGACCTGAGTTTGTCCCGCAGCATACTGACGACGCTTGGAATGCGCAGGGGGGGGCGAAACGGAGGGCGCGTTTTCCGTGGCCGGAGGCTGCACCGCGGGGGGTTCCCACTGCGAGCGGCCAGAGTTGGTTTCTATGCAGGCGTTATTCACAGCGAAGATGGACTGCGAACATACGACCTACCAATGAACAGATAACGCTGGGCCGCTTCGTTCCTGCCAAAAAAAAGTTGGGGTGTACGCTCTGAGAAGCGAGTAGGACAGCACGCACCATTGAGCAACCCAACCTGGGGGTACTTGGTGTCCGGTGGAAGCCATAGAATGCTCGTAATTGTTGTGAGATGCGCTAGTTTTGCAAAACCGAGGACCGCCACGTCCTCCTTAAACAATGACAAACAGACTGCAAGTGCTAACGTTTGCTCGTCTCCAACCTCTTGAGTAGAACCCCCGTACAATTCTCTAACGACTGAACCTCATCTACAGTTGGGTCTGCACAACCGCCCCATCGTATCTTGAGGTTTTCATCAATAAGATACACATATCCTACCCTCGAGTTTGTCATTCCCAGCGCCTCCCGCACATATTCCAGATTCTGGTTTGAGATCAGATAATTTGAGTGTAACTCTTTGGGTACCGTCGAGCGCAGTGACCTGGTAAAGAGGTTCACTAGAAAGGATTTGAGAAGATTCTCCTGCAAGTTGATCTGTAAATATTGGTAGAGTGAATTTGATAAAAATCGCGCGTGCGTTGGGTAGACGAAAGCCCTTGCGTTGAGCTAAGAAGTCTTCCCAGTCAGTTTTATGTGTTTTTGAACCTGCTAGTCGCGTGCCTCTGAAATTTTGGTACTTAGCATGGCTAGTACAGTTATGCGACCAAAACACATGGTCGTAGTATTCTTCTCAGTGCTCTCATCTAGATCCTTTCCGTATATGTTCGGAAGGTACAGGGCTTTCTGATGAGTGTTGAGAGCTGAGCATCCGTACTCTGGATTATCCAGGAACGTACGTCTTCACGAATGAGGACCTTTGGCGCTATCCACGTTTTTCCGCCATGCCTTCGAGTCATATTCAGATCATGGAAATAGCCTGTGCTTGCTTCCTTGATGCTACAAAGGAGGTCAAAAAACGGTAGATCAACTTCAGTGTTGGGCATACAGATGTCTCCGTTGTTCCATACGAGCGTCATGCTCCATGAGTTCCTTGATACGTTGTGTCCTGGTCTTCTTGAAGATCGTCGGACGCTCTCTAACACCAAGAGGCCGGCTCAATGGAAGAACTTCAGAGAGCATTGTGGGAGTCACGTGCCCAACCTTCAAGCGGGTCGCCAACGCACTTAGCTAAGTGTTGACCGCAAGGTTGGTGCAAGTATTTGGTCGTAGGAAGGCAAGCATACATCAATTCATTCCTCACTGCAGTTGTTATTACAACATCGCGTGCAAATCTGCGGCATGCATTTTGCTGAAATGATAAGCACGAGTTCGTTAAACAAAATTCGCGCGCGAAACGCGTCGCGTACTCACGTGACTCATAAATAGAAGTACATAAATTGACGTGCAAGCAGCACTGTTGTTGATTCAGCAGCCTTTCTTTCGTACCGTCATCTCCTACATCTTTGTCCTGTATATTTCTTGTATCCACTACTACCATGGTATGTGGTATCTTACATTCTTTTGGATGCATGCTGATGATCGTGATAGAGCGGCAAGGGTTCGTGCTACACGGGTGTTACATTATTACAGTGATTCTTACGCATAAACAGGAAAATCTGGAAAGTCGGCTGGTGGCAAGGCTGGTGGTGAAGGAAAGACACAATCTCGTTCCGCAAAAGCTGGTCTCCAGTTTCCAGTCGGTCGTGTCCATCGTCTATTGAAGAAGGGTAATTATGCCCAACGCGTTGGCGCCGGTGCTCCAGGTAAATAGTTGAGTCACTAATCCACTACGAATCATTGCCTCATGCGACCAAGTGTATCTCGCCGCTGTGTTGGAATACTTGGCAGCGGAAATTCTCGAGCTAGCTGGCAACGCTGCTCGTGACAACAAGAAACAACGTATTGTACCAAGACATCTGCAACTAGCTATTCGTAATGATGAAGAGTAAGTAATTTTGTTGTCATTGCATTACCTGCTTCTGATGCATATTTGGTATAGACTGAACAGACTACTGGGCGATGTTGTCATATCCCAGGGTGGTGTTGTACCTCACATTGCAGCAGTAAGTATTTGTATACAGCAGTTCAGCGTGCGTCCTGACATGTGGTAGGAATTGCTGCCTAGCAAAACAAGGTATGGTACGCGTGTGGTATATGGTACGAAGCTGAGAACTTGCACAGCAAAAAGAAGGATGGCGACGAGGCTTGATAAAGTTTCGGCATTGGCTATCATTATTTCTGGCTTGTCATTTAGGTGTACTTGTATTTCTACTGTGCAATCTACTCCTATATTCCTTGTATATTACCGGAAATTTCCTGATCCGACAAGTAAGCGCCAAGCAGGCTACAGCCTTGTTTGTATGCAACGGCCATGAGATGGATCACCCCTCCAGATAGACGCGAACTTACTCTCCTTCTATTCTCTTTCACGGTCTATCTCATATCGTATAATCTTGACTCGTCATTAACTATCCTCGACCTGAATCCTGCTGCAACACAAGGCGCCGTCCTAGCTCAACTTGGCGTCAGCGAAACGAAATACATTGACACCGACGGTCGCAAGCCTGAAGGTTGGAGAGACAAATTAGAAGAACAAGCTTATGGGGACTGGCTCTGGGAAAATGAACATATTGCAGGAGATGGTTCCGAGCGGAGTCAATCCAAAGGAATGGGCAGGCATGGTGCGATGTGGATGAGCAAAAGACTTCTAGGACCTACCACGAACAAGCGGATGGGAGAGATAACTGTCGACCAGGCATTACTCTGGTGGAAGGATGACCTTCCTGTAACCAGCCTGGTGAAGCATGCACCGGGTACGTGGCCGTCAATCCCACACACCCTTTGCGTGGAAATTGAATGACATCCGCTCTTTTCAAGGGTACACTATTCTTGACAACGTTATTATTTTCAATGGAACAACGTACATCGTCACCAATAACCAGTCTTCATTTCCGGACTTGAGTTCTATCGTCGCTACACCTGGTACGGATTACAACAAATGGAAATTTACAACAGTAGAGGAAGGACGGTCTATTCTAGGAAAATATGGAGGGGTGTGCGTAAACCAGTTTTCTTATTTGACCCTATCTGTCAATCTGACAAGGGCGCTTACAGGATTCGAGATGTCACTTGGATGTCTGCTGACAAAACGCCTCGTGGGTGTGCTTCCATTAAGGGTTCGTCTCGTTGACTTTTCTCCTAAAGACAATTCCACACTATTTGCGCTCTGGCGCACATACAGCTCGCTTGACGCGTCTATTGACGCTTTTGGCAAGACTATGCTCCCGGCCCCCATTCGACTAGTTTTTCCCAACAATCGTTTTTTCACGGATGCAAACCCACCTTTCCAGGATTATTGGATACGCAGGAGACGAGTGGATACTGGGTTTCACCCTTACCTTGCTAAAGCCGCATTTCCTCGGCTGACATCACTCTATTACGAGGATTGGGAGGACTACCACAAGATGGCCGTCCCATTTTTGATCGAACGCATAGTTGTATCCGATCGGACCGCCGCTGGAAGACTGGTAGAGCCAAATCAGCCGATATTTTCGCCACCTTTCACGTTAGATGGCTCGCCGCACTGGTGGGAGCCTATAAGACGCACATTAACGACCTATTACGGTTTAAATGAAGGAGAGGCTTTTTTGAAGCCAGTCGTAACGTACTTGCATAGACAGGGCGAAGCAAAGGGCCCTCGGCTACGGGATGACGATCACGAGTTACTCGTTCGCTCCCTCAAAAATATGGCAAGAGGCAATGGGTATGAGCTACATGTGGTCTCAACTTTGACTGCACAAACTACATGGGATGTCAGGATGTCGGCTATTGCTCGTTCATCTGTGAGCATTTACAACTTTCCACGGTTGCTAGGCTTGATTGTCTCCCAAGGTCGTGTTAGGGCCGCATGGTGATCACCTCTTTGACGGCATGTTCATGAAACGTACACCCAAATCTACTTTGGTGGAGCTTTTCCCCGGAGATGCATTTGTGCGTGACCGAGAGCTAGTTGCACGTTCTACAGGATTACACTACATGGCCGTGTGTCGTGATCGGTGCGTGTGCGAGTCGGTGGTGCATGAGATTGGGCTACTGATACGTCATCTGCAGCAAGTTTGCTTCGAGTAACCTCCCGCCGGTAACGATACCGAATGATGAGCAGGCTGTGCGGATAGATGTCGATGCGATTGTTGATGTGATCCAATCTGCATTGTCCGGCCAGTGAAAATAGAGACATTCGTTCCTTCTACAGTGCACACTTATCACTCATTCTATTGGGTTCTTGTACATAAACATCATCAGGCTATAATGGATAATATAGGTCGCTAACTCGATTGCTTGGCCGCTATTAGTGAAGTATGTATGAATAAGCAGAATTGTTACATAATGATGTATGTGGCGTAACGTCAAACAAAGTAACTTCGTACCGTCGCCCCGTTGAGTCGCTCCCCGCCGGCAGTCACGGCATTCTCTTCCACTCATTAATGAACGGGAACAAACTTTATTATTACTGTTGGAACCGCGTGGCCACGGAGCGTTGTGCACGCGGTTGACAGTCAATCACATGTCGTCAATCGCAAGCATCAGATTTTTCAGTACTGCGCCTGCGACTGTAACGGAAAGGGTAGGTATCTCAACATGTCAAACATTATTACAACCTTCTATCATGCTCAGTGTGATTGCCAGCCGTATCCATGCGAGCCCGCTTCTGCTAGACAGGAAGAAGACTGTGAATGGAGTGTGCTTTCATGAGTGACAGATGTCGATGACAGCGAGCCGCGCCTCCATATTGATACCATCAACAACTTTGCCGGGTTGACTTGACCGAACAAATGCATATGCTACCGGAATTTCAAGATGATCATTTTCACCCTTTAAATGTGGGCGCGCACAAGGGTGCATGTGCATCACCGTTAGCCAAGTTAAATTGTTCAAGTGCGTTCCACGAAGTTGTTAACACTAGCCTGTACGAAGCGTCGAAAATGACGTTGAAATTCGCTCAAGAAGCTTCCCGAGCTCCTACTAACTTGTCAAATCTAAATCCGATTCTATCAGAGAAAGATGATTTTGCTGAAACACCTGTTGTCTTGTCCCCAGGAATAGGGAAAGAAAAGGATCGCGTAGAGGAGGGAACCACTGTCGAGGAAATAATAACACGAAAATCACTTGACTCTTATGACTGGGAAAACGATCCTGATAATGCTACCAATTGGTCTTTCCAGAAGAAATGGCTAACTGTTGCTATTGTATGTATTTTTGGTCTTGATGTTATACGTTTGGTTAGTATTTTGATGATTTAGGTGTCATTCTACACCTTCGTCCCGCCATTAAGCAGCTCTATGATGGCTCCAGGCCTATCCGAAGTGGCCATACAATATGGTATTGTGAACGCCACTACTGTAGCGCTAACGCTCAGTATCTTCTTGTTATCATTTGCTATTGCGGTTCGTTGTTTCTCTTTCGGATAATATTAGAAATGGTTCTGATGCTTGGGACAGCCCCTCGTCCTTGGACCTCTGTCCGAGATGTATGGACGGACGTGGGTCTTGAATATTTCTGGTATATTCACCACAGCTTTTAGCGCTGCATGTGCGTTTGCTCCAACGACTGGATCTCTACTAGCATTTCGTTTCCTTTGTACGTACCTCCAAAAAGAAAAAAGTGTTTCATACTTACATTGGCTGATCGTCGAGTGAAGCCGGATTTTCGGGAGCAGCTCCACTTGCAATCGGCGGTGGATCTATTGGTGACCTTTTCTTCGAGCGTGATAGGGCCGCCGCTATGGCTGTATATATGATCGGACCTATGATTGGTAGGGCTCCATCTGCGTTTTTTGGAGCAACGGTCCCATATATCATTACAGGTCCTGTCATTGGTCCTATCATTGGAGGTTTCGTCGTCCAGCGCCTCGGGGTCAAATACATTTTTATCATCCTTGCTGGTACGGATTTTTTTGTTACATGCTGAAAGCCATTTTATGCAATTTCCAGCCGCTTCTGGTCTAACTTGCATTGTCGGCATTCCCTTCTTGCGAGAGACTTATGGACCAGTAATACAAATTAGAAAACTTAAACAGGATACGAGCGATCCCGAAAAGGCAGCGAAGCTTGAGGAATTATTGGGTTCGAGCAAGAACAAGCAACAAGAGCTCCGAGAAAACCTCGTGCGACCTGTCGTTTTGTTAACGCGTAGCCTTACTTGCTTTGCTCTCAGCCTTTACATGGCTTAGTAGGTGTTGCTTTTCCCTTTATCAGATGGCATCACTAACATAATGTTGGTTTCAGCCTTTATGGTAAGTCACGGTGAAAACGGTGTGCTATACCGTATAGGTAACTCATAATACGATAGGTACTTTCTATATGATATCCAGCACGTTTGGCGGTGGGTTGTTTTGCGTAGAATCTCTTGTTTAAGCGTTGACAATTCACAGAAATTTTCGAAACAACCTACGGCTTTAATGCTGGAACATCAGGTCTGATGTATGCGGGTCTGGGCATGGGCTTTGTGTTTGCTATTCTATTCGGCGCGCGGACTGCTGATCAAATATACAAATATGTGGGTGGAATCGACATTTTTGCCATACATATCTTATCAATAACTTGCTCATCACTTTAGCTCGCTGACAAAAATAATGGGAAGGGTAAACCAGAGATGCGTATACCTGCAATGATTTTTGGCTCTTTTTTCGTGCCTATTGGTTTGTTGTATGATATATCCCTCGAATCCAGTAAGGCAACTTCTGATTATCATTCAGTTGGTACGGCTGGTCGGTCCAGGCTAGACTGCATTGGATAATGCCTGTAGTTGGTTCTGGTATCTTTAGTTTTGGTAGGTGGATGCTACTGATAGCAAGCAGTTGATGAACTCTATATTAGGGATGCTGTCTGCCTTGTGCGTAATGATCCAGTCAGCATGGATCTGACTGACATCCGTCAATGGATGACCAGTTTACCGATTCAATTATATCTCGTCGATGCGTTCAAGTATGCCGCAAGTGCCGTCTCTGCCGCATCGGTATTTTATCATTTATAGCATCTGAATATATGCTATACTTATGCCTCGGCAGGTACTCCGATCATTGCTTGGCTTCGCTTTTCCTTTGTTCGGTGAACAAATGTACCACGTCATGGGCCTTGGACCTGGAAACTCGGTTGGTCTTTCCCTTGCCCTTCAGCATTAATTTGATCTCCTATAGTTACTCGCTGGCCTTGCAATTGTCCTCGGCATCCCATTCCCTATCTGGTTATACTACAGAGGAGAGGCGATGCGTGCGAGGAGTTCTCTGACAAAATAATGCCCAACGTGGGATCGTGGGCTTATGGCGACTCCCAAATGAAGCCATTGTGATATTTGTACCTTGGGATGGGATGATATTTTTGTATTCCGACGAATAGTGAGTATTTATAATAATACGACATATTACCAGCGGGACCGTGGTGAACGATTGGGCTATTCAAATACCCCCTTTTAGGCATTTAAACCCGTTATTTCTCATCCGAACATTAGTCAACCCTACTGCGCATGCCCTGGCAGTTGGTTGCGATTTCCACGTAAATTCTACAGGCCAGCGAGTACTACATCTGCAGCATGTTGAGGGTTCTAGTGAACACGCGGGTGTGGACAGCTACGATAGAAGCTACCACTCTCAGTTATCTACTTCACACTTCTGGTGAACGCATTGTAAAGTATCTTCAAAATAGGAGCGAAGAAGCTTAAAGAGGGAAAGAACGATATCAGGCCACTGGCCGTCATGCGGAGGACCTTACGACATGATAAGCTAATGACTTGCAACAGCCACACGTTGGTGGTGCCTTGCCGCCTGGAGTTAGACGAGCGACCTGGCCATCTACTGGCTGCGGAGCGTGTGTTATAGAAGATCTTTGGGCGCTCACTGGTGCATAGTGGCGAAGAAATATCCACCGAAATGATCAGCACGGGGATTGCGCTTGGCCCCGATGAGCAACCTGAACTTAATTAATACAGTAAGGTCCAGAGAATATGATCGCATCAAAGTGTCCACATTCAAATAGGAACACACACACTTACTTACTGGCATCGGCGAAGGACTGGCTCCCTCTCTGCTGAAATTTAAAGCAAGTGGATCAAAACTTGACGCTTCTGGCCAACTACCTTCCATAATCGTGTGCCAAACGGAGGCAAGCTGAACGTTTTCAGTAAACCAACCTCATGACCTGAATACAAGCATGTCATCGGTAACCCAACCGGACAGCTGATGGTGATTGACTACATAAATATAAGGTCATAACGTGAAAAGGCTTATTGAAAAGCAGAATCCAGATATTTTTAATAAATTGATCCCATGACATGTTTGCGAACATGTCATCGGTGACCCAACCGGACAAGCCGATGGTGATTGCCTACATAAATATATTGCAAAAAAGCAAAACTTCTTACACTCCCCCTTTTCCAAGTGTGAAGACGAAGTCCCAGTTTCCTGTCGCGCCGCTCGTCCCTGTCGACAGCGAGTATGACGAGTCAAGATACCGGGAACGACAAGACGGTATTGGAAATCTCACGACCTACCACTTCTGTCTCCACTATAAACCAACTATCGGAGAAGGATGATGCCGAACCACCCAACTTTGCGTCTCTGGGCATAGCAGAAAAAAAAGGGCGGTCAGAATTTGCCGTTATCGATGAGGAACAAAAGCAAAAAGCTAACTTGGAAGATGATTGGGAAAGCGATCCTGATAATGCCAGAAATTGGTCTCTCGGAAGGAAATGGGTCGCCGTATCAATTGTAAGTCTCCTTACTTGGCGATTGCGAGTCTGTTAAAAACAGTTTGGCAAATCTTAATCAGGTGTCGTTCTACACATTTATTCCACCATTAGCCAGTTCAATGATGGCGTCAGGTTTGCCTGAGGTAGCCACAAAGTATGGTATTACAAACCCAACAGTTGTGGCGTTAACGCTCAGTATCTTCTTGTTGTCATTTGCTCTTGCGGTATTCCGTTTCGTCAATGGTCAATTAAGCGTATTCTAATATTCGGATTTAGCCCCTTGTACTTGGGCCTCTGTCTGAAATGTATGGACGGACGTGGGTCCTTCATATCTCCAATATTTTCACTCTAGGCTTCAGCCTTGGATGTGCATTCTCACCGACGACTGGTGCATTGATAGCATTCCGTTTCCTCTGTACGTTTCTGGGGGCTAAATTGAATACGCTAAATGATACTTGCACATCCAGCTGGTCTTTCAGGAGCAGCTCCGATTGCAATTGGTGGGGGATCCGTAAGTGATCTCTTTTCCGAGCGGGACAGGGCATCCGCCATGGCTGTATATACAGCAGGGCCTTTAATTGGTATGACTTAGGCTTCGCCCCACTGGAGTGTTTTGTGCAAACGCGAATTCACAGGTCCGGTCATTGGGCCTATTATGGGGGGTTTTATTGCTGGGAGTGTTGGTGTCAAATATATCTTCATCCTCCTCGCAGGTATGATCGAATCACCCCACTAAACTCATCAGCTCATATTTGGTATTTCGTAGCTATTTCTGGTTTAGCCACTCTTCTCGGAATTCCCTTGTTGCGGGAGACGTACGCGCCTGCCATACAGATCAGCAAGCTCAAGAAGAGTGCCAGCGACCCTGAAAAAGCCGCACAGCTCAGAGAACTGCTAGATTCGGATAAGAGCAAGTGGGAGGTCTTGCGGGAAAATCTTGTGCGACCGATTGTCCTGCTCACTCGCAGTTTCATATGCTTCATTCTCAGTCTTTATATGGCGTTGTGCGTCTGATTTGAACCTCTCTAAAGCAGTGCCGCTAACAAGGGTATCTTTTTCAGCCTATATGGTAAGTTGGGACCAGAAAGGAATGGCGTTGGTTTACTCACAATATACCAGGCATTTACTATCTCATGTTTAGCACTTTTGCAGGTCAGCGTTTTGTTTTAATGTTATGGATTTTTTCGAGTGTTAACTGATTCCCAGATTTCTTCCAATCAACATATGGCTTTAAGGCTGGTGTGGGTGGCCTTACTTACTTAGGTCTGGGAGTCGGTTTCATGATCGCGGTAGTATTCGGTGCACGGACAGCCGCTCAAGTGTATAAAATGGTGAATCGCATTGCGTTATTAGAGAGCTTGCGACTGATTGAGTTAGCTTGCTGATAGAAACGGTGGCAAAGGAAAACCGGAAATGCGGATGCCTGCGATGATTATTGGCTCATTTTTCGTACCCGTTGGTTTGTTGTACGTCCAACTGTCATCCTCCTAATGAGACTTTAACAATCACCTAGTTGGTATGGATGGTCTGCCCAGGCAAAAATACACTGGATAATGCCTATAATTGGTTCTGGCATCTATAGTTTTGGTGAGTATATCGCACATGTGGCACATGTAGTTCACTTACGCTGGGACAGGCATGTTATCTGTCTTGTGCGTTATAACGATGCCGCACAGTGATAACGCGTCCCTGACTTGTCCCAACTAGCTTGCCAATTCTATTATACCTTGTAGATGCGTTTCAATATGCGGCAAGCGCCGTCTCTGCGGCATCGGTGATCCTCTTTCATGCCCTGCGGCTGGCCATCTATTTATTCGTCTTACATAGGTCTTCCGGTCGCTGCTAGCTTTCGCCTTTCCATTGTTTGGTCAACAAATGTATCGCGCCTTGGGTCAAGGGGGCGGAAATTCGGTATGTCTTGCAGCGTCCCTTAGGTCACAGATTTGACAAGTTTGTCGATTGATAAGTTGCTCGCTGGCCTTTCCATTGTCCTCGGCATCCCGTTCCCTGTTTGGTTGTACTATAAGGGAGAAGCGATGCGCGCAAGAAGCTCTTATACGAAATAGTGTTGAGGATTGACCTTGATGGTCGCGACGGCTCAATACCATACACTCTAGAGAGACTAATGTAGCATATTGAATGGACGATAGTTATCGTTGCGTAGGCTATGTGCATTACATCGCATCATTAGTGGCCGGTGATGCACTTACTTTAAGCGGGGGTTGTGGCGGCCTTTGGCCTTGGTCGTCATGTCGGCTCATCGCAACATTTCAGCCCGACTTCCCTCTAGTCCAGCAAATCGACGCACAGGATTGGCTGCGCTCGGTACCCCAAGCACCGGCCTCCGCAGGCGGCCTCTGGAAGCGCGCAGACTGTCAGGTCCGAGTCTGACCACGAGTGCCCAGAAAGCACAGAGGACCTCGAAAACCTCTCAGAAACTTGTCGTACTTCCGTCTGCCCCGCAAACGCGACCTCATGTCGATGAGGTCGACGATTTCTTTGGATATGAAACGGATAAGGGTATTCGTGAGTATAAAAGCGAAGCTGAAAGGATGTCAAAAGAGCAGAGAAAGCAAGTTGGATTCAAGAGGATAACAGCGTACTGCGTCGCCGAGTCATTCAAGATGAAACATCTCGCATCATTTTTGAAAAGGGAGCACAACGTTACACCCAGAGTTTTTGATGAAGCGCTATATGCGGTATGGAAGGCATTCTTATTCGGCTTAGACCTCATGTCATTTGCCGTACGTTTGACAGGCCTATTATCTCCCATTACTTCCGGGATACAGCCCAAATGCCAACATCCGGTCGTCGGCACCGAAAGGACCGTCAGACCTCTCACATTTCTCAGAAGCAGAGGAAATTGGCTACCAGGGTACCTACTTCAACTCACCTACCAAACGTCCACCCAGAAGAGCTGCTCGCGATGGATATATCTCTGCTTCACCACCTGTCAATCGAGGTGTGCGTCCTTCGTCATCCACTCTCTTGTCTGATCCAGGTGGGCCCTTGGACTCTGGCGTCTCAGAAACGGAGACCGAAGTGCCCATGTCTACATCGGAAGGAACAATGTTAGTTAACAATAACACCGAAACCGGTTTGAACGGTACAGAACAAGGCTGGGAGGATATTCACAACGAACCTACAGTTCAGGTTTTCAGAACGGAGGAGGATACAGAGATGGCTGAGGCAGTTTTCTTTGAATATGGGGTTGTTGTATTCTTCGGTTTCGAGGAACGACACGAATTAGACATTGTGGAAGATCTCGGGAACGCCGGTGTCGTGCGGAGGAAGTTCAAAAAAGATGATTGGGAAATTGAAGAATGTCATTTTGCTGTATGTGTCTTTTCTCCATAATTGCAACCACGCTGCTCACTAGAATACCTAGCACGACCCTAACATAGCATATCCGCGCATTTACAACGATTTTTTTAGTAAGTGATACATTCAAAGTGGACCTTGAGGTTGTCTCAATGAATGCAGCACTCAAGTCCCGTTCTCATTTACTAAAACTCTCTATTGCGCACGCGTTTGCACAATCAACTTTACTCGCACACTTTGAATCAATATCCCAGCTCGTTCTTTCCTCTCCTCAAGCTATGGCAATCCCAAGACAGCTTGCCGATTCCGGGGGTCTGAAGATGCGACGACGTGAGGCCTTGAAGCTCACTGGGCGCCTGTTCAAGCTTCGGCGCGACGTGAATCTCGTGTCCAATGTGCTGGACATACCCGAGTTGTTTTGGGATGAAGCGAGCCTCAAGAACTTGTATGCCGCTGTCAGGGAATATATGGAAATCAAGCCCCGTGTGCAAGTGTTGAATGAAAAACTAGCCGTTGCTAGTGACTTTGTGAGTTGAATGAATGCGTGGCAGGATAGAATTGATGATTGTGATTTGTGTAGCTCGATGCCATCCACGATCATCTCAACAACTCTGCTATGGAGCGAATAACGTGGATTGTGATATGGTAAGTTACCATAACGATCCCAACGTGATGAGCGTCCTTGTTGATAATATCATATGACAGGTTAATCGTTGTGGCCATTCTCGTTGAATTGGTATGTGGCGCCTCTCAGACGGTCATGATACGGATACGGCTAGTTAAATCCGGATGTTCTAGGGCGAGATCATTGCGCGGTTGATCGTTCACGCCACCATGGGCGCTCCTTCCAATGCAACTGGCTTGGTCTTGCGGGGAGGTATGATGCGAAGAATTGGAAGACTGGTGATACAAACATGGTCTCCATCATAGCGTTTCATTTATTGTGAGTATAAGCTTTTTTGAGCGAGTGCTGATAATTGTACCGGCCGACATGGTTGCTTTACTTGTAAACAGACTGTATTTCTAATTGCATTGTACCCATGTTCATAATTTCGTTTTTGTGAGACGTCGATATAAGTCGACAGATGTTCACAGCCGTCTTTGGGTTTGACAGTCAAATTTACACCACGTCCAAAATCACTCCATTCACTCCAAAGGGGCTCAAGAGTCATTTACAATTCTTCTATACTACGCACAGCACGACGAACCGTGAAATCAAAAAGTCCATAAGCATTTCTAACACATCTATTGCCATATGAGGAAGGTAGACATAATATTACGGAGATATGAATGGTAACAATGCAGCACGAGGAAGGAGCGTGGTAGTCCGTGTACGACATGAGAACTTTCGACTAACGTTACTTGCCGCCCGACGTCTTGAAGAGAACAAGACCGCCCAAGGCAATAGAATAGCCTGACGAAAAGTTCAAATTGCTGTCAGCAGCTGGATGAGATGAATATCATCACACTTACCGAAAATCTGCAAAGGGGTAACAGTGGCGCCGAAGATGAGGACTGATCCAGTGATTAGGAGAATATCCTGCAGACCATCAGACCATGAATTCATACGGTTCGATTATCCTACCTTGAACACTCCGGCTAGTGTGAGGACAAGGCTACTGGCAACACCGACTAGGAATACGGCGGCTACATTCAGGCAAAAAGCCACAGCAGCGTTGCTGATCAAGATGCCTGCCCCTAATCTGCTGAGTTCGCGGAATGGAGCAAGACCTTCGGTGAAAGGCAAAAAGATGAGGTTAATCACCGCACACACGGGGGCGTAGTAGTGCAGGGATACGAGAGGGTCCATTTTGAGATTGTGCAGTAAAATTTGAATCATGACCAAGCGCGAGGCTTCAAACTTAATGAAATGAATGAATGAATAAAAAAATGTTGACAGATTTTGCAAGACGGAGAACTTACGCCGACGGCCGCAGCTTGAGTGATGAAGCCGATCAGATTGAACTTGAGCTCTCCGTGAGATGCTAAGGCAACACCACTCGAAATCATCAGCACGATGAGAGCTAGCTTTTTGTTTGGGTCTTGAATGCGGAATGTCCATGAGATGAGGAGAATAGCAACGGGCGTGAATGCCTATCACACACGTTAGAACAAAAGATGACGTGAACAAAGAGTAGTACTGACTTTGAGCATTTGGATATATGCGACACTGAGGTACAGGTAGGCGGTATTGCTGAGGATCAGGCTGCCAGAGAATAGGAGTCCGATAGGCAGGATGGACCGCACAAATGTTTCCTTCGTCATGTGCACGTCCTTTGCTCCGTCTAGGAGAGAAGTGGTACGCTGCAGGATGCGGGTGCCTATTGCCTAGGGAGGGAAAAAAAAAATGAAATGAGCGTTGAAGCTCTCGGCAGATGAACATAACTGACCGCAAAGCTGAGATGCCATGTTACGAGGAAGACTGGGTACTTGAAGTTGAGAGAATTGTACAGGTGGTAATTGTATATGATGACTGAGGAGCTGAGGACGATCCAGACTGGAATTATGGCAGCAGCGGAGAGTTTCGGCTTTGAGGGCGTCGCAGAGACAGGGGAGGGGAGGGAAGGGTGGAACTGAACTGTTTGTGAGTTATCTTTGACATCGAAGGCTTTTTCGTCGTTGTTGGAGGACATGTTGGAAGGGGTGGTGGTAGAGCGGAGGAAAGAGGCGTCGTGGAGGAAGGCGGGCAAAGGCTGCGGGCGCATGATAAGCAGAATCTGGCAGCAAGAAAGGGCGACATACAGTGACTTATAGCAAAAGGAAGAATAGGAGAAAGGCTCGTGGCGATCAAGACCCGAGTCCGAGTCACAATGTAGAAATTCTACACAATTTTCTTCGTGTCCAGATATTCACTCCACCATTCCTCAAACAGAGATAATCCAAGCTCCCCACTTCCCCCCGTGTACAACTGGCAGTCTCTTGGCCGTTTCGTCGCTCCAGCGCCAGACGGTGCTTCTGCTTCTGCTATGATATGCTTGTGAGAAACCCCAAGGAGCTTAGCGAACACGAGACAGATCTCGTATTTCGTGTATGGTTCAGCTCCGGAGTAATGCATAATAGGAGGCATAGGTGCAAAAGCCAATGCTGCACCTCAACGTGTGAACGATCTCTCCTCTTCAGACGCGGACAAAACTGTACCTGACAATCGGACAAGGAAGTTGGCAATGTCAACGACATTGGTCGGATATCTCGTCGCGTAGTGATCCATTTTGTATGTTTTTCCAGACTGATCCAACACAACGTCTAACAGAATATTGATCGCAGAGTCCGAATTCTTGGGTGCTGGTCCATATCTGCCATGATATAACATATGTGGAAACTAGCCCTGAGACCAAAGGAGAGATCGGCGTACAATACAGGGACACGAAGAACGATAGACTTGGCTCCTTCTACACCTAGCACGGCAAGCTCGCCATCGCGCTTTGTCTGACCATAGAGCTGCAATGGGTTCGTCGGAGATGATGGCAAATACGGTGGCGATGTTCCATCAAAAACATAATCTTTTGCGTTTTAGAAAAATAATAGTCTCTGGGGCATGTAATGTTACCTGTTGATATGTACACCAGCGTGAAGCCGATCTTCGCTGACAAGGAAGCCAGGTGTCCTGGAACAATGACGTTCAGCTAGATGGGCACATCGCATGAATATCAGCTTTGCCATTCTGGTCAAATGCGACATGCCTTTCTAGTTCCCTCTACATTCTTGCATATCGTTAACCTTGGGTCTATTGCAATGAGACGGTCAACACGCTCACTTTTTCTGCGACGTCAGGACGCCTCTCAGCCGCGCAGTGGATGACCCCTAACGCGATAGCACTTGTGTCAGATAGATACAGATGATAAACCAATTTGCGGAATGGATACATTCTGGCCGGTTGCTCTCAAAGAATTTGTCGACTTCTTCCTCATTGGTGAGATCCAGCTGGATGAGCCCTTTACCGACTCGCGAATGGGATAGACCGATCACATCATTTCCCGATTTCTGAAAGGCACTGTGCACTGCTGATCCCAGCACACCGGACGCTCCTATCGATAAATTCAAGGCGACCTTCAAGTCTTCATGAGCGCAGATTCGTACCTGTCACTATCACTTTCATATTGCGAAGAGCACTTGTTACTGATTACATAACACAAACTGATAACTGGTTACTTTGAAGTTTTGAAGTCTAGCTCATGCACGCTCACACCGGAATCACTGACACTTGGAGTTCAAGTCGCGCACACTTGTCCCTCTTGGATAATCTCATGGCAAAGTTGCAATTTTCCCTCCAAGTGCCGATAAACATTCTTGTGTCTCATGCTCACACCTTCGGATGCATCTCACCCAGCAGATCCTCCTAGTAGCTATGCTTTTTTAGTAAGCGAAAACATTAAGCCCGAACCGTACCGAAAAGAGCTCGTTGCATAGATATAAATCTCGGAAGGCTTCCATGCCTACGCGGTTGGAGACTTTTCTCCCTCATCCGTCATGAAGGCCTCATTCCGTCCTATGCACACAAAACATCCCAAGTCTGTATCAGCCGCAAATCCCTCAACTTTTCAAAGCATACCTTCTTCATTGCGCTCGCAGATTTCGACATATCGGTTGGTTTTTTGATTTTCGCTGCTAATGTATACAAAGGCTAAATCAAAACACAATCCAGGTCATGCAAGTTGGAACTCCAGATATATAGCCCTTCAGTTAAGGTGAAACAAGGCAATCTTGTTGGCGAAAGTCTCCTGCCGGTATTTAGCGAGACCGACAAGATAGAAGGCAAGGTTACACTCGATCCTTCATGCCATCACTCTGGTGTTCTCTTGGTAACCGTAATTATTGGCCCATTTTTTTGCCAGAATCCTCTGATCACATTGAAAACTAGATTGAAGGTTCTTTGCATTACCGTTTGGGAAAAGACAATGTTGGGACACGACATGATAGAAAGCATGTGATTCTGTCGTCCACATTGACGATTGCAGTGGCTCCTTGTCAGGTTTCGGCAAGATCAGGTTTGGCACTCTATGAAACTTTCATGAAGAGGCGCCCAAGTTTCTCAAGCAAATCATACGCAATCATTCCTGCAGAGAGAACTTACCCATTCTCAATACCTCTCGCAGGCTGCCCCGGATCCGGAGAAGACCTACCTCCGTCGTCCATAATCGTTTCATGTGATTCTGAGGATTTTGAAATAAGCTATGTAATCATAGCGACTTGGCAACCTAGCGACGGCACGGTTGACAGATTATCCAGGTAGGTCACCTTGTGGTGACTGGAGCACATTTGACATTGGACATTATTAGACTTGAGATACCTATTCATTATCAACCGGAAACTGAATTCCAGTCGCGCGCGCTCACCGCCATCGCGGGCGACTCATGGTTGGAGCTGCCATTGAGGGCAGAGCATCCGGCTTCTCTTTGGTGTGCTGTATGCAGTTCCGTGTAATGTATCCATGTCATATGCTTGACTTTTCTTTTCCCAGGTTGCCCTACCAACCTCCGTCACCTTCACGCGAGGATCGTCAATACCTTACTTTGTCGTCTTCACAACGAAGCCGAGATCTACGGCTTTGGCCAGGGAGATTGCGACTGATGCCACCATATCGATATCCTTGGTTCGAAAGATGACGTTGACGGAGCACGTCCATCTACCTCCCTCACCACCTGAGACACCTGCCAGTTCAAACGATGAAAGCGATACAAACAGGAGAAAACTGCTGAAATTGGTCCGCAATGGACCACTATCGCCAAAGGCGCCACGATATCCCATGGGACAGAGTCCTGCCGAAGGAGAAAAACGTTTATCCCGTCTACCGACTCGCGTGGTGTTTAGTGACACCAAGAATCTTCAAAACAATGTTTCTATTGGTTTCCCAAAACGACCGCGTTACCCTCCGAATTTCCGGGAGCATCCGACTATGGAAGAGATAGCGGCTTTACCAGATGGTCTGTATCGCTCAAAGATTCCGTTAGGAAGTACCATGCTACCTTCCATCAACGTGGAAGGTCTTATTGTGAAGGTACAGATGTGACAAAATTCTGGTCCGAAGAATATGCTGACGACAGGGCTGAAAGTATTATCTCGATGTGTCAGTCTTGTTTGGGCAGGACGACTTGCGTGCTCGGATACCAATTAAGGTGGTATGATGGTATGTTGGGCAATATTGCCGACTTGCACAGTGGGTTTTACCCACCAGAAATACACAGTCCTCCAGAGAAGATCGACATATGTCAAGCCTGTTGCCGTTCCAGCTAGCATCTGGATTTAAATCATTGTACTTGTTTCTGACATCGATTGCATTGCCTGTGTAAAATAGACAGATGATAAATGCTACTCAATTCTAGCTTATTGTGCACGCCGGTCGCCTTCCATGTAGATAGTAGTATCGATGGGGTTGTGTCGGTATCGTATTATTTGGTAAAGAACACCTTGACTGAAGGAGGTCGCGTCAAGATGGCCCAACATCCGACCTTGTCATGGCAGCCAATGCAAGATGGAAATGTTTTCTACAGAAAACAGCAATTATACTCCATCCAAGGAAAGCTCCCAAATCTCAGCGACTATATTGTTGCTGGTTGCCGCTATGGGGGACCACTCGGTAAGCGTCGCAACTCGTGTCGCGCCGTTGCCAACCAAGCCAACCACTCTACTAGCGATTATGCGTGATAACACCAAGCCAATAGTCTTAGGGAAGACTCCTATATCTTCCTTGAGGGCCCAGGTCCAAATTATCTCCGCCGCGGGTGAAGCCATCATGTCGTTCAGTGTGGATAATTTACTCTCAAACAACCTTATTCACACTAACATCCTTGCTATAGTGGGATCAAGGGAAGATTATCCGACTCGGATGGACCCACGACGAACGACTGGTAATTCTGAATGAAGAAGGTATCTACCGCTTGTATGACTTGCAGGGAGAATATCAGCAGTTCTCGCTGGGAAACGAGGCCGCTGAATTGGGCGTGGTTGATGCGCGGATACACGAGAATGGGCTCGTTGCGCTGACGGGCGCGCTAACATTGTTGGAAGTGAAAGGATGGCAAGGAGGGCGTTCCCTAGCATTGGCAAATCCAGGTGCGCATTCATGTTATTCTGTGGATGCATGTTGAAGGCAATTCTCAAGGATTATCCCAGCCTCCTCATGCATGGAATATTATTCCTCCGGACTCGGCCATATCCAGACATGTCGAGGCTTTGTTGTCGGTCGAATCAACTATATATACCGTGGACAGTCTTGAATGTGTGGATCAGCGTCTGGCTCGAGGACCGTTTACTCATGTTTCACCATCACCTAATGGCAAGTCGCTTGCATTACTCACCTTCTCTGGTCTCCTCTGGGTCGTATCGACCGATTTTCAGAGGAGTATGGCAGAGTTCGATACAAGCAGCGTTCCAGAGGCAGAGGGAGCCGTGCGACAAGTACAATGGTGTGGCAATGACGCTATACTTGTGACCTGGGACGATGCCGTCTCTTTGATTGGTCCATTCGGAGACCGACTACAGTTTGTGGACCCGAGTTTCCGTTGTTAATGACTACTGACTATCTATCAAAAAAAAAAAAAAAGATATTACTACTCCGGCCCTACTTTCGCTGCGACAGAACCCGACGGAGTAAGGATAATTGGACCAGACTCGTGCGATTTCATTCAGAAGGTTCCTGGTAAGGTATATATCACGCGTTCACGCACCGATGCAGACCAGTCTCGCCTAGCATCGACTTTGTCTGTTTTCCGACCAGGATCTACGTCACCTGCAGCTATTTTGTACGATGCTTGGGAAAGCTTCAACCAGCGCTCACCCAAAGCGGATGATAACGTACGAAGCATACGACCTGACCTTGCTAAGGCCGTAGACGATTGCATTGATGCAGCGGGTCAAGAATGGGAGCCATACTGGCAGCGACAACTCCTGAACGTAAGATTCACGACAAACTGATTCCATATCACGCCCTTAATGTCTTTTTTTTTAAGGCAGCCAAGTTTGGCCGGGGTTACCTAGATCTATATAATCCTACCGATTTTGTGAACATGGGACAAGTATTGAAAGTATTGAATGCCGTTCACTTCTATGAGATCGGTTTGCCGCTGACTTATGCTCAGTGAGTGATCCGTCATCTGATATACTTTTCCTTGGTTATCACGAGTTGTGTCAGATATTCCTATACTTCCCCATCACACCTTATTGCACGGTTGACATCGCGGAACCTACATCTTCTCGCATTACGCATTTCAAATTGTCTATCCATGAAGCCTGATGCTGTGCTTAAACACTGGGCGACAGCTAAGATACTCAAATCCAAGGCGACTACAATCGGTACTGGCCCAGATGTTGAACTCGGTAATGATGAAGAAGTGTGCAGAGTCATTGTAAAAAAGTTCCAACAAGTGGGTGGGGTTGATATCAGTTACGCTGAGATCGCAAAGCGTGCATGGGAAGCTGGAAGAACAGGTTTGGCAACCAAGGTACAGAGGTTTCTCAAAGTTATTACTTTGTCGGGGACTCACGAAATTATTAGCTACTAGATTATGAATCCAAGGCTTCGGATCAAGTGCCTCTGTTGTTGTCTATGAAGGAAGACCGCTTGGCATTGGCGAAGGCTGTTGACAGTGGTGATACCAATCTGGGTTAGTCCCAGCATATTCCGTTATTGATGAGTGCGCTGATAGGAGTGCAGTCTACCAAGTTCTTTTGGATTTATATAAGCGACTCAATCTTGGTGATTTTTTCCGCTTGATTGAAGATGGTGGTCCAAAGTTAGCGCCTGCAAGCAAATTACTTCAGGTGTACGCACGTGAACAGAATCGTGAAATGCTTCGTGATTTCTACTATTCTGATGATCGACGCGTTGAAAGTGCTATTTTATCACTTGAAGAAGCATCCACGATGACAGTAGGTCGCTTCCAATGAGAATATATGACTGCTGAAACAAGGTATATATAGGATCATCCAGCGAAGATCACAGCCGTCAAAGCAGCACAAAGATTTTTTTCAGAAGACAAGGACCGCGGATTTGAAGCCAAGGTAGGTTTTCGCATCAGTTTCGCATCAGGCAGCAGTTGAATCGATTTATTTGCAGATGATGGATGAGAGTATTCGACTGCTTACGTTTCAAGACCAATTAGAGAAAGAAACTGCTGATAGAAACATTACTTTCTTCGGGCTGAGCGTCAGTGAGACAATAAAAAAGTGTTTAGTAAACGGGATGTCCAAAAGGGCAGATAAAATCAAGGCAGACTTCAAAGTGCCAGATAAACGGTGTGCTTTCTTTCCACATGACCTTTGGACCTAGCTCGAGCTTCTGCAGGTTTTGGTATCTCAAACTGCAAGCACTGACTGAGATTGGAGATTTTGATGGACTAGAAGTATTTTCCAAATCCAAGAGAAGTCCGATAGGCTATGAGCCGTTTGTTCACCATCTGGTGTCAAAGGGGCACTCGAAGGAGGCTGTGGCATACGTGGCACGGTGTGATTCACCGAAGCGGGTGGATCTCTACGTGGAATGTGGTGATTGGCGAATGGCAGGCAAGGAATGCAAGGAACGAGGAGACAAGGCGAAATTGGAGTGAGTGATAGTTATGGTTATGACATTGGCATGGCTGACATGGCACGACAGGGACCTGCGCAGAAGATGTCCGAATTCGATGATTGCACGAGAACTGGAGCAGATTGGGACTACGTTTACCTAGAGTACCAAGTACCAGTTAAATAGCACGTGTGACAAATACATGAGACTCGCCTTAGGCGACCATGTCCCGGACTGGTCCTTTCCACCCGCAAAATGATTCCGCCACCTACAGCGATCTCCTGATGTTTGAAGAACGGCTCAAGTCAAATGCTCTCACTCTCCAACGTCGCAAGTCGCGTTACCAATGTACGTCCATAATTTCTTCCTTGTGCCAGAAAGAAGAGACAACCTTACCGACTAGTGCCCATAATTGCCAGTATTTCTGCTTCATCTGCTGGCAGTGATAGCCTTCCTTTTTCTAGAGGTCGTATTTCTGCCGCCTGAAGAGTCGCTTCTCGTCATACCGTACAAGCTTCTCTTGCAACGAGTCCTTCCACATCTATACACATCCGAAACCCAAGTGGTATTACCCCCGTATATCGCCAGCGGCCTGCTGTTCGTTGCGATCACCACCCTCGTTCTGTTCTTCGCCAGTGGGATGTACAGCGAAAAAATAGCATATGCCAATAAGTGCGTTTCACGTCTCACAGCATGCCTTGTTCTCACTTGGCCAGATACGTTCCACATGCTAACCGGGCGCTGCGTTCTTTTAACATATATCTTAATGTCCGCAAGCCGCCTCTTCGCTTAAAATTTAAATTTCTCGGCAAACCCCTCTCTTTCCTCTTTCCCCGCCCAGAAAACGAGCGCCCACAACCAACACAAGGTTCACCTCCACCCATAATACGCTCACCCTCGCCCTCGCCCTCTACCGTTCGCCCAATACCCTCCATTCCTCCAGCTACAAACCCTCGAGGCGAGCTGATATTCTCGTCTCGCATAGACCGCACCTTCCGAGAAGGCTATGAGCGTTACCGCGCCGCATTTGAAAAAAGGCGAGAGGAGAAGGAGAGAATCCTGAGACGCCAAAAGTTTCCTGGGTGGTTGGCCAACTGGTGGTGGGATACAGCGCCAGGGCCGGTTCCGTCTCCAAGTGGCACATTGACGCCTGTCCGCACGCTTTCTGCCTCCTCAACGTCTAGGGCACGTTTAACGTCGTCCAGAAGCAGTACCCCCCCAGGGAGCACTTCAGCGACACGACAAGACACCTCGTCGCCGCTAAGGCGAAGACAAGTTACGTCATCGTTAACACCGTCATCTGGCTTGTCACGGCAGGCAAGCCTCGAGGTGGAAGTCCAGGTTGTATTATGATTGACTGTCCTCGCTGGACTCGCTGATGCCGTAATTAGTTCACTGCCCTGCCCTCCTGATTATCAACTGATCAACATTTATTATTGTCGTATCAATGAAATAAGCTATTAATGGTATAAACAAGCGAGTAATCAAAGAGTAAGGATTGTGCAGTTCAACAAGTTCATGTGAAAACCAATCTGAAAAAAAGCCAACTTCAAAAAAGGTTCGAACCTGACCCCGACAGCTCTTCGTGGCCATCCTCGAGGATGTCAATACCATCATCGACACCTTCACCTACTTCATAATTCTGCCCATGGTCATACGGCAACGGCACTTCTCGTGTGATGCGATACTGATCAACGTTACCAATATGCTCGTTCTCCACACGAACTGCCAATTATAGGATGAATTATTTTAATCGTGAAAAGTAAGTGCGAACTTACGGAAGTTCCATTGCCACCGCCGGAGTACTTCCAGCATCCCAATTATGAATGCTCGTCCTCTGGGGTCCAGTCCATATTGAGGAATATATGCAGCCCATGCAAATCTTATGAGAATGTTTGTTACCTGAGAAAATTTACGTTAGGCATCGCTAGTCATTAGTCACTATGCGACTTACGATAGCAATGTAATACTATGTATCGAAAAAATATTGTCAACAGCTGGGCATCAACTAACATGACATAAAACTCACAAGTGCGGAATAAGGGTATACCATGTCAACCCGAAGAAATCGATGCGGTGAGTGTGAATCCAATAAAGACCAATCAATCCACATATCCTTGATAAAGAAATTTAAAATGAGGTCTTCTGGGAGAAAAAAAACATTATACCCAGGTGCCTGCATAAATAGCATAGGTGGTATTGAACATGCACCAGATTGCCATGAGGCCACTACTACGTTCACCTGGAATCGAATTAGTTGCTAAGAGGAGTCACGAATGATGGCACCCACCAGATGCCTTCCACAAATAGTAGAACAGATAACTGATTATTCCCGTTGCATACTTCCCCGCCTGACCATAGCAGGTAAGAATCATGGGAAGAAGAGAGGGTCAACAACAACAATGCTTACGTTTACAAGGTGTGGGATGATGCCAGATTCGTAGTAGCGCTTGAGACTCTGGTTGAATCGAAAAAGTAGCGGCAGTGTCGTCAAAATATATTGAATGGGCCAAGAGGAGGTATTGCATTTCTGCAGTTCGACAGAGTCAAATTTGGTCGAGTAGGCGCACACGACGAGAGGCAAGTTGGACAACGTAAAAGCAAAACTGCAGAGTTGGTCACTAACGAAGCTTGTCAGTCTGGAATTTTTGCAACGAGGGTTTGCACGAACGCAAGCCAGAAATCCGCGAACTAAGCGATATTCAGGCTGAATGATCAACGGTTGCAATGTAAAGGAATCTTACTTCAACTGGACGTATTCCAGACATTAAAACCCTCCCAAACACTTTCAGGATCCAAATGCGCGAACTTCTAACCCAAATTGGTAAAGGATTGAAAAGGAGGATTGTCGTCAAGCCAAGCCACACGAGTAACCAGTATGAAGGCGAGATGTTCGGATATCCAACCCGAGCGAAAGAAAAAAAGAAAGCATAGCACAACCCGGCGAAAATCCAACTAGGTAACTAAAAGAATTTGTCAACGATGAGACTGTTGAACCAATGGAAGGCTACTTACCTCGAGGTATTGTCTGTAATCTATGTAGTTTTTCGTGCTCAATTCTGGACGTAGTTTGGATAAGCACGCATATTAAAAGCATTTTGAAAGCTTACCAAAAATAAAAACATAATTTATGTGAAACCGTACCCATATCATGAGGTTGACGGTTATAAGGATTGCGAAGATGACCGGGACAAAGAATATACCGTAGATATATAGTAATGTGTCCCAGCCGCGAATCTGCTCCCGTACATAGGGTTGGAAGCCTGTGCATATGTTGAACACTCCATTTTGACAGTAATGACGAACTTACTTAGGTAGAGTCCCAAGATGAGCGGGGGGAGTCCCATGCCCAAACATATTCCAGACCTAAACGTGTTCACGTAATGAGTGGCGACACGAGCGCCACCACGCAAGTATTCTCTTGCACGTTTTGTATTCCCACGCACTAGATTGATCAGACCTATCCCTTATCCCTGTAATCAGATAAACGTACAGAATGATTCTCCATATTGCTCTTCCATGTCCTTCATCATAATTCGGACAGACTTATCGGAAGCTAAGCTACTTCTGTCGACCTGTGAATCATCAGAAGCCAGGATCTACCCTGGCCGCTTTTATCTGACCTTTTCTGACATATATTGTGATTGGACTGGTATCTGCCAGAAAGCTCGATCATCTTTCACGCCATCAAGTCCCTAGACCCACCTTGGTGACTTTCTCAAATTTTTTTAGCGCCTTTCTAAACCCTGTAACATTCAAAATCTGTTATACGTGAACATTGGTCTCAGCTCTCGAATATGAAACGCACTCGATAGTTATGTAACGTTTCAACGGCGCTAGAAAGGAAGATGACGTGTAGGCATCCTTTGTACGAATGAAAGGCTGTATACGCACCGGTAGTGTTCTATCACTGCTTTTTTGAGCCTCTTTTTCGCATGTAGGTAGCCTTCAGGACTTGGGGAGTGCGTAATAGCCCGCCTTCCCTGATGATCCCTCTCCGATGCAGGGCTCGGTAAACTCTTTTGCTTACCCTAGAGGAATCGTGAATCACGACAAATACATACAGCTAGACATTTGGACCAACAGATGAAGTACTGCTCGCACCGTCGCTTTGGTCTGGCTTGGTCGGTCTGAATCTCAAATTATACTTCACAGCAAAGTTCCAGACTGACGTCCTTGAAGGGTATACTCTCTGATTTTAAACCTTTTAAGAAGAAAAACTGCTGTAGAGTGACTTCTCTTACATGGACAATGCGTCTATGATCGCTAAGTTCTTTGAACTGCTCTTTCAAGGCTTCGGATCGGGCCTCTAACTCGCCTTCCTTGGAAATGTAAAATGACTCGACCTTATCGAGCTGAGCATCTAGCATAGTGAGGAACTGCATCTCTAGAGGACCGAGGTGCTTGTAAAGTTCAAATAGAGGCAAACCCGCCAGGGAATTGGTCTTCCATGGCGCATCAGCCCCTTCACCAACGTGAGTATTCATGGTAGTGCATATATTAGCATCATTGAGATAACTTACAGAGACTAACGATGGAGAGACCACGGGTAAATCTCCTTGATGGATTTGAGAGCAATTGTGAATGGCGAATACGTGACATTGCCTTGGAATAACGCCCAGGTCTGTCGCTTGCGGGCGGATCAGATCCATCAGCAACTACAGCCACATCTCGGTCGCGCGGTGTATGCGCTGATATATCAATAACGTCTGGAAAGCCTGAGCCAGTCGCAGTGTTCGGTAATTCGTTTTCGGGCGCCAGGCTCGAAAATCTGGGGAGACGACTGGATGTAGAAGTTCGCTTGTTTGCGGAAGAAGCCTCCTGCGATATCCGAATCTCAGCTATTATTTTTTTGAGCCCTCGATAATCGCTTAAGATCAAATAAGATGCATTCGAGTGCATTCAATGGGAAGACCTACATGTAGGCTTTTTGCCATTCTGGTGCCTACAAAAATGTCAAACGTGAACCAGGATGAGAGCTGATATTGCGATTACCTGGCTGTCCTGCAAGTAACTTTGCACAGAAGATCAGATTCTGATGCAATCCAATGGTGGGGACTTACCGAGCGAACTTCATAAGGAACAAATGCCAGGCTGGCGCAGGAGATCTTGGGTGATTGGTGATGATGACGAGTTATAAAATACTATCCAAGGATGGGGCGCAGCCGAACTTTGGAAGGGCTTGGAATCTCTCCAGGAGGAGTTTGGCGTATCACAAGTTTCAAGCAGGGACGTAACAGCCATGGATGTAGTTTCGGTCGCACGGATCTGCGCTTTCCATGATATCCATATGATCCTATCTCCGTAAAGATGGAAGGTGACGTCCTTGAGTCTGGCGCAATTTCTGAATCATCTTGATTGGCATAGTCTGCCGGCATGCCGAAAAGATATCTCGCCCTTTCCATATGGATTGGACGCGTCCGAGATACCCCATGCATCAGGACGGTACCTAGATACCCTGGATGAGCATGCAAATCGATCATATCCGGATCTTATCTTCCGAGTCATCTGCAGGACCCACCATCACTTTCATGCCACTCTGAGTCGTTCTCTGTATTCAACGTTTTCCCGTAGTCATAAACGTAGCACACGTTTCAGTCCTTCTCAACCAACGTCAAAATTTGTTCATCGCTTTCGTACAGTCAACTTACTGTCTGTGGGTTGTAGCCAATAAAGATCTGTTGTAAAACGGGACAAAATTCATTTTACAAGAATAAAGCGTGGCACTCGGTAATTTGCGATGTTTGAACCCACCCAAATAGGACGTGGCGCCCGGCAATTTGCGTGCTTTGTTCGTACAATTGTAACTTATCATAAGTATCCATGATCAGGCCAAGTTCAAGTTTACGTCAATTTGCAGTTGTGCGGGTGCGCCTTTTGCACAAAACCGTTTCAAGATTCAGTCATTCTAAGCCGAAGGAATCGTCACTTGGCAGAGAACGTTATTCAAACCTGTTTACGGTCCTGTTCATCGTCAGTGCCGCCGCTATAGCATATGGAACGTGAGTGAAAGTTGTCCTGAAACCACCATACTCATACGCAGTTTGATAAGCTACGACATATACAATGCCATGACCTTGTGGCCTCCCGCCCTTCGTCAGGATTTGCGCACTGCTCTGAGAAAAAAGTACGACAATGATTTAGATGAGAGTGAAGCATATTTCCGCAGGTGCGCGGTCCCTGGTGAAAATATATTCAGATGAGAATCAGGATGATTCACCGTGGTCAGAGCGTGGTTGACTGCAAAACAGCTTCCGTTATCTGAACTCGCGCCACAACCATATTTAAAAATGACGGGAGTCGCGATAGCACTTGGTTCAATGCTCGAATCATCAGGCCGCAGGGACCGGGCTTACGACGTATATTCCGACGCTTTGTCCCATCTGCGAGAGGCCGAAAACAAATCCATTGAAGAGCAGTTACGAGGCGTTGCTTTGTCGTGCAAACTTGCAGAAATGGCAAATGCTATGGGCCGCGGCGATGCCGAAGAAGAAAAGTGGCTCGTGGGAGCCGTTGAAGTCATTCTTAGGCATTTAGCGGCTAGCAATTCAACGAGAATTGCTCATGATGACGCTTCAGAAAAGAAATCTTTGGACTTGCCTCAATGGGCGTCAGCGGTAGATTTAGCAGCACCATTCGAAGCCCTCGGAACCTTGTATATTAGAACTGGAAGGGATGAGTGAGTTTTTTTAATTTCATTCTTTAAATTTGCGATTCACTTAATCCGTGTCAGTTACGCCCTGCCGTTACTCCTACGAGCCGTTTCATTCCTTGTTACTTCCCCGCCTCGTACGTCATCTGTAGCCGATCGTTGTCGAGGTTTCATCATTTTGCACGGATTATCTTAATAGCGCTCATGTTACGTGCAGGTGCCCAAACGATGTCGTCTATCTGCGAGCTCCTTATGCGCGTCAACCCATCGACTGAGGGGCTTGCACAGGCAGAGTTGTGGTCTCGGAAAGCTCTTGATATAACAATGGACGCAAGAAATAAACTACGTCGAGAGCGTACAAAATGGACGCAAGAAACGATATGCGAAGTTGCTTTGGCTGTCAGCCTATTCAACATTGGTGTATTACGTGAGGTACTGTTGCAAATACTAAAGCCTTCAAGACCTGAATAATCAGTTTTTGCGTTAGATGGCAAATGATGAAAAGGAAGCAAACCGATTCTTGAAGATGAGTTTGAACCAAAGTCAATCAATAGGGCTGAAGGAAGGGGTGTCAGCTGCTGAAGAGGCGTTAGAAAGACTTTCTATTGGCAAGCGTGACCATGATATTATGTAACCAATGTGGCTGTACATTCGTGACGTGTCCTAAGGTGTTTTGGTGTTCCCGCTTTCTTAGAGCTGTGTGCTGTGTCTTCCCTGGTAAGCATTCTTACTACAACAAATTCCTTGTGTTACTATCCTTCAGTTTTTTTCAATAGGTCTCGCCACTAGAATTCTTGTTAAGCAGAATGGAACAACAGCTAAATGCCCCACCTGAAATCAAAAAGGTTGCACAGTTTCTGCGGGGCGGGAGTTCTGGAATGAAAGTGCGCGTTGGCGCGTTGAATGGGAAGCGCTTAGATTACTTTAAAGGTGCGTTCAGAGTGGGTTTCTAAGCGTCCACAGTTGTAACACCAAGTGCAGGAAAATCCGCTATTAAGGCGCTTCTTTCGCCGGCATATTCCAAATTGTCCAACGTGCCCAAGGTTGAGACCGAGGAAGATGCGACAAAGGTCCTGAATACGGCCAACATGTTCGCTTTTTATCTTCGCGTGCAACGCGGTGGACCCTCGGGAACCTCATCTTCGTCACCCAAAAATTTGCAAGTTATTTCCGAACAAAAATTCCAGCCTGACGAATATTATGCATGGTTTTATGAAGGGTCGCAGTGGACAACGTATGCTGGTGGGATTGCCATGGTCGCCGTTATGCTTGCAGGCGTTATGTTCCCATTATGGCCGCCCATTATGCGTTTAGGGGTTTGGTATCTAAGCATTGCGATGTTGGGCCTAATTGGGATATTCTTCGCCGTCGCCATCTTTAGACTGATATTCTACATCATCACAATCATTGTCGCCAGCCCCGGTATTTGGATATTCCCGAACTTGTTTGCAGACGTAGGCTTCGTAAGTTTCTTGTCATGAAAAAAGCCAGACCTATGCTCATGCCTGCTGTTTAGGTTGATTCATTTATTCCTGCTTGGGAATGGGACATTCCAAAGAAGAAATCGAAGAAGAAGGGCAAGAAGGAAAAGGAGACAGAGAAGGTAGAGGAACCAGAGCAAGAGCAAGAAGAGAAGCACAGACGAAATGGAGGTGCATTTATTGAGGAAGTGGTGGAGGCTGCACCGGAAGTGAGACCGACGAGAAACCGAAATGCACTCATTGAAGAAGTAGAAGATGAAGATGCATAGCGATCCATTTCTAGTTGGCATCCTGTTTTTACCGCGGTATCTCAGCCTCTCATAGTACTTTTCTAATGTTACACGATATCGTTATGTAGTTTTCTGCCACATTCATTTGGTCTGCAATATACGACTGCGGACCCATGTCAGTGTGCAATGCAGCCTTGTTGAAGTTTACATCCGGACGGCTGGAATCAAATACATGCGGAAGAAGCCTTGCCAACGGTTGTATTGCCATGGTGATGAATCACGATTCTGATAACGTGGGGAGGGCAGCCTGGTACTCATCGACATTGTACTTATTGTCCTTTCTTATTTCATCTCCGTCCTCCTCCTCCTCACACTCCCATTACCTTACCCCCTGTTATGCCAGAGACAACTACAAATACTATGCAGCAACAACCAGCCGTCAAACCAAAGCATGGTGCTGCTTCAGCAGTCTCTGCCCCACGGAGGGTTCGCTTTAACGTGGGTGAGTAGTATACTACGCCTCACCGTGCCATAAATCACACACCTGACTTTCCGACAGGCACCCAATATCAAGTACTCGATGTTGTCGGCGAAGGCGCGTACGGCATAGTGTGCTCAGCTGTCCACCGACCCAGCGGACGCAAGGTCGCAATCAAAAAAATTGCACCTTTCGATCACTCCATGTTCTGTCTACGAACGCTCCGTGAGCTCAAACTGCTCAAGTTCTTGAGTGAGGCAGGCGTCAGCGAAAATGTAGGATCCTCTCATCTCCTTCGTTTGTTACAGCATCTGACATGTAATTCGAAGATCATCTCTATTTTGGATATAATCAAACCTCCTTCGTTTGATGCATTCAAGGAAGTCTACCGTGAGCCATCATCATCTTTTCACGTACAGGCCATTGATACCGGCTTCAATTAGTGATTCAAGAACTGATGGAGACGGATATGCATCGCGTCATTAGGACACAAGTTTTGTCGGATGATCACGCTCAATACTTCGTATACCAGACTCTACGAGCGCTCAAGGCCATCCATTCAGCAGATGTCATCCATCGCGATCTGAAACCTTCCAATCTGCTCTTGAATGGAAACTGTGATTTGAAAGTCTGCGACTTCGGGCTTGCACGCTCTGTTCGCACAGCCGAACCATCAGGAACGGAAATAGGCTTCATGACTGAATACGTTGCGACGCGCTGGTACCGAGCTCCAGAAATCATGCTTACATTCAAACAATATACCAAAGTGCGTAGCGTGTATATAGCACATGTTTTGATCTGATATTTACCACTAGGCCATTGATATCTGGTCCGTCGGGTGTATTCTGGCCGAAATGTTATCTGGGAAGCCTATATTCCCAGGACGCGACTACCATCATCAACTCAGCCTAATACTTGAAGTGCTTGGCACTCCAACACTAGACGAATTTTATGCCATTACGACGCGTCGATCAAGAGATTACATTCGCGCGTTGCCTTTCAAGAAGAAGCGGCCTTTTTCACAGCTATTCCCAGATGCGAACCCCTTGGCGTTAGACTTTTTGACGAAGGCTTTGGTGATTATTATGGAGGATGCCATCATTTCCTAACTACTGACCTTCACTGTTTTAGACCTTTGATCCCAAGAAGCGTATAACCGTTGAAGAGGCTTTGGCACATCCGTATCTGGAAGCTTACGTTTGTCCTCCATACCCCCCTACTAACTTTTGACTAACCCCTTCTGTATAGCATGATGCAGACGATGAGCCTGTCGCTCCTCCTCTTGATCCAGAATTCTTTGAATTTGATTGTGAGTCGTAGGAATGAGTTCTGCTTATTGTTTGACTAAGATGCTGTGACAGTGCACAAAGATGATATCAGCAGAGAACAACTCAAAGAACTCTTATATAACGAAATCATGTCATTCCAGGCGGCTCCCATAACATAATTTTCCATCATACGTAATCGGCTCTTTGGATTCCACTGCTGTCGTTTGTGATTCCCTTTTTTTTTCTCCCCATGAACACTTTCTGGTACCAATAACACAGTCGGGATATATTGTGCATAGAATGTTAGCTGAAAGCTGGTACTTCACCATACATACATCATCAATCATCGATCATCTTTATATCGCGGAACAGTGGGATGACTTCCATAATACAACACATCTATACGTCAGAATATTATCATTCCATATCGCGCTAACCTGTTAATGCATACACACATGATTGTATTTTGCTCAGCTACTGCACAGCCGTGCGTACAAAAAAATGGACAAGCATAATAGGGTTGAATCGTGTGGTAAGAGGATGCATTCAGAGCGAGCATGCGCGACGACAAAAAATGTGAGGAACAACGAGAGACCAGAGAAACCAATGAATGAGAAGTATAGGAAGAGTGTTTATAGAAAACAGGCATGTCAGTCGTAGTAGAGGATGAAACCTGAATCGATAGCCGTGAATGATATTTTTTGGTGCAAGGCGTCCCCGTTTCGTGTGTAGAATATTCCCGGCCATTGGACACTTCGATTCCTGCGTCAACATCGCAACGACGACCCCAATGACAGAAAACAAGGAAAGTTAGGCCCGTCCAGAACCTCTTCCTCCCCGTGGAACATTGCCTCGTCTGCCGTATCCTCCTTGTCCGCCTGCACCGTGACCACCTGTGCCACCGCCACCACGACCCTCACCATTCATGGAAGGTGGACCACCACCACGCCCTCGGCCTGCACCCCGCTCACTGCGGTCCTTCTTGGTCTCGACAACGACACGGACCTGACCCCCATCAACGTCTATGAAAAGACCACCTTCACCCCCCTGGTTCTGAGGCAGACTGGCAGTGATAGCGCGCCGAGCAGAATCAACAGACTGGAACTCAATAAATGCACATTGTCTTGACCGGACCACCTCGACTTCCTTAACGGGACCGAAGCGTGTGAGGGCCACATTCAACAGGTTGCTTGTTACCTGCTCTGACACGTTCTACAGCAGTGATCGTCAGGAATGTAATACCGTGTGGGGTGATATTTACTAACCTTGACGAAGCAATGGGGAGTTGATACACTTTGGGCTGCAACATAGAATGGATGGTGCTCAGATCTTCCCTGGCCAGATTGTTGACCACCGGTCCGGCCACCAGAAGGCTGTCCTCCGGTTGGTGGCGTCTGCGTTCCACTTCCAGGTCCGGGGCTTACCGAAGCAGGGACCTCGGTCGTACCCCGAGAATCGGTGGCTACAGTGGCACCCCATTTCTTTGAATTGGTAGCAGCAAGAGACGCCCATGAACGAGGGGCTGATGGTGCTGAGTTTCCAGGAGCAGTTGGGGGCTGAGAGGAAGCTGAAGCCGTGGATGTAGTAGAAACCAAGGGAGGTGCAAGTGGTGCAGCAGGAGTGGGTGGAGCTACAGCTGGAATGGGCGCTAACGGTTGAGGTGGCACTGCAGCAGGCGTCAATGGCCTTTCGACCGGAGCAGGGGAATGTTTTTCATCTTCAGGAACCCGAATGCCATTCGTTTCTGCGGCTGGATCATGGATCTGGGGCTCGGGAGTTGGGGCCTGAACCTCAGCAGAGTCGGTGGTGGGCGCTTCCTCTGCGGCAGGGATGGTAACTATAGCCGGAGGAGGAGTGGGTTCCCTAGCAAGCTCCGGAACTGGGATAGGTTGGGCCAGGGCGGGGGCAGGTTCCGTGGCAGTAGGAGAGCTGGCAGTCTCGGCTTCGACATCTTCACCTGGTTCATCGATCTCAACGGTCTCTTCCTTTAAGAAACGGAAGATATCATTGAGGACAAAGTAACCATTTGGCTGCTCGGCCAGGAAAAAGGTTTGAACAAATTTACGCCATGATTCAGCATGATTGGACATTTCACCAATGACTTGGATGATGATACCACCATTGGCAGAAGACTGGGCGTCCACAGAATGAATGAAGACTTTGCAGTCCTGAAAGCCGATGGAGGTAATCTTTTGGTGGATTTCCTGGGGGGGGGGATGAGGCGGGAAGTTAGGAAGAAGAGCAGGACGTACATGCTGGCCGAAGCAGGGTTTGCAGTCCTCGCCCTCAGTGCCATGGATAAAAGTGGATTGTTTAGTGTAAAAACAGTGCAAACGATTGGGCTGTCTGTTGACAAAGGTATAATACTGAGGAACAAACTGCCAGCCGACTTCAGAAGGAACGACGTTCTGGTGAATGGAGGAAGAAGGCGAGGAATTGGTCATTGTAATGCTTGAAAAGGATGAGCAAAGAAGGCGGAGAAAAGGACGGACGCACCGAAGATTAAAAAGTCTAGAGAGTACACGGGTGCGGGGAGCAACCAACTGTGCTGGCGTGAAAAATTAAATTCAGCGCCTCGGCAAACCGCGGCCAACCGCTGCGTGCAGGTGAACACCCACCCACCCACCAATGGTGAACTCTTCATCAGCCCTTCTCCTCCTCCTCCTCCTCTTCTTTATCTCTCTCTCCTCCCATTCCGTCCTCGCCTTTGGCGCTGGAAACATCCCTTCGTCCGTCTCCTCCTTCATATACCCCTGTCACGCTGACTCTTCTTAGTTTCGCCTTTTTGGAAGGCAAGGCTTTCCGACACGGTGATATAGTATGCTAAAATCCTTGCCTATCGATCTTATTCTCACATCTATCAGGAAGACGCACTCGCAGATCTCATCAAGCACTCTGCTAGTGGCTTCGCTCTGGCTAGTCTTATCTCCAAAGGTACCAAATTCAGCCGCTTAGATGTTAAGCGCGTATATTTTGGGTTTGTCTCCCGACTATATGCGCTCCATCAGATTTGATCTGTATCACAGTAATTGGCTGCGAGACTATAGCCAGGTATTACTCATGTCTACCTACTTTGTTTATTATGTGATTCGATGCGCTATGATGCAGGCTGTGGACATCGCAGGTTTGAAGAAGCTTCAGTTACAGGTCTGTTTTCGGATCACTTTGAATTGGGCACCGGTGATTTGATCGCCCTCGGCAGTCAATTATATCCCTATGTATGGTTCTCGGCTTCCTTGTGAGTTATGTAGTAAGGTCACCTTTTCTGTCGGTTAAGCTTACCCACAAGGCACACGGTTACGCTACGAATGAATTCGAGGTCACTGCCGAGCGCCTCGGTGTTTATCTCCCTGTTTGTTTCCCTTGTCAAATCCATCCAATTCAATTTTGACGTTTTAAAAGGTTGAACATATTGATAATCCGAAAGACTACGGGGAAGGTGAGGATGCCCGAAGATATCATCCCAAACTTCGTGGCCCGGTTAATGTACTGTCTTGTTACACTGCCTGACGCTGGCTGATCGCTCATAGCCCATGGAACTACAAATTGATCCGCAGACGGGAATGAAGAATTATATCGCGAACGGTGTGCTCTGCTACGTAGTAGCATTATCGTCATTGATCTGTTTTAGAGCAAGGCAATTGGGATACTTCTAAAGCTCATATCAGACGAGTTCTTCAGGAATGTGTCCGTTATGGTAGACTCTATCGCTCCCAAGGTCGCAAAGAAGATGAATATGAAGCATTTCGGCTACTGGGTACTGCGGTAATCTATCACTATTGTCGAGATGAACAGTTTCTAATGTTTCTCAGCTTCACACCCTTGAAGACTTTTCTGCGCATTCAAACTTTTGCGAGCTTGCACTTGTGTCAATGGGATATGAAGAGGTTTTTATACACGTAGGTGATGGTGCACGCATACAAGCACCGAACGGAAGGTGGGTGGCTCCCATTGTGACTGGTATGTCTTTGCTTTATTTGAGCTTCGAACTGGTTTTCACGGGCTTTCTATCAGGTACCTTTGGTTCCAGTGATTTCATGTTCTCCTTGCTCGGCGGTAAGTCAAGATATGATATATTATTTTTCGTTCTGAGTTTTCTTAGAGGCGACCGATCATCTGGTAATTTAGATGCAAATTTGGAAGAAACTTAACTAATTGTACAAATGCGACATTTTAGAGCGAAGTAAACATATTCCTTACTGTCCTTTCAACTCACTGATCACTGGCTTATAGGCTTCTGTGACCGATCTGAACCGAGAACTGGACAAGGCTCGCGCACGTTCACAGGGAACCAGGGGAGAATCTGGACGTAATCCTGCGAGTGTTTTGCGGGAGCTGTTCTCTTCTCTCCCTGGTGGCATGGGTAACACTATTTCCCGGGATATGGAGAACATCGAGCGAGTCGGAGCAGGACCTTCACATGGCGGCAAACGACCTGAAGACATGACTCCGCAGGAATTGCATTCTACTTTATGGCAAGTACTGGTGTTCAGAGATTCGGGTATGCATTACATTACTCTACATAGTATTTCCAGGATTGATTAACCCGCCGCTAGTTATGAAAACTATCTCTCAAACTCTTGGTTGGTAATTTGCATTCGGATGAAGACTTGGCATCACTCATACGTGGAACAGAAAAGATTCCGGGACTGTCAGCTCTAGCTGATAAAATATCGGATTCGATTTCAGGTGAGCCTTCGAGTTTGATCGCCATAGTTTATTGATATTCAAATAGTTTTTGTCCTCACGACAATTGAGGTGCTGGTAATCTATTCCCTGTATAGAATTTTTTTACCGAGATTACATAGCCGTTTGTCAGGCCTCTCATGAAGAATGCCGCGGCAGGACTGACTGCAGCATCGGAGGAAGTTATCAACAAGGGTAACCAATATCAAGTGTTCGATGACCCGAGAGCTGTGAGTAGTTCTTTAGTTGAAGTACATCTCACGCTTTGACACCGCCAGTCTGATCCAACGCACTCGTTGTTAAGCAAAGACCATTTTGTGGGTGGTTTCATACACGCGTTGAAATGCATTATTTATTCAAGAGGTTTAGAATAACATTCTAAACGAACCTGCAGGTGAAGTAGCGAAGGCTGTTGTTGTCCATGCCGTCAACTTGGTTACCAAGGCATGGGATGACAAGTCCCTGAATGTTCGCGAAGTTACCGAGGATATCCTGTCTTGCTTGTATGCAAATGAGATTGCATTTCACGTAGAGACTAAAATTAGTTAGGTTCCATCCTGATTTCCACAACCCAAATTCCAAAGTTCAGCGCGACATGTTGCAATGCATGCGCAGATGGGTTGACGGGTTAGGAGGCCAACGACAATCAATCTTGAAACGTCTTTCAAAGGGGGCAGTGCGGAACCATCAAAACATCCGTGGCTCTGAGGGTGGCCCTGTCGCGTCTGACAGTTCATTTGCGGCTGTCGAGGCGCATAGCGTACAGCAGCAATTCTTGAGCCATGTGCAGAACATCCCCGGTGTTGGATCTATTCTGACAAAAGGCAATAAGGCAAACACAAGCAGTTCACAGTACCTCGGTAGTGCAACTGCAGAGACGAAGTATACGCCTGGTTATGACACAGAGAGTTCAAGCACGTATTCTTATGCAACCAAACCTGCGCAGAGTCACGGATCGCCTAGCCCTTATCGCATGCCCAGCGAAACACCAGGATATACGCCGTCATACGCTTCATTAAATCTACCATCGTCTGGAATACCACTTGAACCTAGTTATCCCGGCATGCCTGCGACAGGACCAGCCGAGTATCGCGGACATGAGGGAAGACAGGAGCCTTGGATGGAAACAGGCTACGAGGGCTATTATAGACACCATGAAGATCATCATAGCCACAGCTATGGTCATCACGAACACCTTCACGGTGAAAGCAGTGGCTATGTTACTGGGTTTCCAGAACCTGTTCAAGGAGATGGATTTGGACCTGCGCCAGGCGCAGATGCAGGGTTTGGATTCCCAGGTGTAGAACCCTATCGCAATCCTGGCTACTCTTCACAAGAACCTCGGTTTCCAGAGCCGCAGCAGTCGAATGATTCCTATCAGTATGGAAGGCACCATTGATTCACAACACAATAAAGCAGATTGTTGTACAAATGAACATTAAATGTACTACCCAAAGCATTGTAGAGTAAAAGAGATACTTGTACATAGTTTTATCGGTTCTAATTTTATATGGGTATGAAAAACATCCATGAATGAGTCCAGATGGAACGTGAAGAGAACGAAATATTGTCCGAGTGGCGATGCTACAGGGTATGCGAAGGGGACGAAATGTTTAATCGTCGTTTAGGCGTATAACGGTCATGAGACCAGGTATGCTATGCGTTTGGTCCAAAGCGACAGGTTGGTGCGGGTCAGGGTGAGTTGAACGTGTCGCTTGGGCTTTGTAATGTATCTGAGAGAGAGAAAGAGAGAAAGAGGTAAGCGATCGACTTGTAGGACCCGACAACGTGTAAAGCCTCACTTGAACTTTGTACGTAAGTTTGTTCCTGCTTCTGGGGCCGTATATGGTACATTCCCATCTATCACAACGTGTACCCGTTAGCGTGATGCGACTGCGCAGTTAGAGTAGGTTGGACATACTGTTCCTCTACGAGTGCGTTAGCACCGAGGACGGATGCAATGTCTATAAGATCGATTCGAGTGGTGCGCAGAAGGACGGGGACGTTGACGCCGCCTGTGCAGTGGTATGTATCTGTGCGTTCGATGGATTCTCGGCGCTCGCAGGCGTACTCTGCGATGAAGGGATGCGAGAGGGGCGCCTCGCCTGACGATGACTTGATGCGGTGTGACTTTCTTCTGGAAGATCCTGATGAGGTGGAGGAGGATGGAGATATACGGGAGGCTACTGGAGAGGATGGGGGAGAGGTGTAGGTAGTACCCTCTGATGATGAATCCCTGGTGCGTATGGGGGTGGAAGGTGGACTGCGGAAAGTTTGAACAGGCACGAGAGGGTGGCAGCGAGGGCTGGAAAGGTCCTGCCCAGGCTGGGAGTGAACGAAGCCACGGATTTTAAGAAGGAGTTTTGAGAAGCCTTTCATTGGGAGGGGTGGTGTGGATGGGGAGGAGGAGGAGGAGGAGGAGGGACGGGGGGTATCTGCAGCGGAGAGGCGCAAGAACATTGGCGGAGAAGCGAGAAATGAGTGCGCCAGGTCCTGAGAGTTGAACAATATTTATTATAAAACGACGTAAATTTACGAATTCCGGAATCAGTTCTAGTAGCCGCGTCCCACTCGGAGCAGTGCCAGGACCGTTGCTATCTTGGCTATAACATCACAGGCATATTCTCTGCAAAATACTCGTGCGTATCCGCATTCATAACAGCGCTGTCTGGGTCATCTACCGCAAGTTCTTTTGATTCACTTTGGCCATATGCATAGTCCATCGTATCACCGTTTCGTCTAAAGTGAGACGATTCGTGCAAGAGAGTTCCACCCTGCCAGACGTATTATTCACTGTTAGGCACACACAGAGAGTACGTACCTGAGAATCAGTACCCATGGATGGAGCTGTCCAAAAAGCACCTAGGGGTACGTTAGATTGGAGTCATGAAACGCAATTAACACTGCTTCCCACAGAGGTAAACGACGCCGTATCTGCGAACAGAGCTTGAGTCAAGCTCGTCCGATCCTAGAGAAAGGGGCTGAAACACACCCAAGGGGCCTCACATACGCGTACAGTGACGGATCGGCACAGGAACAATCGTACGTGTACGACGCAAAGTCGTTGCCTTTCAGCCTTGCATAGTGCATACTGACGGTGTCATAGCGCCACTGGGTTAGTTCCCCGAACCATGTCTCGTACCGCTCAGACGGTGAGGTCGTATGAGACGATAGCGCTTGAAGGTATCTGCACACAAAGAGCGTCAATTCTCCCAATAAATATGCAATGTCAGCGCAGCAACTGACGCATAGCTTTGACTTGCATATGCTTGTGCAGCGCTGGCAGCCCCCAAAATCGCTTCTCGCTCAGAGGTATTGCATTGAAGGAACGATGTCTGGCCAGTGCCTCCACGGATGTTGTTTACGGTTCTCAAGCTAGCCGTAGGTGAGGAACTAAACACTGGTAAGATGTCGCTGAGGATAAGGATTGCAACAGAATTAACAGATACAACGTCAAGCTTCGCAATAGTGAGATTGTTGTCTTTCTCCGTTCGGATCACTGCAAAGAATGACGGGAACGATGGTGTGAATGTGTACGTTCCTTCTCCGGTGGAAGTAAAATCATATATCTGGCTCACTGAATAAATGAGATATTAGAAGTGGACACGATTCATGATTGAGGCTGTAATTTACTATCATGGGCCACTTCGATGAATTTTCCAGGTGAGATGGTCGTAGAAGTGTTCATGATGGCTGCCGTGATAGGTACGAACTTGGCCTTTATGCCAATGAACGAGGGTATCTTCTGACTTTCCTTTCTCACAGCACGAAATTTCTCCGTAGGAAGGGGGGAGATGAGCGAGTTGGGATGATGGAGGATTTCTAGCGCCTCGTCGCCTGTGTTGGTCATTTTTGCAACGATAACAAGATTAGAGAGTGACCGGACGGTGTTCGGGCCTGCAAGTACGTCATGTCGGCTGATTCAGTGGTTAAAAAGACTGAACGAAGGCTTACCAGATAAGTTGAGCGTCAGCGATTGGGTTGCAAAGGTGCTGTGGATCATGAGCGTCATGAAAGTCAAAATATTCGGTATGCGTGTCATTTTTGGGATTAGACATGGGGGTGCGGTGTGCAGCTACTAATATATGCTGCCGAGGCTGACATGAGTGGTGGCTGACCGTCAGCCGCCATCCTAAATCCTAAAGCGCAACACTATTCACTAGTCATTGACAGACCATATTAAGGTCTAATCGCATCCCAAGATCCTCGGCGTTGGGAGAAGATACTGCGAATCACGCTGCAGTCTAGATCTTACTCAACCTTGCATATATACACCAATGGGCGAGCGATGGACCTTTCTCTGCTCTGTTAGATGCTCCTGTTCTGTTCACCATTCGTCCTCCTACTTGCAGTTTCCGCAACTTTGGCGGCTTCTGAGCTTAAGATCAGATTGTCAGGTATCAAGCTAAGTTCTTTCTATCTCGTCATTTCGCAACTCACTCGGTACGCCGTAGGGCTCAAATACATCGACCATGGCACGAACTTGAAACTTACTTCAACCATGATCAATAGTGGACAAAAGACGCTCAACATACTACATGACCCTCGTGGCCTGCTGTCAGATCTTCCGGCAGACAATTTCTTGATCACCAACGTCCAGAACCATCAACCCAAGTTCATTGGTATCAAGGCGAAGTTTGTCCCAACCTTTGCCGCAGATTCAGGTGCATATACAATCCTAAAACCTGGTCAATCAATCTCGGTTGAGCATAATCGTACGTTCACGTGAATAGAAGTTTCGGCCAGGTTAATGTATCATCATCATCATCATCATCATAGTGTCAATGGCGTACGATTTCAGTACGTTGGAAGTGGGCGAATACACGTTCCGCACGAGCGGATGCCTCTACGTTGTCGATGACTCTGGAGAGGTCGCACCCTTCTACGCTGAAGTAGAGCATCACATTGCGAAGATAGGTATCAAACTGGTGCACCCTCCTCGGAAGACCGGAACTGTGTCTGAAAGACGCCCCAAATTCGCTGGCTGCTCTCCTTCTCAAGAATCGCAAATCGCATTCGCCATACCCATGGCAGTGCGGTACGCTCAATCTGCATTCGAGTATGACTTACTGCCTGCGTGGTGTAAAACTTGACTAATCTGTTCTACTCGAGTCATTTGCAGAAGTATAAGAGTGGCACCCCGCGATATACCACTTGGTTTGGGGAATACAACGATCAACGACACAACATTGTTATTTCCCATTTCAAGAGGCTTCATGACAATGGCTTTTCATCCTTCACATATGACTGCTCTTGTTCCAAAGCAGAAGTCTTTGCATATGTCTATCCAGATCAGTCCGTCGTACATTATTGTCTCCATATTCAATTCATAGCTAACATCGTATACAATAGATTCGGCATAATTCATTTGTGTGGTACGTGCCAATTGTATGTGTTCACGAAAATATAATTCATCAAACTTTAATAGACGCTTTTTGGCAGGCTTCCACGAGCGGCACAGACTCAAAGGTATTTCTACCAAATTGCCTAGGGATGCCCGTTCATTGTCATCGTACTTAGGCAGGAACTCTCATCCATGAATCCTTGCACTTCAATCTGAACGGTGGGACACTGGATGATGCGTACGGTCAAGAAGCATCAGAAGAGCTTGCAAATGAAGACCCGAATGATGCCGTGCTTAATGCAGACTCATACGAGTATTTTGCGGAGAATGACCCTGTGCTCAATTGACGTCCTCGCTCCCGTTTTCTTGTGACAAGTCATTCGCATTTGGCGAGTGGAGCGTCATTAGAACGTTGCTGATACCTATACATAAGCATCTCACGTTGGGTATATTTCATTGCTTATACCTCAAATCGTTTCATGCGAATGGAACCACCATCCAATTGAGTGCGATCAGATTTCTTGTATAATTCTGAAGGTAACTCGTCAGAGAGCCAAAGTCATTGCCAATGTAGGCATCCTTACCTAAACAAAGACTTTGTTACTCCTCGGTCTCCTCTTGCCGTCTAATCTCCCTTTCTAATCTTTCCCTCTCGGCCTGGCGTAGCCTCATTAAAGTAAGAGTTTCGTAATCTAGACCAGGAAGGGTGGTCGCAGATGAAGTGGTAGATGGAGGCTTCGATAAATCAGGCTGCCTCCGTCAGAAACCCCCTGCAGGTGAATAAGCGGCATCTTACAAAAGTAGAGGGGAATGACGAGAAAGTTCCCGTTCCCGCTTGTCGTGTTTGTTCTTGAGGTAGGGTCGGCCTCTGGCTACTGGAAGTGGATGTCCCAATTGGTGTGGACAATTTATCGGGAAGATGGTTGCCACCTAATTTGCCCATCTTCTTCAGCCATCCAAGAATTTGGGGTTCTTTCCCTCCCACCCAAGATACTTCTACGCCATTCAATCCCCTCTCTGGCCTGCTACTTGCGCAAACAGCAGCAAAGGCATCTCCTATCTGCTTGAAAGGCACCAAGGCCGTGCCATACTTTGCCTTCTTATCCTCTGTCCCTGCAGACGATTTTTTCGATGCTTTGAGAGACAGGACAATTGAGTCAGTGTCGCTGGGACCAAATTGAGATAGCAATGAGGCAATGGCAGCGGGCGTGGTCAACTCCGGATGTGCCTTTAATGTGAATTTGATGCGAACGGTGGTATCCAATGTATCTGTATGTTGGTTATTAAGGACGTTGACAACGTAAAACGAGAGCAATATTCCCCCACCTAATGACGGCGGTTCATCCTCATCCTTTTCAGTTTGCCCCACTGCTCCCACTTCTGCCTGCCTTTGTTTGAGCTCTTGCTCCCTCTGCTCCCTTAGCCTCCTACCCTCATCCTTGATACGCTCATTCTCTTGCCATCTAGCGGCCTCCTCCTTTTGCTTTTCAACTTTGGCTTTCTTGAACGCCCTTTCTCTCTCCTCAAGTTCGTCAAGAAGGTTCTTCCGCTTCGAGTCGTAAGATTTGTAACGTTCGTCCCGGGCTTTTTTAAGCCGAAGCTTTGCGTCTAGAGCAAGCCGTCGCAGCGGGTCAAGTAGGAGGTCGTAGGCTTGCGAGAGTTCATGAAATTGCCTGGCTATCGGATTGCATTTTAAAAAAAAAAAAAACATTAGATGTATATTCATAAATACGGACCTGCATTAGGATTGTTGGGATTCTGCGTCGTACGTTAGTAACAAGAAAACGATGTTGTGTAGTTCCATAACTTGCCCTGTCCGGATGAACTTTCAGAGACCGATGCCGATAGGCTGTCCTAATTTCTTGGTCTGTAGCCTCTGTTTTCACATCTAGAATTTCATAAGGATTCTTTTCGTCCTCGATGCTTGACATCACAGATGGACGTGATTGTCTCCTCGGGTCACATGCATCGAAACCCAAACACAGTATTCAAAATTTCAATATGCACAATTGTGCGCTCTAATGTGCAACAGCCGATAACTAGAGTATTCAGTATTGCTAGCTAGAAGAAGAAAAAATTGTATTGTATCCTCAGTGATAAAAATATAATCAATGCACAGAGATGAATGTGATACTGAACAGCAACACAAATGTATTCTACAAAAATTAGTCCATCGAATTTAACCTAGAATTTCCTTAGCAAATCGCTCGCAGAAGAAGCCTCTGGACTTGGGCCGAGATTAGAGGTGCTCCCCGTGGGGGAACTGTTATTACTGATTTCTGCTACTTTTGCCAGTCGTGGAGAACCCGGATGATGTGAGAATGCAATCGAGGGCTTCCGTTTTCCAAAACCGAAGGTACTTGCCAAGCTGGCCAGGGTGCTAGTTGCGGTTGCTCTCACAGTTTCCCCACTTGTTACTTGAGCGGACGTCAAATACGTACGTGATGGCTGTAATGACGTTGTTCTCTTTCTCTCGTGATGGACATTATTTATGCCTTCGGATAACAAGTCATTGGGCGGGGAGGGCGTCGAGGGAGAACCAAACGGATTGCCGTCGCCAGGCGAGGTGGGCCTAGGCACTGAAGATTGATCCTCTGATAACGCCGTAGTGGGGGCTGCTTTTACAGTTCCAGAAGTGCTGCCTGACAATACTGAAATCCGCCTTGAAGCTGATGACAACCGAGAAGCACGAGACACTGGGCGTAATGAGGATGCAGCCGAAGGTATTTGGTTCAGAGGCGTAGATACCCCTGGTAGCGTCGGCGATAGTGGCGGAGGAGATGCACTCAAGGGAATTGAAATCTTGCGTTGGGGTTGGAGAGGTGGGCTTGTGGTCAAAATCATCGCCTCTTCCTGCAAAGACAAAGCCGGTAGTTCAGTTTCCTGAGATTCCGCAGCGACGGGTGCCTGCGCTAATAGTCGCGACAAAGAAGAAGGGCGAGAAGGCGATGAGTTAGCCCTTGTGCGTACTGGAAAATGTCTCGAATTGGGTGGCTGAGTCACTTTGAAGGCTTCCTCGACTTCATCCTCAGGTGGTCCTGGTGCCACAAGCGGTAAAGGACTAGTAGAGGATTGGAAAGTTTGCTCCTTTGTATCACTGTCGCTCTTGTCATTTGTGACTTTTTTGGACGTCCCTCGTCGTTTATTATTACTGGGCTGTGTCCAGTCTTCGACCTCAAGCATATAATATTTGACTCCGTCTCCGAGGCCATACGGATTCGTGGAAGGGTCCTAAGCAAGTATGGTGACTCTAAGCCAGTCTTGAAACCAAAGAGCGTACCTCATGATTAACAACGCGTTCTGTAATGAATGTTATACGGGCAACAATCCACTCCCGTGTTTTGAGTTGTTCTGCCAAGTGACCTGTCGCTTGTAGAAAGTAATGAGGGAACGAGACTGGAATAACCGAGAATATAAAATTAGTTCACGTGAAGGATTCCAGGGATACGATACTCACCGTTGAAAGCGGCCCAGGGTTTGCTGACAGAGTTTCTTGTAGGGAGGAAGAGGGCGAGATCGCCTTTAGTGAAGTTTCTGAATGAAATCTTGCCTTTTGCCTTCTCCCGGTAATCTCGGCACTGTCTTTGCCATTTGCGTATAGTACTGCCAGCTTTAGCAATTGCCTCAAGGAAATGATCATGGTCGTAGGCCCTTAGAACTTCAAGGGCAACCGCAGGATCGGACGGATCGATCGAAGGGAGTTCATCCAAGGCACCATGCAAGGCCTCAGTAACCATTGTACTTTGCCGCATGGAGGCGAACAATGCTGCGGGAGAATCTGCACGAGGTGGACTACCATTTATTGCTTGTTGATCCGCTTGAAACTGGCTTTTGGACGAACCAGGATGGACAACCATCAGCTGAGCTGCCCGGAGCGCTTTAACATGCGTGTCCCTGAACTGAATGGCGACATTCAGAATCTGCGCAACTAGTCGTCCACTGTCTTCAAGACGCTGCTCATACATCGTCTGTGACAGCTGACCCGTCCTCAAATCTTCACGTAGCAGCTGCTCGATGTGTCTGGCATCTCTTAGCTCACGCTCCACCCTCTGCAATTCCTCCCTCAACCCAACTGCATCGGCGTTTGCAATTTCAATGTCAGCTTTCATGTCCTTGGCCTGTCGTTCTGTCAACTCTTGAAGTGCCTTGAGTTCATGGAATTGTCTTTCCAAGACTGCCCGATCACCGTCCGCTTCCGCAATATGGTCCCGAATAATTCGATCATGCTCTGACGCCTGGGCCTTGAGCAATCTGTCCTTATCCAACCTCGCTTCACGTAATGCCAAGTGTACGTCCTCGCTTTCCAATCTTGCAACTCGAATTTGAGCTTCCAAATTCTCTCCTCTAGCCCGCGCCTCATCCAGTTCCCTCAGGTGCATTGCTTGTACGTCTAATAGGACCTGGACCTTTTCTTCATTCTTCTTTTCTAAAACCTTCACTTCTTCTGCCTCTGTCTTCGCCTGCGCCAATTCTTGTCTCAGCAATTCAGCAGTCCTCGCCAGCTCCGTGGCGTCCGCCAAGGCGCGAACAAGCTTTAGCCCCTGATTCTCCAGAGTCCTCCCCAAGTCCGCGTTTCTTTCTTCCACGATCTTCTGCGCTGTTGAGTCGACCTCCAACTGCCCCCGGGCTTGCTGTAGTTCTCTCTCTAAACAATCCGCGCGTTCTCTTTCAGAGGAAACCAACGATTCCCAATTTTTCAACTCTGTTTTCAATTTTTGAATTTCTGCCTGCATACTCAGGCGCTCTTCTTGAAAAATTGAGTCCTGATGAGAGCTGGCCTCCTGGGCATGCCGAAGTTGTTCAACAAGTTCTTGGAACATTTGTTCATCTGCTTCTAATGCTATAACGAATCAGAGAAGCACGCTTGCAGTAAGTTGTAAGAGTCTTACAGCGTTTGCGAGATGAAGACAATCTTGAAGCCGATAGCACTGTGCAACGCGTTAACCACCTTATAAAATTCCAAAAATCCAACTTACATGAACGCTCGGCAATTTTATCAAAACTAGATTCCAGACTATCCATCTTGCTCACGAGCTTGTCTAAGGCGGTTCGACATTCCTTAACTGCATTAAATGCCACAGGATCTTGACTTGTATATTGTGCAAGGTCATCAAACGTGCTCAGAAGACCTAAGACTAGTCAATATGTATGAACGCGGAGAGACTCAGCCGTACTGACCTTGAACATCTTCACGTTCGAGTGAGTATTGTGAATCTGGATTACCCGTGGGCGAAAAATCGATGGACGGCACAGGATCATCCATTCCTGGGGTATCAAATGGTAGCTGGCCATGAACATCACCGCGATACAACTGGCGCTTTTTGCGTTCACTCGCACTGTGCACATTTTTACAAGGTATCAGACCTATGAACTAAGCCACTCACGACAGTTTTGCCATTACTTCTAGAATACTCTGGGCGCGCTGATAAAAGAACTGCGCTATGAGCGAGTGTAAATCAACAATACGCGATATTGGGCTCAAAATATCCTTACAGAACTCCTTTCGCCTTACAATCTCGATAACAGTGGCGCCATACGCATATAACATGTTGTGCAGACGCTGAATGTGCAAGAAGCTATTTTTTCCACGAAAACCGGCTTGGAGGTTCACCATAGCAGGGGGTAATTGAACAATCTCGCCATTTAGGAGGCTAACTCTCTTTAGAACATCAATACACTGTTCTATGAGAGCGTTCTGGGCAAGACAGATGTTAAAAGGAAGGTTAAACCGAATTAGTACTTACTTTAATTTCCGTCATATATTGCAATTCATTTCGAAGGGAAGTGTCGCACTGGCGAAGCTCTGACAAGGGTGAATAGCTTATAGATAGCAAATGCGGACCGTCGCTTACCGTATAGGATGCCGTCGGTGTCGGGTATAGGTCCCCCTGCGAAGTAGTTCAGCAGGGGACATAGCAAATACTTCCTCGTGGATACCTTGAATCAGCGTAACTCTATCTGTAACTCTATCGAATGTCTCTTGAGCTCTTCTCCGGCACACGCTTGCACTTTCTAGAAGACTGAGGCTAATTAAATAGGCGAAGTAGCTGCTACGCCATTCACTTACTCGTGATTGGCGACTATAGAGCGGACGTAACTAGCACCTTCCGATAGTTGTCGCACCGTGTGCTCCACCTGAGTGAAGCGCAGTTTGAGATCCTCTACCAGGGACATCACATCATTTCTGCAAGCCAGAGATCGATGAACTCACCGTGAGTCCGTGCACACGTCTCTGCTACTTGTTTCATCTTCACAATAGACACGTAATCACCCAAAGTCCGTGGTTCACCCCCTGCCTCGATAATCCTGCGAACATTCGGAGAAAGAAATACTGAGTGAACCCTAACTCTCCGAATAAGATTCAAATCAGCATGCACTCCTCCGAGCAGCGTTGCTTGTTTTTCGAGGTCAGTTTGGGAGGATTCCGCAACATTGTTGAATGTCTCGGCAATTTTGAGGACATGACGATCCAAGCTCATTGTAGCCACGTGCATAGCATCATACTGGCGTTGCAGCGATTCATATAATTTGCTTAGGTGGTCATGGTGAAGACGAGCGGTTCGGAGGACAGAGCCCGCGAGTTGGGCGGGACGAAACGGTGGAGTTGCTGTGATGTTGTCTATAGACCAATTAGCACAAGGCAAAGTGTGGGAAACCAGGGTGGCGCATGCTACCTTCAATAGGTGGTTGAAGAGGTGGAATAACTCGAAGGCGTCGAAGAACTTCATCGTAATCATCGTCGATGTAATTTTTGTTGAATACGAAGATGGTCTATGGGAATTTATTAGGTGCACTCGGGGTAGTAAGAATGAGACCCAACCTGATCCGGCATGCCAGCAAGCTCACGGATATTGCCATTCGTCAGACGTCGACCGTCGGATAAGAAAGCAAGCACGGCGGTGGGGTCGACATGGGTTTCCTGGTGCAAGAACGTTTCAAGACTTCCTGTTCTATTCATAGTTTATGTTGAGCGATAAAGCATAGGAAGATCAACTCGATGGACTACCGTTCGATGTCTCGTAGCGAAGCGTTGACCTGGTACAATGTTTGAGTTTAATGACATGACCACGAAGTGGCACGAGACAGCAGACCTGGAAGAGTTCACCATCTTCTGCACGACATAACTTCAACATTGCGGATGGGATCTAGACAGGAGGTACACGCAAGAAAAGTGCTTTGGCGAATTTGAGGCGACATGCCAACTATGGCAAGTGACGTTTACGGAGCTGCCCATAAACCCTAACCTGAACTCGTAAGATTAAGGCTACTCTAAGTTCCCTCTAATAGACGTATGCCTACTCTTCCAGAGATTCTGCAGCAGCCTGCTTCCGCTTGACCAATGCATTCATGCGGCGCACATAGCTGTATCAAAAAGATGTATGGAAATGAGGGTGACTCTTACGATTCGACTCACTCATCGAATTGACACCTAGACCAGTCATCACTACACACACATCTAGTCAATAGATTTACGCACTTTTCATATGCATGCCGTTCATGTTCACATTCCCAGGGTAGGTACCACGTATTCTTACGGCACACGTTGAGCGGAAGTAGAAGACTGTTGGAAACATTACAATGGGACAAAAGTCAGCTAGGAAGTCCAATGCAAAGCCAAAAGTTACGAACGCAGAGCAACCATCTCTCCATGCAAGCGGCACATGGTTTGCTTTGAGTTCATCCTGGGAGGCGGTTGTAGACGATGTCATTGAAATTATGCCACAAGCAGCTGTTCTGAGCCTGTTGAGCGTGACATTGTTTGATTACACCTTCGATGCCAAATAGAACCATAATGCTATTGAACCACCCATCACCAATCGATGTTAGGGTATATGTAATAAGTACAAAATGCAGTTTTAACAAAGCAATACTCTAAGCAATAGATAACGAAGATGGGCCCATACAACCGGCGTATTGATGCGATATGCCGTGAAGCAAAACCAGCAGAAAACCAAATTCGAATCGTTAAGGAAACAGATGTTGAAAACTGCCTTTAAAATCTATAGGTTAAGCTTGAAAAAATGACTAGGTGAACAGTTTCATTAGAAACCAAGGCTTTGATGAGCGCCTATGACCTTCATGGTCACGCTGTAGCGTTGCAGGCGGAAGTTTTGGAGATGTGCTTCGAGTCATTGCAAAAAAGGAATCCGGCTCATCCAGCGGCCGTAGATGACCGTCTAATTGACGTTGCCATCCATTCTTCCCTTCGTCTTCGCGATGTAATGGCTTGGAAGACACAAGAGGTTCTGACGGACGCCGGTCGTGCGATCTTTGTGGATGCGACGGTACCGGGCTTGATGATTCTGACCCCATCCTTGCGAAAGGATTGAAAGACCTGTCATCAGGGGATGTCATTCGCCTCCATTTTCTTACACCCCGTTCTTCTTGGGGTGCACCATGCACGTATAGCGTCTCGGCACTTCTCCCACCACCCCCATCGCTTTCTTCGTCGATGCAAAAACCCGACAAGCCAAAATCAGGAGGCGCCTTGGAGTACTCGGCCGTTGAAGGATAACGTGATGTGAAAGTTACGTCTGCCACAGTTGCCACAGTCGCCGAGACAGGTTCAACTTTCCAAGAATTGGGGCCCAAGTCTTTGAGGTCAGGTATGACGATGCTACTGAGATCTATTGATTCAGGAGATTGGAGTACGTCTGACTCCCTAGAGCTTGCAATCACGAACGACGACGGGTAGGAAATGTTTTCAACTGCAGTGTGCATCGTAGACGAGCCACTGGATGATATCGTGTATACTTCATCCAAGTTGGTCAGGTCGCTAGGATCGTAATAACGCGGTTTTGATACCAAAGCTGTATCGATAGTCAATTTGTGACGCAAGGTGGGCCTGGGTTCTCGTTCAAGAGTGCTGAATAACCTGCTCTTACTATCCGGTGTAGGGGGCAAGGATGATCCATCAGACAGATAGGGAGACGTAGGAGAGTGTGCTATCGGGGGGATTGATTCATCGTAACTGAGGTCCTCCCGGAATTTGGAAAGCCCGAGCATCTCCGCCAACCAGGTCCGTCTGTCAGGGTTGGGCGTTCCTTCCATTGATGACCAAGGGCCGTTGTGCAAGACGTCCTGTGTAAGAGTCGTCTCCGTGAAGACGATATCCGACTCTTCCGTATTGTCGCTCCAGTGAGACTTGAGATCAATGCTCTCGCCGGCAGACACAGAGCGACGTGTCAAATCTCCCTTTCCAGAATGATTGTCGGCGAAATCAAGGTCAACGCCGACCTCCCATGGGCATCTGGCAAGACTACCCTCGAATACAACGCCATGGGCATAGAAGGTATCCAGATTTTCGATAGCACGACGGAGTTGGCGAAGGGTCAATCGTCTGCGCCAGTCCACGTCCAGCACATGAACGAGTATGTCGTTCAGTGCAGGAGAAATGGGAAGGACGTTGGGCAAAAAGTTGAGGGGATCCTGCAAGTAAGCCTGGAACGTAGGGTCGGCGGTCGTAGCTGATTTCCACGGATTGCGACCGGTAGTTAGGTTGAGTAAGATGATGCCGAGAGACCAGATGTCGTTGAAACGCGGAGAGTAGATGCCAGTCGGTGCAAATTCTCCTCCCTGGCATTCTGTTAATAATAACGTAAGTTCCTTGCCTGACGGATCATTAGGGTATTACATACCTGGGCTCATGTGATAGACGCTGCCCGTCTTGAATTCAGAACTAGTTTTGTCGGTGGTAGCGAGGCCAAAATCGGTGATCGCAATGCGATAACCGCCATCGAAGCAAAGGATGTTCTCCGGCTTCAAATCTCTGTGGTAAATCCCCAACGAATGGATATATTCTACCGCATCTAAGAGTTGCAGGAATATATGCTTGACAAAAATGTCGTCTCCAAGGTACCGTCGATTGTTTAGAATCTGCGTAAAGAGATCGTGGTCTGACGCATAATCCATAATGATATAGGTATAGTCGTAGTCTTGAACGACTTTATGCAGGGTGACGACTCCTTGATGACCAGATGCAATCTGATGCAGCGCAATCTCGCGAATGTGGTGGTTTCGCCGGCTGTGAGACTGCGGAGGTGAATGCAAGAGGCATTTGACGGCGTATGATTGAGGGTATGGTGTCCGCGCATCGACTGCCCGGTATACAACCCCGTAGCCACCGACTCCAAGGACCTCAACAAGCTCAAAAGCCCCGTTATCAATCAGCGTCCCGAGCGAAGGGTGGGTGGAGGAAAATCCTGGTGCGGAAGTTGCCATTTCGCTGTGAGTTCTGGCAGCTACAGAGTGTGGCGATGAGCAGTTGGCACTGGGAACTGACGAGGACGCTAAGGGAGAGACAGGAAATGAAGGATGGCTATTAAAGACAGAGCAGGAAGGGTGGCTCATTTCCTGCAATGGTGGTCCAAACGTGGATGAGGAGCCGTTCAAGCATGTTCTCCATGAGGTGTCGAAACTATATACTCCAAGCACACCCAGCCACGGTCCATTTTGCTGTTAGTAACCTAGAGTGGATTTCGATCAAGCCGGTAATCTGAGCAAACGAGAATGACATGAGCGCGAGTCGAGTAATAGAGTCTCAGAGAAATATCAAATACCTTGAATGGTAATCAAGCCTATTTGGGTGTCGATCGCGAAGGTTGATCGTGGACTCCGAGATCTAGGCGGGGCCCGAGGAGCGCTTGTGCGACGTCTCCACATTCTTGGCGATAAGCCTCGGTCTCAAAATGCAAGTACGGAATCTCACCTTGTAAACGAGGACTTGAAGGATCCTCATGATGGTTTAAACGGCGAAAGATCTAAGCCCCGCACGATAGAGTGGAACGCACGTGCCTAACAGGAATACCCCATCATAAAATAGGACAAGGCAATGACTGTGAAATCAAGGTAAGGTGCCGACGGCGTAGCGTTCGGCGTATCTTCCATTGGCCAGAGCATGACATTGAACATTCCGCCGTCATAGCTCATGGAAACTGGCAGGCTATCACATTACGTGCATCATTGCAATGGGGTGGCTCACCTGTGACTGAATAGCGCACAGGAAGTAAGTTTTTACACAACGTGTCCCAAGGTCGTATGGTGTGGCGCGAAACAGGGCTTCTGACGTGACCATGATGCCGGCGCCACTTTTGAAAGGGTAGAGGGCAATGTTGTACCCTTATACCACGTTCATATGATGGGTACACCCCTCGACGGCTTTACGACTCTCCTGTGTACTGCAAATAAATGATCGCATGGAGTATTAGAGTTCCAGTACGTTGGAGGAACATGTTCAGAACAAGCCGCTTCCTCGAGCAACACTTTTTTTATTCACCGGTATGGCCTGCGCCTGCCTGTACCGAACTTATTTAAAGTAGCACCTGCTTCGTTTCGTTAAAAGCTGTCCACAGTCCTTTTCGACCACAGGGGAGGTGAAATGATTGTGGGCATTCTCGATTTGGATGTGGATTGGATTGGATTTGGGTGATTACGTTATCAGGTCCGCCACCCGACTTCAGACCACCACCGCCGCTCATTTTGGCGACGTGACGCCCGCGGCTGGTACGCTCAACATCGTTAAAAGCTATCGTGGCCTTAGGGCCCCATGGCAACTAAGGAAGACCAGGAAATCCTCCGGCTTCTCGTGCAGCATGTCGCCCGCTCTTTTTACGAGCCAAAGTATACTATCATCCTGGATCAGCTCTCCCGCCATCCGGTGTAAGTACTCACTTCTGCGGCGCCTGGCTTGCAGACTGTTGAGAATATTTGGTTTATTGCCGTTATGTTGTTGATAATACGTTCAAATGTTATGACTCGATACTAAACCTACACACTTGCGTAGCTTGAAAGACGATGATTTAGCGGGGAGAATGGGCCTGCAACCGAAGGAGCTGAACAAAATCATTGCTGTTCTAGCGAACGATTGTCTAGTTAAAATGTTAGTCCTCCCGTGCCACATGTTGCAAGCGCTTCTCACCCTAACACAGCTACCGTCAGAATGAGCTTAGAGAGGGTGCTCAGAGATCAGTCGGGAAACAGTACTACTACATCGACTATCAACACTTCTGCAATGTCGTCAAGTGGCGTGTATCGAAGATGAGGAGTATCATTGATTCGACGCTGCGTAATGTTCGTCACACTTGTGTCTTTGAAGTCTTTGAATGACTTTTGCCTAATATATTTCCTACAGGAGCTTGACAACAAAGGATATATATGTCCCCAATGCAAACAGTCCTATTTGCCTCTAGATGTGGACCGTCTATTCGACCGAGCCACCAACACGATGGTGTGCGAAATTTGCCATGCAGAGGTGGTAGATAATGAGAACGCGGAAAGTGTGTTAGGAAGCAAGGACCGAATGCAAAGATTTAACCATCAGATGCGATTCATCCGCGAAGGTCTCCAGAAGAGCGAGTCTATGGTGCTACCCGCGTATGCTTCCACAGCACATTACTGTTGTCTCCGCCAACTCACTATCTGATAGATTTGATGTCGCAGCCTGGGTAAAGAACAACTTTGGTGACCCAGAAAAACAGAAAGCGGCGAATCAAGGTCCTGGGTTGAAGATAGCTGGCTCGGATCCTAAGAAGGAAGACGCAGGCATAGGTGTCATGATCACCATGGACAAGGACGAGACGACCCGAAAAATGGAGCGAGACGCGGAGGCGGAGGCAAAGAGGCAGCAAAATGTGATGCCATCATGGCATCTGAAAAGTACCATCTCAGGCGATTTGACAGCACTGGGAGTGAAGGAACATGCCAGGTTGGAAGGTACAAGAACGGTTTCAGGTTCGAATGACGATATATTAAGGGGATTGGGTGTGATTGGAGGGAAAGTTGTTGAACCGATTCCCATGACTGTCGTTGAGGAAACGAAACCGGTCATTAATCAAGAAGCTGACTGTAAGTGCTTCTTATTTGCAATCCACATTCTCCTGACCGCGTTCCAGATTATGATCAGTACTATGCCTCATTGGCAGCGTCGGCAAACGTGTCTGCACAGGTTACCCCATCAACTAGTGTACCTGCCAGTTCAGAGTATGGGGATTTGAACAATGATGAAGAGGAGGAGCAAAAGCCATCTGTGGAGTATCTCGATTCATTAAACGACTATCGGAAGCGCTCACGCTCAAGAGAAGACGAGGGTATGAAACGTACCAAGTTGCCTAAGCTAGAAGACGGTCATTTGAACGACATCGCTCCTGTATCTGGTCATCCTAACGGGTCTGCAGAGTTAATTCCGATTGAGGTGCCAACACTGGATGATCCTATGGTCTATGGTATTTTTGTTCTGCGCGTTCGTGGCCATGTCCTAACCTCACGTCTTAGTCAATGGTACACCTGTGCCCTTCTCTGATATAGCGGAAGAGCATCACGATTTAATGACTCCGGACGAATATACAACCTATTTTAATATTCTGCAGGAAAGAACGCAATAGAATTGGTTACACGTGATGCAGTAGCTAACATCAATTGCATCAATCCCATTGTAATGTACATACGTACTTCAGTATTGTGGTAACTCGCTTCATGAATCCCGCCGTAGAACTTGCAAACGCCCTCTCCCCTGTCACTCTCCCGTGTAGTGGCAGGACAGTTGCGAACAAGTTAGTCAAGGTAGCCAAATTTCATCTATACGTGTCAGCAGATTGAGAACAGTCCACAGGTTGCCTTGTATGAGCATCTATCTCCGATGTACGGGGGACCTCCCAATAAGCTACATCTTGGACTGTACAAGACATGGGGCAAATCCAACTGGGGCATGATCCTGACGGGTAATGTGCAAGTAAGCGGCACGCATCTGACACTTGGGCGTGATATAGTTGTGCCCGAAGAGCTCACAGAGGAGACAATCCGGCCGTTCACAATGCTGGCTTCTGCGATGCACGGCGACTTGGAGCAACAAGGGTCTGCCAGTGAACCTGAACCTGAACTTCGCGGTGTGCCCAATTTAAATTCGGGAGCCCAGCAAAAACCACTTGCTCTGATGCAACTTAGCCATGGTGGACGACAATCGTGCAATTTTATTGGCGGGCGCCGGTTCAACGAACCCCCGCTTGCGCCTAGTCCCATCTGTGTCACGTCAAACAAGAAGGGACTGTTGTCGAGCCTTCTCTATGGGGCGCTGTTCCAGACACCCAAAGAAATGACCCTTGAAGACATAGACGACGTCGTTGAGCGCTTTGTCCGAGGTGCTACTTTGGCGTGGAAGGCTGGTTTCGACGGCGTTCAATTGCACGTTGCACACGGGTGTACGTACCTGTTATGCTACTTGAGCTGCCGAGTATTGACATACTGCCGATATTGGATCCAGATCTATTGTGCGAGTTTTTATCTCCGAGGGTACATCTTTGGCTGCCGTACCACGATAAGTCTAATTCATTCAAACCTTCGTAGACAAATCAACGGGATGACCAATATTCGGCTGACAAGGACAATGCTCTCCGATTGTTAAGACGGATAGTAGATGAGATAAAACGGACGCTCCCCAGTGACTTTGTTCTTGGTATCAAAGTCAACTCGGCAGACTATGTCAACTCGCAGTCGACCGAGGATGATGGTTTAAGTGAGATGCGTATGACTGAACATATACTTTCCATCGCAAAATGGGGCATCATTGATTTTGTTGAGATCAGTGGTGGAGATTACGAAGCCCCAGGTATATCGTTCACTCTCCTCACCAATCAATTACTAAAATGCATCACCTCAGATTTTATGGCTAAATCACGGAGACAAGCTTTTTTCTCGCATTTCTCTCATCATATTGTGGAAGTTCTAGACTCTGTCCCAGAAACGGGAGGACCGCTCGTCGTTCTTACAGGAGGACTACGCACACCGTCTCTTCTCTGCAACGTACTCTCAGCTAGACATGCAGATCTTCTCGGCATTGGCAGAGGGTCGTTGCTGCGCCCTGATTTGCCACTATACCTACAAAACCTGATAGATACCTCAAAGGCCATTGATGATCCTACCATTTGGGACGCCACATTTGAAAGAGAACCAGAGCTTGGGACGAAAGGGATATCTGGATGGATATGGGACAAATTCCCTCGAGTACCGTTGATCGGGGCTGGTGTTCAAATGACGTGGTATGGTATCATGATTAGGCGTTTGGGCGAGGCGAATGCATTATTACCTGCCACACAAGTACTAGCACCAGATTACGAGCTGGGGGCATTCATGTCTGTCGTCAAACTGTGGTTTTGGACACTTGGGAGTCGAAAGTACAGTGTTGAATAGCCCACTAGTCACTAGCCATGTTGGAATATTCGATCTGTTGGGTCACCATTGTTGCGTTTTTCCTGGGTGCCGATAGAATGACCAAAAACCTCGGACCGAATGCACCTGTTTAGTCATGCCTCATCTCACAAAATGCCTTGGAAATCAGGAACCCAATCAATCGACTGCTCGGATATTCGATGTCCAACTGTTCGACGGGATTATTTGCATTAAGTGTCCTTAGTTGCAATAGATGAAGAAAATACACTGCTATACAGAAATAAGACAGTCGAATGTATGCGCATCCTTGCGTCCTCCTGACAAGAACCGGTGCTGAGAGTCAACAATGTTACTTGGCACCGGCAGATGAGAATTCTGCAAGCAATGTTAAAAGCACACAAGACACGATGGACGACAGCAGCTTACTCGTCACAGACTTGGTTCCTTCTGAGATAGCATGTTTGGCTAGTTCACCAGGCAGGATCAAACGAACTGCAGTCTGGATTTCACGTGATGAAATCGTCGACTTCTTGGAGTAAGAGGCCAATTCTAGGATAAGTCTAAGCTTCATTTCGTTAATCAAGTTTTATCAAAAAGGCTTACTTGAGGCTTCTGTTGCGATCCTTTCAAAGATATCGTTGACAAAGCTGTTCAGGATGGCCATTGCCTTGTTTGATATACCCGTGTCTGGATGAACCTGCTTGAGAACTGCGAGACGTGAACCCTTTGTACCAAGTAAGACATGCGTCATGCACACCTTTATAGATGTAAGATGAATAAGTCTCCTTGCGCAACTTCTTGCGCTTCTTCTTCTCGCCTTCGACGGGTGCTGCAGCCTTGGCTGTCTTCTTTGCCGCCTTGGCACCCTCGGCAGATTTGGCAGGCGCCTTAGAGGCAGTGGAAGCGGGTGCTTTTCCAGCAGTAGAAGCGGGTTTGGGTGCCATTGATGGAATATACGCTGGTGGTTAGAGTGTTGGTGATAATGGTGGTTGACGGCAAGGAGGCAGGCGACAATCAATGGATGATTGAGATGTCAAGAAGGGCTATTTATTAAGTAGGCAACGCGTGAATTTGTTGTTGTTTGATCCCGTCGCGTCAGCGCGTCGTTTGTATATCAACGATACACAAACAATGCACGTGATCAGCCGCGTCCCGCTCCCACGATAGTATAAATACCGTTTTCGCCCTCGAAATTCTCTTCTCTTACCTCAATCTTCGCGTACCTTCCAATCCGTATCTTTTCAAAAACACAATGTCGGGCAAAGGAAAAGCTGGCAAGTCTGGTGGCAAAGCTAGTGGCGAAGTCTCCAAATCGCAATCACGGTCTGCAAAGGCGGGGCTTCAGTTTCCTGTCGGTCGTGTGCACCGTCTTTTGAAGAAGGGTAACTACGCACAGCGCGTTGGCGCGGGTGCACCAGGTGAATTGCATATAGTTTTTTTTTTTCGCTTAAATTTGCCTGACTAAGCCCCCCCTGCCCACCAGTGTACCTTGCAGCAGTGCTTGAATATCTTGCAGCAGAGATTCTCGAGCTCGCAGGCAATGCGGCGAGGGATAACAAGAAACAACGTATCGTACCACGTCATTTGCAATTGGCGATCCGAAATGACGAAGAGTGGGTGTGATATCAATTGATTTGTCGTAGGCTAATGAAGCGGCGATGAGCAGACTGCATAAACTACTTGGCAATGTAGTTATCTCGCAGGGCGGAGTTGGTGAGTTTGATACCATGCTAGTGCATAGATTTGAATGCTGACATGTCTGGATAGTGCCACACATTGCGCCGGTAAATATTCCAAGTGACGGGTACCTGAAAGAAGCGACTAACCAGAGTGTAGGAATTACTTCCGTCAAAGTCAGGGAGGAAGAAGGAGGATGGAATCAGCCAGGAGGTATAGATCTTGAGTTTGTTTTCCTCAGCTGGATTATGCACCTGTGTATTTTTTGTACTAGTTTACATTGATATATATAGTATAATGGACATGAAACCATGACGTCGTTTTGTTGGAAGGCCTAGAATCTTGACGGCCAGAATTACAGTGGGCGCAGCACCGAACCGGACGCAGGCACCCTGTCGTGTTCCCACAAGGCAGTGACGTCAGTCCAGTCTCCTGATGTCTACTCGGTTTTCGCGGCGAGTCTATTCTGCTTTCCCTGCGCCCCCGCGGTGCCCTGTGGTCTCTTCGTCCCCCTCGTCCTGCCTGACTGACGACAGTGCGCTCACAGACGTGGGGTAAGTGGCGTAAAGTATATCCCCGTTTTGTTAATCTTTCTGTGGAGCTATTTTGAAGCGGTGCCATTTTTTGCAGGCATACCTCACGCCTTCATCTTTCGGGCCTCTCCCGGCAACCCTTCCTTTGTTCTTCAGCTTCTGCTCCATCCATCTGTGACACGCTGGCGTTGCATCGCTCCCAGGCTCACTTGTTGGGTCCATTATCGCTCCCATAGTCTTAACTTGGACATCCTATTCCATTCGCTGGCCATATATGGATTCAATACAACCTGTATGTCCTTCTATGTACTACCTCCGCATCGCTACGCCAACATGCCATTTGTTTTCCCAGCCTCGTCCATCGTCCGTCGCAGACTCCCCCATTCCATCCTACAAACCCACAAACGACGACATTGAAGCGGTCATCCAAATGGCCACTTCTGGTCGACCGACACCTGACGGACGCCCTTTGCCACCAAGAGATACTCGAACACAGCTATTCGTTGGTAACGTATGTTATCTTCATCTCCAGCACTTTTCATACCCATCCCAATACCCGATCTATTTAGCTACCGTACAGAGTCCGGTGGCAGGACTTGAAGGACCTTTTCCGTCGTGCAGGAACCGTTCTTCGCGCTGACGTGTCGCTGGGGCCAGATAACAGATCCCGTGGATATGGTACGGTGCTTTTGGCAACTGCGGAAGACGCCGGTCGTGCCGTGGATATGTTTAATGGTTATTCATGGCAAACTCGAATTCTGGAAGTGAGGCCTGATAGGCTTCCATCGGATTTAGATAGCTCGTTGGGGAATATGTCAGGTCCTGCTTTGACTGGGCATTCTAGCTCCGCAGTAAGCTCTCTTGCATCGCTTGTTCCATCGGCGGCTCTTGGTCCCTCGCCTCCGTCAAATTTACACAGGCGCTCTGACGAGTTTGACTACGCGTCATTAATTAGTGCATATGACGTGCCAACCACCGCCAACAGCATGGGTCGCAGTTTGTTTGTAGGAAATGTAGGTAATATCTATCTTGATCCAAGTACACTGACTTTCAGAAATCGACAAAATAGTTGCCCTTCCATTGCCAGTGGCAGGATCTGAAGGATCTTTTTCGACAAGCAGGAACCATTATTCGTGCGGACGTTGCTCTGGGCCCCGATGGCCGGTCACGGGGATTTGGAACTGTGATTTTCGCTTCCGAATTTGACGCAGAGCGGGCAATGAACTTGTTCAACGGGTGAGATATCACGTCTGCACATCGCCCCGTGTAACGCGACCTGTGGCTGACATGTTCTGATGGCTGCATAAGATTCGAATACAACGGACGCACTTTAAAAGTTCATTTCGATAAATTCATGCAGTCAGGTCAGACTGTTAGTCACCCTGCCTCTCCTTCCCTCCATTCAGTACCTCCTCCGGCAACTTCGCTGACGCCAACCCTTAATAACTTAAGCAATACCTCACTGTTCGGAGCGTCGTATCCGCAAGTTTCACAGGCACATATCAGACTGTATCCAAGTTATAATCCCGAATTTCCATTGAAATCTCCAACCCCACCTGCCGAGTCGTATCCACCCATGCCACAGCAGCGGGTACCACGACCATTGGCCATTCAACTTCCATCTACAACTGATATATCCGAAATAAACATGTCTCTTGGTTCCATGCGTCTTTCAAGCGAGACAGTTACCGTCAATTCTACGCCACTTAAAGAGAGTCCCGCCAGCGAGAGTGCTAGCTCATCAACTTCCAGTTCCGTGTCTAGAGCGCCATCCGTGGTAGTTTCTGTAAGTAAAACAACGACAGAGAAAGCTGCTTCCCCGTCTGGAAGCCTTCATCATCAACATCCCCATCATCCAGGGCCCATCACTTTACCTCCCCCTCCTCCGGTGCTTCCGTTGGCTCTGCACAAAATATCGCGGAACGAGTCAACACTGTCGGTCCAGACGCCCGTTTTCAACCCTCAATTGATTCAGCATCAGCAGGCCCCTATGACTCCTCATGGTTTGCCTCCAATTACACCTTCTATGCCACCATTCACATTCTTGCCTCCGCCATCATCTCCACGTCAATACCCTCCCCAAGCACATACATTTCCGGATACCCCGGTAAATCAGACATATGTATCGAGTCAAGTTAATCATTCTCAGCATCCGTCGCCTCTCGATCATCCATCATCACCGTCATATGGCGCTCATTTCGCGATTTCTAGCTTCACGCCTGGTGCAGTAATGTCGCCAGGAGCATTTTGGGGTCGTCCAGGGAATCCGAACCCACATATCAACCCCACAGTCGGTGCACCTGTTCATGTATCTCACCCAACTGGACATTATGTCCATTCACCCGGCCCGTTGGGCCGGAGAGAACCGACCAGTTACTTTGATCTGGAGTATTTTCCCCGGGAAGGTGCTCAGCCCTACGTCTCAAGCAGCCTTGCAAATGAAATTCTTCGTGAAAAGGATGAGTTGAACTCTGGGGATGCTGAAGATGATGATCTAGAAGGCATTTGCAAAATAGACGGATCGAGCGATGCAAACTTGAACGAGGCAGACACTAGTCGCTCAAATCACAGTTCTGACACCCGCAAACCCGGATATGACGGCCAACCGTCGACTGAAAGCGACTCGGTCCTATTATCGGGCAATTCATCCCTTGATGGGCTTGTCGAGCAGATTTAATAACACGATCAGTGTGACCAAGCAGACGAGCCATTTTCTTTCTTTCATTTGGGCTTTGGGCATGCCTCGCTGTGCAAATATCAATGATATCCTTACTGGAATGGTATTTATTCTTCTCTACTTTCTCATCTCATCGTTATTAGTGCTGGTTAGATTGGTGTTTGGATCTTGGTTTCTATCTATCGTTGAGCAAGCGCATGATCTGGTACTTGGTTCCTTGCCATCTGCATATCATTTAATGTGGTAAAGATTGGCGATTGAATTCAATCAACTGCTTTCTTTCTTCCATTCGTCATTAGATATCACTTTGAAGTACCTGTATCAATGCTTTTCTGTATTCCCAGCCCCGACATGCGCACGCTACTACTGCATCTCATCATAGACATCCAGTCAGAACCACAATGTCATTCTTATTAGACCGTACGTCTAACTCAACCATTGAACGTGCGGAGCTCCTGAGTGACACTTCCCCTCATTTAGCCTTGTCACAGGCTGCACCGCTAAATTGATTGAGTCTGAGGCACGTTCGAATGCGCATTCGGGTATATATTGGCAATCGGGTCTGCGAAGCAATCCGTTCCTGTTTTCTCTCGATACCCCACCCCTCCCTCTCCCTATCCAAGTATCCGACAGGATGCGACTCTTCCTTCAACTCAGGGTCATCCTTCTCGTCGTCATCTGTGCCACCTGTATCTCTGCAAACCTGGCGGACGAGATCGTCAGCGCGCTCGGAAGCGCAATCGATTGTGTTTCCTGCCACGCGCTTCTGGTGCCTGTGAAGCTTCTAGCCTACTTTGGGGATGCCGTCTTTACAAAGACGTGGATTGCTATATGTCAACTGGTGCAGGTGCGGAATGGTTGTTACCCAGCCTCCTGGGTGCCAGGCTGTTTCCTGATGAATGCGCAGGCCGAGGATCCCGATGTCTGCCAGGGCGCTATTTCCCAGGAAGGCCCGATTTTGGCACACGACTTGAGGTCCATATCTATCGGGGGCCAGACGACGACGAAGCTGTGCGACGCCGTGTTTGGTCTGTGCCCACCTCCCCCCGTTAACCCGCACAATGTGTCGTTTCCGAAACCACCTCCGGACTCCCCTCGAGTGTTTACGTCGTCGGGACGCGCACCGTTCCAGGTCGCCCATTTCAGCGATGTGCATATCGACCGCTCTTATACTGTGAGGTTTTTCTACCGGGAGTTGACGAAAACGGCACGTTGAAACAGTATGTGTGTATGTGTACAGCCAGGGTCGGATGCTAGCTGCACGAAACCCATATGTTGCAGGAATTATCCAAGTCATACTGGTCCTGTCGTTAACCCAGCGGGCATACACGGGAGCTACCACTGCGACACGCCCCCAGTTTTATCGGACTCGATGCTACGCGCTATCCCAAACACCACCGTTTTTTCGATTTTTACGGGGGACGTCATAAATGGTGAGCGAGCAGCGATCTTGTAGTTTGTCAATGTGAGATTCTGACCGTCATTCAGCTGCCATTTGGCTGGTAAATCAAACGTAAGGTCGTGTTTTGCATTATGAAAAACGGGCGTTCTTACTAGGATTCAGTGGGGTAACGGGCGATCTAGAAAGCTTTAATCGAGAGATGTTTTCTAACCTTGGTTCTCCAGTATACCCAGTCATTGGTGAGTCCTTTCGGGATTTGGTTTTTAAAAAAGATTATAACAGCATCCGTCTTACAGGCAACCAGTAAGAATATTGCCCGTACCCTAACGAAACTTTTTGTAATGGGCATGAACATAGCGAAGTAGCACCTGTAAATGCCTTTCCAAGGAGTAGCACCACGTCTGCGAGCAGCCAGTGGGTTTTTGATGCGCAAAGTGAAGGATGGTCTGTGAGTGATGCTGCTGTTAGCACATTTCGTCGTATAACTCCTTTGGAAAGCATTGGCTGTATGGGGATGCTGTTGATCAGGTTCTCCATGTCTCCGGCAGTTACTCTGTCATTGCGCAAGGCACGAATTTACGGTTAGTAATTTCATCTCTTTCTCGCTTCCCCACTGCTGAACTCTCTGCAACTCTGCAGGATCATCTCGTTAAATAATATCTATTGGTACAAGGACAAGTAGGTCGTTGTTGCTCTTTCTTTGAGTTTATTATCTTCATGATTTGCAGCTTTTGGTTGTATGACAGCGATGAATTGCAGTATGTCGCGTTGTGGTATGCTGTGCAAAAGTTCACCTGATTTTTGTTTTCATTCAGGCCAGACCCTAATGGTATCTTGAGCTTTGTAGTAGATCAATTGCAAGCCGCTGAAGACGCTGGTGAACGTGCTTGGATCATTGCCCACATGCCTCCCGGTCGCGGCGATGTTATGCGTGATCAAGTTTGTTTTGAATAATGTTGAGGGAGAATCCTGCACTGACGACCCGTCACAGTCAAACTACTTTTCCCAAATTGTGCTACGATACCGCAATACCATTGCTGGACAATTTTATGGTCATACTCACATGGTGAACATAATTTACTAGTACTAGTGTTCTCGGTGATGAGACGTGCACAGGATCAATTTGCGGTCGGATATTCCGATTATACCAATCGAGTCGCTGAGAACGCGGTCAGCTTCGCCTTAATAGCACCATCTCTAACACCTCGTCGTACGTCGTTCCTGCTGCATGAGATCAGCTGAATACAGACTGTCGCCAGATGGAAACCCCGCTTTTAGAGTATATGATGTTGATCCAGACACGTATGAGATTATGGATTCTCGTGTGTACATTAGTAAGCTGGGATGTCTTTTGAAAGCCGTTCAAGCCATTTAACCATCTTTTTGCAGGTAATATAACTGATCCTACATTCCAACAGGAACGTCAGTTGAACTCTATCTGCGCCTAAGTTAAAAAACTGAAACTAATACGCTAACTTAATTAGCCACCTGGCACTTATATTACAGTGCCCGCGATACCTATGGGCCGCTTGTAGGACTTTCCAGGGAAGAATCACTTAATCCAGCGTTCTGGCATAAAGTCACAGAGGCCTTTGAGACCAATGACACTGCCTTCCAATTATACCATTCATTCACGACGCGAGGTTTTGAAGTAACGCCATGTAATTCAACTTGTAGGTCTGATGTAATTTGCGATTTGCGCACTATGCGTGCCCAAGATGGCTGTGTAAGAATTCACTTAGTATGTTCTGAGTGATCGCATGACTCACTCTTATGCAGCATTCTCAGCCTATGCCGACCCATTCCTACCAATGTGAGGGGATTAATATTGGTCATATCCTTTCAAACCTTCCTTCCGCTCTAGTGCGTATATCCTGGATATGCAATGTAACTAATATTGATATGAGGTTGGTTAGACTGAGACTCAACTGGCCAAGCTGAGGAAAGCTTTAAAAGAAATCATTCCTTTGCCTTGAGAAATTGTCACATTGAGCTCAACCGTTTGTATCACTGAAGTTCGGATGCCCAGCTCATTATGCATTAAGTGTAAAGTATAATTTGGCCACCCCCGCTGGAAAAACGGGAAAAGAGTGTTCAAACCAAGTATTTTTGAAATAAGGGAATCGTAGAAATGTCTTTATTAGGCCCTTTAATATATTGAAAGTTAATCCGTGCGCTCAATAACTCGTAATGCGTAAAGTTCCATCCATATCTATATTTCGGGCGAGAATCGAGTCAATTTAAGTCCGATGATGGTGGGGCGTCTGTCAGTTTCCAGAGTATGCCGTTACTAAGAGAAGGGTGTACTAGTATTGTGATTTGGAACTCAAGCTTCAAGCTTACTGATGTCAGCTCCTTCAAATTTGAACGAAATCAAAGACCCTTTTCGAATACATAATCGTTGGTCACACACGGAGGGGAATCCACCGGGTTAGATTGAGTATCACTCTTTCTGTTAAGACACGACTTGTTGGAAGTTCGCACCTATTGTATCCTCATACAGTTAGATCATCCCACAGGTTGGAAGACTTTGGATTTTACCTCATATCCCAGTCTAATGAAAAAAGTTCATCCGTACTTATTGGAAAGGACCCTCGGGTAGCACGGTCACGGGTGAAGCCAGCATTGAGCTACTCAGCGAGTAGTTCGACAGCTGACTCCGAGGGCGACATCGCATCCTGATGCGCTGATAGCATTGATCTGATGGGAGCCGAGCCGGTCCGAAGAGTCACAGTAAATGGCTACTTAAATTATTTCAATTCTAACTCTTGGACCGCTTCCACTTTCTCGGCTCTCATGATTCGTTTCCACTCAGAGATCGCGGTGACACTCACCATTAGCGTGCTAGGCAGCTTACTTGCGCTCTTTCTCACTCGAAGACGGGACGGCAAAGTTCAACTTCCGGTTCATGAAGATGAATTCTTGACCGCTTCCAACGATCCTTTCGACGTCACCACGCCAAATGATATTGTAAACGGTTATCCTCTAGACGACCAGAAATTTTGGAAGCAGGTTTGCTGCCCATGCCATTCTTTCATAAATGTTGATATCAAGAATTGTCAGGTTTTCCGCAGGAAATTGATTTTGACATTGGACGCGGCGTTCCTCGTTGCTCTGAACGCCATTTGCGTTGGCTATGCCGTCGCTAATTCAGAACGCGTTGATGCAGCCATGTATTCCATACATCTCGGTTTTGCCACGTACCTCCTTATCATATGTGCTCTATCTCTGAAGCAAGGGTCTACGAAGGACCATTTCCGTCTGATTCTTCATGTCACAACCCTGTCAATGATTGCCACAATTACCATAGGAACTTCTGCGGTTATTCCAACAACAGTAGCTCCCATCATTCAAGTTCTGTCAGCTCTCAATGAAGAACTCTCTATCCAAATCATCTTGCATACAGTGTTGGGTTTATACGCTGTGATGACCTTTGTGGCTATAACTACTCCCCTCGGACCACCATTGCATTATCCCCCGGAAAATATATATACAGAGAAAACGGTTACGGCAATAACTAACTCGGATCTAGAAAATGTCTGTGGTGTCGTTGGTATGTCTTTATAATGTGTTACGTCTTTCAGATGAGTATGATGCTCAGAAGTAGCATAGGTTCCTCCGTTTTATCACATTTTCTGTTCTCCTATGCTACCAAAGTAGTCTGGCTGGGAAACGTAGCAGAGAGTGTGGATATTGGTGATTTACCCATCGTACCCGGATACGTCCGAGCATCGCACAATTTCTCCAAGATGAGGCAAGCTATACGACATCGTGTAGGATCATGGAGGCCGAAACCAGGTTCAGGCTGGAATATGACTTATCGGTTGCTGAGGGTCAACTATTCAGCTCTGCTACTTGAAGTGGTTCTCGCCACAGTTTCGGCAGCGCTTTACTATCTGCCTACCTTCTTCCTGCAGCGCCTAATCAGGTATCTCGAGGTTGATCCGAATAGGGAGAACACTGATTGGGGTTGGACATATGTCATTGGAATGATCGGTGCTAATGTAGCGACCCATATCAGTGAGTTTCTCTCAAACTTTGGAGGGCATATTCTAATCCCCTTGGTAGCCTCTGGTCAAGTCTTATCTGTGACAAACTCGCGAGTTCAGGTCTGCCTCCGCTCGCAGTTGAACAGCGTTCTTTTTGCAAAAACACTAATCCGCAAGAACATTGCTTCAGCAAGCCCACCCGCGAGCGGAGCCGACGATGCAGGAACCGACGACGATTACTCTACCAAGGCGCAAGTCATGACTCTCATGACAACCGACGTCGACCGAGTCAGCGATTTTGCTTGGCAATTGTTCAGCCTCATTGGTTTGTGAAAACATCCAAGTTGCTTCATAAAGTAACGTCGTGTAACAGATGCTCCCATTGAGGTCATAATCGGAACAATATTCTTGTACAAGCTACTTGGTGAGTTGGAATTATGGCATTAATATATATACATTTTCAACGCCATTTTCAGGGGTTTCCTGCTTCTATGGCCTTGCTGTAACATGCCTATTCCTACCATTAAACCATTATGCCGGCAAGGTGGTTACTAGTGAGTCATATTTAGACAGATTCGTCACACATCCCTCAAGTGACTTTAGGAGCTCAAGAAAATCTGATGAAAGCCCGTGATGAACGAGTCAGTCTCATGAACGAGGTGATTTCAGCGACTTTCCTATTTCTGGTAAATATAAATGACGGTGATGTAGGTCTTGGGCGCCATAAGAATGCTCAAGGTGTGTTTGATCTGGTTCATACCACACGTTGCTCTTAGATGTTGCTAGTTCATGGCTTGGGAGCGCAGTTTCGAAGCTAGAGTACTCAAAGTTCGAGAAAAAGAGTTGAAGCATCAGAGATTGAACTACAACATTGAGGTGGGAAGAAACTTTTCACTTACCTCCTGCGCAGGCTCACGGCATTCAAGATACTCTGGAGTGCCATTTGGTACGATTTAGAATACCGTATGGTACTTGAGACATTGAAAGGATTTTAGGTCCGCTTCACCTATTATGGTGACCATCGTCTCGTTCTTTCATTTTACTGTTATCAGGCACCAGCCATTAACACCATCAACTGCATTTACTTCGGTATGTTTCAAAACTGACTTAACGAACATTCTATTCTAATGGCCGCATAGATACTTGGTGCGTAACGCCAGTCATGGGTACTAGCATCATTAATGAATAAATCAGTATTCACTGAAATGCGATATGCGCTAAATGCCTTGCCAGAAACTTTTATTAACATACTACAGGTAAATATATTACAAGTTATATTGTGCAATACTACATTAAGAGCATCGCATCGCAGTCATTGGTTTCACTTCAACGTATAGAGAAGTACCTGCTGGGAACAGAAGTGTCTAGTGTCCCTCCACTGGAGCAGCAAAGTCATCGAGTTGCACTGCAGTCTTGCACGATCACTTGGCCGCAAGACCGATCATTAGGAAGCGCCGCAACATCCGTGGCTGCAACACCGCGTCAAAAATTTGTGCTGATCGACCTGACTTGTGAGTTCCCCAAAGGCGAACTGTCCTTGATCTGCGGAAAACTAGGATCAGGCAAATCGCTTCTTCTATTGGGTAAGTACGAGCCATACCATTCAAATGATTGCTCGTGATCAGACACTGACACTGTCCACTAGCTTTGCTGGGTGAGGCAGACATCCTTTCAGGGCAACTGACTTGTCCTCGGTCGCCACCGGACTCCCTCGCATCCTTCGTTGGAAAAACTATATCGCAAGAGGCATGGATCATTGACGGGTTATGTGCATATGTCCCCCAGGTATCTATTCTTTTCCTATTGGGTGACATGTTCCCTCAACGCATTCTATAGGCAACGTGGCTTAGGAATGCAAGCATCAAAGGTAAGTGCTCATCGGTCTTCGGAGCTTGTGAAATAAGCAGGTACTAGAAAATATATTATTTGATTTGCCATATGACGAGGAGCGTTATCTGAAAACGCTCGAGGTAATTCTTCGCATATCTCAATATCACATAACTAACATGCGCGATGCAGGTTTGTGCTTTGTTACGCGACCTTGAAATTTTAGAAGACGGTGATGAATCTGAAATCGGGGAGCGGGGTGTAAACCTATCTGGCGGTCAAAAAGCTCGAGGTCTGATCAGACTAAAAAAATGAGATCATTCTACACACTGACAACATTTTGTAGTGTCTCTTGCGAGAGCCATATATTCTCGTGCGTCAATACTGTTGCTCGACGATGTTCTATCAGCTGGTACGTTGATCGGGTGGTCTAATGGATGCACGATGGATTTATGCAATTGGATAGTCGACGCAGAAACTGCACATCACTTATATTGGAAGTGCTTGAAGGGTGAACTTTCCCGTCGTCGCACCATCATATTGGTATCACATCATGTGCAACTTTGCGCACGTGGAGCGTCATACGTAGTGGCATTGGATAATGGCAAACTAGAGTTCGCAGGCAGCCGTGATGGATTTTCAAACAGTGAAATAATCAAAGATCTCGTTCACTCAACAGGCCAAGACAAAGAAGAAAGATGTTGAAAACGTTGAACTTGATGCAACAATTGAAGAGAAACTAGCCTCTGAGAGCGGTGATGAATCGGAACCGAACTCCACCACTGCAGCTTCCCAGTCAGAGAAGGATGTCAAACGGAAAACTCCCAGGAAGCTGGTCGAAGAAGAGAAACGGGCAGTAGGACGCATCGACAGGGAGATATGGGGAACATACGTCTGGGCATGTGGTAATGGTCTATACTGGACTGTCTTCAGCTTCACGATTATTGCCGCATCCCTCAGTCCAGTATTCGAGAACAGTTGGTTACGGTATGTATCCTATCCAATTTTCAACAATTAACCGTAAGTGACGCGCATGATGTAGATACTGGTCAAGTCGAGCTGGAGACGACGACGACTATGATGCTTTGTTTTATGTCGGCGTCTATGCAGCTGTGACGATGGTTGGAATAATCATCGGTACGTTGCGTTGGGCTGTATTATACTCGGGCTCTATACAAGCCTCCACCGTCTTATACAAGAGGTTACTTGAAAGCGTATTATTCGCCAACATTCGCTTTCACGATACGGTCAATCGTGGTCGTTTGCTTAACAGATTTGGAAAAGATTTCGAAGGTACGTATTGTCGTTCTTAAACTTCGCTCCTAGTTTGATTGTGACGACTTAGGCATTGACAGTACATTGTCGGATAACTACGGGCACAGCATGATTTACTTCCTATCTGCGGTGACGACCATCGTGACAGTCAGCGTGGTTGGCGGGCTACCATTCATCTTTGCTACCGCGTTACTCGGAATCCTGTATTGGAATGGTAAGTTTGATGGTTCATTTTCTACCCGTTTTTCCTTCTAACTGTTTTAAATGCAGCGGCAACGGTATAATTTCCAGACGCCGTTCTGATTCATTTCGTTGAGTAACTAAATAGATCTATGGCCAAACTTCGAGGGATTTGCGCAGACTAGGTAAGGCAATACCACCTTTGAGAATCTGTCTAATTGTATCTAGACTCCGTCTACAAGTCACCTTTATACTCAATTTACGGGGAAACGATATCGGGAGTAGCTGTTCTCCGAGCATTCGGTGCTTCAACCAAGTTCATGCGCGAGATGCTACGCTGTGTCGACACGGTCAGTGATATTATTACGGCTCTTTTGCAGTCATTTACGATAAAGCAGAGCATTAATCCCTACTTCTGGATGTGGGAAGGTATGAGACACGGATTTCCTGAGGCTATTCTCACAGCGCCTTTAGTCAACCGATGGCTTTCCATTCGGTTCAATTTACTTTCTACCGGGATTGTAGGTGCCATAGCAATTGTGGCCTTAGTGTCCCCAAATATTTCGGCGTCTTTTGCTGGCTTTGCGCTAACATTCGCATCTACGGTTTCGCATGATCTCTTATTTATGGCGAGTGATATGGATCTGAGTTATTCCTGCTATGATTCATATTTAATAGGTCCGCCGTTTCGTTGGACTAGAACAATCAATGGTAATAACATCAGATGTTCACATACACGAATCTTAAAACTGTTTCATGTCTCAGGTTGCTATAGAACGCGTCAAAGAATATTCCGTACTGAAACCCGAGGGTCCAGAAATCGTAGAACCACGTCCACCTGTAACCTGGCCTTCCAGTGGTGCGATCGAATGTCAAGATCTTGTCGTCCGATATGCAGTGCGTCCTTTCCTGTCTGCAAAATTCTCATGAAGCATGATTATTATCATTACAGCCGGATCTTCCTGACGTACTGCACCGCATAAGCTTTAGCGTAAAATCAGGCGAGAAGGTGAGATGATACGTCTATATTTGTTATATTACAACTGATGATGATGGCTTTACTAGGTTGGCATCCTTGGCAGGACGGGTTCGGGAAAGAGCACGCTCGCATTGTCACTATTCCGTTTTGTAGAGCCCACAGAAGGCCGAATCATCATTGATGGGCTGGACATATCAAGCATAGGACTCAGTGATTTACGTAGTCGAGTGACAATCATTCCTCGTGCGTATTGTCTTGCCACCCTAATTCCATCAATACTTATCAAGATCAGAGGATCCAACCATCTTGAGCGGGACGCTGCGCTCGACCCTCGACGTCTTTGATGAATATAATGATGCTGAAATAGTTAGTTGCACGCTTTTTGATCATATCCGAGGCGCTCATGTCATTTGTCAGTTTGAGGCACTGCGTCGGGTGCACCTGATTCCTCCAGAAGATACACTCGACGACACCTCTGAGATTGTAAACGCTAATGTTTTCCGCAACCTAGATTTCGTCGTGACTGAAGGGGGTGAAAACTTTTCGACAGGGTGAGAGTTGAGTTTTCACTGCAGTTTATCTCCGACTTGACAACTGCGCTGTAGGGAGAAACAGTTGTTATGTATGGCCCGAGCTATTCTAAAACGATCAAAATTACTTGTAATGGATGAAGTTAGTCTACCTGTTTTTATTGAAAAGTTGTTTTCTGACTAGTTACCTCAGGCCACAGCGAGGTATCCAAGCCCTCATTCAAAATAACGACAAAGACTAACTTCGTTCGCTTGGCAGTGTTGACTATGCGACAGACGAACTGATCGGAAAGACAATTCGACGGTAAGACCCTTTGATGAGATAATGGATGTGACATTAACACGAGTAAAGAGAGTTTGCGGATAGCACCATATTAACCATTGCACATCGTCTGCGCACTGTCATCGATTATGACAGAGTGAGTCACTTGAGTAAATTTAGGATGCTGGATATCTAACATTGTTTTCATAGGTGTTATTGTTGGATCAAGGTCACGTCGTGGAGTTTGACAGGTATGAGCTGTGTTAAATTTCAGTAACCATTTTATGAATGATCTCTTGAAAAAGACCTGCGGTTCTTCTTGGTGATCCTTCTTCAAAGTTCTATGCGCTGTGCAAAGCCACTGGAAAAGACGAGTTTGGTACCTTGAGACGGATGGCCGGGATATGAACCAAATTTCTGAAGATATGACCAACGCCGTTTTGTTTACGTATCTCGTATTTTGGGTTAGCTGCCGCTGTGATTGATGCGCAAAGATAGATGTGAGATATAGAATAGAGATAAGCATCTGTTTGTTTCTTAAGCAAATGCCATCCATGTCTACCAGATATATATAAAGTTAAAAACGAAGTTATCTATTATTAATACGAAGGTGTTTCAAGACAAAAATCGCGAGTCGGTGTAGCATCAAGGGTTCCACATCTTGCTTTCGATGAAGGCTGTAACTTGAGTATCATCCATGGAACGAAGTTGGATGGAACGGTCCACTCCCTGTTACGGCCAGATCAGATTATGATTATGAAAGCACAAATAAAACGAGACATACGGCTTGCTGGGCGCTACGCATGACTTGCCTGGCTATGTGCGTACTGATTTGGCGGACTAGAGGGATGAACATGATGCCCTGGTAAATCATGAAAGAAAAAACGCACTCCTCTCTACACGTGGATAGAGCAAGCCCGCCGCACGTTCTTCATCTGTGAGCGCATCTGCCAAGCCCAGGGCAGAAGCTTCAACCATGCTGTCGGTAACGGAAGTTGCCCTGGACAAAATGCTACCAAGGCCAAGACCTGTCAAGTCAGGGTCAGAGAATAGGTTCCAATTCCCAAAATTTGAAACCAACCTGGGAAAATGTACATGTTATTTCCCTGTCCGGGATATAACGTTTTTCCACCGAATTGGTGCTCTGGGAAAGGCGAACCAGAGGCAAACAAGACGGTGCCATTTGTATGCTCGACAGCGTCTTTGAATGAACACTCCGACAGTTTGATGGGATTGGACAGAGGGAATATGATGGGTTTCGGATTGATTTGAGCCATTAGTTGAAGTACTACTGGGGTAAATGCACCCTGCACAAGTTTTGGTCATTTGATCATCGCATAGCTATCTCCGGCCACTTACATTTATGGTTGATAAACCTAGTAGTGCCGTCGGCTTGACGAAAGTGATAATTTCCGCAAGATCGGTGATTGGCGGTCCTTGATAATCAGCTCTAGAAAAGTCTGCGAAAATAAAATTTGAAAATTAATACGAAGTTAGTTTCAACACTTACACTTTTTGTGTTCCGCAATACGCCCTCGGGAATTGTAGACGAGGCCTTGTGAATCAACGAGCCAGATGCGTTCACGCGCCTCCTCCTTTGACAAGCCATGCAGCGTGAAGTAGCTCATCAATTGCGTCGCAACACCGACTCCCGCCGAACCAGCACCAAAGAAAAGAATACGATGATCGGTGAGAGGCCGACCAGATGCAGCTGATGACATCTTCGCTGCATTCCAAAATCCACTCAGGACTACGGCTCCTGTCCCTTGGATGTCGTCATTAAGTACGGGATATTTATTACGGTAGCGGTCAAGATAGGTAAAGGCATGATCGGTCGAAAAATCCTATTGTATGATGATCATTAGCCTGATTAGAGATGCTCCGTGAAGACTCACCTCAAACTGAAGTAACAGTTTGGGGAAGGTAACCGACATTTCATGCATGAATTCATCCATGAACTCTGTCATCACATCATCCGAGACGCGTTTTTGACGAAGGCCTAAGTAGAACTCGTCTTGCAGGAATTTCTCATTATTCGTTCCAAGATCCAAACATATCGGGATAGTTGACGACGGCCGTATCCTGCATAAACTTAGTCTACATTGATATGGATCACACAAGAGGCCGCACCCAGCACCAGCGACATATAATGACAATTTTCCGATTGATATAGGCATTCCATTGACGCCCAGGTCACCCAAACCCAATATGCGCGAGCCTAATGCGATGATGTAAGCAACAGTACCGAATGTAGTTACAGACGAACACAACCATCAGTAACGACACTAATCCTGGCATCGTCAATTCTTGGCCAATTTTTGAGAACTTTAAAGAGATGGTAACATTAGTCAGTGCACTGCAGTGTAGGACCAAAAAAAACATTTACTGACCGCTCCCGATATTTCCTTTGTCTTTGATAGATATGAACTAGGTATGGAGTCAGCGTTCATATATGCGTTAATTTTTAAAAAAGGTGCGGACTAGGCCTTCAGGGCGCCGGTAGTTGTGGGAGTACTGCAAGCAAGCATCTCCCACCGTGGGCGTGTAAATGATGGGGGTGATTTCGGACATGTTCTCCAAGCATAATTTGTAAAACATATGCGGATCATAGTCCTTAAGTCCGGAGAGGTAGATGTACTTTTCAATGTTTTTGTCTTTTGAGCGTAACTGTGACAAGCAACGAAGAGCATGAACATTTTTCTGCAGAGCAGGTGGCGTCAGACCGCTTTTCTGTTGATTTTGCGCTGTCAACCAGGTAGGCAACCAGTTCGAAAGCGAGCTGTTAAGCGTACGTTGGGCGATTCTGAGCCTCTGGACACCATTGGACCAGTATGGAGTGAGGACGACTGTCATGTTTGAGGAAGATAGGGATCGAAGTGGTAATATATAGGCAACTAACGAGGGGACGGGTTATGGTGCGATGTCGGTGTTCCGTGCAGCATTGGTGATTTATATTGGCCCACCGTTGTCGCTCTCGACCCCAAAACAACCCGCGACCCCAAAAGTGGCAGTGCCGTCTTGTTCCTACATCGTAAATTCTCGGTAAGCGACAATAGACGAGAGCAACTGGGCCACCTTCATTTATCATCACAGCACCAATGGCCACTCTACTTTCCCAAGACAGTACATCACTCGGGGTTTCACAGACATGAACAGCGGCAAGAGGTGAGAACGATGTGCGGGAGTCGCGAACCTTGTGGGAAACGACCGGTAAACAAGTCTTCCTGTTGCGTTGCCGGCCATGACTCAATCATGGGCTGGATGGGTACGCTATCTCAAACGAGGGTTTCCAGTTCATCAGAGATTATCATGGTGAGATGTTGCAGGACTGTAACATCACCACTCGTGGTTTGTTCATGCATGTATCTCATTTTTTTCCCTTGATCTTCCGAAGTGTCCCGAATGCATTGCTCCAGCCACGCCACTCATGTGAATTCGGCTCAGAATCCAGCCCACTTAGATAAATTCCTCGACAATTACCACCATTTTTCGGATCATGTTCCGTTTGCAAGAGGTGTACGGTCTGTCATCTGCTCCTTCATTACACTGAAACGATGCGCATCCGAATCACCAGGTTCCCGACCATATTCTTCATTTGACCACCTTGCTTATCGACTTGCCTATAGCATCCCATCGACGGCTTTTGTGCGCTCCGTATTTATACCGGGCTTTACGAATGTGGTACATTGAAATGAATGGCGAGCCACTTAATCGTTTAACCACAGGCACCTGACGATCCATGGGGATCCACCTTCAGGTCTGCGCAACTCCGCAAATGGATGAACCATTCCAACGTGATGTCCTCAGAATCAAACCCCATAGTATATTCTCACCCATGTCTGTGATAAACTTAGCCTTCTCGATCAGCTGTTCAATATGCTTTCTGAGGGTTATATGCCGTCACTCTGTCCGCATTACGGGTTAAGCAAGGCTGCCAGGCATTTGGACATTGGTGAACGGAACAGAAGTTAATAGCTCTTGTCTCCAGGGTAAAGGCGACGAAACGTCATGATTCCTGGACGTCTTGGTGAAACGTGTATGACAGTCTATGCTAGAACACCTTGAGTACTGTTCTACGCAAACGAATTTAACCGTTCGAATCCAGGGCCGAATCCGGCGCGAAGGGCACTCTGGCTTCCTGAATGTCGACCTAGAATGGTTCTTCGGCGCTAACAGCTTGCAGTACCTCAGACAGCTTGTTGCTACTCTTTAGTCCCCTCTCGAATAACGCTTCTCGCTATACGGTAGAGCCTATGCATTCCTTCCTGCCTCGATTAACCCCTATTCGCCGCGGAGCTTGCGCATAAGGTTCATCCCCTCTCTTCCAAAAGCAATCCCACTTCCGTTCCTTGACCGTCTTTCAGAGATTCCGGCCCGAAGTCCCGTGTCTTTTGCGTCGCTAATTCTCGGTAATGATCGTTGTTGCTAATCGTTCCATCAAGCCCACGGACAGGTTTCCCGGTAGGTGATTTTCCCTAGTCAGAGCAGTTGTCCTCCTGGCCTAATCATAGCGTGGACCTTTGACGGGCTCTCTCGGGCACTGCGGGCAATAGCTTTGCTTCAGATGTATATGTGCCTTGACACGGGCCTATTCAGCCGCCGCATAACATACCAACGCGTTCAACACTCATGTCATCTCATCATGGCTGAATTCAATACGCGACATTGACGTTCATGTCGCATGATGGCAGGTTTGTATCGTGTCAAGGACAGTGGGCACCGCGACGGGTTGAATTACATAAATGTTACACAACAATGGCGCTAAAACTCATTTTCCCTTTGCACCTGGAACCACAATCCCGGAGGGGGCCGATCTTTTGCACATTACGGATAAAATTTTTTGGTAATTGTCATGGGCCTCTTTGTCGTCGGGAAGGTGGCTGATCATACGGAATTGAGGTACAAACACGGTATAAACTTTACTCATATACATGGCTCGTTTTCAAGATAATAGACCGGATAGTAAAGAGGGCAGTTCGCTGACCGGCCCGAGCTTTGTTGATCTCTTTACCTGACCAGCATGGCCAAGAGCCATATTTGGCACGCTCACCTATCATCACCGGATCACTACATTCTAATGCCTGATTTAGCGATCCGCCCACGTCAGACCCGCTTCCTGCGCTGCTTGCACACCCGTCTGACAGATAAAAGCCTCGTGTTATTCTCATACTTCTAAATACACATGGCAAACATGAAAAAAAACAAAACAAAAAAAACAGCAAATATTCCATTAGGCATCCATTCCCGACATCATCGACCCATCCAGCCCTAATAAAGAAAGTGAGCACATTGGTAGTCGTGTCAGCCAGGATTATTTTTACCCCATCCACAACAAGAAGTTCGCCACAAACATATTGACTCGCAGCACTAGCAAGGAAAACCACAGGACCTGCAAAGTCCTTGGGGTCTCCCCAGCGGCCTGCAGGAATGCGCTCGGAAATTTGACGGCAACGAACGGGGTCTTGAAGGAGTTTTTCGTTCCTGTTAAACAAATAGTTAATTCACGGCACCAATAATACCATTGGAGTAGTAAAATAAATTGAGCAAGTCAGAATGTCTAGGGTCCTATGCAGGAGCCCGCGGACTCCTGAGTTAATCAAGGGAAGAGATAAGCCCATAAAGTGCCAAGGACCACCCCCAGATTGTTTTCAGATACTTAGAAAATCGGAAAGTCTAATTACATGTCAGTTGCAATGTATCCAGGGCAAATACCGTTCACTTGAACATTGTGCTGACTCCATTCATTACTCAGTGCTTTGGTGAGTTGTCCCAGAGCTCCTTTAGCTGCAGCATAGGCAGGAACTGTCAGTCCGCCCTGAAATGTCAGGAGCGAACAAAAGTTGATGATTTTTCCCCGGCGAAGAGGCACCATGTGCCGTCCAGCGGCTTGGGAGAGAAGCCAGACGGACTTGAGATTCACGTTGAGAACCTAAGGAGTGCACGACGTCATTATGAAGGAACGGAGGTATGGAGAAGTTGGGACAATGGGTGCGAGAAGTGCCGAAGATGAAATTAAGACCAACATTGTCCCAATCATCCTCAGCAAAGTCCAGGCTCGGCGATCTCCGCTGAATTCCGGCGCAGTTGACGAGAATGTGTATTTGGCCTCCCATTACGTCGAGGGCATTCTGGAAGAGATGTTTGACGGCGTCAAGATCATCGAGGTCACAGAAGATAGCCTCTGCGGTGGCACCTGATGCGCGAATGGTATTTAAGGTATGGAGGATTGGCGGAGAGTGGGAGGCAGGGGTTCTGTAAACGAGGCAGACGGAAGCACCAGCCTGAGCAAGAGCTATGGCACAAGCTGCGCCGATGCCTAAGGATGGCAGAGTGAGAAGGAAAGACAAGGGTGAAGAGGGGAAATAAACCTCGAGAAGCGCCGGTGACGAGGGCGACGCGAGTAGAGAGATCGAAGAGGGCTGGCGCAGGGCCAGAAGGAGTGGGGTCCATGAACGAAAATGTTCGAATGCCGTCAAAAGAAAAAAGAATTGTTAAAATTGTTTAAAATTGTTAAAATTCGTGAAATAATTGAAATTACGCAAGCGATCTGGTCACGCCCGATATTCCATCGCACCGGCCTCTCGGTCCGCCCCCGCGACTCCGACTCCTCACACGACTGGCCTAATATCGCTTCCAACAAATTTAAATACGCATCCTTTTTCATGCCCTCCTCACTCTTGCAGCCCCGCCTCTCCTCACATGTCTCCCATTGCTCTTGAAAAGACCACCGCTGCCGTCCTTCGCGGCCCCAAAGATCTTGCTATCGAGGAACGCACTCTCTACCGTCCTGCTCCTGGTTCATGCCAGCTCAAGGTCGTTGCCACCGGCCTTTGCGGATCTGACTGTCCGTTTCTTTTCCTTTCTCTCCCTGCCTCCGCTCATCCCCCGACCCAGTACATTACTTCAAACATGGCCGCAATGGCGATTTCGCAGTTCGCGCCCCTCTTGTCCTTGGCCATGAAGCTGCCGGCATCATCACCCAGGTCGGCCCAGACGTCACTCACCTCAAGCCCGGTCAACGTGTTGCCATCGAATGCGGCATCATGTGCAGAAAGTGCTCCTTTTGTCTCAAAGGGCGATACAACCTCTGCCGTAGCATGAGGTTTTGCAGTAGCGCCTCTGTCTATCCTCACCAAGATGGGACCCTACAACGAATCATGAACCATCCTGCACACGTCTTGCATCCGTATGTTGTCATTTCCACTCTCCCCTATCCTGCTTACCTATATATTTATATGCTATAATAGAATCCCAGACGACGTCAGTTATGAGTTGGGCGCGTTGGCCGAACCACTATCCGTTCTCATTCACGCAAGTCGTCGTGCTCAGCTTGCAGAGGGGCAGACTGTTCTTGTCTTTGGCGTCGGTGCTATCGGTATTCTCGCTTGTGCCATCGCGAAAGCCCACAATGCTTCCCTCGTCGTCGCGATTGATATAAATCAAGCTCGTCTGGAATTTGCTACCTCCAATGGCTTCGCCTCTCAGACATACTGCCTTGCTCGGTCTGAACCTGCCAAGTCGCCCGAGGAGCAGTTACGTCAAGTCAAAGAACAGGCTTCACAAGTACTGTCTCACTTTGGGGAGCCACAAGGTTTCGACGTTGTTTTTGAATGCACAGGAGCGGAAACGGCCATCCAAATGTCTATACACGTAAGTTTTCGTTGGTTTTTCGATCGCGACCTCGCTCAATAGTTCCTAGGCTGCGATGACGGGTGGCAAGGTGATGCTGATTGGAATGGGCACGCGCAACGTTATGCTGCCCCTGTCGACGGCTGCACTGAGAGAGGTGGATATCCAAGGATCGTTCCGCTATGCCAACACATATCCCGAGGCCCTCAAACTCTTGTCCTCGGGTAAATTGGGCAATGTAGAGAAACTCATTACACATCGCTTCAAACTGGAAAACACCGCATCCGCATTTGACTTACTTGCAAGGGGACAGGATGATCATGGAAACATGGTTCTCAAGGTTATGATCGGCTCTTCATGACAACATCCCTTATCAGTTGATTTTCCTTACGAGGTTACTTTAAGATTATTCGTGCTGTCTTCTTAAATGGACTTGCGCGATTACATCGCTGCCGTTAACTATACTGGATATTTCTTGCATCACAGACACTTGTACTCTTAATGCATTATCAAACATGTCTTTTTTTTAATCCAGCCTAGTGCTTTGTTCTTGTTGGTGCACGGGCACCAGAAAGAGATATTGAAAGTGATTTGAGGCTTAGTGTATAATTATGGGCCCACATAGCCGCCAGACCCCTGCGTGGGCACCGGAGGGATAAAAAATAAAGCGGAGAGAGAGCGCAAAGGTGATATTGGCAGCGCCAGCCCTGCAAAGATGGCTAACTGTTCCTGATCTTATCCAAAGTGCGGTAGCGCGAGTACCGTAAAGTAGAGGAGGGAGAGTTCTTTTGCCCACACGGAGTCTATCGTCGGAATCCCTTCACGGTCACCAGCACTACACTCTTAATGGACTGATGTGATTTCGTGCTCCAATTCGCTGGTTATTTCCGTGGCGAACGACGGAGAGCGAGGAGCTACACCAATCTGGTCGATCGTTCGAACGAGGCACCCTCAAACTGCGATTTCCGAACAACATGTGGGTGTGTGCGCTCGGCAATGGCCTGAAAGCATCGTGTCCGCACATCAGCTCTTCGGCCTGCGTCGGTCTATTCCATCTTTTTTCATTCTCCTCCCAACGTAACTCTCCCCCGCGGGCTTTGCTAGCTAACCCGTCTCTGGCCGTGCTTGACACAGGCTCTCCCCCTCCCTCACCCCCTCCGAACATTACCGTTTTTTTTTACCTCGGAATATCCTTGGGCGGCCCGGTTATCATCTATCATTGCCGCCGCCTCGACGGTTAACTCAGTCAGGATCAGGCTCCGCCTGAGCCCGTGATATTGAATGGAGAACAATTAGCATTTCTAAATATCGACTGCCTCTTTCTGCCTCTCTCTGCCTCAACTCTGCCTCTCCCGCTCGGCCCGGTAAGCGAAAGACAAGGAGAGTATGAAAGCAAAGGAAGAGTGCCCCAGACGTATATTACGAGACTTCCTGCATGGTCGGCACGCGGACGGTCTCGATGTCGAACATGGTGGCTCCGCGCATCTCGTTCTGATGACATCAATTCAGATAAGCATCCTTTAGATTGTCCTTGGGCTTCTCTTTCGATATTTGGACCTCAACAGGTTCCTTCTACCCTGCGTAGAGACGAAGCGCGTTGAGGCTTTGGCCGTGAGTGGATCCACCCCTCCACCGCTTTGGTGCCGTAATCGACGTCGGTTCCCATCCCATCAAACCACGAGTTTCACAACGATGACTTAGATGATGGCCGCATGAGATATGGGTGATACATATGGAGGGCTCCATCGGGCATCAGCACCTTTTCTGAGCGACATGTCATTTCCGGCGAGTATGTATGTAATCACATATATCGTGTCTAACGGAGAAAGGCTAAAAAGACATCAACCCATCCATCCTTTGACGGCTGTCCATGCGTGGGATCTCATAACGCAGCGTGGACCCCTGTGGCGTAGATAAGATCAGTTCGGTATCTTATCAGCTCGTCATCGTAACTCTCTTCCCGTTTTTTAACAAACGACCCATCCACTCGGAAGGGCCTGAGCGTCCCGGACGCTCCTCACTTGAGGCACTCGTCACACATCCCACCCTTGACTGTCCTCAGGAGGCGGCGAGATGGTTCACTAAAAGGACCGGCCCCTCGCGGAAGAAATGGGTGCCAGGGTCTTCCCATTTCACTATAACGCAAAGAATTGACGAAGAATTTAAATTCTTGCCAAGCTCCGTCTTTGTCAGCCATCCTGAACTCACAACACGTCAGCATCATGGATCACACTCCACGCTGAGCCGCACCGTTTCTCCCAGACACCGCAGACAGGGGGGGAATGGAAGGCAGCTGACCACTCCAAGTCCAAACGTCTCAAGAAAAAAGAAAAAAAAAGAAAAAAGAAAATAGGGTTTGGATATACTGAGCCTCCCAGCAACGGAAATGTGCGCGTTTTGGGGGTGATCTCCCAGAGAATCTAATAACCTCTGCCGGTGCGGACGGAGTTATGGCTGGTGAGACCTTACTTGGGAATCCTTAGTTAGTGTGTCTACGGCAGCTGCCGACCCTTGTTTTTGGCACTTATTTTGAACTGCCACTTACCCTGATATTGTGCACCACTGTTCCGGATCCTGTTGACAATATCGCTTGAATAAGTGGTCAATTATGCAAAGGAATTTCCAGATACGGCAAGGGCTGTACTGTAGACTACAAACAGGCAGATGCCTATAGCGAATATCTCATCAAGCTTCAAAGTTTGTCGATAGTTCGCTAGCGAACTATTTTTTTTTTCACCGTTCACGTCGATCACGGTTCAGCATATTCAGAGACGCACTAAACGCCACTAGCTCCGTCGAAGAAATTGAGGCTATACTCCGAGTAAGGGTGGAAAAGTGGCGTGGCAAACGGCCAAGGCGCGAAATGCTATCGAGGACGGGACGCGTCTTGTAAGGATGCCTTTTGACGACATTGTCAAATGTTTTTTTATTTATGTAAGCAGCATCAACTTATATGATAAACATCGAAATGTCAGGGCTATTTTTTTTGACAAGCGCTGTTAGGGGTCTACTTATTCCCCCTACCTCAGTACAGACAAAGTTTCATGCAGGGTTGACATTAGTAACATTCAATGTAAACCACGTCAGGGAAACCTCATCCGACCCTACGGCGAACGTTCCAACTCCTCCGGCGTCTCGCCCCTCCCTCACATTACGTTTTTTTTTTTTTACCATTGAACGATGGGAAGCAGAACACTCAAAAGGAGTTCAAGGCCGCTTTAAAACCATCAACGGACCTTTCGCTTAATATTAGACTCAATTAGACTACTCAAAAAATTCACCGAGTGGGGATGTCTGCGTCTCAAGCAAGGCGTTTTCCCAGACTTTCCACATGTATTCAATGGTTGGAACACATGCTCCAACAGATAGACGTAAACATCTCATGACCAATCGGAACATGGTTGCCATATCTCGTGGAGACAAAAGTTCCATGTCGATTTCCTAGTTGTCCTCGATCACCCAGTTGGTCCTTTGTAAACAAAGGCGTTTGGATTCTATTGCGTTCAAGCTCGAGGTCATCATTGCCGCTCCAGCTCGAAGCAGGACTTGTCCAACCAGCAGCCCCGTGCGACAACTTCAGATTAACTAACAAAGCAACTGCCAACAGTGACCGCTCCCGAGCGTGACTTGTTGTGAGAAGATAGCTCCATTTATTTTCTGGATGAAAGAGTCGCCAGAGGTCCTGAACCGTCCTTTTTTGAACATCTCTGACGTATGGTCTTCAACTGTTTTCAGCTAGTACTGACTTCTACACCGTGCCATCCTTTGTCTAGTGGCTTATTGGCCCAATAACTCGGTGCACATGGATAACGCCAATGATAAATTGTGAACCAATAACTTGCAATGTTTCACAAGCACTGCATGCATTTTGTATATGCTCTATGTCGCGCTCTTGGGGTCATATCCGGTTCAAAGAAAGAGGCAGCCTATTCGGGAATGTCTCTTTCCCTTTACGGCCTGGCATGGTTGGTTGAGCGACGTATTTACTTGTGTTGCTGCCACGCAGAGCAGAACAGACGGTTTCTCGTCAATTCACCTTGCGCAGCAATAAATTATTAATAATCTTGAATAATTGACATGGCATGTCCATGAAGATTGGAAAATCTCTTGTGTGGCGGCAAAATCCATGCCCAGGATCTAATTCACATCATCAGTACATCTATACCAACCGAGAGTCCCCGGCTGCGCCGCTGTTTGAGTTGAAAATCAGTTCAAGACAATCTGAAGTATATCAAATACATACTTTCAATAACAATAATCTCCTATCATCCAACATTACATCTGTGACATCGAATTTTTCCTTGCTGAGAACTTCTACATAGGGCAACCAGCTTTTTATATCTTCTTTGTACACCCCATGTACTGGCGTAATCGATGGCTGAGTGACCACCCTTAGTCTTGACTTTCTCAGAGTCTCTGCCTTGCTTTTTCCATTCATAGCCTCGTGTTTAGGAGTTTTTGTACGTTTTTTTCCAGGTCGCAGATGTTCCTCCGCTTGGGCCACAGAGTAGTGATTGTAGTCTCGCACCCGTAAAATTCTCAAGGGACTTGGTCCATCATTGAACATCTCTGCCTCGTCTTCTTCGCCAAAGGTATCCATTTCTTCATCTAACTCTATCTCAGACGAGCTATCACTCTCGCAGCTCACTCCATTTTCAAAACCGGTATCGAGAACATCAAAATTCGCTTTCGCTTTTCCCTTGTTTCTAGCACCATCCTTCTGTTTAATGCGCACGCTGTCTGCAGTGCGTAAGCCATAAGTGGCGTGTTGCCAATCCGTTCGCCAGTTTCCATTGAACCATCTGGTATTCGGGGGTCCCCATACTTCCCATGGTATGACAAGGTGTGAATCAGGTGGCAAGCGCCACGTACGGTAGACAGTTTCTGCTGGAGCTGAAATTTTGCAATCCGCTGCTGAAGATGATGTCGTCACTGAGGATGCTGTATTATATGCACTCGAAGCCTGGTATGAACCAGTCCTTGAATCAGCTTGCAGACTGGTGCTAGGTTGACTAAAGTGACTCGCTGCCGTCAGTGAATTGATATTGATTTGAGATGATTTTGAACCTGCAACTTGATCCGCAAGACTTAGAGGAGCTGCGAAGTGATTGGACAATATTGATAGCCAGTATTCGAGTGGTTTCAGAAATGTTCCGACATTGACGAAAAACACGAAGGATCTCACGCTGGTGTCCTGCGGTTGCGTGGTGTCGAAAATATACAAGCAACATGCTAGCACACGCTCGAACGGTGTTGGATAATGGAGCTGTTCAGAAGATGTGCCTCCGACATTCCACTTGTCGGAGTCCTTAACGGAAGAAGGGCTTGGGAAGCTAGGTACGCATCCTGGAGTCGGATTGCTGCTCATGGTAATATACCAGTACTTATACCGGCTAGAAAGGGGGGGTAATTCGAGGCTCATGATGCACTGAGGGACACTGGCGCGTGCGATTGGCGGGATAAACTTGTAGACCTCTAATTTCTCAGAAGGCCTGGCCAATAAAAATGAATCTTCGCTAAGGAATGTAAAATCGTCGATACTTGCAGTGCAATGCATGGCGCTCTAACCGTACATCAACACTTCAGATCCAAAGGGGCCGACTGGTCGACTTACTGAATACTCTGGTCCTAGCTTCCAATTCCAGATTTCAAGATGAGCACCAAACTCAAAAACCAATTCTTTGAATAAAACGGCAACATAGTCGCCTATGATTTGCATTGTCACGGCTGGGCTCAGATCCGATAACGCGATATCTTGGTAAGAACCTGAAATGCAAGGAATTCCAATACAAAAGGCCTGTGGATGAGGCTTATTGGTCGATAAGGAACGAAGTTGCAACTCGTATATGTTCTTTGACCTGTATAACATGAACAAAACACTTCGTTCTGGCCGGATTAGCGTGTCTTACGCAGGTGGTGCAAGCGTGAGGAGCACTAGCAGATCCTGAGACGGATCCATCGTGAAGTCGAATATAAACAAGTCTGACATTGAATGTGACCACAAATGGCGCATTGGAATTTGGTCTTGAATTCCATGGTTTGCGGCAGGTAACTTGAGAAAAGAGATTGATGCTGTTGTACCATCATTGTCATCCCCACCATTTCCGTAGACACCGCCAACGAAGTCATATACTGAGCCTGAGAAAGGCAATTTAAACTTGTGTCGCTCTTTCCAGCGCATGTGCATCCAAGCATGTTCGCGTTCCCGCAGAATGCAGAGACGCCGCGCAGAGGAGGGGTGCTGTGAAAGAGGAGCTACGCAAACCAATCTGTATTTCATTAGCTCAATGGCATATTGCATTTGAGAAGAATTAGATATCATTCTTCCAAAATGGCGACTGAGCTGGATGGAACATGAAAGACATTTGGAACGCGAAAAATGATAAGAGAGGACATACGAGACAGCAATTAAGGAGGTCCGGAATGTCTAGATAGGTGAATATGAGGCATACAAGTTCGACAGGCATGGAGTCCAAGGACTTTGAGAACATGGCGACAACATGAACGGTCGAAACCAAGCCGTCAAGCCGTCGCACGTGGCTAACCTTCACTCAAATCATGTCCGCCCCCGACCCCCTTCGTCTCTCTCTAGACAGTGACCGTGCCTCGCCCCCGCCAACTCTCAATGGTCATAATGATGACACAGATGATCTGGATCCACTCACAAGAGTTCAGCGCGAACTCGATCGGACCAAGGAGGAGAAGGAGTCTCTGGCCGCGCAGCACCGCAACCTGCTCACCAAGCTCACAACAATGCGTACTACTCTTAGCAATAAGCTGAAGCAGGATGCTGTACGCGTACAATATGAACTACTACTGTACATATACTCATTTGGTGTAGGAAGAGCTTGACCGTCAGGAGCAGCTCCTTTTGCAGCTCACTGCCGAGAAAAACGATCTCTCTGCTACAGTAGAGACGCTTAAACAGGAACTTATTGCATCTAATGCTGAATCTGAGCGTGTTTCGCGGGATCTTGACTCGCTACGTAGCCGTGCATTGCAAGAGGATGCTCGGGAAAGCTTAGCTCGTGAACGGGAACTCAGAGAGGCACAGAGCGAGTTGGAGCGCAGTAGACTGGATCGTGAGGAATGGGAAAGGTTGGCCCTTCATGAGAGGGCTGTTGCAGACGATGCAAACTCTTCTGCAGAAACTTTAAGGCGAGACTTGGAGTTAGAAATCGCTGCGAGGGAACGGATAACTGCGGAGCTGCAAGCAGAGCGAGAGAAGTCATCGAATTTACAGTCGGTTTTGCAAGACTTTCAGTCTGGTTTGTCCATTTCTCCTTCTTATGATAGAAGACTAAGCGCATATATCATAGCAAAAGACCATGAATTACGGCAGGCTGTAGAAGATTATCAAGTTCAATTGCATCAGACAGTAGACCAATTAGCGGAATACAAGCATCGTGCTTTAACGGCTGAAGTATGCGTTCTGTTATTTTTGATAGGGTATGCTGCCGTTTACGCCTCTAATGCAGGCAGAGTTGTCAGAATCGCATGCAAGCACATCTAAGGTGCGAGAACTGGAAAAAGAGGTGAAAGAGAAGAATCTCCTGATTGGCAAGCTGCGACATGAAGGTTTGTTCATCCGTTTCACCAACCTGTGGCCTAATGAGTCAGCCAGCCGTAATTCTGAACGAGCATCTTATGGAAGCTCTTCGGCGCTTGCGACGCAGCTCCTCGGAAACAAACGTGGATCGACGACTCGTGTCCAATGTCATCATCTCGTTCTTATCCACCCCGCGCGCTGATACCAAACGGTATGAGATGCTGTCCCTTCTAGCTTCTATACTTTCCTGGAATGAGCAAGAACGAGAGAAGGCTGGCTTACAGCGCGCACAATCATCGAATTTCAGCCCCTCGTTCTGGACCCGTTCTCCGACACCTTCTCCTGCCCTAAAATCTGCCGAACTAGACAAAACAGATGAGACAGAGGTACAAAATATGGTCAAATGTTTCTCTCTGGCTAAGTATGCCCACCTAGTCATTTTCACGACTCTGGGTAGAATTCCTCCTAAGCGAAGCCGCGGCTGGAGAGACCCTATCGGCTGCCCCTAGTCCTGCAAAGACGGATGTTTCACTACCAGGCAGTCCTACCAAAAGCACTGTGGGCATCCCGCGACGCCTCGCACCTTCTTCCAGCTCACCCAGTTTGTCCCTGAGCAATCTTCCACTGTCACGCAAAGGTAAGGAGAAGGAAATGTCATAACATCATCCGCAAGCTCCTTTGCTTTACCACTACCGTTGCTTTCCCATACTATTCTTTGCCGAGGCACGCCGGTGGTATTGCAGTTTCGTATATCACCATTCCCTGACATACATCTCAAACTGATAACCTGCGGTAATGAACTGACAATTGGAGTACGATTAGGACACCTGGCGGCTGGAATGAAGTGAGATTCATGATAATCATCAGGTACCTCCACACGAGATTTAAATAAAGGGTCCAAAGAACCCACATGAAGAAAAACAAATTTCTATCCATCGGCCGTTAGTTCTGGGACAAAACACCGGAAATGTGCTTAAGGCTGATAATTTATCTCTTCGTGCATATCGAGCCGCGTTTGTTTCGTAGTATCTCAGACACGAGTACCTGGTAATTGGTGCGGAATCATTTCATTCTTTCATTTGGGGTTGTCGCGATATCTACCCTGAGTCACATAATCAGAGATAGTTGTAGTAAAAATAGGTATATGGCAAAACATCGCATAGCATAGTTCAAGTCAACTCCAACTGCAGTGAACCCTTTTGTGAATGACATGGTTTATTGGTTGCAGAATACATGCACTAAGTAAAGTGCCATTAGCAGGAATGTTATCGACATAATCCTGATGGGAAAGCTCACGGCAGAGGTCAGCATGTAGAGGTCCTTTAATTACCGTTCTTGCGAGCTGCGAATTCCTAAGGGGATAGAACCTGAGAGAAGTCGATGTTTGTGATAACATAAGTTCTATGCGGCAGGTTCTAGGTCGCACAAGGGAGAAGTCAGCCGAAACGGTTGAATTTAGTTCAGAGATATACCCCTGAAGTTCAAAGTTTTCGAACTCGTGTGACAAAAGGGGCCGAATATGCACAGTCCGTCATAAATCTAGTTGATCAGTGACGACGAAATGGGCGTTGCGTGACATCAAAAACGCCGTCTTGTTGAAGAACATCAGGAAGAAACCAAGTTGGATGTTCCTTAACCTTGTCCTTGACACGTTGGAAGAAAAAAGGTTTGACATCCAGATCAGAACACGACTAGATCTGACTTGGTTCTATGTCACGTCAAAACATTAGGCTACGTGGTAATTCACAATGCAATACAAACAGAGGTGTAGCGCATTGATGTGGAGCGCTGTTCCCTTTGCCCTTGGGAACATTGATGCAGAGTGGCACGAGAAGAGAAAAATATCTCATTCCCAGTCGTAACCTGGAAAAGCCGGAAATTCGTTGGCCCTCGCACAGAGAACACCAGGACATACCTGCACCACCCCCGTCATCTCCCATACCACCATCACCCAAATTATCTAAATCATCGCCTTCGCCATTGTCGAAATAATTTTCTGCATAATCATTGTCATATTCTTCCTCCACATCATAGTCTGACTGATGCTCTTCGCTGCCAGCCTCAGACTGTCGGTCTTCTCCTGACTTTTCTTGATCGTTTTCCCGATCAACACCATCCAAGTTAATGCGAGTCTTGACCACCTTTTTGCTGGCTGTCGATGGTGACTGGATACATCAATTGAAATTGTTTACCATGTAAACTTACGCTTTCTCTTCCTTCTAGGATTGAAGTAGTCCTCGAATATTTCAGCAGGGAAGAAGGGAGCATGCAGATCCAAACGTTTGAGAGTCGGGCGCGAGGCTACCGATGGACGATATTTATCCGAAAAGCGCGGTAAATCTGCAGTATGTCCATGAATATGTGTGCCTGAATCATTACTTCGAGCTCACTTGCCAGTAGATTTTGTTTTCTCGACTATATAGTATGGCGAAGATTTGAGTCGTGCAGCAAAGGCAATCTGAAGTTGAGCTATCTGCTTTTCCTCCTCGGATGGCTGTACGTATGTTGGCAGACTCCTAGGCTACACAGTGTTGCGCAAATCGTGGACAGGGAATGAGTCATTCAACACACTGGGTATAACGCCGTCGCCTCCCTAGACATGGATTGGACATCAAGAAAAGTCAAGCCCATGGGCAGAGGGTTCGAAGGACCTCCAAATGCACCTCTGCGTGGACCACCGCGGCCACCGCGTCCGCCTGCGCGCGACATTGTTCTGATGGCGTACACTGTCGGGTTGCCAGAAGCGGAGTGTTGGCAACATTCAAGCTCCGCTCATTCCCCATAAAGTTGGTGGTTCCCACCTTTAGCCGCTCAGCCCAGCCTTGTTTCTGACTACCATCACCCACCTACGCCCAACTTCCTCTCGCATACTTGTTAACCTTGACAAGTCAGAAGACACTCATGGACAAATCACTCGACGATGTATGTCTGTATGGTCTGCGCCTGTCCTTTGTCTCACATTTTTCAGATCATTTCCAGCAAAAAAATTACCCGCAAGTCGACGCGTCGCCGTACGACCACTGCACGTGCCGCAGTACTTGGGAATCCAACGGTCAGCCCTACTGCTCGTGTCCGTGCTGCGGCTACGGCAGCGGCCGCTACGACCAACAATGCTGCGGACAAAATTATTGTTTCTAATCTTCCAGCTGACGTGAACGAAATTCAAATCAAGGTTTGTCAGCAAATGACTCACTTTGCATGTGGTGCTCAAATCAGACTTCAGGAGTTGTTCCACTCCACGGTCGGTCCCTTGAAGGATGTCACACTTCACTACGACAGCGCCGGACGCTCCAAAGGCGTCGCCTCCGTGCACTTTACGCGCAAGGGAGACGGCACAAAAGCTTATCAGCAATATAACAATCGACTCATCGATGGAAGTTAGTATCGCCTCTCTCAATTGCCTCTCGCCCTTCTTTAGCACATGTTGTTGCCTGACTTCACACGGCGCTGTGACACCCAGAAGAATCGTTCGCTCCCTGTCTCTCACAATTTGATGAGTGGTGGTGGAATGCATCCAATACTCAGGAAGGTGTATATCTGCATGTGGGCGGGCCCATTCTCCGACAGGACTGATCACCCTGTCATGCGAGATGGCGTCGCAAAGACGGAGTCTTTCGCAGTTCAGTGCAAGATAATGCCAAGGTATTCGATGTGTGGTTCGGAGTTGTGAAGTGGAAGTATGGAGGATGTAGTAACGTCCTTCTGACTGCTTTCAGCGCGTGGAGCCGGCAATTTTTCGCCTCTGCCAATGCAATGCCAGTCGGAGACAAAGCAACGATTCTATGTGGTAAAATATGGCTTGCCGTGCTTACTCTGCATTTTGCTTGGTCTTGCTCTCTGTCTCAATCCGAACTGCCGACTAATGTTGCCGCTCCTTCCTTTTTCCTGCCGCTCCTCCATCTGTAGAACGTCCAATGAAGATTGAAATCGTCGTCGATCCTACGAAGGCTGCTCCATCTCTGGTATCTAGGGTAGCTCCTGCTGGTGGTGCATCAGTCGCAAGGTAAGGTTCCTTGCGGCATTCGTCAGAGTGAGGATTGAATATCAATATTGAAGAACTGTAGTTGGGCGACCACGCCGTGGAAGAGGTGGAAGACCGAAGAAGATTGAACGGCCTGTAAAGAGTGCTGCCGATCTTGACGCAGAGATGGAGGTTTGTTGCGCAGCGAGTGTTGGATTCTTCTTCTGACACTGCATTGCAGGATTATACGGCAAACAATGCACCAGCTGCCACCGTCGCTTAGTTCCATTTAACCATATGTTGCTTGTTAATAATAGCGGTTGTTGTCTTGTTTCATACCTCGTATTCTCGTTCCGTTGGACTGCTGTATTATTCTATGATGGTCGACAATAACCGTGTGCGATGCTGATCTAAGTTATTGTTCTCTGCTTTGACCATGGTTTTGAACGACGTTGAACCAAACCTATTTGCCACCAGACCAGAATGGGCAGACGTAGTACCCCAAGAACAGTACGATGATGGCGATCCTATGGCTCAGATATATTACACTGAAGAATGTTTGTCTTCCGTTTCTTCGTCGAGCCAACTCAGTCACTGAGGTATACTTAAACAGATAAGGACGCTACCAACTACTTCCGTGGTATCATCAAGAGGCAAGAGAAGAGCGAACGCGTGCTAGAATTAACAGAATCTATCATACGACAGAATCCCGCGCATTACACTGCATGGTCTGCCTGCGCAGTTTGCGAATCGTATGAATTCTGATGTTGGTACCAAGGCAGTACCGGTATGAAACTCTTTTAGCGATCAGCGCTCCCTTGGATGTCGAACTGCGTCTTATGGACGAACTCGCGATGAAATATCTCAAAACTTATCAAGTGTGGCACCATCGACAGTTACTCGTCACATTGACCCGAAGTCCCAAACCAGAACTGGACTTTATATCCAAGGCCCTCTCGGAAGGGGATCAAAAGAATTACCACACGTGGTCATACCGTCAATGGCTATTGTCTTACTTCAACGATGAAGGCCTCTGGCTGCGAGAATTGGATTTCGTTGACATGATGCATGCCAAGGACGTTCGTAACAATTCCGCCTGGCATCATAGATTCTTTGTGGTATGGGCTAGTGGGGTTAGAGACGAAGAGCGAGACAGGAGTAAAATCATGCGGAGAGAATTAATGTGTGGTCCGCCATCTGCACTTAGCGCACCTTGCTGACTTGTGTTAGATATGTCAAGCACAATATTTCCTTGGCTCCAAACAACCTTGCCGCATGGAACTACTTGCGTGGCATGCTGGACCACACGAAAGTGCCGTTTGCGACTATAATTGATTTTGCAAGCCTGTACGCCGCCCCATTCGACCCATCTAGAACCGACTTGGTGGACCTGGAGAATCCTCCTCCATCAAAAGATGCTCAGCTGCCCTGCATCCATGCGGTTGAGTTCCTCGCCGACATTTATGAGCGGGAAGGAGATAAGCAAGATATTGGGCGAGCTGTTGAGGTACGCCTTGAAATCAATGTCTACATTCTGTTAAACCGATAGAGAAAACGTAGCTTTGGAGCAAGTTAGCAAACGAGTATGATACAATGCGTAGAAAGTGAGACCCTTTCAGTAGTCTCGCGATACGTCACCTCATTCAGGGTAGTTATTGGGACCATCGCATCAGACAAGCTTCGCGAAATGCGCAAAAATGATAGTAAAAGTGGCTGGGCAGAGGTGTCATTGTACGTGCGTCATTATCGCTGGATTCGCGTTTGACGCCATCCCAGTAATATTGTAGCATTCCAATTTTCCATGGATATCGCACATAACAAGGCAGTTCTATACCCCCCAACTTCATGTCCTACTGACGCATGTCGCGGCGCTAAGTAATACTCGGCTGCAAGAGCCACCAGGACCCTACACGCGTCGAACGAGTGTTCTTTCTCCGTGGAAAACCGACGAAACGCCTTTTCATGTTTAGTTGTGCGTTTTGTGATCCCGATACAGGTATGGAAAACACGTCGCGTTGAGAATCACCTTATATTGCGGCGAAAGCTTGCAACCTGCAGGGTTTTTGCCTTGAGTAACTTCAAGCTGCGCGGTACTTTTAGAGAATTTCTCACCCATATCATCCATGACATTTGGGCTCTTCCTGCCTAATCGACAGGGCGTGGAATCATGCCCATCTTTTCATGCTGCCCGGACTCCTTCCCGTACATTTAATCCTACGGGTTTTGCTGCCATTGATCTCGCAACGAACAGCGTGCGACTAATTGTAGTCTTTTTAAGCGTGCTCCGAGCTGCCAGGGGTGTCGATGGACCAAAGGGTCCCTGTACTTTGCGCAATGGTATGATCATCATGATGCAAGCTCTCCGGTCCGGTGTCGAGTATCATTCGTTTGGCTGCTCGTGGTAGCAGTGCACAAGCCTCGCATTCAATCTGTGTATCTTACTCGACAAACGACTTCTCCGTCGTGTACGGCTCGTGACGTACTATCAGTGAATTCCAGTTTGAAATCGCGACAATGAAAAGTGGTTACATTAAGGTCTTAAATAGTACAACATTGTTGTGATAACTTATGATGGATACAAAGTGTGCATATATAACCATTAGAGACTTGTATACTAGAAATCCCAATAAGTCAGCCATCCATAGAACGAATTGATATGACAGAATAGTGAAAACGGACAAAACGGGCAGTGTGTTAATACGGTGATTCTGATCCAGACATCCGTAGCGAAAGGCGTGAAGTTGATGCCTCGTAAATCTCGATATCCGGCAACGGTACCGGGGAACTTGATCGAGGAATAAATGAATCTTCCGAGCCATCAGAGTCTGGCTTTGTCCAAATCCTTACGGAGCCATCGTGGCTACCCGTGGCAAGCATGGTAGAACCTTCGGCACGATTGCATGCCAAGCACGTCAGGTTGCCACCATAGGCTTCCGTTTGAATGTGATGTAAGAGCACGCCAGACTCTCGATCCCAGATATGAATGTTGCCGGCTAAGATAATCAGTCTTCATGTCAAAAAGGTACAATGTAAACCAACATTTTTCAAAGCTCAGAACCAACTCGCTGTTCTTCCCAGCGAAGTAACTGGGACCTGCGAAATGACCCGGAGATTTGGGTGTATAGGTTTGCCTGCAATACGAATATCGTTGATAAGATATAAAGATGACCAAGGAATAACCACATACGTTAAGCTAAGGCGCATCGCCGACCGGTCGGGTTCTCTATGCAACGACTCGACTTTCCAGAGCTGTGGAGACGCCTATGACAATCAACGGTCAACGATTTTTTAAACAAATATAGTGCCTTACCTTGCTCTCATAGCTGACTAATGCGAAGAGGCCACTACGTGGAGTAGAGGCTAGAGTTACGTGCCTGACGTTGTCGAGCACAGGGGTTAGGCTGCAAGGTTCGCTTGAGAACGTATCCTAATTGTGCAGCAATCCACCTACTTCTCAATTTGCCCTGTTTCCATATTGAAAACTGCGACAACTTAGCGGGACGGTTTGAGGGTAAATACACAACCATACCTGCAAGGCGTTTCTCTGGTCGTGATTTACTTGGTTGCAAGCCACTCGGAGACTCAAGCAAGGGACCAACTCCAAGCAGGTGTATGGAGTCTGGCGAGACGGCAACGTCTTGTAGTTTCATGCTTCCGAAATTATAACTGCCGAGGACCTTGAAACAACCAATGAGAACATTTTCAAGTTACTGTGCAAAAATATGTACATTGCCACCCAGGTCCTGTCATGTCACAGTCAATGAAGGTGTTCAAGATTTGAAAATGAATGCCCACCATTTTGACCACGATATTGCCTTCAACGGATATAAATGCTTCAAAGATTGGCTGAGTTATGTGAATATGATAAGTTCTCAATGCTTTACCTTGACTGTCAGGACACCATGCGATTGCCTGGACTGGCGTAGGACGATCGATCATGTTGCAGCTACCATCCTGCGATGATTCAAGTTAGTGCATGCATAAATAAGGTTGGTCACGTACCTCAGCAGACCACACTTTGATTCCTCGACTCAGCTTGGTTAATAGATGACTGCCCGACGATGACCTAAGGAAGAGTCATCAGACATGAGACGGAATGAAAATGCATGAGGACGTACCACGCGACTTGTCCTACAAAGTTTTGAGCAGGCGAATGCGCTATGATACGGTGTAATTCGAAAGGTTCCTGTCTGACGTGTCAGGTCTGATTTCAACGAATCCACGGTAATGGTACCTACCCCGACCCGAAGGACCGTGGTTGTCCTGTCCCAACTACATAGGACGCTATGTTAGCCCAGTATTATATGTGGTTTCATTGTGCTTCACCTTGATGTCGCCAAAAATTTGCCGTCAGGCGAAAATTGCAAATGCCGTACTAAAGCCTCGTGCGCCGCAAGGTCCTGAGTGACCTCAAGTGGCTTGAGTTCAGACATCAATGCCGTAACCCGCGACTTGAAGACTGCATGTCCAATTTCTTCAGCCGTTTCGTGTCGTCGTTCTCCAGGACCATAGGATAAATTTGATGAGGTCGTTTGTTGGCGATGAGAGGCACGAGTAGCAACGACTGCAGCGAAACCCAACTGTGACAGTGTCGGACGGTTCAAAATACTTGAAAATGCCTTGTCCCATAATTCTTTCGGTGATTTTGGCGAGTCAGTCGATCCAGATTCTGTGGATGATGTATTCCCTAAATTAGGCATCGACAAAGCCCTCGGCAGCTGTATAGGTCGTGGTTTCTTGATCTCTGTAGTGGCGCGGAAAAGGGGACTACCAATATTATCCATTGAAGCATCGTTTAGAGAAGGTGGATTTGCGTCTCCAGTGTTTTGCATATTTTGCCTGATATGAGTCGGCAAAAGATCGCCCGCCTTGGAACTGACGTGGCGTACATATGTAATACATTTATTGCATTGGTATTTTGTGAAGGTGAGGCCCGAAATAATTTGCTGAACCGGTGTAAGTTGTGTGATTTTGTTCTTCGTCTCAATGATAATGTCGCTTAACCATTTCTTTCCTTCATGTTGTTGGAACACCCAGCGTTCCGAGGCGAACCACGTCGACACCGCCACAAGACCAAATGATGTGAATGCAGTAAAAACGGAAGTTATCGTAGACGTGACATGATGCTATGTTTTACTTTAGTCATTTCAAGGAAGCAGCACATTTTGGATACATACCTGCCCAGATGAATACGTAAAGCAGCAGAGACCAATAGAGAAACATGCGTTTGAGATCACGAGGAATACAAGGGGGGATCGTTTGATCCATATGAGTACCCACCACGGAACGCGATGTCCTGGAGAACGGCTAAGAACTGTGAGCTAGAAAATTTCCTGATCGTTCAACACTTACTACATGGCTTGCTTCCACGTGAGCCCAAGCAAACTGTTGACAGCCGCGGCTATACTAAACACAAGCGATGCAAACCAGAAACCATTCACTGCATTCGCGGTGACAGACGAGAGGGACGCAAAAGAATATTGTAAACATGTTGCGGTGACAGCTGAGAGAAAGGTGGCAATTGTCGAGAGGTTAAGTAGATTCATTGCTCCATGCTTTTGAGCAAATCGGATTGCTGGTACACCTGTTGACGGGTGAACACACAAGTAGACAATGTCAACATAGGACCTTACCAACTTCGATGAACATTGAAAGCGCTGAAGTGATGTTGTTAATGTGCTCGCCCATTTCCGAAGACAACTCATGTAGATAGCGCTGAACAGCCGGATACCGGAATTGACCTTGTAATCCGAGGTGATTAAGTCGGATCGGAAGGCGTTAAGATGATGACTGACCTTTGTACTCGCGCAGGCAAGAAGACCAATACTACGCGAGGAAATTATGAACAAATTGGATCACAATAAGCAAACACTAACCTTGAGGTCACTTTCGAACGAGAGGATAGATAAATTAACAGCCTCATCTGTGAATTCGGGAAATTCATTTAAGCTATTGAGAAACGTTTTCACGTCCGATGCCAGTGCATCAAAATAATGGGGGAATTGTTCGATATCTAGCTTCTCGCTGATCATGGGCCTTGCAACGTGAGGGGGAGCCTTGTATTTGAATCTCTTCCATTTCTTTTTCCGTGCGTGGTGAAAGCCTGCATCCGGGACCGTTTCGTACTCCGAACGAAGAATCATGCGAGGAAAAAGTCTTGCAGCATTTTCATGATAGAGGTAAAGGAGCTGGGCTAGTCGCTCCCGCAAGTGAAAAGTTGATGAGAGAATCGCAACTGAGCTGCCCAGTTGGCGTGCGGAATTCGCAAAGTTCCGTAACTGCGAGACAATGTGAGCCTCGTGGCATGCACGCAGAAGGGATAACCCACCTCCCTATCAAGATTATTGATCCGTCTATCCGAATGAGGTTAAGCTGAAGGTAGATGATGCCAATACTCACTTTTGGAATTTACGGAAACCCTCTGCTCCTGCTGCTTGCAAATGCTCGTCCAGAGTTGCTGAATGATATCTAGTCAAATAATGTATATATTGGTATATCCATATACTTACGAACATTCCTTTCATCGTTATCTGAATTTTGGATATGGCCTGAGTGAATTATCCATGTAAATTAAATTCTCAACGATGAGGTCACATACTGGAGTTCTCTTCTGAATTTTGCTTCAGCAGAAGCTCAACGAGACTCATAATAGTTTCTCGGCGACTGGGTGAGGGTCTTGTTGAGGTGCTTCGTCGTCGTCGCGCTGACTCCGGAGCAAAGTCAGGATCAGCCATGACTGATCGTTTATGGAATAAAACCAGAACGGTTGAGCTGAGTCCGTGGGTAGGGCTCTTATATATGCCATGGATGCGATCGCTTTGAACCCTTTGACACGGTTCAGCTAATGTCCTGAACAAGTCCGTTCGCATAATGCAAAACGAGAAAGCTGCGCCGGAGTGAGGCGTAAATGGACGAATGCAGGACATGCACTTCCCGCCCATAAGAAACGTGCAAATGTCAATTGCATACATCAGCGATCATTACGCTGTTATGGTTCGGCCCTGAAGACACGAATGATCCTAGTAATCATGTGACCTGGCGTAGCGAAGGTCATTTCGGGTACAGTCTCGCGGTGACCATATTGGACCCTCGATTGACGTTAACCTTCCTGAAGGGCTCTCAGGAGTCATGTCCCCTCTGACATCTGTAGTGGGAAACACGCTTACGCATCTGCCACATTTCGACTTGATGAGTTATTACTCGGAATCTGGGTTTGGGGTTGGTAGTGGAAAACAAGGACCCAGCTGTATTTATGCTTGTTTGATCCCATCATTTGTCTGTTGGTGAGTCGCTTGCTTTCGTTTTTTTCTGAAATGGCTGATCATCTAGGCTCTGCATACCATGGCCACTTTGATTCGGACTAAATCAGATTCCGCAATTGGGGAGCAAAATCTCGCCGAAGTACCCGCACCTTTCCCAGTCAACGAGCTGCAGCGTATTCGGTCCACCAATCAACTGCCTGAATTTGAAGTTCACAGTGCAACAACGCAGGTCGACCCAGAAGCTGAGGGCGGCGCACGTTCGGAGACAGAGACGACCCAAACAGTCATTGTACGTCCACTGTTTCGGGGGCATTGCAACGATATACGAATGCTTTTCACAGCATGAACTCCTTCCCTCGATTGCATATGTTCAGCAATCATGTTTGATGACACTCAATAATCTTTTGTCCATCCCAGAAAACTGGAATCCAATTCTTCCAGACCGACTGCCAGGTTGTTCTCAAGGGACGAACCCGTTTTACAATGAACTCGATTCATCAAATGCTTTACAAACTCTCGTTGCTAATCTCCGCACCCAAGACTCACCACAAGAGATGATCGAGCATACCCTGCCTACCACCGACGCCGAACTTATCCACGAACTAAGTATGCGCGTTGAACGGGCCTCTCATTCCCTAGCACAGGGGGATGCTACCCTTGCAAGGGCACTGGTCTCCCTACTATCTCACTTTGATCGACTTTCAACGATAAGCACAGCCGCTTCCAAAAAAGAACAACAGTCATTGGCATCCCACTCATCGAACATGCGCTCCTTATCATCATCAGAATTATTCTCTCTCCTCGCTTGCCAACTGAATGATCTGCGATTCGAGCGGCTTTCGTCTCAACCCAGCATTCTTGGTCCAGGTGCTCCACCCGTGTTGGTTGTTGAGGCAGCTCTATTGTGGTCACGCATTGATGATGAACTGGAAATGGTTTTTTCATTGTGTAGAGAGCGTGCTGAGGATATTTTTCGATCGCCGCTCGATGGTGTTCTACCTCCGCAGTATGACTTCGGTTCAGACGGCATCGAAGCCCCGCCAGACTACGAAGACGAGCTCCGGTGGTCGCTGGACGACACGAAAAGCAGGGACTCTTCTTTTTTTCTGGCTTCGAAATCTTTGGACGAGAAGACGCGAATTGACCTCGAAAATGTCACAATGGCTATAGATAGACTTTACCAAGTTGCTCCGCAGCTACATAATCAGCGCGTGGAGCTCAAATCCACAAAGCTCGCGGAAATGGAACGAGCGCGTCAGCAAGGTTCATCGGTTCATGCAACACTCCGGGGAGACAAGCCGGATGTCAGAGAATTGGAAAATATCCTTGACTTGATCGGCAAAGCATCCGAGCGCTCATTAAAGGATCAGTCGTTCGTTCTGGAAGGAGGGATGCAGAAAAGGCTTGAAAAGGCCAAGCAACGCGAACAGCAGCAGGTAAGCTTTCTACTTGTAGCAGATCCTCGCGGTATTCATTGTCGAACAGCGTGAAGCGTTCGTAGCAGAGCTCGTCCGGCATTCTGGATCAGGAAGGTTGCACTCGCAGGACGCCGTGTACCATCCAAGAGACCCGTATGCACTATTGACTTTGCCCGAGTTTATTCGAGAGCCGGCCCCCTCGGAGGCGCTCAGAAAGGAAGCCAATAGATTGAGTGAGCCAGTGCAAGGCAGGAATAGCCCACCGCAGGAAATTAAGGAAACGAAAGTAGTGAAAGATAGTCGGAAAAGGAGCATGTCTGCTCCTCATTTGCCATGGCTCAGATCGGGGTCCAGATCACCAGCTTCCGGCTCACAGTCTCCCAAGCCTAAAACGTCAAACACGGATTCATCAGGTTCGTATTCATCCCTTTAGTAGAACCAAAATTGATGGCGTGTTGTAGCGGAGTTGGACATTGCCTACGTAGCGGAGAATCACGACAATCTTCGGCACATAATAGTTTTCCTTCAAGTGACTGGTCATACGCCTGGCGTCGACGTGGATCTGGATGTTCCCGCTTCATTAGGCTCAATGGATGGTGGTGAAAGTTTCATTGTGAAGAGCGGTCCGCATATGTGTGGCCCTCAGCCCCTTCCTGGGCGCGTTCTTCCGGGAAAGAAGCAGGCGAGGATGCAAAACGACTACTATGAGGTTAAACTGCCTACGCTTCTGTCGCCAGCGTTTCCGGCTCTGGATGAAACCCCTCTCCTTGACGCGTCACAACTGCAGTCGCTAAATCCCTCATCTTTCGTCTGCTCCTCTTGTTCACTGCCCGTAATACAATCATCCGATATTGTCGATTATAGGGACTTGCCTTCAGAGCACTGGCAGGAACTTGTTGATGCATGGATGTGTCATCCGGATCAAAAACTTCATGATCATGTTGCAAAGCACGGCATGGGCTTCTGGCCCCAAGAGCGCCAGGCTCTAGTAGGAGGAAGCTACATCCTTTTCGGAGACACGTGCCTTTCAAAGGACAATCTGTATATTGCCGAAGAGATGAAGGTGCGCAATAATCAATTGCTGTATTCTGTTTCTTGGACGATTAAGAAGACCGGCATTGGATACTTACCAATGGCTGTTGCTACTCCTCTCGGGACAACGTCATCAGTGTTGGGGCTTCTAGAGCCCTAAGGGTTTAGTGAGGTCCCGATTACTGATAGACGTAACCCATTGTGAGAAGTGACGGTTCACCGGTTGATACACCACGTCCTATATCAAATACCCCCGATAAACAACTCTCGCGTTTCAAGTTCAACGTCGCGGGAGCTACCACGGAGGAAACACTGCAGCTATTTCCATCCCGTCTTTCACATCTATTTATTACCTTTCAAAGATGCTAATTTAATTAATACCAGCGAGGTGAATTATGGCGCCTTGTTCGCTGCCTATGTGGTGCTGTCATTGGCCGCTGTCAGGGAAATCAACAGGGAAATGAGGAAAACCCGCCTACTGTCTATAGAATTCTCAAGTACGCAATTCGACCAATTAGTTCTACGTCCGAGTAAGCCAAGTCAGTTGTTGTATCTCAATGTATTGATTTGTTCCAGCCCACCTAGAATATCACTTTCAGCGTTTGTGGTCGGAGACATGAATGAATTTGTACAGGCACATGCCACTTACCGGTTTGTGATCTTGGACGAGGAAGACGAGCGCCCTCGTATGCTGGTCAGCACATGACACTACACAGCTATTCTGCTCAGCTCACCATAGCCTAGTTGTGGATGTTTAAACCAAGCATTCGCCTCGCATATAACATGCGGCTGCCCCGTGCAAGCCCTAAAAATGCATCGATACACGCTGCAAAGGTGCTGTACAAGCTTTTCGGGCCGTCGGAGGGCCCGATTGACTTGAATAGGCATGCCCGTTAAAATGTTACTTTGCTGATCGCTGATTTTGAAAATTCAGCGTATTGAACAAATACCCGGGATTCCCTCAAGCAGAGTATCTCTACTATCCAATGAGTATATGCCGCCAGATCGCAAGCCTTCTGAGGGAAAGTAATCGGGCTTATCCAGAGAGCTTACGCATCATGACTGGTTTGGAGGTTGGCTGGTTACGTCGGGCTTGATGTTGCTATATCTTCACATTATTCTGTAAAGTGCCGTGGAACTCATTGTGATTATTTCTATGTTTATCGTGCTTGCTATTTGCCCGCTTAGCACTTGTTTAGTCGTCGTTTCTTTAGTTTCACAGTGACTTCGTGAAAGCATCGCAATCAGTAAGCCACAAACACAACAATTTCAATCATTGCTCGAATCAAACTTGAAGCCATATGGGATCATTCAGATTTGAATGATGGAGATGGATAGGCGACGAACGTGATGACCGTCCATATGATTAGGGGCCTGCACAACAATAACACTAAGATGTTTGCGTTTTGACGTCAAGGCAACTCCTATAACAATTTCCTTCTTGGTGCGACAAAGGGAAGTGCTCTCTTGACTCGGAGAATAACGGCCTTCGAAACCCACACCCTCGATAAGAGAGGCGATTACGAGATCATGAGAATTGCGACATGAAGCAATTATTCCTTTTTGTAACAAAGACCGAGGACGATGAGAACGGGAAATGCATATGCAGGGTCACGGAGGAGGCTAATGGTATTGTACCTTCATTTCTGGTGAGAATGCGAGACGAATATGATGATAGCGGCCGATACTACGCGTCGGTAGAGAAGGCATATTGAGGAAAAAAGCGGAGATCCTTGCAGGTCCAGATTCTAAGACCGAGCTTAACCTTGAGTGGAGTAACCGTTCCCGTTGCATGTGAACTTTGAGAGATATGCATTACTCCTGCTCGGGCGGCAGACCTCGGGGATTGGGAAACGTCAGGAGCCACCAGCTACAAGGAACCTCATACGACCCACACAAGAGAACATGATGACCGAGTGACTCCATTCATGTCCTTTTCAGCGTATTATTACGTGGCTCGGGGATCATGGAATAAACTGGGTCTCGATAGATAGATAGAAAATGAAAGAACGTTTCGCTATGTAAAATTGGCAAGGCCGAGAGGGCCCTTCTGCGGGAATGAAGTCAAATGTGAAATGGAGCCGTCAAACGCAATCGCAGCAACTTACTTGTGACTCAATGCCGATCTTGGATGGAATTGCAGGTAAGACAGACGGTTTTATCGAGCGCATCGAGATTCCACCATTGTACAATCTGTCAAGTGCGTAAGGGACAAGCAGGTCAGAGCGAGAGGAGAGTCCTTTGTCCGATTTTTACGCGATAAACCTCCCTGATCCATGTTTAGCTGACAGAGTCCTGGGGGTGTTTCTATTCAGGTTCATAGGGTGTCCAGCAGACATATCCGTTACTTTCGTATCTGTATCTGTATTAGTAGTGACAGTCACGTCACAGACTTATACGACTATGCGATACCCAACCCCTACAGCTGTGCTGTTGCTACTTCCACTTACCGTGCTTTCCTGCGAAAAAGAATGTCGAACAGGCATTGCGCAAGCCTACGCCAGTAATTATTCATATCCAGTTCACCAAGTCATGTCATCCATCGTGAGTCGGTCGCCTCCTGGATACGGCCCTGCCCTAGCTATATGCGCGCGTAGGCAAATGATATGGCTTCAGCACTACTTCCACAACAAGACTACCCACTAACTAAAACACCGATGGAATATGTGGTTACATATCTTGTCAATTTCCACAAGGATGCGCCGCTTGCTATACAAACTGCTATCTTCAACAAGTTTCATGGAAAGTGTCAACAGGACGAGTATGCTCCAAATGGCACTGTCAGCAAGAACGTTGAACCGCCCGGCTGTCCTAATCCTGACTGTCCTGTTGTATGCGGAACGCCTGGGTCTTTATGTCACTATCTTGAGCTTGTGACACGAATCGTCTTCAAGGCAACCACCGATCTGATGCGAGCTATGGCAGCACCTGAATCTGATACCTACAAAGAAGTTGAAAAGGCAGTGGGCGGTGGGGCGAAGAGCTGCCAAGAGTTGAGAAAACTGTTTGACACGATACCGGATAGGATGCAGAAGCAATGCGATGGGGAGGGACAGAGAGGAGGAATTGAGGAGTGCCGGTGGGCGCAGGCGATGAAAGAGTACATACTGAGCTTTCCGTAGTGTGTGGCATGAGCGTGTGAAAGCATCAGAACGTTCACGTCTTTTGCACTTCCAACTTGTCTTTCAGTCTTTCCGTCCTCCTCCTTCCATCGCAATGTCCCAGACAGGTACCTCCTCATCATCAACGTACGTTTACTCGCCTCCTCCCTCCTTTCTCTCTCACATTCATCCAGGCCTTCAACTGACAACTGGAAAGCGGGTCTCCGCCCACCCCCAAAAGACCTTCGCCCTCAGACAGAGGATGTCACCGCAACAAAGGGCCTGGAATTCGAAGATATGTATCTGCGCCGAGAACTCCTCATGGGTATCTTTGAGGCTGGTTTCGAGAAGCCCTCCCCCATCCAAGAAGAAGCCATCCCAATCGCTCTCACCAAACGTGATATCCTTGCCCGAGCCAAAAATGGCACCGGAAAAACAGCAGCCTTCGTCATCCCTGCTTTGCAGCAGATAGACGTCAACAAGAGCAAAATACAGGCTCTTCTCCTCGTCCCTACTCGTGAGCTCGCTCTGCAGACATCCCAAGTGTGTAAAACGCTAGGAAAACACATGGGGGTTCAAGTCATGGTAACTACGGGTGGCACAACACTTAAAGACGACATTCTTCGCTTATCAGAAACAGTGCATATACTCGTCGGGACCCCAGGACGCATATTGGACCTTGCTGGCAAAAACGTAGCCGACCTCTCTGAATGCCCCGTTTTCGTGATGGACGAGGCAGACAAATTACTTTCTCCCGAATTCGCTCCGGTTATGGAGCAACTACTCTCGTATCTGCCTGAAGATAGGCAGGTTATGCTTTTTAGTGCAACATTCCCCATGATCGTGAAAGATTTCAAGGTGGATATTTTTCTCATTTCACATCGTACCACTTGAAGACAATGGCAAATACAGGATAAGCACATGAAGTCTCCTTATGAAATCAACCTCATGGAAGAACTCACCCTTCGTGGCGTCACGCAGTACTACGCATATGTTGAGGAGCGGCAAAAAGTCCACTGCCTGAACACCCTCTTCTCCAAGGTGCGCTATCAATACTACCGAGCTTCTAAATCTGTTGAATTTTATTTCCATTTTCTAGTTGCAAATAAATCAATCAATCATCTTTTGTAATTCTACTCAACGTGTAGAGCTCCTAGCCAAAAAGGTGACGGAGCTTGGATACTCATGCTTTTACTCGCACGCAAAGATGTTGCAATCCCACCGCAATCGTGTGTTCCATGATTTCCGAAATGGTGTATGCCGCAATCTCGTCTGCTCTGATCTGCTTACGCGAGGCATCGATATACAAGCCGTCAACGTTGTCATCAACTTTGACTTTCCCAAGAACAGTGAAACATACCTGCACCGCATTGGTCGTTCGGGACGGTTCGGCCATTTAGGCCTTGCCATCAACCTTGTGACCTACGAGGATCGGTTCAATTTATATAGAATTGAACAAGAACTCGGCACAGAAATTCAGCCCATTCCGCAAAATATTGATCGGAACCTCTATGTTGCGCCCAGCGTGTCCGAGGAACCGCCACAGAGGCCAAACCAGGCACAGCAGCAGCAACAACAATCGAGAAGTCAAGGACAAACTCCGTCCATCAAGAACGGACCAGCAACGTACGCCAGTAACGGAGCTCAGCAAATTCGGCCGAACGGCATTGCAACCCAGGCACGAGGCACGCCTATATACCGTGGCGGGGTTCCCGTCGGCCGTTGAGCGTTCGGAGTTGGCCGTACCAATTGCAGCAACAGGTGCAAGCCTGATCCATATTATATTCGACGCAAGCAGTTCATGAGCAGGGCCGCCTAATCATTACTCCATCACAAACATTAATCATCTTTCTCCACCTTCGACCCTGTAACGAGCCATCTCGGTGTACAATTCCCTCGTTCTGGTTCTCTATGCTGATACATATCTCACATCTTGCGAAGGCTACGTTATTGTTGCCTCTCCGACTTTGAATTGGTAAATGCCTGCTCTGTTGTTTTTGTCGAGTGTAGATGGACGGTTAGTTCTGGTGACTGCGATTGAGGAGAGAGGAGTTGTGGGATCATTGAGTAGTTGTCTGCTTGTCACGCGTAGATTGACTACAAACATGACTTCTCTGCGAAATGTCTGATACAGGCAGGCATGTCCCAAGACGACCAGGATAGGCTGCCACTCCATGCTCTTCAGTCTCGCAGGCGCTCACCTTCGCCAGAACGCACTGCGTACAAGCCAAGACATGCTTCAACCAAGTGCTTTCACTACCGCCTTAGGCTCCGCAGCTTCTCACTGTTCATCAAATACCTCGTTCCCATTCTCCTCTTTTGTCTAATTTACGGTCTGTATCTATACGAGCCACACTTGGAACTCGCGTTCTACTCGCGCAAATGGGCGACGGAGGAAATCGAGTCGATTGGGCGTCTCGCAGGGTGCTTTGACGCACAACGCGTGAGCACGCTGTACAACGTGTCCGACGCCGTCTATGGACCAAAACGGAACGAGGTGCAGGCAGGGATGATGATGCGCTTTGGGCTGGACTGCTACGACTTTGCGGGGACGGTCAAGGCGACCGCGCACGATGCGCGTCCGCCCCTGGGCACGCCTGGTACGCCGTGGGAGGAGCGCGTTGTGTTCCATGCCTACTGGAGGGCAGACCTGCGAGCGTTCGGGCCGAGACAGGAGTGGATGCTCAAGTCGTTCTTCGCCACGCAGGATATGGACCGGACGAAGCTCGTGTTGTGGTCGAATGGGGACCTGACGGGAAACGAGATCTTGCGGTCGTATCTGGTGAAGCACCCTGCCCAGTTCGAGATGGGTATTGTCGATGTCCCGTCGCTGGCACGCGGAACGGTCTTGGAGAAAAGTGCACTTTTGAATATGAATGATCAAAAGGCGTGGATCGATGGGGATCTCATTCGGCTCTTATTGTTGTGGAATTACGGAGGGGTATGGGTGGATATGGATTCATTATTGACAAGAGACCTGGAGCCGCTGCTGGAGCACGAATTTGTTACCCAATGGGATTGTTATGGTGGGTTAATAACGACCAACTTGTGGTGTTCTGGTGATCCTGATATCCTGATATATATTATTATTTTTTTTCCATCAGACAAGAAGTATACCGCACTCAATGGCGCACTCATGAGATTCCGGAAACATTCGCCATACCTGTGTGAAGCTTTTCATGTTATGAAAAACTCTCCGCCGCCGCGATCTGGCACCACTGACTGGGGTTCTACACTCTATCTAAAGTTATGGCGGCGGCTCGTTGCAGGGGGCGTTCCGCCATTCAAAATTCTTCCATTCTGCTTTAACGACGGACGTTCGTGCCGGTTAGACAACCGCATTCCCGACCCTTTTGTGCCTGATCACAAGTCGGGCAAGTGGACTATGGGACTTGGATTCGAAAAGGGGGGTGGACTAGATCAGGTGCTACACAAAGTCTTTGGAGTCCATCTGCACAACCAATGGGAAAAGGAGTTTCCCGCAGGTGGATGGGTTGACAGGTTGCTGTTAAAGCGGTTTGACGCTAGTCTAGACTAGACAAGACACGTATTCGACTGACCGCACTAATGCAACGATACTGATATGTGGGGTAGATAATCTCATTTGCGAACCTAGGTAAAGAACTTTTTGTGTGTCGTGTGCTTTTGATATATCCTATTGGGGTGGTTACTACACGGCGCGCAGCAAAGGGTCTCATGTGCGCTAGCAATATAACACTTCACGTCCCTAGTTAAACTAATGTAGCTGGTGTTAGCAATCATCAAAGAGGAGGCATTCTCCGGACAACCTTTCCTTCATTCTTGGCGTGCGCCTTGAGTTTCTCCAGCAAGGCAGAGTTTGCCCAGCGTGCGGGCGGAGTCCTCTTGCCGGTCGACCAATAATAGATGTCCCAGTCAGGTTCGTCCAGCAGCTGATCACATTCAATCAGTCCAAAATGACCTGCAAGAATTCACGACGTGACACTTACCCTGTCGTACTCATTCAGCTCCCTCTCATTCATATTATCCAGCTGCTCCTTCGCGAACGTGCTCAGCAGCAGGTCTGACTCCAGCGTCCCCCGCTTTCGGGACTGGTACACTAGTCTGGCGCGCATGGTCTCGACCGTCTCGTTGGGCCTCTCGATGCGCATGGCAGGCGGCATATCGAGGGGTGACTGTGTGGACGCGAGATGCTCGGGCGTGTTGGGCAGCAGCCAAGGGTCCTTGCCTACTGCAGGCGTCGTGGAGATGGGTCGTGTGCAGGTATAGCGAGTCGTGGTATTGGGTGGGCTGAGGGTTTTTGCAGCAGCAGCCTGATACAGACATCGCTGGGTTGAAGCCGATCTGAGGGCTGCGTGCATGTCGATTTGTGGTGTGTGCAAAGCTCGACCGACTTGTGATTTCACGTGATCGCGCCGTTCATATGGGGTGTGTTTCATGTTGTAGGTTGCTTTTCACACCTTGTCCAGAGACTGGTCTACTGCGAGCACTCTTCATTATCAATAAACTTTACAGTACACATTGAATCAAGGAATCAAGTCGTGGACCTGTCGATGTCAACCGGCTATCAAGAAGGCGGGCTTGCTTTCTTGTCCGCAAGATCGGCGACCGCTTGGGTCGTGCTCAGACGCCTATCAGGAAGGGACGTTTGTTGGAATACTCTGTATATGCGCAAAATAAGCACCAGCCTCAGGCTTATTTGGCATCTCCACGCTGCTCGTACAGCTCCGTTTTCCTTTTTCTCGTAATATTCTGCTTGACCACGTAGAATGCCATGCCAAACACGACAAGTGCCCCTGCAAAGGCGGCGGTCTATACAGCGATGAGAGCGATGAGAAACCGAGGACAGAGGGACTCGCCTACCAGTCTTTGGGGGTTATTGAAGTGGATGCGCCGACCCATTTTAGCTGCGTTGGTGTCTGATCACAGGTTGACCCGTTACGCGTTTCTCACGCAGGAGCCGAAAAACTCAAGCTTGAGCTTGCACCACGACCAGTTAGCAGTTGCTACTTATTCGAGGCCTGATTCCAACAAGTGGCGCCCATTCTAGCACGTCTCATCCCCGCTGACATTTAGACTTCAGGAGCAACGCGTCAAACCTATGCGATTGCTGTACTCGGCGTTAGAAGGATTTTCCTCGTGTCCCAAGTTTGCTATCACGCTTGTGCAACTATCATCCCAGTTTAGGTTAGTCGCCGACATCTGTCCTCGCTTTAACGTACTAACGAATCATTCAGAATCCCTTCTATACGCGCACCAATCGATGGATCGATAACATATTTTGTCCCTGCACTGATCAAGAATAGACTTGTGCTGTACTTTCGATGTCATCGGAGCTACTCTTTTCTAATCTGCAACCTGTTTTACCAGGACCGGAAGTTGTAAAAGAAGGCGAACGGGTGCACGCAGCATCCACGAGGACACTGGACCACCTGGTCGTTGAGGCACTTGAGTTGAAGCTTCCATCTGGAGCAGTCTTTTCTGGTGCATTCCAAGAAGCAAACTTACATTCCCAACGTGTTGTGAACCTAGGTTAGTGTTAGAACAGGTTCTTAGACTGCTCCTATTTTTGCGCAATGATCCATGTATTAATCATCCACATAGCTCGCCATGTATTGTCGCGGTCTGACTTGATTGAGATCATCAACTTTGAGCTAGTTCAATCGCCCATTAAGCACCCGGCGGTTATTATACTACCGTAAGATTGGATCTAATAGTACATTCAGGTTCAGTGCCATTGATCTATTTCCTTCAGGGTACGCCGGAGGGACCCGGTGGACCTTGAAGCTTGAACGTGTGGGTCTTCTTGGATTTCCTGGACCGTTCTTTTGCAGTAGTCGAAAATTTTGACTTGAAATGTTCTTAATAGACATGTGGTTGAGTGCGATGGCTTCTCTGGTGGATACTGAAGCGAAAAACTTTGCGCCACCGCCAAGGCGCTATACATACCACCGCAGCGGCGGCCGCAGAGAAGTCTTGCAGGTTACCAAATGCGCGAGAAGGGTTCGTGCGTGGACTTAAGGTTATAACTAGCCATCGGCTGGAGCACTGACCCGACATGGTGCTTTCGATCAAGGCGTCAAGTTGGCGTTTGGGGATCCTATTTGGGAGGAGGCCCCGCAAGGGTCTCCGCGGCTCGACTCTACCGTGTTTACTGTCAGCAATACTGCTAAACTTTTTTTTTTTTTTTTTTTTCATAGTTCGCAAGACCATTCTTTCCTGAGGCCATGAAGCCAGTTTCCACGTCGCGAAAGAAGATGGACATGCAATCAATCAAGTTACGGCAGGTCTCATGTCAAGGTTTGTTAGCGTGTTATCCCTTTTACATTAAATTGAGTTGACAAAGCAGACGGGGGGAATGGCGGTAATGGCAGAGTCGCCGATGTGTTGTTGTAGCAAATGGCCGAAAGGGGGAAGAGAGAACCCGTGGTTGGGGCGCCAGTCGGATCTGCGCCCTGCAGTGAATATTATATGTTGTGGCAGCAGCCGATCTTGTCAAAATAGCAGCGATCAGCGGGCCTTCCGCGGAGAATCGGGCGGAGTATGAAACAAGCGGCAAAGGCGGCAGCAAAGGCGTGGTCGGAGATTGAGACCAAGGAAGCCGGAGGGGCGGGCTGTGTTCTTCCAGTCTACCCCGATTTATATCGTTCCTGCCGCCAGTTTCTATATAAACCATGGCTCTTCGCTCCTCCATCCCTCTAAATTATGCCTGCCGTCGTCAACAACTTCACTCGAATCTGGGAACCCCGCGTCCACTGGGACCTCTATAGCCAATGCGGAATATGGGATGTAAAAGGCAAATATGTCAACATTTGGGAATGCATCCGTCCTCGTATGTCGCGTCACCTCCTAAATCCTCTGTTCTCCCCGCTGACGGCCAAAAGACGAGTCTACCTCGCATACACAGGTACATGCTCTTTCTTTCCCAAGTTGTACGCGCAGCCACGCTTAGCTGCCTCTTCTCGTCTAGCCACCCAATGCCCAATACTGGAGATACGTGACACGCCGGTGAAACGAACGAACATGTGTTGTGTTACCAACGACCCTCACTTGGATCTTTGCATCTTCATTCTCATCATTGCATTAACTGCATTCTATTTATTCTGTGGCCGTGGATAAGGCCCAGAGTACTCCTTTGCCGTACGGTCAAGACAAGGGAGGCGGATGAAGAAGTATACTACATGGATGATGCGACCCGACGTCGATATCCTTGTTATCTGTATAGTTAATACTCAGTGGCTTTGTATAACACATTTGCTTTCTCTCTCTCCCTCTCTCTCGCGCCCGCGTGCAGTCATTGGCATACTTACCCCCGTTACCGTTGAGCAACGTGCAAGTACGGCAACACTACCCTATTTATTTTTTTGGGGGGAGCCACAGCAAGGGCGCAGAGTGGCCGGTCTAACTTCAATAGATTCTAATGGCTGTCAGCTAACCCGTGATGGGCTTTTTTGACAACTAATTCATTCACGCGTGATATAGTTTGCACCCCCGTTTCCGCTGACAGACGCTCCAGCTGCGCGCGCACGTAAGCTGTGTGCCACCAGCCCGACCTTGGCGTATCATAAATCATCCTCATGTCCTCCCCGTTCTTGCACGTTTAACAAGCAACCCTGCCCGCCTCCTCGTCTTGGAAACGGGGGGGTTGGTATCAGCATAAGCCGCTCGTACCGGCGTAGATTATTCGGGGGCATTTTTTTTCATTCATTTCAGAGCTAGTTCAGTCGGTTATAAAAGATTGACAAGAATTCTATTTGCGAAATTTTTTGCGACGAACGTGCCATGTACATGTTCATGCGTCAAATTCTGTGTCTACAGTATGTCCGTCCTAGAAGCTGATGCCATCCATCCATCACGGAAAGTTAGACAAAGCCTCTCTTGCGAAGCAACGAGCAGAAATACGAGGGTTGTTGCAAGTATCGCATTGTCACGTTTGTTCGACGTCGGAACATGGTTCACCATGAAACCCTGACCTTTCCCCGGTAGTAGACAATAAGTGGCGTTATCATACTAATCGTCTTTATCACGCACGCTCTACACGCAGTTCCTGGAGGTGGTTAACGAACACCGATCTTGACCGTGATTTGTCTATTTCTGGCGCAGGTTCCAAACGGACTTTAACCAGCTACTTGGCGCGATAAACGCGTTGGTGATTAAGCTGCATGTCGCCACTCCAGAGATAACGGGAAGGTCTCAGTTACATTCGCGGAGATGGAATTTTTCTGGTCAAGTGGCTCCATTCCATTGATTTGAATTGAGTACACAATGCCATGCAATGACATCAAAACTGTGGAGGAAAGGTTATATGACGACAGACCCGCAGCTGCACGCACACATCCAAATCACCATGTTCAAACCGTCCCCTTTTTTGCGACAGACTGCCGGCGGAACGACGTCAGGCAAAGGCTTTTTCAGGAACCCCAACAGCAATATGGTGAGTCTAACTATGCTGGACGTACCATTCCCTTATGGGGCCTAGTGGATGGGAGCCGCAGCCTTGGTTGTGATAACCGGTCTCGTGTACTGGGCAGGTTATGCTGCAGAGGATAAGAGACTACAGAAACGAGAGGCGGCGAAAGGTGAGAAGAAATCCTCGTGGTGGCCATGACGGTGACGCATGTTCTGTTAGCTTCCACAAAGTAAGGTGGAGACGAGAGAAAGCAAACGTGCTCGAGCATATGCTTGAGTAGCCTGCCATGTCATTTGTGACGTCAGTAGTACCTTTAACACCAAATTCAACAGAGAAATGTGTGCTGGGTATGTGATCAACAAGCGTGACGTCAAACAGACAGGTGCACTTCATCAATAAGATGATTATTCTGGAATAAAGCCACGTCAACGCCAAAACAAGGGTGCTGGGACGAGATAGCAATCGTTTCAGATGACGCCCGGCATACATATTGCATAGAGTTTACTGTTTGGATTAGCGTACTTCACTTAAGAAACAGTAATCATCTCGACATCATTACATTTATCTCGTTTAATTCTTGATTGATCCAATATGTAAGATATAATCGACGAGTTCTCGTCACATCTACATTGTTCTTTCAGGACTGTTGCCACGCATTCAGATTGGGCACTTACAATCTCGATATTGATTGTTCCGTGTCGCCAAGCACCTTCTGGAGGACCCTAAAGACACTTGCAAACTCGCCGGATCGATCTTTCAAATATCGGCCATGTGCCATTAACAGCGTATTCGCCCAGAGCAGATCAAACTCCAAATGCGGACTTCGTTCCAAATGTTCACCTATGGAGCGCAGTAACTGCGGCACGTACAAGACAGGGACTTGCCGTGCAATGAGTTGAATATCACCATGAGGGATGGCCTCATATACACGTTGAATGAGGGGCTTCTCATTCAGTCGGAATGCCATGATCAAGGCCTTGAGATACTCTTTTGAATTCAGGACAGCCGAAACGGATTGGGGTGTGAGGTCAATGGTCAAGTCAAACGGATCAAACGTGACCGTCTCATCGAGAGAGTAAATCAAAAGACCTTCTGTGGATGCAGCCGCCCAAGCATGTCCCGTCGGGGAAAAACGGATACACTTCGTCCTTGCCTCTTGCCGATACCGCCGCTTGGACATGTCAAGAGCACCTCTACTAGCGCCCGGCAAACTCGTGTCTAGCCGATCTTCGAGATCGCTTTCTTCCCCGCGCGTATCAATGAGGTCAACGTTAATCCCTGCCTCATTCACTTTTCTACTGTCAAGAAACTCCTCGGTCCCGTCCAGGGAAAGATTCTGTGAGATCTGGAATTTCTTCACCATAACACCCTCGCCTTCGCGTACGTCGTAAAGCACGACATATTTGCTGTTCCCACCAGCCAGCAGGCATCGACCATCAGCGGTATAGGCGAGGCTGTTGTATGACTTTCCTGAGCTGCTGTTCGCTGCCGAAACACGATCATCAATCTTTCGACCTCCGGAAATGTCTTTTCTCCCTTCAATTAAGTTCGTCTGCTTGCCTTCGTCGATGTCGAAAAAGGTGATTTGCCCATCTAGCGTCGAAACGGCGAGCTCATTTCCATCTGGCCGGAATACAAGAGCAAGGACGTCGGAGGACAAGGCAAATGGTTCAACAGCTCGCGTACGACTGAAAACATTCCAGACGCGAACTGTCTTATCCCATGATCCGCTGACCAATTGATTGTTCCCAGATGGAGAGAAGGCAAGTGAAGACACGGGTCCCTCGTGGCCAGCTAGGACATCAAGAAGCTTTCCTGTCTGAACAGACCATAGGAACACCTCGAATGAGTCAGTCGAGCCCGCAGCAATGACTTCGCCCGACGGATCTACCGTGAGGCACGAGAACTGCACGGGTGAAGGTGATGTGAACGTGCGAAAGTTGCGATAGCGTATTAGGTCGTATGCACGAACAGTGCCATCAAGCGAGGCTGAAAAGAGCACATTTCCTTGTTTTGCGAAATGAACCGCGGATATAGGGGCGCTATGTTCCGTGAATGTTATGAAGCAAAAGCCACTATGTGTAGACCACACTTTGACTTTCCCATCATCACCTCCGCTGGCAATCGTCTGTCCGTCGGGAGCATATGAAAGCGTGTTCACATCAAAGTAATGTCCTTGTTGCTTTAAGATGTATGACTCTGATTGCCACTCCCATACCAGTAGTTGTCCAAGTTTCTTTGCGCCAAAAGCGAGCCATTCTCCAGAAGCATTGATTGCCACTGAGGAAATCTTTTCTTGAGATATGCTGAGGGTATGAATGTTGGTAAAGTCAGGCATCTCCCAGATGCCGAAAATACCAGTGGAGAAGCCCACAATGAGAAGGTTGGATCCAGGATGAAATGTCGTGCACACAACTCGCGTATTAGCTTGATTGAAATAACGACGTTTGTGAACCCCCCATCGCGTGTTGATAATGGTGTTTGCATTGTCGTGCGTGATTCCATTGGACGTTGACGCCACGGGACCCTCATCATCACTCATAGCTTCATCTGACTCGTTTGTTTCCACCTCTTTCGCCTTCCACGTGAACACAGCACCATCCCTGCTGACAGTATATATCTGGTCTGGTTAGAATCACGCATCTATGATTACCAGATTTATGAACGCACAGTGGAGGTGTCAACCGAAAAATATGCACCGATAACAGCGTTTCTATGACCGGCAAACGTTTTTGGTCGAAAACCTTCAACGGGGTTTAGTGTGAACAGGCGCGCTGTCATGTCGCGCGATGTTGTAATAAAACACCTGCAAAATGCGGTCAAATCCAGGATCCTATGTTTGGAGAAGGACACTAACTTTGAGTCCGGTGACCATTGAATGCTCAGTACTTCATCGTGGTGACTAGTATACGTCCGGTGCAGAACAAAGGGGGCAAACTCGCGTACAAGGTGGTTTGGAGTACGCCAGACTTGGATATGGGAGCCATGCGTCACGGCGATAAACCTAAGAAATAATTAAAGACTCGTACGTGTGTGGAAAGGAAGCCTTTGCTCACTTCCCATCCGGGGAGAACTTGATATCCTTCACTGGCTTGTGGAAATTGAAATGGTGAAGCACCACGGCTCTTTTAAAGTTGACAAGCAACGCACGCCCATCTGCGAACTCTCGTCAGAATCACAACGTTTATCGCAGCATGTATGCAGCCCATACCTTCGTCCACTGAAATAAGTACGTTTGAATCCGGGCTGAGCGCAATAGCGGATATGTTTTTTCGATTTTCAAATGCAAATGTGAATGATTTGTTGCTTTTGAACGATAAAAATGAGTAGGGCGTGATACGGCAGATTTACGCAGATACACACTTGACCAGATCGAAGACAGAGACGCGGTTCCCAACTGGGCTCAGAAGGGAGTTTCCATCAGCAGAAAAAATGATATTCCCTTGCTTATACACTGTCCCACATAGATTGGAGAACTTTGAACGCGTCAGAGACCGGAGCTGTATCTGGAGACGAATGCACCTTGTAGTTTGCCTTCATTTCATTTTTTCTCGGTGGCTGTGTACTATGTATAATAATAAAAATTCTAATTATCTTATCGGTACTATCATCTTCCGTGCTAAACTCATTTCACTACCTGCCACCGTCGTCTTCACACCCAACATATTTTCGTTGACTATATTTAACATGTGGATAATAAGCGGAGATTCTCCATCGACAAGAATAATGACCTACAGTCTCCTGCCAGTAGATCGTCAACTATAGCCCGACTCCCCGATGTGATGTATTTTGCAGATATACCTCTCGCAAGAAGAGGTTGCGCCAGCATCTGCTTTAGTTGGGCTTTCAACGCAGCTGTTTTCGCATACTGAGCTTTGGCTGTCTTCGATGAAGACTTCTGATCATCCAGATCACTTTGAACATGAATGAGGATCAAACAAGTTGAAGCGGAGCATGTACACATACCTAGCATCATCGGAATCTAGTTCCACACCTAGCGCATCGGCGGCCTCCTTCATCCAGCGTCGGTCATGGTTGACTTTCCTCACTTTGTGCTGAGCCACATCAATCTGCCGAGCGAGTTGGATCCGCGACTTGAGCTTGTCCATCAGGCTAAGCTCGAAGGTTATCTCCGGTATCTCGCTTTCATCTGAAATGAACGAGGGATTCGGAAGCGCAAAAAGTATAAGTCGCAACGCAATTAACACGCATCAAAGGGAGTTACCTCGGCCAAGGCTGGTGAAGAGCCCCTTTACAATCTTTCTCTCGTCAGGTGCACACATTAGAAGCGCAAAACCTTTCCGCATTGCGCGCGCAGTTCTTCCATTTCGATGGATATAAGCATCCGCCGTCCTCGGCACTTGATAGTGAATGACATGATCCACGGCGGGAATATCTAAACCTCTGGCGGCAATATCGGTGGCAAGGAGCACCGAATTATTTATAGATTTGAATCTAGAAGATGATCAGTCTTCCATTAGCATTAATTAATTAATGAAAAAGAAAAGGCCGACCGCTGCCGCCCGTACTCTACCTATCAAGATTTTTCAATCTCTGTCGTTGCTCGAGTTGAGAATGTAAAGGGAAGGCCTTGATATTTAGCAATTCAACCAACGGGGCTAGTCGGCGAATACCATCGATGGAAGACAGAAAAATAAGAGTGCGGCCAGGATAACGCAACAAAAAGTAGTATAAATACACATCCTAGTCCGCACACTGAGCATGCAGCTTTTGCACATAAAATGTAATACCAACCTTGTCCGTAGCAAGACATTCCATTTTACTCTCTTGCAGAGTTGAGACAATGCCACCTGCGGGACTAAGATCCACGACTTCTGGCTCTGGATCTCTAAAATCAAGACGCAAGAGCAAATCATCTAGTCCTCGGTCATGAACGGTTCGGACCTCTCAATACCGTGGAAGCATACCGAGTGTCGATCCCTTTTTGTTGCTCTTGAGAATCTTTGCGCGTTTCTTGATATTCCGCTGCAGATCCTTGCTCAGCGTGGCAGAAAATACAAAGGTCTGTAGCCCATCCGCCTCTGGCCTCTCAGCCACTTCCTCATCCTCTTCTCGCGGTATATCGTTGAATTCCGCAGGAATTTCATCATCCCTACACAATACAATGCAATCAGATTGTAAGCTTATCAATCTAGCAAAGAAACGCACTTGTGTCCTCTCAGTGTCAGCCTGAGAATATTCTCCAACTCGACGAAATGACCAGCTTCAATCATACGATCGGCTTCATCAAGAACAAGAAATTTCAGTGCTCGAATCGCTTCAGCAAGATCGTCATTCTGTTCCAGATATTAAATCAGAGACTCTCGACCATCATTTTAACTAACACGTACATCTTGCACGACATCCCACAACCGGCCGGGCGTAGCGACCAGAACATCAACGCCTCTATCCAAGATCCTACGTTGTTTCTGTGGTGACATTCCGCCTACGATAGCAGCCACGCTGGCATGAGGCGGGCCCTTGCTCTTCATCATCTTCCTCTTCGTGTTGCCCTTTGATGAAACCTTGGACACATCCTCGTCTGGTGTTGTCCCCTCGTCACCCTTGACCTCGGTCAAACATGCATTCAGATGGGACGAGACCTGCATCGCGAGTTCGCGCGTTGGGGCCAGAACAAGCGCACGCACCCGTCTCCGCTCGTTCTTGCGAGGACGGGGCATGGAGAGCATATGATGGAGAATGGGCAAACCATACGCCAGCGTTTTACCCGATCCCTGTACGCGCACAATGTGTGCTTGAGCCAAAGAAAAAAAAGACCATCATCAACTTATAACATACCGTCTGTGCTACACCAATCACGTCCTTGCCCTTGAGCGCACCGGGCAGAGCAGCAGCCTGGATCGGAGTAGGAGCACTGAACCGCATGTAGTGTAGCGCTCGCAACAACTGAGGATGTAACGAGAACGCGTGCCATTCGGGTAACCGATTCTGTGCTGTGTTTGCGTGTCCCCCGGTCAATCGTGTTTTTTTTTTTTTTCTATGATGGAGAGGGGTATATACACAACGTACCGTCAAATGGCTCATAACTTTCGTCTTCATCAATGTGTACGGTGGTAGTGCCCTCTGTGTGGTCAGTAGGAGAAGTAACTCCAACATCCGAATCCGCATTTTCATCAACCTAGGGTTAACGAGGACAGTCAGCACCACCTCCCGAGTATGCAATGCGATACTGATACGCACAGTAAATCGAGCCACTCTTCCACGTTCAGTCTCTTCATACGTGACTTGCACGCCCTCGACCTCCTCCAATTCCAATATCCAATCATCCTCACCCATTCCAGCCTTTAACGGACGCGACGCCTTTCTCCATGGCAGATCCTTAATCGTTTTCACCCTTTTCCTCGACAACTGCTGTTTTTCTGACAATTTGCGTTTGGAAGATGTCTTATGAGACATACTTATGCGGCATGGATTGAGTACTGATTAGTCACCGAAACCAGACGTGTTTTTTCCAAGCTACAGTACTGTACAGTGTCCTGCAGAATCATACAACAAGAGGACATATAATAGATAAATATGCAAGAAAGAGATCGCGTGCTATCTGATCATGAAGCTCTGGAGCACACAAAGGGCACATACAGCTGCGCAAATTATAAAAGGTAGTGGATAGCCTGCTGGATCTTCGCGCACACTGACCGACCATATCTGTTTACCGACGGTATTGAATTTCGGCATTCAGCTCGAACAAAATCAACTTACATAGCCGCCCAGAGCAGGACCCACGCATCGCGCAAGACTCACAATACTCTGCGCAATGCCATTGGCGTAACCTACTGCGTCAGGTGGTGTCACTAGAGCGGGTTATCAAGCGATCATTTCGTTATCTCGTTTACTCACTATAGTTAAGAAGGATGGATATCGCTGTATAAGCGAAGGTAGTCCCGCAATATCGTACAGCCCTTTCGTTATGATCAGATACTGGGGAAGAAAGGTACCCCGTTAAGCTACTCACGTAGTTCCTATCAAACCTACAGAATGACATCGGCATGAAGACCGCGGATAAAAATAGTTCACTCACCACTCATGATGATGACATTTTCGCCACCCAGGGTAGCAGCGATGGGTCTGAGCGGGATGACAAAAAGATAAGCTGGGATAAAGAGTATTGATCCGATGCGGAACATTGATAGATGGGAAAATTTTCCTCTAGGAGGGCTACGAGTAGGATTAGACAATCTGCCACTATGTTAGTACATACGGATGAACCTACCCAAGGTTCCTGTTCACATTTCGCAAAGTTAGAGCCAGAGACTTGACTGAGTCAACCAAGACACTCACGGATACAGATAAAATTGGTATGCAAGTTGAGCCAAACTCATCAACGCGACTACGCAGGTGGATTTGTTAGTTTGTTCCAGCCAAAAAAAAACAAAAACAAAAACAAATAAATAACTGTAACATACTTAGTTGGGCAAAATGGCCAGCATTTAAACCGAGACCACCGGCGGGGATATCGCTAGAGTACGTCAAGACAAGCCGAAATCACGAACTGAAACACTTACGACACCAGGTACGACATGAAGACCTGATCATGTGTCGTAGTATGCAGGGCGAAGATTCCATATTGGAGAATCACCAAGAGAGGAAGCTGGGAAATCAAGGATGGTGTCTTTATAGATGGCGCTTCCGTCTCTGAGGCCGAGGAACTGTCGGAAGCATGTCTAGATTCCAGTATAGGCTGCAGCGCTTCGGGAAGGGCTACTACACCTTCTTCCAGGCGGGTCAAGATGTCCTGAGCATCCTGTACAGCACGCGGTGTTTCGACTCCTGAGTGCGTAAAGATACTTGGGATGGACGCGTTCGAGCGGCGGCGCATGATCGGAGTACCAGGAGGCGGAATGGAGAAAGACGGATGCCTAATCATGGCCGAAGGGCTAGAAGGCTGGCGAGAAGTGCTAAAGTGCGAGCGGGACGGACGAGATCCTCGCGGCGGGCGTTGAATTGTAGAAGGTCGTCTACTCAGGGGATGTCTGCTCATGCTCAACAGTTTCTTGGATGTGCCACGTCCACGCTGCGTCTGGGCCGAATCAATGGTGGCAACGTCGTCACGGTCTTCATCTTCAAGCTGATCTTCGTCGTCGAGGTCGCTTTCGAATGGATCTTCGTTATCGACGTTGATGGCGGCAGCGACCCAGAGGTCGGCAACGCTGTTGACGGCGTTTTCATTAGCCATTAATAGCCTCTGAGCAAAGTTGAGGTCCTGAGAGTCCATGGACTCCCTGCGCATGTCGTAACTTCCTAGTCTCCAACCGAGCGAACCAGCCATACTGGTCCTTCTACGCAGGGCAGCTGATGCACTACTTGGGAGGCGATTGCGATAATTGCCGCTATATCCGTAGGCCGATCCATCAGCACGACTTACGCGAGAGGTTGCTCGAGGCGTAGGGGCGGCGGAAGGCGAAAGAGGTTGTACAGGATGACCTAAAGGAGGCCGATCTGAGTGATTAACAGAATTCCGACGACCAGGGAGGTAATTGGACAAGTTTGATAGCTTTGTGGAGATGGTGCGGATAGAGCCAACAAAGGCACGCTGTTGTTCGAGTGCAGGAGAGGTCGGAGGAGAATCTTCCTCTGGAATGGGAGTGGGGAGGTTATCTTTCTCGAGCGGGAGGCGGATAGCACCCTCCCTGGGACCGCCATCACGACCAAGGAAGCAGGCCAAAAAAGAACCTTACGGGAGATCGTAAGAAGCGGATCCCCAATTAGCGCGATAACGGAAGCTCGACTTACCCATCAAAGTGATGAGAGCAGCAATGGCACAAGGAAGTAGATAAGGGTATGTCACGAAAATTTCCATTCCTTGAAAGATCTGAGGCCACTTGTCCGCGGGTCTTTCGACTGCAGAGTGGTTAGGTATGAAGAGAAGGCCAGTGAGGAGATGCTCACAAGCTCCGCCGACGATAGCGCCTGATACGCCTCCCATTCCCCAACAAAAGCTGGGCTAAATTAGGCTGATGAGTTAGAGACTGACGTCGTTACATACCCCAAAATGGCGTAAGCCCTCCCCTCGTTTGAAGGGTCCGTGACAAAAGCCACCGAGCCCCGCGCAACGCCTACGGCACCTCCAAAGACGCCCTGCATTAGACGGACGACGAGAGCCTGTTGTATAGTAGTACATGTGCCAAAAAAGAGACAAGTGACTGAAGTTCCTAGTAGAGAGACGACGAGGACGGTACGGCGACCGTGTTTCTCAGCAATGGTAGCCTAGCGGGTAAATAAGGGTCAAGGTACGGACCATTGTGGATCCGCGTACCCAAAGTAGAGACGTGATGAACTGCGTTAGGAAGAATGACGAGACTGGAGAGAAAAAGAGTCAGGTCGTGCCCATGGGGAGGGGCTGACGGCATTGAGACGCACCAAGGATGCCAGTCCAGAAGGCGATTTCAGCCTCGTCCTGGAATTGGTTGAAGCCTGCGGGAGAGTGAGGGAAGCGACTTGGAGGGGTCGCGGGAGGAAACATACTCTTAACCATGAAGAGAATGAAGGGGGTAGAGACGTTGGCGGTTAGGAATTCGCCAAGCATGGTCTGGGGGATATTGGAGGGAGAGTGAAGAGAAAGAAATGGGGGACATACTATGGATAGGACGGTCATGGAGAGGGTGGGGAGTGGAGTAGAATAGAGATGGTCTGAAGGGGGCAACATGGAGGGAATGGGGGGAGGGTCTACTGCTGCCGTTTTGAGGCTGTCCATGGTGGAAGTACGGGAGAGAAGACGTGGAGAGAGGGTGAAGAGACGACGGATACGAGAGGTGGTTGAGGAAGGGGGGTCCATGGGTGGATCTTGGACGTCGAAAATGCGAGTTGGAGAGCTGAATCTTATACGGCCGGACATGATGGCAATGGCAGAGGACAAGCGGGTGGCGGCACAAGTCCCGCACGTTCGAACGTGGCTTAGTCCGTCCCGGCTTTCCGACGGTCTCAAGTCACAAATGTGTGGCATCATGCGCGGATCAGAGCTCACCCTCATCCGATCAAGTTGTTATAATCCTCAATTATAACCCAACCCAACGCCTTTACCGTGACTGACATGCATTTCATTATTCTCTTCTTCTTCTTCTTCTTCTCAAATGCACTCTCTCCTCTCCACTATCCTGTCGCTCTTTCAAGTTCTTGCTCTCCATCGAACCTTATCCTTTCTCATCTCTCTTGTAGTATTTCTCGCAGCTCCCTCCTTCCCTGTCATGTCAGCCACTCCACACTCTCGCACTGGTGCGGCAGCAATTGTCCTCCCAGACCTGGTGTCCCACTGCCACTTTACCCTCCGTCACAGCCGCCACCGCAACCAAGTCTCTGTCGAGACCAAAAAATGGCTCTTTACACGCGGTAATCTCACCCGCCAGAAGCGAGACGTCTTTCATGGTCTCAAGGCCGGTCTTCTGACTTCTATGTGCTACCCTGATGCTGGCTACCCTCAGCTACGTGCCGTCAACGATTTCCTCACGTATCTCTTCTTTCTAGACAACCTGTCAGACGATATGGACAATAGAGCTACCAAGTTTATCGCCGACGCGGTCATGAACTCCCTACACTACCCAAACACCTACCGATCCTGCACGCGTGTAGGAAGGATGGCTGCCGAGTATGTCATACCACGCGCGCTAACCTATTTTACCCTATTTATTCCTTCCTTGTATAATAGCTTCTACAAGCGCATACTTTTGACTGCGTCGCCAGGCACCCAGCAACGCTTTCTCGAAACATTTGACCTTTTCTTCCAGAGCGTCACTCAGCAGGCCGCCGATCGTGCATCCGGCCGCATCCCTGACCTCGAGTCCTACATCGCCCTCAGGCGGGACACGTCTGGCTGCAAGCCGTGCTGGGTCCTCATAGAATGTAACCTTAACCTAATCTACACGCTCGCCCAGCCGCTGATGGGTCCTGTTACTACAGACGCGAATAACCTCAAGATACCCGACGACGTTATGCACCACCCAATTATCCGCAGCCTGGGAGAAGCCGCCAACGATGTGGTCACTTGGTCAAATGTACGTATCCGGCCCATCAGAACTTGTGATAAAATGCACCTTATCTGACCCGATCCTGCCGCAGGACGTCTTCTCGTACAACGTGGAACAATCAAGGGGCGATACCCATAACATGATTTCTGTCGTCATGCATGAACACGGCCTGGACCTCCAGTCTGCTGTTGACTTTGTTGGCGACATGTGCAAACAGTCCATAGACCGCTTCAACAAGGAGCGCCAGGTACTGCCCTGTTGGAGCCCCAAAATAGACAGGGACGTTGCTGTCTACGTTCAGGGCCTGGCCGACTGGATCGTTGGCTCCCTTCACTGGTCCTTCGAATCAGAACGCTACTTTGGAAAACTCGGACCCCAAGTCAAGAAAACTCGCATTGTACACCTTTTTCCAGAAAGCCCACGAAGACGATAGATTGCCCAATGACGTCATCTTATCTTATTCTTTGGTCAGTATCAGACCATCCTCCTTATCTCTCCTACTCATTCAGCCCTTCCTCCAGATTATTCTTAACCAATTCACAGGATGAATTCTCGCACTCCTTTAAAATCTACACACGTTCCTTACTTTGCATCCCGTATGGACCATTGAATGGACCTCTTATCTTATCTTGACTTTGTAGCCTAGCGACCGGTCACTAGAATTCATAATGTACACAACAGACACAATATCTGCATAACAGACCATTCTCCTTATCTCTCTGCATCAGGCAGTTTGAAGCGCCGGTGACCTGAGAAGACAGCGTGCACCCATGATTGGACACGTCATAGCGCTACCATGCAAAGTTTATTCCAAACGCCGAAGGCCCGGGTGCGTTCATTTCGTACCTGGGCATTTTCATATTCTATTGTAGCGCGATTAAGTAGCGCCACCTTCATCGGCTATCATGTCGCCACCTCCGACTACTCAATGGCTATTTCGCGCGGGTGCGCTGCGCTCGGCTGTGGTTGTATGTGGAGGGATTAAATGTCCATCCATATGCCGCTCGCCGTCCGGAAAACAATGTATGCACCACAAAACGTGCGCTCGGCGATTACCCATCCTCCAACGGCAATTCGGGGCGGAACACCGACCGACCTGCGCACTAGAAGAAACACCGTATATAGAATCAGTTCCAACCGCCCAATTTGGGGCTGAGAATTGACTCGTCAGATGGACGGTATGGACGGCTCCACCGTCCCGATTGTGAAGACTTCCTCCATACTGCGATAAGGCAAGTCACTGGCTACTTCCTGGAGTTTACTATAAACGCGCTGCAGGAAGCGCTGGCTGTGGGGAATGGATCAATGACCTCGGGATGAGTACGCAGCCGGTCATTATCGGGGCGCGGGAAGAGGGATTGTAATCTGGAAGAGTCGGAGGCGGAAAGTCCCTCAAGAGGTAAGGTCGCTCAGAGATAAGTCCTTATCTCACCCATGTTTCATCTCATCTATCCCAGTTCCCCCGTTGCTTTCGGCTCAGTGGCGCGCTATCGATGAACCGGCAAAGTCAAGTGGGTGCGATACAAGGGTGGCTGGCCATCATGCAATCGTGACCTCTACTGATTCGCAGGTAAGTCCCGCTATGAACTTCATTTCTTCTGTGGAAGAACTTCGCAACTAGCGGGGTTTCTAATCAACATCTGATCAGATGTTGCATACCTTTACATTTTGGGTCTTGATGGCTCCTTGAGGGTTAGGAGCATATCGTGGTTGTAAGATTAGCCAAGGAGTGCAGAACTGGTATCAAAACAGGTTGACCATCTGCATGTCATGTTCGGCGCGTAAACCTCCACCCCTTTCGGTCAGCTAATATCTTTCGAGAGAGGAAGTGCTTCACCCACACTCCCAGACCAATTGAAGTCCAGGAGTCGAACAATCTTGTCCTCCGTCCTCTATGAAGATGTTCGGGCGTCAAACTCTCAAGGACATATTTCATCACCACCATTTTTGCGAAGACTGAATACACGCCGTTCTGGAGCGCTAGGCAAGACATATACAGTAATTCTGGAGCAGGACCTACGACCATAGCGGGAGAAGTGTTACACAGGAGGGGTCCAGTCTCTTAAGTGGTCGCATGCGTCTCTAGCTGTTCTCGTTGACTGTGTCGCCAGAAAATAGAACCTGGATCCATCGTCTACAGGAGGAGTCGCGGAACCGCAACCGAGACGATAAGTGATGGACAGAAGTATACCCTGCTACGAGTCAGAAACAAAACTCGAGATGAGATTGAATAACGCACTCGCTGTCATCCCAGTGCTGAATGAACGAGAACGAGTCATGCACTAAACCTTCTCCACTTAAGCCCGACTCGGGCGACTCGGGCTTTTCTATAATTGCTAACGACGCGGTACCTAAAACTTCCTCGTGCAACTTTTGCAAAGTTCAATAATGGGCCGTGTTCTTTGCCTTGCACCTCAGATTGGTGCTAGAAGTTAACGTCAACACGCTGGCGACCGAATCCAATGACCACTACGTCTGATAGCTCTTCGCGAATCTGGGCCAGACGGTCGCGCGAATCTTCGTGTGCATATGCCAATTTGATTATTATATTAGTACCAGACGATATTTAACCATTACCTTTCAAAGTAGTGGTATCTGTAAACTTCGCGCAGATAGCATCAATAATTGCGTGTGTCCAAGACTACGACGAGAATCCAATGACCACTACGTCTGATAGCTCTTCGCGAATCTGGGCCAGACGGTCGCGCGAATCTTCGTGTGCATATGCCAATTTGATTATTATATTAGTACCAGACGATATTTAACCATTACCTTTCAAAGTAGTGGTATCTGTAAACTTCGCGCAGATAGCATCAATAATTGCGTGTGTCCAAGACTACGACGAAATTGTTAGGTTGAACGGAGTCATCTTTGGAAGTGAGATACATTTTTGTATGATCATCTTTAAAAGATCCTGGCTTCCTAATGACCTCAACGTCGTTGAGAGCGTAAATGGAGAGAGGTCATGTAACCGACTACAGAAACGTTGGTTGGAGGTGTAGTTTAGGAGCTGGGGAACTTGTTCTCAACCTTGGCTGTGTACGAATCATGACAAGAACACTGCCCGTCTCTGGGTCATAACATGCACTCTTGACCTGTCCCAGTGATGTATTAATCTGCTTGGAGGTCGCATGACAAGCACCACATGTCCTAAAGTTCTTCGCAGCACGATATTACTCATCCCTGTGCGACTTTCATATGCCGGCGCAAGTTTCTCGCTGTGCTGGCATTGGATGGACTTGTCGCTGTCCCCACAGGACCTCAACCAGCTGTTCCATCCCTCCAGCTTCTGTTCTATAGTACGTGTGGCATGTACGAGCTCAGGTAGAATCTCCTGTGCATAGAACACATGTCTTCCGTCATGACGCACCCCGCTCCTTTGTAAGTCCAGGTGTTCGGGAGAGCCTAGCCACTAAACGACTTCAAATGCAGTCTGCGCGATGGGCACGTTTTAGAAATGACAAGGCCGGAACACTATCATCCACATCGTGTTGTCTTTTGGTACTTGGCGCGGTTAATGATCGCGGGGGCGGATGCAGTTGCCCTTCCGCGTTTATCTATCTACGAGTGCGGTGTGGTCGCACCGGGAGTTTGAGTTTGTACACTTCCACTTGCTTTAATGACGCGGGCAGCATCAACGTTGTCCAAATTGGAGAAGGCGGTAAGTACCGCGGTCACCATGTACGAATTGAGCGAAGCAGGAGAGACATCCTTGAGTAGCTCTAGCGTCTCGTCATCTGCACGATGCGCAGCCAGTATTGATAACATGCTTCTGGTCACAATTGAGAGGTAAGCAAGGCCATGTACTTGACTTCCTCCCAGATCTTTTGCAACCGTTGTGTTGCCCGTTTGGTCGCACAAAAGAGGATATTGGACTGTGTCGTAGCACAATTCTACATCACCGTTGTGTGGTCAACTCCCATACTCATCTTTCCAAGTCATAGTCGTAACGTACCTGACGCGCTTTGAGTGGCGCGCGGGTCGAGTTAAGTTGGACAACGTTGCTGGAGCTCGTCCACAAGCCATCTTATTCGCTCGAGTCAATACCATTATAAATCTGGACCACACTGTTCTTCTCCCTTGATGCATTTCCAAGCATAACGCGAAAGACTCCCGGACGTGGGAAATGTCCTTGGGCGGATGCGAGGAGAGTTTCCTCCAACAGTAGGTCGTCGAAAAAGGGCCCGGCGTTGGTGTGGGCAGTAGCAGATAACAACAGCCAGGGGATGGCGTCTTTGAATCTCCGGGCAGCCTCGTTGAGGTCTTCACGTACTTCCCGTGAGTTATTAGCCTTGCACACAAGGGATGTCAGAAAACCGCTGCCAACGCCCCGTTCCATTGTTCAGAGAGGTCGATATACTTGAGTAATTCCTTGCGCAGAAAGCTACGTCCAGCAGAATATGCAGATCCAGTCGAGGGTGAAAGATATGGGGCACTGTCACATTGTCACAACTTGTAAGATAAACAAGCGCAACTAAAGCCCCATCGACCGCGTAACAACAACGTTTGAGACTGATTTATGTGATTCTGAAAATGACTAGTCCATCCCCCTAGTACTAGGGGCATGGCGTTTTCACAGACTCTCTCTAGTTAACACACACCATGCACCCCATCATTATCACCACTGCCCCCAACTCTGCTAAACAACCATCCCCAATTTTCCAAACCACCACCGCTCCTCCGAAGTCATTAACATTGTTACGGACGCCAAGGACATGCCGGTCGCCGCGTCTCCAGTCACTCTCCAGCGCACCAGGACCGTCAACAGAGTACCATGCTCGAACGCCTACGAATTTGTTCGGCACACGTTTTTTTGGTGGAACACTTTTGTGGAAGACCGAAATGTTGGGTGGAATCATGGGACTTGTGGTGACGTTGAAGGGCATGAGATAATGAAAGCAGGCAGTGTGGGTGGTGGCCCAGAGAATGTTTTCTGGCTGTCTGTCAATCTGTCAATTGCATCGTTGTTTTTTTGGGTGATTATATGGCTGTGAGAACGGATGACATTTCACTTCATACAAACATCCCATGGCAGACGATATGTCCTACATGCCACTTTTGCCGATTGAATCCTTTCGAGGTGATCACTTTGTTGTCTTGGGTTCATGGGTTATTAATTATTATGGGGCAGCTACATACATGAATCTGTTGAGGTTCATGCCGGAATTCGCCCAGTTCATTCTCGACAAACACCCGCTCTGCTCCTATCAGCACGACTATTGTAGTTTCGGCCTCTCACACGAAAATTGCACATATGAACTACTGCGAAATCTCCGCTGTCAACTTTACAAACGTTGTACAGTGTCATCGGCCAAACTGTGACAAGAATTGTTAAAAGAAAGTGTCTGCTCAACCAAGCTGCAAACGAAAACAGACTGACGGCCTGGGCGATCGATGGCGATCTTCGTCCATTAGAAGCTGGAGTATGCTATATGACCATTTCTCACGTTCGGTCTGATGGTACAGGGGTCGATTTCTTTTGCGACGTGGCGCGTAAGTTGAAGTGCAAGGGCCTGTGGTGGGACGCCATTTGCTTACCTCAAGACAAACATGCACGCACCAAGGCCAGTATCAGTCATATGCATGAGTACTACTCTCATGCGGCCTGCATCGTCGTGGACGACGCCTGTCTAGCCATGTCGGAATATGTCGATGGCAATCATGCTGCGTTTGCGCTCGTCATGTCAAACTAGTTCACGAGGGATTGTACTGCTTTGGATCTAGCAAGATCAAAACACATGGAGGTGCTCTTCAGTGCGAAAGGGAGTACAGGATACATGTTGAAGGACCTAGATGTTGACATTGTATCTGGATGTGCCATTGTGTCGTCAACGTCTCGCCAGATAGCGACCACAGCAATCCAATAAACTGTCATTTGAAAGTACGTTACATTCTCAATGATGTCTCAACTTCTCTAGGTCCGAGGTTCACTTCCTGGGCGCGGGATCGTGCTATCATCGCAGGTCAACTTGTTGGCATAAGAACACTTGCCGATCAGTGTAGCATATACCAGTAGGTCATTTACAAAATTGGTAAAATCTCATCGGATCAGTTGTTCCACCGTCCAACTGGTCCATTCGCCTGGCTTCCATCCAGCTTATTTGATTTTCCTATTTCTCAGAGCTGGGTGCCTGACACCGAAGTACTCAACGATGGAAGTCTACGTGGTAAATGGGGTATTATACTATTGCCCGTTGGCAATTTTCAGTTTTTCTGGGAGGTAGTTCACCCAATGTCAAAACGCTATTAGAAGATGACAGGCATATTATTTTATTCGAGATCGAGATGACTCCACCCATCGCTCGAGGCTTACTTATCAAGGTCATGAAAGACAAGGCCGCCAACCCATCCTACTCGGACATTCTCTGTCGTTACGTCGGACCTCTTCACTTTGCGTCTCTGCAAATGGATGAAAAGGCCAGAGACAATGACTCTTATTCCGTTCTCATTAGTGGCGGCGGAACTGACCTCGATACCGGCATGAGCGCAGCCGTTCATATCCTGAACTTAAATTACGATGGTGTGGTTGCAGTTTAGGCAGGGATTTTTGAACCTTTCAATTAGTATTTGTGAAAATTTGGAACGTCCATTGCCGCATGGGCCAAGGGAAATAAGGAGAATGTGAGTCCTTGTATCTATTCACTTTCTCCTGGCTTATTTTAATAACGGTGTACACTGGCATTATTATTGGGATATTCTCAACGTGCGGCAATAGCGATTGCAGTTGATGTCACTACCCCACCTTCTTTTTTTTTTTTTTTTTCGCATGGTAAGGAGTATATTGGTGGGAGACAAGTAGGAACAAATAGAACCGCAGAAGGGCGCCTCGTAAGGAGACGCGCGTAGTAAGCACAGGTAGCTACAAGTAAAGTAGGTGATATGACAAGGACATACACTTAATCATCAAAGAGGGCCGTATGGGGACGGGTGCGACGGGGACGGTAGACAAAAGGTATTAGGGCATCAAATGAGGCGGCGCGCGGATGGTCCTTGAGGAACGCAATAAGGCCAACGTAGTTGTGGTCCGTGCGGAGGAAAGTACTAAAGGAAGTGAATGGAGGAGGGAAAGAGGAACACTCACACAAGATATGGGAGCGTGTCAGGGGGCGGCGGTCATGGCAAAGGACGCAATGAATGGGGGCTTGTGGAAAAAACCGGCGTCGATACTCGGCTGAGGGCATGTGGCCCGTGACAAACCGGGTGAAACGGGAGAAAAGTGCCGGAGAGTCGTCGCATTTGGAGACAAAGCGGGATTTGGAGCGCGCCAAACTACCCCACCTTCATATACAGTAAGTTCACAATGATCACGTCAACGCTTCAACCACTGTAGTATAACATGAATAGAGTCTACCCATTTAGATCTATACAGTTCTTCCCATGCGAAATGAGAGCACAGCGATGATTTGAATCACAAACTGCGACATTTGTATTGTACCTAAGCCCTGACTCTTTGGACTTTCATATGAAATCTGCATTAATTAACGCAAGTGCCTTGGAGGACCTTGGTGTTATTTGACACTTGAACTTTGAGGGGTGGCTATAATCGTATGCGACGGTCACTCGACGAGGACGTCGCGCGCGTTGACAATCTTACCTGACTATTCCTGTGCACTGGTCCAAGTCAGGCATGATTGTCTTGCCGTTTTCCACGTAAGGCATAATATTGAATACGGCCAGAGTCATAGCGCAAGACAAGAATACGGACATCTCTACGAGTAGGCGGCCTAGAAGATAATGTCATCAAACACCGAAAGACTCGTGTGGTAGGTATTTTCTTACCCGGACAGATTCTTTACCATCGAAGTTAGCATCGTCAGCCTTCATGCAAGGAACATAAGTACCTCCTACCGAATCCAAAGCTGAATTCACGCGGATCTGGTTCTGGTACGTAATCTTTGGTTTTAATGAACCGCGACGGGTTAAACTCTTGGGGTTGTCGATAGATATTAGGATCGTGAGCCATCTTCCTAGACTACAGTTAGCCTTCCGGGCACGAGGTGAACAATATACCAAATGTTAGGGATTATGATGGCACCCTTAGGTATCAAGTATCCATCATGGATATCGTCCTCGGTAACGCAGTGTGCAAAGCCTGTTGGAGCTACAGTGTGCCAGCGCAGTGCCTCAACAGCTACCATGCTAACGAAAGGTAATCTCTCGCGATCTTCTATAGTTGGCAACCGGTCGTTGCCAATAATAGCATCAATCTCAGCCTGCGCCTGCTTCTGTACCTCCGGATAGAGCAACATTGCTTTGAAAAATGCATGGATGGTGGCAACAGTCTTCCGTGAACAACCATAAGCGATCGTTTCGGATTTCATGAATAGATACGGACCGTATCGGCGCCGGCAGCATACACTGTGGCAGTTGTCCATTTGATGTTGAAAATCTGCTCATCGGAAAGGTTGGATTCATCCTGTAAAAGATTAGACAGCATTGATGGTTCCGCTATTCCGAGCTCCTGTGAGACGAGAAGCTGAGAGAACGAACATCTTTACTCATTTATGCGAACCATTTGTTTCTTGACAAATTGATATGGGTTTTCGACCATATCATACAGAGTTTTTCTCCATGCTCGTGCAGTTTGTTTGAAACCGCTGCCAGGGAACCACTCCGGTAGGTATTTCACTTGGCGCAGATTTAACAATTAACAAATACGTGTAGTAGAAACCCACAGGATGGTATCATATTTACGAGGAAATTTCCAGGGGATGAAGCCATAGAGAACTGTGAGAGTGCCTTGTCCGCGATGGAGACAAACGGATCATTTCCTTCTTTGACTTCGTATCCGTAGGTAATATGAAGTATGATTGTACCGGTTGTTCTAGGGGACAGTCATACTATGGTCTTTCGTCTCTGCATATGTATTATGACGCACTCTCGAATATGAGTCACTAGCTCCTCAGGTTTACTATGAAGACGTTTGAGGAAGCGATGCAACGTCCTTTCTTCGATATGATGAAATTTGCTCATTGCTTCGGATGTGCCGATAGTTTGATAGAACATTTTGCGAGACTCACGGAGGCGTTGATTGCAGGGAAAGAATGTCAGCATTTCCTTCCACCCTACAAGTTCTCCGCCCATTTGTACAATAGGTCTGTCGGAGTAGATGCGACTCTTCTTCTCAAGCATCTCCAGAGCCGTCTTTGCTGAGTTGACAATAATATACTGCTGGCCAAAGATGGAGACTGAGACCAAATTTCCTATCATGGGATTAGGGTCTGGCAGCATCTTGCGGTTGCTCAATAATACCATATCTACTCCCCCATTCTGCAAATTTTATCCACTCGTACTCTCTTGGCATATCCAGAAGGTTTTCAAGTAAAGGTAGCTTCCTTGGCCCTGGCGGAAGTGGCGCAGACGACCGTCTCCTAGAAAAGAAGAAAAGGAGCACAGCTGCTGCTATCGATAATGCAGCTACGTCCACGAGCCTCTGAATTGCCATATTGTGCAGAAGGTTGCAGATCAAGTTAGTAGTTGCTCCCGAATTCTTTGAAGCTAGTAGATATATAACCCTTGTTGGAGCGTTTCATATTTTTCTCGTAATTATGACTAGCCAAGACGTATCAGTTTGTTTATAGTAAAGGATGGAACGTGATAAGTTGTCCACTAGTTTTTTTTTCCGCATGGCAATGGTTATATTGTAGAACTAGTAGGGGTACACGTAGAAGAGTAACGACAAAAGGGGAACGGTGCCGTGAGTAGAAAGCTGAGATACAGTACAGGTAGGTAGCCGGTGTGCGTCACAAATCAGTCGTTGCATGGGCCCTTGTCCAATCTCCGAGTTGCCCGTGTAATGATCCTAAAATTCCTTACGGTCGTTAGTAGCTCCTGACACATGCCATTCGACGTGCAAGTAGTTCATTCAAGGCCGTTCCAAAACCAGTCCATGTGAGTTGTTCTTCTCCCACAGGCATCGTCATCTTTTCGCAGCTTCTTTGGGTGCGCGCAATCATTAATCATTAATCATCTACCAAGATTTTTAAACATTCCCACGGCCCACACAGCCGCAAAACTTGTCCAAGTTTACAGATACATCACTACAGCATTCCCCTGTCCTTGGAGGGAAAAGTTCTGAGTGAGAGAAATGTTATGAATTTAATTAACTTGAGATTGTTCTCAACACAAATTTTCTTTTGTAGATCCCTGTTGAGATATGGTCAAATTACTAATTTTACTCACCTTTAATTGAATAAAAAAGAATATCTGCTGAGAACAATCTGATCAAAACATTAATAAAAGCATATGTATCTGCAAAAGTTAGTTGCAGAAATGCTTGTGGAATGCTGTAGTGCTGGGAAATCTATTTCCACTTAATGATGACAAAGTCACCAAGGGCTCTGCAATTGCTGCAGAACCTGGAGAAAAATTTAAAGGGGGAGAGTATGATACACCTTTTGAAGAAAATAGCAAGGCCTCTTCAAGAAAGCACCTCAGGAATTGAAGATGACAACTATGAGTCATCTACAGAGGACCAATATGGTACCTCTTTATGAGATGAAAGAGAGGCTTTCCAAGGAAGCACCTCAGGAGATGAATGAGATGACTACAAGTCATCTACAGAGGACCAATACAGTACCTCTTTATGGAAAGAGAGTGAGGGCCTTCCATGGAAAGGAAAGCACCTCAAGTAAAAAGGAGACAACCATGAGCTGTCTCAGGATGACAATGTCACCAATGGTTCTGCTTTATTAGCAGAACCAGAAATAACCCTAGAGGCAGAAGGGCATTATGCCTCCACTGAGCAACAACACAAGGCCTTTCATGGAAGTGTCTCAAGAGATGAATGAGACAATACAGAATTGTCTCAGAAGACTGGTGCACTTGTGTCAAGATAATAATCTAATAGACTCAGGCTACAAGTCTAATTCAGATGTGAAACTGATAAACAGTTTCAAGACCAGAGACTGGTCTTCAATGAGAGCACACTCTCAAACTTAATGGGCCACAATGGTCCAAAATAATGATAAACTAGAAGGATCTCCAGTTTTCAATGTTATGATAGAAGTAGTCAATATGCTACTTCTAAGCAAAGATACCAAGGATTTCATAGAATCCTCCAGAATCTTTTTTACAGATCTGTAGATTGTACCTTTGGCACAATCCAGTTGGGGAGGGTGCAAGGACAACACATTGTATTTGCAAGAGTCCTCACTTTTTTCATTCTCCCATCTTTGATTAATGCATGTATCCCATAGCACATCACTCCCTTCCATTTGATGTGCACTTGTAAGCATGCATCATCACACCTTCCAACTGATGTGCACATCCTCATGTGCATCATTCACATTTGGTCAATGTGCACACTACATGTACATTGTCCAATCTGAAACAATGTGTGCACTCTTGCATGCATCATTTCTCATTTCTAACTGACATGCAATTACAGCACATCAACAAACCTCAACCCAAAGACTAAGACACAGTCCTCATATATGATGAGAGATCCCTACCTCCTTTAGGATGGAGTGTGGGAACCCCAACTTCTAAATAAAAGGAGAATTAATCTCCTTTATTTCCTTTGGTTTTTAGATTGTTCCTTAGAACAATATAGTTGAGGAGAGTGTAATGGATATACATTGCCTTTGACAATGTATCCCTTTACATTCTAGGTTTATTAATTCAAATGGACATGCATACTGGATATGCATGTCATTAATATAAATAGTATATTTACATTTTGGTATGCAACCTTAAGTTGCATGTCAACAATTATGTAAGGATAGTTTTATTTACAAGTATCTGCCACAGTGCTACAAGTACAAGGTCCAATAGAGATTAGTTCAGTGTATGGCACATGGTGGGACTTAAGAAACCCAATAACAAGGGTTTATGGGTTTCATCCCATAACCCCTTTATATGACTCTACTTGAAGTCTGTGACTTGTCTGCCAGTCCTGCAGCACTGCAGGCTCTGTGGGGAAACCCCAAGATTGCTGATGGATGTAAATTGGAATGTAATTAAACATAGAGACAGTGTATAGTACCTAAGCACTGTGTATTCTTGGGAAACAATAAACTTCTTTGGCAGTATATAGGATTTCAAACAAACAAACTACACTCTTCAGACCTTTATGGGCTGTCTGCATTAATTAATGCAATTGCCTTTGAGAATCTTGGTGTGATTTGACACTTAAACTTTGAGGGGTGACTATGATTCCATCAGTTACCTGAAAGATGACTCAAATGAACTTACCTGATGACTCCTGTGCCCTGATCAAGGCTAGGCATGACAGCCTTACCATCCTTCATGTAGGGTGTAACATTAAACACAGCAAGTGTCATGGCGCAAGACAAGAACACGGATGTATCTGCGAGTACGCGGCCTAAAATAATGTCACCGACATTGATGGAAAACGCCGCATACGGCATTTGCGTACCTGGGCATATTCTACCACCAGCAACTTGCGTCAGTATCGTCAGCTCTCATCCAAAGAAGTTCATACCTCCTACCAAATCCGAAGATTAATTCACGCGGGTCGATTTCTGGCATATGATCTTTCGTTCTGATGAACCGTGCAGGATTAAACTCCATGGGTCGTTGATAAACATTAGGGTCATGAGCCATTTTCCTGCAGTCAAGTCAACCCCGTGGGTGCCTGGTGAATAGTGTACATACCAGATGTTAGGGATTACCAATGCACCTTTGGGTATCAGGTATCCATCATGGATATTGTCTTCTGTAACACGGTGTGGAAAACCGGTTGGAGTAACGGTGTGCCAGCGTAGAGCCTCTAGAACTACCGCGTTAATGAAAGGTAATTTCTCGCGATCTTCCATGGTTGGTAATCTGTCGTTGCCAATAACAGCATCAATCTCAGCCTGCGCCTGCTTCTGTACTTCTGGATACAGCAGGATTGCTTTGAAAAATGCATGGATGGTTGCTACAGTCTGCTCAAAGAAAGTCATCTTAAGCTGCAATTTTCGTTCCATGAAAAGCTACAGACCGTGTCGGCTCCACCAGTATATGCTGAGGCCGTTGCCCACTTGATGTTGAAAATTCGCTCATCGGAAAGGTCGGATTCATCCTGTAAAAGATCAGACATCATCGATGGCTCCGTCGCTCCGATCTCCTGCAGGATGAAAATCTAAGTGAAAAATTGTCGCCGCTCATTTCTACGAACCATCCGTTTCTTGACAAATTGATACGGGTTCTCGACTGTCTGATACAGGCAGTTTCTCCATGCTTTGGCCGTCCGTTTGAAACCGCTTCCAGGGAACCAGTCTGGTAAATGCCTCACTGTAGCGAGTTCAGCACATAATGGACATTGTCCCATGGAAGAAACGTACGGAACGGTACCAGGTTCACGATGAAGGCACCGGGAGCCGTGGACAACGAGAACTGTGCGACGGCCTCGTCTGCCATAGAGACAAAGGGGTCTTTTCCTTCTTTGACTTCATATCCGTAGGCAATATCGAGAATGATTGTTCCGGCAGTCCTAGAGTAATAATTAGTGACCTTGTTGTTTAGTCTGAATTATGATGTACTTTCGGATATGTTTCGCCAACTCCTTGGGGCTATTGTAAATGTCCTTCAGAAAGTGACGTACTGCCCTTTCTTCGACATGGTGGAACTTGCTCATCGCATCGGACGTGCCGATAACTTGATGGAACATTTTGCGATAGTCACGGAAGCGCTGACTGTAGGGAATTAGTATCAAAGTATCCTTCCACCCGACAAGTTCTCCGCCCATCTGCATAATGGGTCTATCAGAGTAAATGCGACTCCTCTTCTCAAGCATTTCTATGGCCGTCTGTGCAGAACTGACGATGATGTATAACTGGCCAAAGATGGATATCGAGACCAAATTTCCTGCCGCATGCGACGTTAGCATTTTCGCAAAGATATGCGGCCTCCCCATACCGTATTTGTTCCCCCATTCTGCGAATTTTAGCCACTCGCGCTCAGTTGGCATATCCAGCAAATTTTCCAATACAGGTAACTTCCTTGGTCCAGGTGGAAGCGGAGCAGATGATTGTCTTCTGGAAAACAGGAAGAAGAGAACTACGGCTGCTAATACCACAGCTACATCCGCGAGGCGAATCGCCATGTCGTACCGAAAAATTGCAGGACGAGGAGGATAATTCGAAAGTTGAGGGTCCTCGGAACAAGACCTTGCTTTTCATGTCAATCGCATAAATATAGTTCTCGTACCCCCATGTACTGTCGCCGTTTCATCGGCTTGGTGATCGTACTAGTTTCAGACGAATCGGGAGCTGGTACTGGGCATCCGTGACATTATTAACAGCTTGTGGGGGTTTACATCAACTGACACTCTTCTTTCTTGACAGACAGTTGACAGCACATGCATGAAACGCGATCAAAAAGATCTACATCCGGGGATATTCACCATGATTTAGTATGACTTACGACATAAGTAATCCTGCGTACGGTATCTACATTTTGAAACAATGCTCCGTGTGCAAGGGGTGTTGGGGGGCGTTTCACGGTTTGCTGATTTACTTGCGCGTTACAACCTGGGAACGGGCCGGCGGCTATCAGATGCCGAAAATTTTTGTAAGTATTGACACTGACATAGAGTAGGACCATATGGTGAGCTTGACAATCCCTATCGTGGTCGCTACTGCCGTTGCTATCGGGTGTACTGATGCCACGATGTTGATCACCTCGGACTTGTCCAGCCCACGATGTCATCATACTGATGGCCTCAGAAGGTCTTGATACCATCTAAAATCACCAATTCCCGAGTTGCTGTGAGACTATGAGTAGAGCCGGTGCCCAGACGTCCATTATCGGCACGAAGCGGAAGCCGTATACCTTGATTAGCTGCGTACAGTTGCACCTCAATGAGTCAATCGTCGATAGAGCAAATTTGCATATCCACATTTCGTTTCACGACTAAGTTGCTATTACTCTACTTGTTCTTGAGCCTATCATAACTCTTGGTGAGGGAAATTCGATGCAACCAGTAGGAGCCATTATCACTGATGTGGATGAAGCTGCTCTTGAAGTCTGCGTGCACTTTTACAGTCGATAGAAAGTAAGCTATGAAGAAGGCAGTGTGATGTGTCTAAATGCAACTATTGGAACTTACGTTGTACATTATCAAAACAACCAGGTTTGGGCAACCCTTACCTGTCACTGAACCTACGTTCACCTTTTTTGTAATATCTGGGTTATTTCATAGCTCATCGCATAACGAACACTATTATGATCCATCCAATAAACCATTCCGTCCGCGGAATGTTGGTGATGCAGGACTGCGACTCAGAAACATGCCACTCTTAGAGGTGTACTGTTGAGGTTGAACCAAGTGACGATGAATCTGATCTCCACATGCGTTAAATGGCAAAGCCAGCCCAATTGCGAGATGTTGTAGTCGTTAACGATACGGTGGCGGAAAGATTGATGTGGTGGGCACGATTAGCCGTTCACACGGAGAACTCCGAGGGATGGTTCTAATCCACGAATATTCAAGCCAATAAAGATTCCATAACTTCGAGTCAATAAATGTGGTATGTCCTCTAATTCTCTATTGCACTCGCTTACATCCTCGCTTAATCAAGTTGTTGTATAAAAGACCTGCTTGCTCTCAGGATTTGGATTGGATTGCTTTCCCATGAACCAGTCATCGTAAAGTACCCAATGAGGGGTGATGAGTGGATATTGAATATCGTCCTCGACGGGCATATTCCAACACCTCTATTATTGATATCCGGGAAATTCGATGTAGTGAATGATCACGAACGAATGGATATTTGCCAGTGCGGAGGTCAAGGCGAGACTCGACCCAGCTTCTTCATCAAGAGAATGATGATTCGGCTTTCCTGCAGGTCTGCAGATCAATCATGATACTAGCACTCAGTGTCCCGCGATTGGTAAGGAAACACGAGAAGAGGTTAAACAGCCTGTCCACCTTCCCCGGGCGCTATTCGCCAGAGGAATCGTTGAGTGCTAGTCTAGCCGGGACTGATCTTCGATCCCCGTCCTTCCTGTCCTACAGTCATTTGCCTTCGCGTATTGCGCTGCTACAAAAATTTCAGCCAATAACGGAAAGGAGACGAAGCTTACGAAACACTGGCTACTCCCATCTTTCTTGACGTTACCGTAGTTGGACTAGAAACATCAGGATAGTAAATTTCAGCATTAACATGTAAATGGCGGAGAGGGAAACTGGGAGTATCACCTCAGCCACTCTAGTGCAATTTGTTAAGCTCATCATCATCCGCCTCTTTTTATATTCACAGTCAGCGCTTCAGCTATGACGAGCAAAGGGGAAATGACAGGTATTTAAAATTTCAGCACGTAACTTGTCCGAGTCGCCAACATCATGAACTCAGGTCTTTGTTAGTCTCAAAACCACTGGCTGGTCAGAATTCGGACAGCCATTGAGTGTTGAGGACAAATGGGACCTGGACTGGCTGATACCCTTTGCTCCACGCCTGACAGTTTGCTGACGCGCCTAAGGCCAAGGAATCCTGGACGGAAAAACGTTTATAGCAAACAAGTGGGTCATACATTTGAACGTGAAAGACAATTAATGACCCGAATCATCCCAACACCCTGTTCTCCTCATGACTTGGGCGGATAGCTGATTCCCGTTGATGGGCAACTACCAGAAGAAACAAAGGAAGGCACATCTATATTTTTCGCTCAGTCATCTACTTCAAATGTGAACCGTTCGTTCTTGCTTGCACATACCAATTGGATTAAATTGTCCGTCGATGACCGAGCCCTGTAAATTGAAGTAGATGTAGGCCTGATCCAAGACACCGGAACTGCAATAAAATGCGGGTGTGACCTAAGATAGTCGCTCAATACCATGTGGGAATGCATAAAACAAGGACTGACACCATAGGTTGTCGCGATGGCATTCTGAAGATCGGAAAGATTATAAGTCTCAGTGGTCGAAGGTGTTATGCCAGCACTCTCAAGAGAAGTGTAAACGTCGTATTTCTAGGAAAGGTTCAGCATGCGTCATCTAACATCACAAACAGCAGAACATGCCTGGAAGAGCCCAACCACTGTTTCAAAGAATGCGACGGCCTATGACATGTTGGTTAAAGCTGAACGATCAGCTGACCCTGGAGCGCACCTCAGCTCCAGTAGGACTTCCAGGTGGGAGGCAGCTAGGCTCCAATGTACTGTAACAAGTTCCATGCGTTGCCCACTCGTGCTGTAAAAATGATGTGAGGGACATTTTAGCGGGATCTGGACTCTAAGTTACCTCCCACAATTCCTCGCTGGTGCCATCGTTATTCACCCAGTACTGAAATAGATCAATAAGTAATTAAAATTTTGATTTTAGCTTACAGTTTCCATGAATGATAAAGTGCTACTTGCACCCTGGCTCGTAAGCAGCTAACCGAATCCATAAATAATTGGGCCATGCGTTCAACACCAAGCACATACCCCACTTATGTCGGTGTAATCTCGGGACGAATCGCAGTTCTCTGAGAAAGTACCATCACAGCTAGTTATCATCAATAATCAGCGTCCGTGGGCACCTTGTACGAAATATATCATACTGGTCAGGCCACAGCCCTTGCGCAAAGTAAGCGAGACAGTCATTGGCTCTGGCATTGAGGACATACCATGAATAGTCCAACTATTATCAGGCCCAGTGGTTGGGTTGGTGTCCCAGAACTAGATGTGTAGTATTTGGAAACGATCTGCACTTCCACGAAGATGATTTACCTGTGTCAGAAGAATAAGGCCCTGGTGTTAGGTAAGTAAATAATTTGCCCTTTTGAGCGTCCAGCTTACTCCGGGATACTCGAAGCAACATAAATTGGATATCTCTGTCGTATTCGTACAAGAGGGAGTACCTCCTGTGCCACACCCAGAGCTGATTGATGCACTACGCGCCTGGAGGAGTCCACCCAGCGTTCTAGTGGGCGAGGCATAAGATACAGCAACCAAGGTGGCGGTAAGCGCTCCAAGTAATTTGAACATATCGTTTGGAAGTTGGGTTCATGTCGAGCCAGTCGCAGGTATTTCAGCCAGAGAGGAACCGACGCCAGGTACGCCGTTGAATGCAGGCCATGCTCCGAAGGATATACTAAGTCTCCTATGTCATAAGAATTGACACAAGCCGAACGGTGTATTGTGGACACGAGCAGTGACATAGGTGTCGCACAACGAGTCGGATCCTACGCTGAAGTCATCATAACTCTGGGCTACGCTGTGCGTCGGCAGCCTGTCTGAGAGTTGATTCAAACTGAAATACTGTGGTGGTGGTGGGATAGCAGAAGCGCTATGACGCGCTTGAGTGACAAGTTCGTGGCATCGACTTTTAATTGCTTACTAATCATTGTCTTTTCTTTGGTACCCTCGACAGCGTTGAAGGGGTGTTAAGGCGAACTAAGCACACATCTGAAAAGAGGCCGCGCCGAGACCATCGCAGAATCGCACAAACCGGCATCAAGACGAACATCCGATCTTACCGGTCCAAACGAATTGCTTGACCAGAGTAATGGAAGACCCTCACCGCAATGGAAAACCCTCAAGTCCACATACACGTTGGATTCATCGTGGTGGCATTGTATGCACTCAACCACCAAGTCTCCCTCTCGCCACGGAGTCATAAGGGCAGGTTCACCAGCGTTCGGGTCAGGAAAGCAGCCGCTATTATGGAAGCTACGGCGGCTATGAGCTCCCTTGCATCAGCTATGAAAAGCATGAAACACTTCGCAATAGTTATATTTGCTCTCTCCATCTTAAAGGCTTCAAAGAAACCTTTGACTTTGGGACCAACAAATTTGATCTCCATCCGTTCTGCACGATATGGCAATTCAGCTCATGGACGTAGCTGTAATATCAGCAGGCGCAATTATGTTTCTGTTCATGTGGACTTCTAGAAGACAATCTTCTGTGCCTCTCCCTCCTGGGCCAAAGAAACAACCTTTACTTGAAAACCTTCTGGATATGCCAAGGGAGTATGAGTGGATAAAATTTGCGGAATGGGGGAGTAGATATGGTATTGAGCAACCGCACAACGCTGCCAAACCCTAATTCGCATGATAGGGAATTTGGTCTCCGTCTCCGTCTTTGGCCAACAGTATATCATCGTCAACTCGGCGAAGACGGCTCTGGAGATACTTGAGAAGAAGAGTCGCATCTGCTCCGACAGGCCTGTTGTACAAATGGGCGGAGAGCTTGTCGGGTGGAAGGAATCGATAACATTCTTTGATTGCAATCAGCGCTTCCGTAACGCCCGCAAAATGTTCCATCAAATTATCGGCACATCTGAAGCGATAAGCAAGTTTCATCATGTCAAAGAAAAGGCAGTACATCGCTTTCTAAAACGTGTCTATAATAAACCTGAGGAGCTATTAACTCATATTCAAGAGTGCGTCGTAATACAGAGTCTCTATAGAGACCGCTATTGCTTATGATTGTCTCCAGAACTGCTGGTGCAATCATACTCCGTATTGCCTATGGATACGAAGTCAAAGAAGGAAATGACCCATTTATCTCTATTGCGGACGAGGCACTCCATCAATTTTCCTTGGCTTCATCCCCTGGAAAATTCCTCGTGAATATGATACCACTCTGTACGTTTCCATCACAAGCGTTTGTCAACCGTTGAACTTGTGTGAAGTGAAATACCTACCAGAGTGGTTCCCTGGCGGCGGTTTCAAAAAAACTGCCAGAGCATGGAGAAAAACCCTGTATGATATGGTCGAAAACCCATATCAATTTGTCAAGAAACAAATGGTTTGTAGAGATGACTAAGAACGTTCATTTTCTAAGCTATTTGAGATAGGAACTTGGAATAGCGGAACCGTCAATGTTGTCCAATCTCTTACAGAACGAAGCAGATCTCTCTGACGAACAAATCTTCAACATCAAATGGACAACTGCTGCAATGTATGTTGCTGGCGCCGATACGGTCTGTGTCATCCATGAAATCGGAAACGTTGGCTTATGATAGCTATTCCTGGTAGACTGTATCCACTGTATATTCATTTTTTAAAGCAATGTTGCTCTATCCGGAGGTGCAGAAGCGGGCGCAGGCTGAGATTGATGCTATTATTGGCAATGACAGGTTGCCAACCATAGAAGATCGCGAGAAATTACCTTTCGTTAGCATGGTAGCTGTGGAGGCTCTGCGGTGGTACACTGTAACTCCAACTGCTTTCGCACACCGTGTTACAGAGGACGATATCCATGATGGATACTTAATACCCAAGGGTGCTTTGATAATCCCTAACATCTGGTATATGCAGTGTTCACCTGGTGTCCAGAAGGTTGACTTTCGCCTAGGGAAATGGCTCACGATTCTAATGTTTATCAGCAGCCTCAAGAATTTAATCCGTCACGATTTATTAAAACCAAAGATTATGTGCCTGAACCAGATCCTCGTGAATTTTGCTTTGGGTTCGGTAGAAGGTACTTATGAGTTTCCTCTCACTTAGGCTGACAACGCTAACGCAGTTTCATCGCGTTAGAATCTGCCCAGGTACGAGAATACCGCACCCCTTTGGGCGCTGACGATAACATTATCTTCTTGCAGGCCGCCTACTCGCAAATGCGTCCGTATTCTTGTCTTGCGCTACGACTCTCGCCGTGTTTGATATCACACCCTACATGGAGAACGGTAAGGCTGTCATGCCTGACTTGGGCCAGGGCACGGGAATAGTCAGGTAGGATTGTTGACACGTGCGATGTCCTTGTCGAGTAACCACCGCGTACGATTATAGCTACCCCTCGAAATTTAGGTGTCAAGTGACGCCAAGGTCCTCCAAGGCCCTTGCGTTGATCAATGCAGATTTGATATGAAGGACCGAAGAGTGCGGCGACACAGAGTTTACATTTTAAAACCATAATGTCATAGTATAAACAGTTCGTCTCTCGCCAGACTCGAACCCTCGCGATGCGAGCCGTGAGAGAGTTCGAGCTATGTGGCCTTTTTTTTTTTTTTTTTTTTTTTTTTTTCGCATGAAAATGTATATATCGGGGAACAGGACACGTAAATAGACAAAGGACTATCAGAAAGGAGCGACGCGCTGTGAGTCGCGTGTAAAAACAACAGGGAAGCTAATGGCAAAATAGGCAGCGGGAAGACGGGGAGCGCGGCTATTAGTCGGGGAACAGGGCCACATGACGATGGCGGGAGCGGGGCTGGTAGGTGAAAGGGACCAGACAGTCGAAGGTCGCTGCGCGCGGGTGGTCTTTGAGGAAGGCAATAAGCCCGACGTAATTGTTGTCACGGCGTAGAAAAGAACTAAAAGAGGTAAATGGAGGCAGGTAGGTGAGACACTCACACAAGATGTGGGAACGGGTCAAAGGCCGAGCTATGTGGCCTGCCATCGTGCTTCAGCAGTGGTCATTGCGACTTCCATTCTCTCCTACTAGATCTGCATATTCGGCTGGACGTAGCTCTCTGCGCAAGGGATTACTCAAGTATGTCGACCTCGCTGAACAACGGGACGGGGGCGTTGGCGGCGGTTTTCTGACGTCCCTTGTGCGCAAGGCTAACAACTCACGGGAAGTACGCCAAGTCGTCAATGAGGCTGCCCGAAGATTTGAAGATGGCATCCCCTGGCAATTACTATCTGCCGCCGCCCACACCAGCGCCGGTCCCTCTGTCGACGACCCACAGTTGGCGGGAACTCTCCTCGCGCGCATCCGCCCTAAGGATATCCCCCACGTCTGGGAGGGAGTCTTTCGCGCTGTGCTTGGAAATGCATCAAGGCACAAGAATAGTGCGGTGGCGCTCGAGGCCTTTCGTCTCCTCGTAGCCCGAAATGCACTCCTGACTTCCACGGACTATGCTCGCGCTATTCATAGCGGTATTGACTCAAGCGAAGAAGAGGCCCGGCTCATGGACGAGCTGCTTCAACAACGTTGTCCAACTGAACTCGACCCGCGCACCATCGGTGTACTACTTAAAGTGTGTAATGCACGTCACGACTATGACTTGGCAAGACGAGTATGGGAGTGGGCCACGCCACGACGGCATGCCAAGCACGGCGATACAAAATTGTGCTATGTCACAGCTCAATATCTTCTTTTGTGTGGCCGAATGGCTAACACGGCGGTTGCAAAGCAGATTTGGGAGGAAGTCAAGTACATGGGCCTTGCTCGCCTCCCAATTGTGACCGGAAGCATGTTATCAGTACTGGCCGCGCATGGTGCAGATGCCGAGACGCTAGAGCTACTCAAGGACATCCCTCCTGCTTCGCTCAATTCCTACATGGTGACCGCGGCGCTTACCGCCTTCTCCCATTCAGGTAATGTTGATGCAGCCCGCGCATTGTTGCAGCAAGTGGAAATGGACAGAACTCAAACTCCCGGTGTGACTATACAGGCATACACCGCACTCGTGGATGGATACGCACGGAAGGGCGATTTTGCATCCGCCCTCGCGATCATCGACCGCGCTAAGTGCCAAAGCAAGGTCGGAGAAGACGACGTGATGTGGATGACAGTGCTCGGTCCTTGTCGTCATTTCAAAAACGTGTCCGTCGCACAGACGGCGTTTGAAGCCGTTCAGAGGCTAGGCTCCCCCGAACACCGTGCATCGGCATACGTCCTGATGTCTGATGTCTACAAAGCGTGTGACAACACAACTGCCGCTCTTCATATGCAACAAGAAAGACTGAAGAAGGGACTTACAAAGGAACGAGGTGCGGTGACGCTAATGATGGACGACGGAAAAACACATGTGTTCTACGTTCGGGAGATTCCCCCTGAGCTTGCACATGCCACACGTACTATAGAACAGAAGCTGGAGGAATGGAGCAGCTGGTTGAGGTCCTGCGGGATCAGCGACGAGTCCATCCAATGCCAGCACAGCGAGAAACTTGCGCTGGCATATGCAGTCACGCAAGGCATGAGCCATATTGTGCTGCGGAAGAACCTTAGGATATGTGGTGCTTGTCATGCGGCGTCCAAGCAGATTACGATTTTGGAATCCATTTCAATCCATCACTGGGACAGGTCAAGAGTTCATGTCATGAGAGACGGGAAATGTTCTTGTCATGATCGATACTGAAGGTAGAAGTGTCGTAATGGAGGCCATCAAGCTCCACGTCGTCTTTATCGTCAAGGTCAAGAATAGCCAGCACTGGATGGATGAGATCCCTGCTCAGGAAATGCAGATGAGGCGTCAGATAGATGCTGAACGAAAAGACAAGAACGCATGCGCATGATGAACAGGCAGAGACGGCACCCCACATCTCTAGTGAATGTGAATGAGAGGGTGAGAGGACAAAATGAGAAGTGGACTACGACGCCCATTCACAGTACGCGATCGGCCACCACTCTTCATCGCAAGACGGTGGATACCCTCTTTCCCTCTTTGGAGGTCCAATGCTATTGTCACTTAGTGCACAGTTTTCCGTTTGCGATCTTACTTCCCGCGCAGTTGACTTTCAAAAAACATCTACAACTTGATATCCAACTTGATATTGTCACTACTTACTGGAAGACTAGAAAGCATCGCTCTCTATGAACTACTGAATGGACCTTGCGATGAAAACACGTATTCCATAACATCATGTAAACACATCAACCCTTCACTGCTCAAGCGCTCAAACCTTTATAACGAATCTGCGTTAATCAGCGCAACAGCCTTTGAAGATCTTGGCGTGATTTCACATTTGAACTTTGAGGGATGACTACGATCCAGTTGAATTGTCTATTACCTGGGAAGAGTGTTACTTCCTCACCTGATCGTCCCTGTACATTGGTCCAAATTGGGCATGACCGCCTTGCCATTCTCCATGTAGGGCGTGATATTGAATACAGCAAGAGTCATGGCGCAAGATACAAACGCGTCTGTATCTGCCAGTATCCAGCCTTGAAGGAGACAGTTATCACCAACGCTGAAAGTCGTGTGTTGTCATACCTGGGCACAATCTACCATGATGAAATTGCGTCAACGTCGTTGCCTGTCATGCGGGGATACTCATACTTACCTCCTACCAAATCCAAACGCTAATTCACGCGAATCAGGTTCTGGTACGTGATCTTTGGTTTTGATGAAGCGTGTGGGATCAAACTCCATTGGTCGTTGGTAGACATTGGGGTCGTGAGACATTTTCCTGTGGGCAGACTCAGTTACTCTCATTGACGTCCGCTAGATATATACCAGATGTTGGTGATTACCAAAGCTCCCTTGGGTATTAGATATCCGTCATGGACATCATCCTTGGCAACGAGGTGCGGAACACCAGTTGGAAGTACAGTGTGCCAACGATGGGTCTCCAGAATTATCGCGTTGACAAAAGGCAATCTCTCGCGATCTCCCGCTTTTGGCAACCTGTCGTTGCCGATAACTGCATCAATCTCGGCTTGCGCTCGTTTTTGTATCTCTGGATAGAGCACCATTGCTTTGAAAAATGCGTAGATAGCGGCAACACTCTTCCCACGACAGATATGATAAGCCACCATTTTTGAGGTCGACTAGGTGCGTACCGTATCAGAGCCGCCAGCATATGTTGCGGTGGTTGCCCATTTGATGTTAAAAATTTGCTCATCGGAGAGCTCTGATTCGCTTTGCAAAAGATCAGTGAGCATTGATGGTTTTGCCGTTCCCAGCTCCTGCAGGATGAGGAGGTTAGAGAATGAACACCCTTGCTTATTCCTACGCACCATCTGTTCCCTGACATATTCGTACGGTTTCTCGACCATATCATTCAATGTTTTCCTCCATGCCTTGGCGGTTTGCTTGAAGCCGGTTCCAGGGAACCAGTCTGGTAAATGTCTCACTGGCTCAAACTCAACAATGGATAGGCGATGTTCATGGTAAAAACGTACGGGATGGTATCAAGTCCACGAAGAAGGCTCCAGGAGCTGTGGATAGAGAGAACTGTAGAAGTGCCTGATCTGCTATAGAGACAAATGGATCGTTTTCTTCTTTGACTTCGTATCCGTGGGAAATACGAAGTATGATGGCACCAGCAGTCCTTAAGGACGATAATCAACTATAATCCCTAGCATGCATATTGCGACGCACCTCCGAATATGTTTGACCAGCTCTTCGGGTCTATTGTAAAGATACTTCAGGAAGCGATGCGCTTCCCCTTCTGTAATATGATGGAATCTGCTTGTCGCTTTGGTTGTACCGATAACTTGATGGAACATCTTGCGATGTTCACGGAAGCGCTGACCATAAGGAAGTAATATCAGACTATCCTTCCATCCAACAAGTTCTCCCCCCATTTGCATAACAGGTCTATCCGAGTAAATGGGACTCTTCTTTTCAAGCATTTCCATAGCAGTTTGTGCCGAGTTGACAATGATGTACAGCTGACCGAAGACGGACACCGAGACCAGATTCCCTGTTGAGTAGCCATTGAGATTCGGCCGTAAAATGTGGTTTCTCATTACCATATTTATCCCCCCACTCTGCAAATCTTAGCCACGCGTGTTCCACTGGCATATCCAGGAAATTTTCAAGCAAAGGCAGCTTCTTCGGTCCAGGCGGAAGCGGAGGAGATGATTTTCTCCTGGATCTCCAGAAAAAAAGCATGACTGCTGATGCCACAGCAACACCGATAAGATGAATTGCCATGTTATGCGGAATGGTTACAACTGGGTTGGTTCTAAAGTCCAAGTTCCTCTAAGGGAGTTCCGTGCTGCCTTGTACCAGAGAGGCAGAGAGTATATATGGTTTCGTGGAACGTTCCGGTGTGCTGTTGCAGTTTCACCAGCCTAGAGGCTAATTGTGAAGGGTGTGCTTGAGTATTAACGCCTACATACCTGTAACATATAATATTTGCATTGCTACCTTCCATAACTGGTATATCCCTCAGTCAATTGATAGCAGCTGACCACACTTCACGTGTGCACGTGTTTAATATGAGCTACCAAGTTCGGCTTAAGCTGCTTTATGTCCCCTTGCTTTGCGGTCAGACGATCGTTATACCCTCACGTTTAAGACAAAAGACGACAAAGGCATATGTGCCCATGTACTAAATGATTGCTTGTTCGCATCCTGCAATTGCGTGCGCGTCTGAGCGGATAAGGAGAGACTGAGTATACCAGCTGTTGGATAGTTTTCTGCACGACGCGGCGATTGTTCCTGAATTGCTCAAACTGGGATTAGCATGTTGCTATCGGGAAGGAACCTTACCTGTTTGCACACAATGGCTGCGCCGCCAAAGATTTGGCGTCCCTTGCCAAATGATTCACGCGGCCTGTCAGCTTTGGCAACTTGAAACTCGGCCTATTCAAGCTCTTAAGGTCTTTCTGCCCAGCTGGAGTCCCGGCTGGAGTCCCGTCGGATTTGCTGACGGCCCAATTTATGTTTGTGCCCCCCCCCTTCGTTTGTTTCTGCTATTTGGCATTTCGGTGGAAATCATTGACTTGCAACAATTCAACCAATATAACTTGATAACAGGAAACAATATTAAATATCGGACATCGGAACGTACGCGAACCTCGAGATAGTGAATGCGAGAATTAAGCGACGGAAAGTCGCGGCGTTTTTGGACATTGACATCTCAACCTTGCTTGAGGCTAAACGCTGAACCTTTGGACCCTGCAGTGGCAGTAAAGGATTCCCCCACATAGTAGCGTTTTCTCCTGGACCATGGAAGTAGACACGATGGCTCTGTGTATCGCTATTGGACGTGGCTCTGTGTAGGCATGTTGTCGGCAACTGTTGTACACAGGTGCGCTCACGATTGTTCGTAGCGCATGGGTCAGCCTCTGGCACAGAGATCCAGATCACGGCGAGCACGGATGTCTTCAGAGGAAGATATACGCAGGGCCTAATAGAAGACAACAGCAGTGGAGGAGTCTCGTCAGGAAAAACCCAATGCATCCAATAATTTGATGTGATCATGTCTTATCATAGTTAGAACTAGTAGACCACTGGACGAATATCCCAATCATGGTCGTGTGCGGCCTTACACCACAACTCGTGCATAGACCGTCGCACAGTAGCGCCGGCTGTCCGGGGGGATGCGGCAAATCACCGGCCTCCATTGCTCTTGACGTCTTTCTCCGGGCGGCGATCTGAACCGATGCATCTCGCGCTCGAACACATATCATGGACAGAAAAAGTACGTCCAAACAAGACAGCTACAGTGCATTATATTATGTGTCAAAGAACGGAGGGTTCACAGCTTGGGCGAACCTTTACGCAATTTGCTGGTAATGGTTCTTCGAGTGGTATCGAGACGAGACAACAACTCCCGTGTGGCAGTCAGTGCTACACCTGCTTGTGTCCTCGTCCAAGCCGTGATAAACGCTATGATCGGTGACGGCGGTAAGTATGGTGGAAGAATGGGAGCGACGCCTGTTCGATGAGCGCAAAAAGCACACAGTAGCCTGTGTCCCTCTGCCATCCGCAACGAACTAACTGATCCTTTCTGTACATTTGAGGGGGCGAACTTGTAAAATCACACGATACGTACGCCCCCAAAGGAACAGATGAGCAAAATTGGAGCCGACGAGAAACAGAGCAACTCAGCGCTCAGCCCTTTCACATGCAAATTGCTGATCCGCGAAGTCCATCAGGGTTGCTCTAAGAAATGAGCCACTTGTACTTGTTCTTTAGTTTGGCCAAGAAAGAGAGGTGAACGTTTCTTGTACTCCTGGCGCACTTATACAGAAATATGGTGGAATGAGTGGAGTTGGCAAGGCGGGGAAAGAGGCGACACAATGGCTCCATATTTGATAACTACTGGATAGGGTGGTTCTCATAAATTTGCTCCCTGAAAACCCAAGGGCTATCATACCACATCCTTTTTTCGATGACCAAATATTCCGTCACCCTCCGCTTTTCCGCGGGGACAGTGCCTTTCTCGACAGGAGGCTCGCCGTCGGCAGGTTTATGCAGCGCTCTTCCACGTTTGTCGTAAATCTCTAGACTCTGCAGTAAAGTAATTAAGCACCATATCCAAAACTGAAAGCATCGAACCAACCTGCTCCGTGTCGAATTTGACGAGAGCATGGACCATCATTCGGTTGCCAAATTTGGGTTCCTGAATTGCAAGATATCCCTCCATGCCTCGTATGGACAAAACTTGCGTGGGGGAAACTTCACGATGGAAACGCCAGGTGCTTGTGTGAGACAAGCGTTGGTTCTTTTTCAGCATGCGTAGAGTATTGGCTTGGTAACCGCACGTAGTCAGTTTTTTCACTTGTCTATCATCTCGCCTTGGGATGTGGTCAATGTAGGGTCACAGGGATAATGTACGGAAACAAACTTTGCGACAGCGATGTTCAAGTCTTTGTACGTTGATAAGGCTGTTTTCCGCAATGGCTCCAACCATGATCCAGGTCTTGTAGACCTGGCGGTGAACATTCTCCAAGGCCAGCTTGTGATGTATTTTTGAAAAAACGTTGCGTTTGATAAATCCACACCGGGAATACCATCTGATGATGCCAGTGACAATAAGCTGGGCACGGATGAGTTGGTGCCTGATTTTCGTGGATGCTCTTGCTCACCTGATCGCGTTCTTGCTGTCATTAAGGCGATTCTTTAAGAATTGGTCTAGCATCGCACGGGCACTTGTGAATTGCGACCGCGTGGCCAAAGTGACGGGATAGGGCATCATAACGTCTTTTCTTGTAAAAGTGAGGCATTAATGTGTGAGGCGCAGAGAACGCAAAGGGAAAGACCTAGCGGCTCGACGTGCTGCGCCCACACATCGGTCATTGGGAACATTCTGGTATAGGCATGAAGCCCTTCGACTCGTTCAATCAGTTCCTCCTGAGTGGGGGGCTCGATTTTCTTGCCCGAGCTATCTAAATCCTTGGCTAAGGGTTTCTGCTTGAGCAAAGTTGCATATCCGCGCAAGGCGAAGCGCGAACGCAGAGTGACGGACGCGTAAATGCGGAGCATGAGTGTTGTTTGTTTCTGTTTTGAAACCTTGGTCTGTTGTGGCATGTTTGTGCACTTCGGCACTTGACGGACACGCAAACGCGACGGCCAGAGAATTTGTGGTTTGCGGTTTATAAGCGTCTCTCATTCTTTTTTCTCTACCATCATGCCTGTGAGTATCTCTTCTTTTGCACCATACAAACCCGTCTGATATTGCGCAGCGTCAATCTCGTAGTCGTGCCGCACCGGCCTCACGTCCAGCACCAACACCGACTCAAACTCGGGGTGCTCATACCGCCGCCTTGCCTGGTGGATATGCTCCGACTCATGCACCCACGCCTCCTGCTGCAGCTGCAACTGCAACTGCCCAACGCAAGGAGCCTGGTATGCTTGCCCAAATGGCAGCGACGGCCGGATCAGTCGCAGTTGGCTCAACCATCGGCCACGGACTTTCGAGTATGCTGTTTGGGTCCAACCATGCTGCTCCGGCGCAGGAAGCTCCGGCGCCGCCTGTACAGCAGCAGCAACAACAGCAGCACCAATTCCAGAGTCCCATCAATTGTGATGTTCAAGCCAAAGGTGCGTTGGGGATAAGCCTGATTTGGAAATGCTCATGAAGATTGTGCAGAATTCACAAAGTGTCTGGAAAAAGCAGATCTGCCATCATGCACATGGTATCTTGAGCAACTCAAGGCTGTAAGTGTCTTGCCTTTGTCTGGGCCACAGCTAACGGTTTCCGGGGAAACAGTGCCAGGCGGCGGCCGCGCCGTATTAGATAGCTCTAATACTATTAGCTCTACATTGTAGACTACTAGGAATTTACTCAATGAGTAACGTAGGCGATGTGACCGTCACCCCCTCTCATTTGATGGCTGAGCTCGACGCCGACAATGACGACACGAGCAGAAAGTCGCTCGCCGCCGACACCACTACCAGTGACCACCGTTCGCTCAAAAGCAACGGTGATCCTGACGCCCAGCAGATGGTCATTACATCTCTCCGCACTCAAATACAGGACCTCGTCGGCCAAGTTGCTCAGCTTAATAACAAGCTCGTCAAATCCTACAACCACGTATCCGACCTCGAGGATGAGCTTCATACCAGCTCCTCACACCTCCGCAGCTCCTCTATCAAAATATCCCAGCTCGAGCTCGAGCGCAGTCAACACCTTTCCGCCCTGAGCACCGGTCTACTTGTCGAAAAGTCTCATGTCACCACTGAGCTTACCCATCTTATGGAGAAGGCAACTGAGGAGGCGGCTCATCGTGGACAGGCCGAGTCTGCCCGCGCGGCGATAGAGAAAGAGCTAGATGACCTCAGCGCTAACTTGTTTAACCAGGCCAATACCATGGTCGCCGAGGCGCGGTATGCCAGGCATGTCAGCGAGCGCAAGATGGAGGAGGCTGAGAGTGCGTTAAAGGGAGCTGAGGAGGCTGTTGGCGTTATGCAGCAGCAACTGCAGGTCCTGCGCGAGGAGAAGGAATTGGCAGAGAAGAAGGCTCAGGAGGTGCAAGTCTCTGCTGGAAAAGCACAGTGGATCGAACAGCATAATGGCGTGAGCATCACCCGGTCTCTACGCCTCCTCAGCTCGCATTCTCCGTATGAAGACTTTCTGCTCTTCGTTGCTCACCTACGTACTGTTCATGCGTCCACCCTTCATCTACCATCCATGTCGACACTACTGAACTTACCATTCTTGCAACGACTTTTGGTCGAGGATTCGTACGTGTATTCCTCCTATCTCGTTCACCCGTCTGAAGCATGGCAAGGGAACCAACCGTGCGCCTCGATTTGGCTCCTGCACTCAACTGGCTATCACGTCGGTCCGTACTAGCCGCTATTCATAATGGCCAACTTGTCATTGAACCCTGTTCCGTCGGTTCTCTGTTAAACGAGTGCCATGCCAGTAGTATGGGTGGCGGTGGCAATGACATATCTTGTGCTCTTTGCGGTACACCTGTTCTCTCCAAGGACGATGTTACAAGAAGCCTACACACACATCCATTGACAGCAACACGGTCGAATGGCTCAAACAATTTGTGGTCAGCAACACTGTTCAGAAAGTCGTATAGCAACCCTTACTCGGGTTCCAACCCACCAACACCTCATTCTTCGCCTCCTGCTGACCTTCCCCAAATTTTCGTTTTCCGCATCGCATCCAATCCATCTACCATTGTCATACCATCTCTCCCAATTCCAACTTCAACACCACCACCTTTACTCTCCCACTCATCGTCCAACTCACAATCATGTGCTGCTTACCCGCTTTGTCGAAGTGGTTGGTGCTTGGGCCGTCTACGGTCGACATGTTCACTATGGTCATTCGTCCGCGTCAGTCTCGTAGAGAAGATTTGGGAGGAGGAAGTCCCCGTTTTACCTCTTCCACCCCCTAAAATGCCCGTTCAAGCAGACACAAGCAAGCCACCACTACCGCCAAGGAAGAGGGGCTTGTGGGGGATGGCATCTGTTCTGGGTGAGCGGGCGGCGACTTGGAGCGAGGCAGCCAAGAAGATTGCTCCTTTATCTCAACCTGAACAACAGGCAATGCAAGACGTGGCGCATAAGTCGTCAACTGAGAAGCAGGCGGCACCTCCCCCAGTGGCAACGGCAGTAGTAGTATCTGCATCAACGACGGCACCTCCTGTACCATCATCGCACACTACGAACCACGTTAGGCCGCCGGAACAAGCTAGGGCTTCCTCTCCCCCATCCATTCCTAAGCGAAGTGGGGGACGTGCCCCACCGCGCAGAACAGAATCGCCGGCGCCAAACCATTCGGCCATTTCTGCACCAACCAAGCTGCTACCTCACGGAGCGGCCACTGTCTCCCCAAAGGAGACAGAACAGGAAGCATCCGCTTCTCCACAACAGCCTGCAGCTCCCGCTATTCCCTCTGCGCCCTCGCCCGCTCCAATACCACCAAATAATGCACCCCCTATACCTCTACGAGCGTCTGGACACAGGCGGCATTCTTCTACTGTTCCCGTAGAAGAACAAATACCCCTTCCAGATTCGCGCCCTGGGACACCTTTCAACGGCGGACCACCATCTCGTACGACGTCGCCTGCACCTGGGACGGGCGCTCCTCCCCCCATACCCAGGCGGGCTGCCGCAAGAGGGACTAGGTTGGTGAATTCGAGTGATGCTGGATCCAGGCCTGGTACGCCACCCGTACATACCTCTAAGACAAATGGGGCGACTGCGGTTCCCATATCAACCGTGTCTGTTCCGGCGCCTATACCCGAGGCGGAAACGAGACCTGATGCACAGAGTAGCAACACAGAGAACACCGGGGATGGGGTGACAACGCAGGTCCGGCGAGAGGACGTACTCGACTTGAGTGCGAATCTGATTGAAGCACCCAGAATAACGGTATCTACGTCAGAGGCTTCGAGTGCATCACCTACAACGGAAGATTGGAAGAGTCTGGCTGTCACTCCGATTGGGACGGGTTCGCCGCTCGAAGAGACTACGCCTCGTTTCGAGGACCAAACCCCATTGATCGTGACGAACACGGAGACTCAGCCAAGGTCTCAAGTGCCTTCCGAGTCCAAGAAGGAATCCCAGGACGTTCGACCGAGCTCGAATGGATCTGTGATTGTCTCTTCTGGGAGCGAAGAGGAGGAGCTGATTTCGTCCGACAAATCGATCTTTGGTAGCAGCAAGGCAGCGTCTCCGTTCCAATCCGAGTCCTCCTCCGCTGGGCTCGGGGCGGCAGTGATGGAAGTACTGTCGAGTAGCGTCGAACGCTCGGCTGACGAAAAGGAAGGAGAGTATAAGGAAGTATACGTTGGGGATGCGACGTGGGAGGAGCGTACGTGGAAGGAATTGGTAAAACTGAGAGAGGACATGTTTTGGGCACGGATAGGCGGATTACGGTGATGGCTCATTATACTTTTTTTTTTCTTTTTTCATATAGATCCGCACAGCATCATAACAACTTGCATTTGATATTAAACATTTAATCCGGTACGCTTAGATTCAAGGGGTATTACAAGGGGTGATGATTGCGAGCACGAGCAATCCACTGGCCGTGGCGGCCAACTAGCTCCGCCACGATATCTTCTTCAATTTCCTTTACGTCCCTTCCCACATAGGGATGCTGGTCGATGCGCAACCAAGACTCTTCGAATACAGGACCATGATCGCGATTGCCACCGTCCTGTTTGCGCGAAACAAAGACGACTTCAAACTTGCGACGATGGAGGTCATTTCCAATCACGATTTGGTGGCCGTATCTTTCTAGTGCGGCGCGTGCTTTAGGTATTAATAACTTTGGATCCGTTTCGAGCTGCAAATGCATCGGATGTAAGAACATCCACATCCACAGTTGGAGAGTAGTCCGCAAAAACAACCCCCCCCCCAAAAAAAAAAAAAAAAACTGTTACCTTGAACGACACAATATACCCGTCTTTTGTCCATTCGTCCACCAACGGTTTCAAAATCTTTGGAACCTGATCCATCTCGATACTGAGATTACCTTTTCCAGACTGAATCTTGTGTTCCGACTGTGCGACAAACCGAACCAATAAAATAAGGGATTAATGTCAATGATGAGTGGACGGACGGAGGAAGAAGAAAAAAAAAAAGGGGGGGTGAGGAAGGACACTTTTACTTACCATCTTTTGTCTCGGGAGGAAAAAGTCGCTCACGGCAGCTGCGAGATAGTACATCGCATTCTTACCTAAGATTGACAGCTCGTGGCTGACGGCGCGGAGAAGCCACAGGTAGTCGTTCACGGTCACAAAGGCGAGGGTGTGCAGCAGTCCGGCTGCCTGCACGGATTTGTACGCCGTCAGCACTTGGAGGAGGTGCCTCCGCTTGTCCGGAGCGACGGTGATGGTGGGGGGGAGGTCGTTGTTGCTGCTGCTGTTTTGGATTTCGAGGAAATCCAAAAAGGGATTGGTCGAGTGGGAGTAATGCCTGCTGAAGGGCTGAAGGCTGAACTGGCGGTGCATGAAGATGACGGCATAGCCAGCCTTGAGGAAATACTCTGCAGAGGTGGCGCCTCTCGTTCCTAAAAAACAAATCGTGTGAGATCAGGCGGATCGGTGAAACGAGACGTCTCAGACGCACCGGCGCTGAAGTTGTCGAGGAAACGCACGCTGGGAAGGCGTGATTGAGCCTGGGTTCAGGTTATTTAAGATGTGAGCAGAGAGAGCTCACACGTTGAGCTCCAGAGGCACCGTCGTCCCGCCGCTCTGTGCATCGTGCTTGTAAAACCGGACAGGACACCTTTGGGGCGACGGGGGCACGGCTCACCGTCACCAGCACGACCCTCCTCCCAGCCTTGGCCTGTCTCTCTACAAATTCTCTTACAGCGCCAATGTCATGTTCGAGCGTTGGAGGGGGCAGCTGCGTTGCGAAATATGATTCGGCTGAGAAGGGCGTGGTGTCTGTCGACATGGAGCCAACCTTCTTTGCAGGTGCTTGCATTCACGTCCATACATCAAATAATGTAAAGTTACTCGTTGTATGACACTCCTAAGCCCCATCCTTGGTATCAAATGCAAGGTATCAGAAGCAAGGTAATAGACAGAAACGGAGATGTTAGAGTTATAGTGGTACATATGGAATGTCATGCAATAGTGAGGAGATGCGAGATGAAAGAACGAGAAAAGATAATGTTTTTTTTAAAGACCAGTCCACACACCGTCCTGGCTAAAGATGGGATAGACCGCAGGCATTTCCATGGCATCGTAATTGACATATTGGGAAAAGTCATCCAACTCTTTGTCTCCATCAAAGGCGCTGCAATCCCCATAAGCGTCTAGAGTGGTTTGTATCGGGTTCCAATCAGCATGTAACCCTGTGTCATGTACAAGGTCGCCTAAAGCCCATTTTGGATATGATGCATTAATGGAATGATCCAGGAATGCCATTTCTGTATCGTTTTCGGGAGAGGGCATAGGCGGAAGAGTCAACTTGTCGAGTTCAGGTCTGAAGCCGAATTGGGAATCGAGTTGTTCACAACGGGGAAACAGGATTGAACACGACACAGAATCTTCGCTTTTGGTGACCTAAGCCCCTATCAGCAAAAAGGATTTTTTTTTAAAAAAAAAACACCGTGGGTGCGTACCTGAGCAAGGTCCAAGGGTGGAATGTCATCTAGTGGCACAAACGTGGTGGAAAGCGCGTCGGACGCGTCGAATGCTGGAGAGAGACACTGTGGCTTTGAAGCGGATCGCAGGCCAGAGCGCGATGGTATCTCTTTCGTCCTGGTGTTCCGAGCCACCGCGCGTCGGGCCAAAGATGAACGCGGCTTCGGCGCAGGCGGTTTCTTGGAAGAGGCCAGCCTAGCTTTCCGCTGCGCACGCTTGACCTCTTTGTTGATGGGCGTATAGACGTAGTTGGGATGCTTCTTGTAATGCGTTAGCTTCTCATCTTCGGCCTGTCTCCTGTACGGCCTCTTCTCCTCATCCGAAAGAGCCTTCCAAGCCGAGGCTGCTGCACAGCTGAGCGAGTTTTGGTTGATGTCGGTCTGGGTTGCCTTGGCGCGCAGGTAATAGTAGGAACGGAAGATGATAAACGCGTTCCGTGGACGCGGGATATGCGCGGGCCCTTTAGGCGAAGATTTGGCCGAGGAAGAGTCAGAGTCAAACTCTGTGGAATAGGGGGTGCATGGAGGAGCTGAAGAGCAGCTCGAGGGGCTCGCAGGCGAGCTGACATCCGAGTAGGCCCAATCACCTGACATGTGAATGCCACCATCGTGCGTGTAAGGTAATATATGATGGAGAGCCATAGAGTCCAAGAGAGAAGGGAAAGAGAAAGGAGAAGAATGGCGATGAGGGCATGAAGAGAGAAAGACGATTGATTATATAGGCGAACGGGTGAAGGCGCAGACTTGCCAGATCAGGACATAACCAGTTTGGACTCCGAAAACGTGTTGGCGGAAGTTGCCGAAAACGCGACGCGTGACGTCATAAAGTGATAAGAATAGATACAGTCAACAGGTCCTACGCAACTACGGCCCGAACTACCTCCCGCTCCCGCTCCCTCTGCAACTGCAACACGTTCCGCCGATGTCTGACTGTCGACGACGCCACAGACGACGCCGCCTTTCCAGACACAGTCACCGCCCTTGACCAGCTGCGAATCCCCACCCCGCCCTTGAGCGTGAATCCACTCTTCCTCATCGGCATCTCGTCTTCCAGCTCATCAAATACGGGCTCTACTCGCGTCACCCGACCCCAATGTGGTTCAATGAAAGCACTGTCGTACGGGTTGTAGGACTCTGGTTCCCTGATTGACTTTGCATAGAGACTTTTAGCCGTAACATACGTCTCGCATGTCTCGTACTCAGTTTCGCCATGTTCAGAGCTATCTGGAGGAGTTACCAGCCCATTGGACGAGTGGTCCATGCTGTCGCTCCATGTACCCTGTCTAAGCAAATCTGGAGCTGGCGGCGGCGTCACGGACACGTGTATCCGTGGTACGACAGCTGCAGGCCTCGTGATTGAAGAATCGTTCGATTGAGAACTCACAGATCTTTGCGGGGAACACCTGTTAGGTGAGTCATCTATGCTCTCCCGCTCCTTTTCTCTCCCACTTGGGCTACGCGCGGGAACGGGAACGGCAAGGGGGGGTAGCCGTACCAGCGATGAGGACAGGACATCATCCTTCAGGGCTAGAATCACATCCTGCTCGTGGCCGATCCAAACTCTGCCCGCCAATCCAGCCACACTTTTCAAGCTCTGGCCGACATCTTCTCCCTTGGCACACATATCTAACAAGCCCAAGAGAATGGCCTCTCCCACGGTAAGCTGGCCATCACTTGCCGCCGCGTCTACATCACTTCGCACGCTGTCATAGCTGCCAGCGAAACCTGACGTAGATACCGGGTTGCCGAAGACTCCAGGTGCAACCACGTACGGTACTGTTTTTTGTTGAAGTCCAGGAAGATCGTTGGAACGTGTTGGTAGCGTAGGGTGAGGCGGATAAGCAAACGTGAGAAGGAAGTGTTCGATCATCTGTCCGAGTTTTGGTTTTTTGTAGGTCGGTGATTGAGGGCCTATTCTGGACTGTATGGGGGTGGAATCGTGTTGAGTGACTGTAGTTGTAGGAGAAACAGATGGTGAAATGAAAAGGGTAGAAGAGGATGAACCGAGACCCTCAGAACATGATCGGGCAGAGATACTAGAGGAAAGAGGTCGTGAAATGAAGGATGGATTACGTGCAAAATGTCTTGTGGAGTAACCCGACGGTGGAGTTGCACCGACGGAAGAAAGAGATGTGGCTGAAGAAGAGGGTGAAATAGTTGATAGTGGCGAAGGTAATATGTGTACAAGGTGAGCTGAGTAAGGTACAGTGTAGTGCGTTGAATCACAAGTGTCACTTTGAGAACGTTTAGGACGTAAGAAAGACGGAAAGCGTTTCTTTGGAAGGTCGGAAGAGGTACAGCGAGATTGAAGAGTAGTGCACGTCAAGAACGGAGGAGATAGCGTTGTTACCAGGATAGCATGCTTGAGAGTGTCTTTCTCAGGCAGAGATGAAGGAAGAAAGTTGAGTATAGCGTCAAACTGTCGCTGGACAGGTAGAGATTTGTCTTTGAGCCTACGTTTCAACAACCCACGCGGACACCTAATACTGGGGGAGGCTGGTGCGTGTAAAGGGTAGCACATGTTAAGGTCCTCATCTGGCGAGCCATCCTCCACTTGAATGAATTCACCATCAGGGAGCCTTTCTACGAGCCGAACAATTCTGCTATCGCCGTAGGAGGCGGGGTGGCAGCGCCAGTGGCCTGCAATGCGACCTGCGCGGTCGAGAAGATTTGCGAGATGGACAGCACCCAAAGTGTGGATGGGGGATTGGAGCTGCAGGATGCGAACGGAGGGTTGGGGCTGGACGGTTAATGGTGGTGGAGAGTTGGTAGCGATCAAGAGCAGTGCATTGTGGAGAAATGGAGAAGTCAGTAAGGGTAGCAGATCCCGCTGAGAGGGGGCTGTGGATAGATTAGCTTGTTGAGCAAGCGAGAAGGAGAGTAGCGAGGTACCTCCTAGAATGAGGATGACGGAAGGGGGAGAGAGGGAAGGGTGGTGAATAAACCAAGGCTGAGGGAGGAAAGGATCTACTGGTAGGCGAGGACGGAATACGTCTGAGGATGGCTTCATGGACAGCGATTGAGGCGGGTGGACGGAATGCACATGTCGGGGTGTATTTAAGTATGTATTAACTATGCCGAATCCGGAACTCCTCTTGGCGTGGTGTCAGGTAAGTCCCACCCGAGGTCCCTGTTGCACATACTCCAGTGCTTCCTGCACTTGCCATTCTCCTATAAACCGCCATCGGTCGTCTCGACGAAGCCTTCCTAACACTCCCTCCTTCGTCACTCTCCTCAACTCCCCTTTCATGACCTTCTTCACCTCGTCGCCGAGAAACGCTGATGTGACAGCCATATACCCCTCCTCATCTCCCTCGGGATCTGAAAGTTCGCCTTCCGGGCTTCCTCCTGACATGCCGGAATTGCCGCGGTCGGTACCGAACGAATTGGTCCACAATCCACTCGTCTCACTCCCGCGTGCATCGCATTCATGCACCGGGCCATCCCATAGCACGATGCTCCCCTCGTGCATTAGTTGGACAATCGCCCACTTGAACAGTCGTTTCATTTTTGCTCCTACTCGGTCCACCGGATGCTCTTGCGTAGCGGCGGAAGAAGCACGCGCCGCTGATCCCCCGCTTCCTTCTCCTCCTCCACCTCCACGTCGCCGTTTGGCTTCTGCTAACACGACACGTTGTGCCATCTGTGCAAGCTCAGGTACACGCCGAAGATACGACAAGGTAAACCCCCTGCATTTGGCCACTTTTTGATGCGCAGTCACTGCGGATGTTATTTGGCTGATTGCCGGTCCGGGTGTAAGAAGTTGATCTGGGCGTTTGGTTGGCGTCGCAGTTTCATCCACAGCTTCAAGCCCGCTGATGGATACATTCATAACGCTCGGCGCATTAAGCATGTAGTACTTGACATATATACGGAACGCGTTGTCAGTGAGTTCCCGTGAACGCAAAAGAGCAGGATGGCGAAGAGACTAGATAATCGGTCCAGCGTCGAATTCAAATTCTTAAACAAGAACACGCACAGACTTGGTTGAACCAGCAACAGATGCAACAGGTGATGGTGCTCTGACGGATGATGTGGGTGGTGCCACGGCTGCCGAAGCTGAGGGTATGACAAACGGCTCTTTGAGGTCATAGTTCGTCCTGTGTAATTCTCGGACTCTCTTCCAATGCAATGGCTCCTCGTTCATTGACTTGCATGGCTCTGGAAGCCGTTCTGAGCCTCGTTAAATCAAAAATACACAGGTCCTACTGACCTATCTTGTCGGCCTGGATTAGCCGCGTACCATACCCACGTTGGACCTTCCCAATGACTTTGATTGGTAGACCTATGCGAGTCACAGGCTGTGGCTTAGGTATCCCTCGCGTCGCATGGGCCACATCTTGCCTGCCTTTCTTGCTCGGTGTTCTCGGTGTCCGTTCCACGCGATATGCACAGTCAATAACAGCCGTCCCGTCATCAACTGCGAGAGTTTTTTTTTTTTTTTTTTTTTTGGAAAGGATTGAAAATCCGAAGAGGATAAAAACAAACCAGACCCAGTGACTCACTCGAATATACGATTCTACTCTCAAACACTTGTAGCCCCACCACCATCCCAATTAAACATACCGTGCGACAAGGCACACGCCCCAGCCAGTAGAAATCCGCGCCTGTAAAAAAGAGGAGTCGCTTTTGTCAATATCACACCCCCCCTTATTTGACATCTGCACTTGATAAGATTCAGAAACGTGCCTCCCTCGAGGTTCTCCCGCATTTCAAAAACATCCCGCGCGAAGCAGGTCGCTATCGCATCTGGAGTCATCGTCCATTTCCAGATTTCCTCAATAGTCGTCATCGCATTGGCACCCAACCAATTCTGTGGTTTGAAGACAGTGGTTACAATGTACAAAGCTTTGTTTAGAAATTCTAGTGTGACATTGTTACATACGTTGTGACCAAAGGGGATGACTGCGCAGTGATGTCTCAATATAAAAGTATACAGGGTACAAGTACCAGGACGCAAGAGAGTGCGCAGTACTGCGCACTGATCATCGCTTTATCCGTTTGACATCGCCCCCCTCTCCAATTTCAAGTTGCCCTAGAATTTCTCGCCCATCACTCTGCTGTAACCCCATTCCCCTTTTCAGTCCGGATTGGTACCTGTAAATCCCATAAGCAATTCCATTACATCAAGACAAAACCAGTTCAAACCCTATCGACTCTGCCGCTCTCTTGATCCCCCCTGGAGTGATCTGTCCTGGTGGTCGAATTTGATTCTGGCGCTCAAATGGGTTCTAATATAGAAATATATATCAGTCTCTTTCCCATGGCCACATACGATAACAAAATACCATTCCTGGAGGAAAGTGGAATCCTCCAATAGATGATCTGCCACTAGTCTGTATGTTGGGTTTTGCAGGCGGGACATTCTGATCTTGCCTTGAAGTCGATTTGGATGTTGAGTTTCCTGATTGCGGCCCTCTTTGATATCCCTGTCCCAAAAGTGAGGACAGCATCCCTGTCGCAGGTCCCGTTTTCGGTGGTGGTGCGCTGACTTGTGCACGGTGAGTTGTACGTGACACGGTATCTAGATTTCTAGATGTATTGCATAAACCTTCGTCGAAATCGAGAGGCCTTCCAGTGTCCCCGTCATCCTCTATAGGTCTATCAAGGTCTCCCAGGTCAACAGAAGCAAAGAAAGCATCGTCATCAGAATATCCAAAAGATTCTTCAACGGATTCTGTTAATTTGGGAGGATTACGATTAGTACTGGACGAAGAAGATCCTGCCGGTTCTGCAGGCCCGGAAAGACTCTCATTCGCGTTCAAATTGGTCGGACGTGAGAATGTCACTTTCCGTTGCGAGGGTTGATCAGCTTGTGGTCTTCTGTCACAAAAATCACGATCAGCAATTGACGATGGTGTGATTGGGATATTCTGTTGTTGTTGTAGAGGCGTCGTCGCTCTGCTTGTATTATTTATCGTAGAATATAGCTCTTTCTTCTCATGAGAAGGAAGCGGTGGCGGTCCCTTTGAGTTTGGCGGCGCCACACGCACGTTTGCATGGTTACTTGGTTTTGAGATAGGCTTTGTGTCTGAAGAGGGTATAATATTTGGTTTAACTTCGCACTCGGGCCTCCTATGTAGCTCGCTTGGATCAAACTTGGGCTTTATCGCGTAGTCAGACTCAAACTATGTCCTGAAGACTGGATACGCACGGGAGTGACTTTCAACTTTACGACTTCCTGGGTGTATGCTTTATCGTACAAACAGTTACCCAACAAATTTCCAAAATTTCTTAGCGCACGCTTCAAGCCATCTGTTACAGCCTCTTTCTTGCACTGGAAACGTTTTTTTTTTTTTAACCCATTAAATAGAAATCGACGTTTCATACCTTGTCAAAAGCCATTCCTTTGCTTTTCGAGTTTTCTAGCATTCCATATCCAATATCCTCATGATATACGCCATCTCTCAAAGTCACTCTGACGATAGCCGTTACGCCGACAGTATACCGTCTTGACTCTTCATTATAATCAATAAAGTCCGTCGTGATGCTGACAAGACTAGAGCTCCATCCGTTGAAGCCGAAAACTTCATTCGCGAGGTTGATAATCTTCCAACCCTCGGCATATGTCAATTTTAACCCGCCACCGGGACCGGGACGTTGGGAGATGTACTCAGGACCAAGCTTCTGATTGAGCTTCGCTTGCAAAGTGGCAATCTTCTTGGCCGTTGCTTCGGACACCTCTTCGGACATGAAAGAGTTCTGCGTGCCAAATGCATACGGATTGAATGTGCCACCCCATACTGGGGATCCGTGCATATTGGGATTAAAGGACAATGCTCCGGAAGAGATTAGATTGGACTGAGTCGAATTATACGAATTCAAGAGATGCCCGCTGAACGCACCCGCCATTGGGCACAGGAGAGATTATCCAAGAAGACAAGGCGTTCGTACGAATGCGATTTCCCGATATGGAAAAACGCGTCTGTCACATATTTTTATAAATAACTGTCACAACATTGTGACATTTTGAAGTCATACAAACGCACAAACACAATGACATATTGCATACCTGAACAAGAAACCTCTATCTTCTCAAGACAAAAACTTTATCTAGACCATCATCGCCAGGTATCATCTTCGACAAAGCTACCAGACCCAGGTGTTGCCGCCTGCCGGTTCGGGTCGCTCTCCCACGTAACTGCGCCGTTGTAAATGCGAATGTACTTGTACTGGAACGTGGTATTCGAGGGTAGATTGACGGTCGCTGGATGCATCCATCATATAATCATGTTCGATCAAGTGCGCACTGCAAACTTACCGCTCCAAGTCGGATAAGCATTAGCATTCAGCGGAATTGCGCTGCTAGGAGACCAATTTCCTAGTTCCCTTAAATTTCCAGTAACGAAGATGTTCTCTACCCGATAAATGATCCTTCAGTTCAGGAATTTACTAAAATCAAAGTTCACTAACCTCCATACTGTGTGATAGCATATTCGTTGAACGTAAATGCGATAGGATCGGGACCAGTAGAGCATTGCGAAGGAACAGTCAAACCAGAAGCACCCCAGCTAGCGGGGACAACGCCATTCCTCGCCATATCCGACGTCAACAATGAAGCAAAGCTCCATGTCAAGTCGATGGCACTAGTCGGCACACCCGTATTTTTGTCGTATTGCTCAGATAGTTCTCCGCCGGATGGCGTGTACTTGGCGACAATGGCGACGAAGCTATCTGCAAAGGACTTGATGGAAGTAATGAGAGTACTGAAGGTTGAAGAACCAGAGGAGTATGTTCCAGTAGATATGCCTGATACGAAAGTCGAGAAGAATGGCTGAGAAATGGAAGTAACTGTAATCGATCCTTCATTGTCCCATACTATCAGAGAATCGTACAACTGTTCAGCAACGGCGAGAGTGGCAAGGTACCAAGGCTATATGTATATCATTAGTTGACACCATTGACATCTGGAACACTGTCAACTCACATTTCCATTGTAATAGACATCCTCCGGATATCTACCGGTGGCAACACCCTGGTTAGAAGCAATACCAGAGTTGACGCCATAGATACTCCTAAAGGAGTCGACATAAACCTTGAGGTTGGATAATGCCTTGTCTGAACATGGTTGGAATGTTGCCGCATCACAACCCGCAGACGCATCAAATGTGTGAATGCTTGCGAGTATGGTGTTGGAATCTATTCCGGATCGACCTCCTCCGGTGTTGGCAGTGATGTATCCTCCCTGACCATTCCAGTAGCTCTGCGAGACGGCATGAATGTGCGATCAAAGCGCGGGGGGTTACTGACCTGTAGGAAGCAGAGAATATTTGCTGCTTGGGTACTGTAGGCACTTGAATCCTGACCAAGGAGATTTGCAAGGGTGGCGCCTTCACGGAGGGCACGGTGTTGAACAGCTGTAGTGAAAAATGATGACGAATAGATTTCTTCCCACAGATCGTACCTGTGATATTGCATTAGTGGTGCATCAAGTATTCCAGGGCTGAAGATACTGTACGTTGTTTCATTCCAGTATTTTGCAACATAGTTGAGATCCAATTGAATAATGGGCCAGAGAGTTCCTGTAGCGTAGGAAGAATTCCCTTTTGAAATGAGGTAATTGGCCCATGTGATGAGCGCCGTAGCACGTAGAGCAGGTCCATCTAAGTGAAGTCAAAATTTGATATAATGGGACTGCCGCAGGTTATGCGTACCCCTTTGAGGACGCCTATTGAAGGAGTTCAGTAAAAAAAAATCTTTGGACAAGGCACTTGTGATTACCCCCATGGCCCCCAAAACGCCGTCTCGTTAATGTAGAACTTTGGCTCTCCCAGGCCGCCAGTATAGATGTCACCAGAGGGATTTGTGATTTGCTGTAAAATACTCTGAGCCCCAGCATAATTGTCAATGTTCGCCCTCAAGCTCGTATCGAGACCGAGCGTATATCTTTTATAGACAATTGAGCCGGCAGTACAAGTATTTTTTAATAAACTTACTGATCAATGATAACCTTCAGAGTCAGCGCGGAATCTCGAGTCCAAGAATATAGGTAGTTGGGGTTTGACGTCGATGGGGACGCTATAACGATACCAGGACTGGCCCCCGAAGACTGGGAACCTGAGGGGCCAATGTTCGCTAGCAACCCAGCCTTGGCAATAGGTGACTCGGAAGCATAATAAGAGTCGACACCAGACTGCGCCCAGGAAAGGCCTGTGTAGCACAGAGCAAGGATTAATACGAGGTACATAATAGAGGAAAATAAACTGTAGTACTTTGACAAGGCGCGACGTGTAAGTCGCCACTTATAACGGCTTGCTGACAGTCACCCGCATGATAAGAGGCGTATGCCTTGAGGGCAACACTGGCGACGATGCACGCAAGTGATGGAATACGGGGAACCATGTGTTGTGGTGGAAAGATTACGGGAACGCATGATAAAAGAGCGGAACGATTGCGGGGCTAATCGGCCTAGTCCGAACCGCAGATAATCCCAAATGGTCACCCGCTCCCTTCCATATGGTCTTGGCATATGGTTCCCCCATGATGAGTGAGACAAAATGTCCAATGGACGGACAGGCAATGACCTCGCTTCCACATTCTCTGCTTCCTGCATAATGTGGTCGGCACAGCAACCCATTTTACATACACATTTGAGCATGGGCACCAATGTGCTAACTTGGCGTGGCAATGTCCGTGTCAAAGTTTTCTAGAAAATCCGTCTAGATAATGATGGACGGCCGACGAGAGCGCGGTCGGACTCTGACGCTTATCCTCATCCATGACTTGCGGCGCTCCATATAATTGCAGAACAACAAAACATAAGCTAGCAACATGTGGCAGAGATAATGCATAATGCATCTCATTTTAAATTTTCAGTCCCAGCGAGCAAGATCATCTTTTGCACCCAGTAGTATTTCCTTCCAAGAACATATTACCATGGGTCATGACGGTTTCGCAAAGTAGCCGTACTTACCATTGCGAGAGACTGTCGGGCATCGTCTTTGATTTCCTTCCATCTGTTTTCGTAAGCTCTCAAGAGTTCTTTATAGTCGTCACGTTGTTGACCATTGGCTCCGGGTGTCGTGCGTATGACACCTCTTAGAATACACATTCCAGCAACCCATTCGACTTCGTCCGAACCCCATACAGCGTCCCTGGCTATAATATCCGAAAACATTTTGGTTGCAATAAAAGCGCCGTCCGATGCAGCTCTCCGTGGAGTTCCCATGATGCAAAGTTCCAAAGTAGCAGCATGTATACGTGCCCATTGAACGTGTTCTTTTCGTCTCTGACGTTCAAAGGCAATGCGATGCATCTCTTCTGCTAGGGAATTTGTGCTGATGGAGAAGGCAGATGAGGGTGTCGTAGCTGTGTTTGGCACCCAGATTGAATGTTTGCGTATCTGCATCTCCAGAGCTCGTAGTCCAGCATGCGGGCCGGTTACACCAGCATGGACAATGTTATGACCAAAAATTTCTGTTGCGTCCAGGTATCGACGGAGATACGGAGTCGGGTCTTGGTGAAATGAATTGGCAGATATTGCTTCATAGAGCGCGTCAATGACTGAAGTCAATGGTGTCGAAGATGGGTTGGATATAATAAACGCTTGTATCATAGATGCCAAAGTTGCAGCATCAACTCCGCGGATGAACGCATCGCGTAATGTGGAACTGGAAACAGACAGTGTCAAAGAGTGGTTCTGAAGTATATTGGTCGGAGAAACTGATGTTGCTATACTGGGTTGTTGGACACCACCAAACTGCGGAACTGTGCCCCGCGAGGGCATGAGGGAAGAGCTGCTGTCAACTGGGGAAAAATGCACGTTGGGTGATGGTCTGATTGTTGTGTTTTCGCTAGTCCATTGGATATTGTCCACTGTTCAAACGGTCATGCATGTGTAAATCGTGCACGTAAGCTGGCGGTAGCAAATTGCATCTTACCCGTATCCGATGTTTTTTTATCTTGCCGGGGCCGATTTTCTGATTTACGTCTTGCTCTCCCAACTGTATTCTTGAACCAGTTGTATATTTGCTGGGACGCAGATAGGCAATGGCTCCAGTGGAAAATTAGAGCAGTACCTCTCTGAATCGTGATTCGGAATCATCAGATCCTATGCATTCGCTTGGTGAACCAAACTGCGCAATGAAGTCTGTGGCCTTTTCGAGAGCAAATTTTTTGGCGTCGCCCCTGATTGGACCTTGTAGGCGGCGCTGAAACTCTGGCAGATTGCTATAGAGGGAACAGACTGGGTTCAGGAAGTCGTGCGGGGTATAGAGAAAGATTGGAAGGACCTTCTGAGGAAAGAGAGTTGTTGATCGGTGTAAACCTTGGGAGACCGAGGCTTTGGTATCCTGGGATCGTTTGCCATCGCGCTGTGAGCACATCGGATTGGGATCGTACTTGAAATCCTTGCCAAAACACTATTCGGGACAGTACGTGGCAGCCATGTGCCCAAAGTCGGATGCGCGGCCCCAATCCCGAAGTCGTCGTCTGGCTAAAGATCCTCCCACTGGTATCCGGCTTCAAGCTTCAAACCTTCAAAATGCACGAAAACTTTCAATTTATACACCGCGTGCTGGTTGACATTGACATTGATGTCCACCTACTCTACTTCAAAGCGCTTTGCTGACTTGCTTCATGAACCAGAGTCAACCTCTTGTTTGGTAAGTATTCCATACTATTCCATCATCATCAGTACTTACACCATTAAAATACACTCGATTCATCTGATGCCCCTGCCCCTGGTCACTCCTCTCCATGGTTACTGTCGTCCGTTCAAACGAGAAGCTCCAGGACCAAAGCGATGACGGCGTAGAAGAGGACATGCTCAGCCCCGAGGCTATCGCACACGAAAACCGACTTCTTCACAAACTCGATCGCCGCATTCTTCCAATAACATGTCTTCTCTACCTCTTTGCATGTCTGTTTCAACCCTCGCCTCGTCATTTACGACACTCTAACCGCCCTTTTCAGACCTCGACCGCTCTAACCTCGGCAATGCACGGCTTATGGGGTTGCCCAACGTCCTAGGCAAAGATAAAGACCCCACCGGCGTCCTCTTCGAATGGGTTAATTCTGCTTTCTTCTTTTCATATGTAAGGCGTAAGAGTATACCAGCCAAGCCGCTTCATTGACTTTTCGCCAGATTCTATGTCAGACACCAGCTACCGTCATTTCAAAACTATACCCGCCTCGCATTTGGATGGGATATTGCGCTCTGGGCTGGGGCATAACCTCCACTCTCATGGTGAATTTAGCAACTTGATTTTCTCTTATCCTACTGGTCTCTAAAGAGCATATAGGCCAGTGGATTCAATACAGGTGGTTTGATTGTCGCCAGAGTTTTTCTCGGAGTATTTGAAGCCGGTTTCGGCCCTGCAATCCCTTTATATTTTTGTAAGTTCTACATAATAACTTCTACGCTCTACTCATTATGTAGCCCTCTTCTATACCAAGAGAGAGATGGGATTACGAGTCAGTGTGTCGTTGATATTGTCGAGTTGCAACATATCATGCATGATGTAGATGGCCTATTGGTTTGGGTTTGCCGCCGTTGCTGGGGCATTTGGCGGTATTCTCGCATTTGGCATCTCGCACGTGCATGCTCATGTTGAAAATTGGAAACTCCTCTTTATCATCGAGGTATGATGTTTCCGACATAATCCAGGAACTTCCTGTTAATCTTTGCAGGGTATTCCTACTATTATTCTCAGCCTCTTCACCTTCTTCTTCTTGCCAAATCGTCCAGAGTCGACGACGTACCTCACTGCAGATGAACGTAAATTGGCTGTTGCAAGAATGAACAGGGCCACGAGCGGTGACGTAGGTGCTGTGGTTCAGAGAAGTATTTCTTTCCATCACAATACATGAGATCAAAACTGACATGTCCAAAGAACATGTTTGGATGGCGCTATATGATTGGAGGGTCAGTGCTTAGTTATCTTTTATCTTTGTCGTTACTTGACTGTGCCGAGGTTAGGTGTGGACTGCTGGTATCATCTATTTTGGCTTGAATTGCGCCTTGTCCTCCATTTCTGCATTCCTGCCGACCATCATAACGTCATTTGGATATAGCAAGTCAAATTTATCAATTCTTAACTGATACGGCCTAACTGTGCGTCAGGTGATGCAAGAGCACAACTATTCACTGTACCTCCATATGCCGTTAGCGCCATCGTGCTTATTATCTTCTCTTTCTTCTCCGACCGGCTACAGACTCGTGGTATTCCCATTATGATGGCATGCACCATCAGTGCAATCGGATATGTGTATGTTTTTTTTGGTGCTTGACGCATCTCGAACTCATTGATGTCCAGGCTGTTGCTTGTTGTTACTCATAACATACACGTCCGATATTTTGCGATATTTTGCATCACCAGCGGAACGTACACATCCATTGGCCTTATCCTCGCCTGGTGTAAGTGACCTCGGTCTCTCTTTGTTGGATGCTCAGCCTTTCACAGTTGCGCATAACTTGGGATCGGAGACGAAGAAGGCGACTGGGATACCAATTTTCATGGCCGTTGGCCAGTGTGGTAGTGTGCTTGGATCTCATATATACCCGAAGACGGATGGTCCACGTTATATGTGAGACCTCAAATTCCTTGCTCTCAGTGCATAATTGACGCATCCATCCATAGCCGTGGCTTTGCTGGTAAGTTTTTCCAGAAGAGTATTACATATAAATTTTGACTTTGGACAGTCTGCTGCGCTTTGTTGTGGCTTACTGTCATCTGTGCCCTGATTTTGACTGTGCGTGTCAATACAATTACTTTGTATTGTATTTGATTGGCGATGGAATTAGATATCATACCGCTGGGACAATGCACGTCGAGACAAGGAATATGGAGTTCCAAAACCCAATTCACGGGTCGACACGAGCGAACTTGCTGATAAGGTTTGTCCTAGTGTAAACAGTTGTGATGAAACCTGATAGATTATTTATTATCCAGGCTCCAGAGTTCCGCTATGTTCCATAATTGATTTCGAGGAACGATGTCGAGATTCCAGCTTCGCTGTATTTTACAAGATGGAAGGTTTTATATGTACGAAAAAGTGGATATACTAGCTAGCAAAGCTGGTTTGAATAAAATCAGTACCCTACGATGACGTGCAAATGTACTTCATGTAAAATCGTCAAAAATATGAAAGTGTTTCCCGTTCTAGTTCGCTCATGAAAAATGATAAAACGCAACATTATGATTTTGTCGTCTGGGTGACTGCGTAGGGCTGAGTTATACATACATGTAACGACCAAACCCTTCGGATACGTGACCTTTATTTGGTAAAAAGAGGCATTGCCGACACCCTAAGACTATGGATCCGATAAGCTCTTTCTTTCGAGTTGCCCGACTCGGACGTGGAAAAAAGCAAGTTTGGCTCGGGGAGGGCATATCCCGGCATTGCCGAATAGTCGCACGCGGTCACGTGGTTATTGGGCGGAAAGTACAGAATTCGCTATTTGACCGGAAAAAAAAATGTCAACGGACGACGATACCTTTACAGATGACCAACCCGAGATAGTAAACTTTGATGTCCTCGAAGCAGCTAAAGAGAACGTCCAGCCACTTGCAACTGGTCGCCGTGTCACTACACTGTCCCAGATCTTATCTACCCCGCATGCTCAGCGAGATGCAAAACTTTCTGCCACGCGCAATAAACTCCGTATTAATGTTGAGTTGGCACTGGAAGACGAGGACGGTGATCCACTTGAAGCGTATAGCCGGCTTGTCAGCTGGACGCTGGAGAATTACCCACAGGGGCATACCGCTGAGTCGGGACTGTTGGAGCTTCTAGAGGAGGCTACAAGGGTCCTGAAAGATGACAGAGGGGAGAAATGGAGGCAGGAAATGAAATATCTCAAACTGTGGCTACTCTACGCAAGCTACGTGGAGAAACCAACTATCATTTACCGATTTCTAATCGCTAATGAGATTGGTACCACGTTTGCATTGTTATACGAAGAGTTCGCGGCAGTACTTGAACGTGATGGACGGTGAGTTCGTAGCCTCTCATCAAATTCAAGTAATGGGGTCTGATTATGGGCGTCAGGAAAAAGGACGCGGATGATATCTACAGTCTTGGTATCGCTCGAAAGGCATCGCCGCTCGATCATCTGCAGGCCAGATATAATGAATTCCAGAAACGCATGCTGAGTGGAATGATGATGCCATCTATGTCTGCGTCGTCGGATGTGCTATATACCGGGTCCACACAATCAGAAATTAGACCTTCTTCCAGGCCGCAGAGACCAGCCTTGGGAACATCAAGGTTGGCACCTACGGCCTCGGGCTCCTCGCGTTCAAGTGCGGCGGCATCAGTGCCTAATTCTCGTCTCCAAGTCTTTGTGGACCCATCAGGCGCAGAAGCAGAAGCGGCCGAAGCAGCCTCAAGCAATGCATGGCCAGACCTCGGGACGCGTAAATCACGAGTCAAAGAAAATATTCCCGAGGTGAAGAAGCTTGCCGGGACGACACTCAATCAGAATGGGAGGTCTAAGAAAGTTGCCTCGGGAAGTAGTAGCAATCCCGGTGGAGTATCCAGTTCGAGGATAGTGCCGTACCGAGATCCAGACTCCACGGAGATGACGTCCTCTACGGTCTCAACATCGAGGAAGAATGCGCCGTTTGTTCCATTTGTAGACCCTGCTAATCCGAGGTTCACGCCATTTCGGGATGATGTAAGCGGTTTGTTGCAATCTGTGTGAAACTATTCTAATGGCCATTCCACGATCAGGACGCTCAGATGTCCGGTGCAGGGACGGATGCAGAGTCTGTCATCAAAGTAAAGAAAGCTGGCCTTAAACAGCCTATGCCTGCGAGTGAAGCTGAAGCCCTGCGAAAAGACCCGCTTAAAAACTACGGACCTGGTGCGGCTGCTCTGAGATTCGACGAGGGATAAATTCAAGTATGATAAAACCCTGTTTTTGTAATTTTTTTTATCAGACATCTAATTTACAGATGATCTCAGTCTGTTTGATATTATAGCTGAGGAAGGATACTTGCATCATGTGCGATAAGTGTGCCCCCCTTCGACTCCTCCAGACACCGCGGAATTACATCCTCACTGAGGTCATCCATTCGCATGGAAGGTTGAAAGCATTCCTTATTTGAACGACTAAGAATAATACCCCTTTCACGATGACCTTGGATTGAGTAAGAAGTCTAACAGGCAGCGTTCAGTTTCGTCTGTCCGCGGTTAGTGGCAGCTGCCGATCGTTCCGATGTTCCGGCAAGTAAGAACAAGCTGGTCTTTGCTTTGCGGTGATACATTTAAGAGGCGTCATGAGATGGCTGTTCGTCAATAGCCCGCCTCACTTCAGACATGGTGTACTCTCGCCTCGCCATACTCGTGATGTTCATGACACTTTTTGCGCTGCTTGTCAACGCAGCGCCTACTGTGGTCTCGTTAGACGCAGCGAGTAACCACAATGGAGTAGGAGACCAACAGTGGATAGGGACGCTATCTGCTGGGGCAAAGTAAGTACATTTAAGTGGCAATCGTCCTTAGCCGAGGCTAAACATGAGTATATTAATATAGCAGGGACAGTGGCAGCAGCAAAGCACGGCAGCCCCGGTCACGGTTCCGGAGACGACACCCTGTATGTTCTGCATCTGCGTGATTGAACAGTATAACTGAACCAATGCTGGTAGTAAAAATGATTCTACATCGGAGTGAGAGTGCCGCGGGTATGTTGCGGACGACAAACATGAGAGGGGTTACATAAGCAGGGATTGGCCATTTTTTGCCTGCAAGCAGACCACCTGCTTGCCGAGGCGCTCGCCTCGCCTCACACAATCAGCCTGTTTACCTCGCTGTTCTCTTTAATACACTTACGTCCTTACTACGACCATGAATCCCCTTTACGATCCGCCACTCGCCCAGTCCTCGCCCCATCCACATCCTTACCTCCGCGAACCAATCTTGTACATCTCCAATATCCCCCATTATGTTACCGAAGAGAGCATCGCTGTGGCTTTCGTCAATTGTGGTCCCTTTAGACCCAAGATTCTGCCTGATCTTTCAAGTAATGTCATTACCGCTACCGTTGAGTTTCGGTTTCTGGAAAAAGGTCAGCCGAGTCGCCCTGTTAGAGTAGAGTGATTTACCTCACACGCGTAGCTGAAAGAGCACTCGCTGTCTTACAATCCCGTTTGATACCAAATTTAGCCCCGCCCGTCGCGTTGTTATTGTCGCCATATCCGCCCACCATCCCTCCCACCCAGTTACCTCCTCCATCGGCCATTCCTCGGCTTGTCAAGCATTTACCGTTCGGTTATACAGACTATCAGCTCTATGATCTTTTCAGACCTTTCGGCGCTATTGCCTCCGTACGCTCGCAGACCCATTTCGCACCAGACACTGGCATGATCGAATTCTGGTATGAGGAAGACGCACGTTACGCAGAAGAGGCTATGCACTGTTCTGAAGTCGATGGCCAGAATATTGCCGTACAGATCTACCAGCCTCGAAGGTCGGCTAGCGGTTCCATTCTAGATTTCAACCCTGCAGCGCCTACATTTCTGCCAGCTCCATACAGTCCATACCCTACTCAAGTAAGTATCGCCCGGCCGCGGTACTGCTTTGTATCTGAATCTCATGATTTGTTAGTATTCACCTCCGCGGACGGCTCCATATCCCATGCGGTCGCCCCAGTCAGCACAATTCATTCACGGTCCTGGACAGCAAGTACAGTTGGCTCCCTTGTCTGGCCCTGGATCAAGTAGCCACAGTGGCCTAATAGATCCCTGTAATCTGTTTTGCAAGGTACGTCTGGTCATCTAGCACCTAAGCTCGTAGTCAATTGTCCATCAGAATCTTGATCCTGAGATCGATTCAAATGCTCTGTTCTCACATTTTCGTCAGGTAATGAGTTATTCTATCTTCCATACCTGGCATCTGACGTGATCGTAGTTTGGTTCAATCGTTAGGTATGAATCATTTTCAGATTTGTGGTATACCCTAGTGAATAATATACAACAGCGCGCGAGTCATGCGGAACGAGAATGGTGATAGTAGAGGCTTTGGATTTGTCTCATTTCAAACACCTGAACAAGGTAAGAACCGCGTTTTCGTAGGGAGCTTGTGATTTGACTGGTCTCTCTAGCGGCCGCCGCGATGCATGCTATGAACGGGGTTCAGTTGGGCTCAAAGCAGATTGTGGTTCGTTTGCATGAACCGAAACAATTGCGGCAAGAGAAACTCGCCCAACGATTTGCATTTAATGGTCATCCTAGAAGTGCCAGTGGCGCAACTAGCCCAACGGCAAGTGAGGCTGGTGACTTTAGCGGCTGGCAGAGTCCTCGTGGACATCCCGCTACTTTGACTGCGAATGAGCGTCAAGAACGAGGTAGACGAGGTTCCGGAAGCTACTATAATGTGAGCCACAGAATGGACGTTCTGTTTAGTCACTCAACTCCCTGTACAGGCAGCACTCTCAGGAACCCTCAATTTGCCCATGCGCTATGACGATTTGGCAGCTTTATCGCCTGTGGTCAGAAGAGAAGTGTTGACAGGAGAACTAAGTCGAAGGGTCAAGACGATGGATGTTGTTTCAGCCGACGATATTGACGGAATCGTTCGATCCTTGGTCACCGTATCGCTTAGCGAAGTTATTAAATACATTGAAGACCCGAATAAATTAAAGGATCAAGTACTTACGGTCGAGAAAAATATCAAGTCCAAGAACTTCATTCCCGAGAAAGTGCCTGAGAAGTCACCATCGCCCGTGGCTTCTGCTTCCGCATCCAATGATTCTAGTTTAATAGACCCCAATATCCACAATGCCACAGCGAGCGCGCCAGAACACCCGTCGACTCCTGTCTCGATCAGCGCAACGTCCACGCCACCAAGGACGTCTTCCCCTTCTGGTTCCGTGCCCCCAGTATCGGAGCGCGATCGTATGCTTGCTGCAGTCAGCAAGCTCGAATCATCACGACTAACCGATCTGACGGATTTATTGATGACATTACCTAAGAGGGAGCGTGCCATGTGCCTCTTTAATGTTGAAGTCCTTCGTGCAAAACTTGCCGATGCTAAGCTGGTACTCGATAGCGAAGACGAGCAAGAAGTGAAACCACATACTGAATCTTCCCCAACGCTTGCCACGCCAGTCACGCCGCAGTCGAAGAAATCGTTGACCCGTGCGACGGAGACACCCCGAACTCCAGAACTCTCCTCAGTTGGGCATTCTGCTGCATCATCGCCATCTCCTGCTACACCTGGGACGAGCAACTCGGGAGGTACCACTCATGCAATTGCTACTTTGGCAAAGTTACCAGCCGCTGAAATTATCAGACTTGCCAATTTACCCTCTACAGTTGGTTTTCCGCTACCCAAGCCTGATCCATCTGTGGTTCAGACTACAGACGAGTTTATTGATGGACTCCTGGAGAAACCGGTGCAAGGCCAAAAACAACAAGTGGGAGACAAATTGTAAGGTCTATGCGATTCATAGAGTTATTCATCCAATAACGTGCAACATAGATTCCGGATCATTAAATCATTGGGGATCAATAAGGGCGCTGTACGTGTTCTCTCTCGTATAACTGATACATTATATAATGCGTATTTAGCCCAAAATCACCATCGCTCTATTGGATCAAGAAGACCTCCGAGCACTCGCCCATCTCATGAATAGCTATCCTGCGATTCTGAAGGAAAAGGCCACGTCTTTGCTCGGCAACAAATGATTTTTGAATACCTCCCTTGCTCGTTCGTCCAGCGCTTACATAAATTTGCTTGTTGTGTTGCTGCTATTCTGCTACTCATTGCACAGTATCTAACTATACCTTTTGTGACGTCTTTTTATCTTCATACACGAATGCTTCGTTGGTCTCTCTAGTCGTCGTGTCGCAAGATTACGGCCATCGGAACAAATGTGAGTTAGTCCCCTCAGCCCTGGCAATGTGGGTGCAGTTAAGTCGGTTAAGCGGCAGGCTGACGCCGTTGCTTTTTTTATCTTTGTTCAATTAACCCCTGACATCCACATATAAATTAATGCTGTGTAACTGGCACAAGCTCACCTGCCCGCTGCTCCAGTCGGCGCATAGCTCTATATCAATGCTGTACAGCCTCCGTGCCAGAAAAGTTCCAGGCTGTACATGACCAAGCCTTGTGACCTATCCTGCTGAACATGCCCTGGCCAGCCCGAGGTTTAATCGGTTTCATCTCTCCATGGTGATGTCGAAGGCTGTTTGCTATGATCAAGTTGCCGTCATTTCCAAATTAATTATGGGCGCTCATCAATACACAGCAAGAATAAAAGCAGGGTCATGAAAGCTTTAAACTATAATTTCTCACTCGTTTCTGCTCCGACTTTTTACGATTCTGGTCAGGGAAGTAAGAGGTTGACTATTCTTGCCATGATACTGGCGTCTTTTCTATTCGCTCTCGCGTTTTCTGTTTCTCCCTCTTTGGGAAAGCAGTATGAATTCACCCTGACCAACAAAGACGTTTCACCAGATGGAGGTCCTATTCGGAGGTGTGTGAGGATTATCGCTTGCCATGGAGTGCCGTTGCTAATACTTGGAAAAGTGCCATTGTGGTGAACGGGCAGACGCCAGGTCCTCTTATAACCGCAAATAAGGGTGACACTGTAAAGGTACGCCGCGCGATATATAATCAGAACAATGAGGCTTAAGTGGGCTTTTTTCAAAAATAGGTCAAGATCGTGAATAGGCTGACGGACAATACCATGGCCCAAGCAACTTCCATTGTACGAAATTTTTTCTGATTTAGCGACGAAAAAAACAAACAAACTGAGGATTCTAAAGCACTGGCATGGTATATTCCAACCGCGTTCTGCAGCCATGGATGGAGTTGGATGGGTGACACAATGTCCTATCGCGACAGGCGATGACTTTACGTGCGCTTTCTCGCGTTAATACCCGCTCATCAGTACTAACCAGCAAATAGTTATAGTCTAACACTGGGCGACCAGACTGGGTAGGTCACTTGACAGCGAGATCAACTTGTGAATAAACCATGACGTTTAAAGGACATATTGGTATCATTCACATATCACCACCCAGTATTGCGATGGTTTGAGGTGAGCGGCCATTGTTGTTGTATCTATCCACGTAAATGACGATGAATCATGACAGGGGACCACTTGTCATATACGGTAATTCTGTCTGTGCTGTACGAAAAATAGTAAAGGAATTAACGCCATGGGCAGATCCTCAAGACCCCAACAAGCACCTCTATGATGTTGACAATGGTACGAGGTTGGCGCTGTATTTCATGTATCAGCATACTAACGCGTCGGAACCAGAACATACGATCATCACCCTTGCGGACTGGTACTGTCTTGTAATTTCTAATTTTTTTCAATTTTTAAAAATTATTTGTAGGATTCGCAATCCTTCGCCCTACGCGTATTCCCATTTTGAGAACCCCGAAACGGTTCTTATCAATGGCCTTGGACGCACTCCTGGTGCTGCAAAGTCGCAACTTGCTGTTGTCAAAGTTCAACACGGCGTGCGATATCGATTCAGGGTAATCAACACGGCATGTGTGGCAGGTTTCAATTTCTCAATCGATGGGCATGAGTTCTCTGTGATCGAAACGGACGGAACGGCGTCATCACCCAGTAGTAAAGCTAGTGTGATCACCATCTGGTCGGGACAGAGGGTCTCGATTGTTGTCAAAGCTGACCGGCCCCCGAATAACTACTGTGAGTGTCAGCTTCGAGGACAGGATGATGAAGGCTCATATATATATATCGTACAGGGATTAGAGCAGTGCCCATCATCGTAGGCTCTTTGCCAGGTCAAGGAGACGGAGTTAATGCGGCCATCCTTCGATACAATGGTGCACCTGAGGTTGAGCCGACGACCACGCAGACCGACTTTAGCGAAATCGAAGAACAAAATCTTAGAGTGTGTCACCCCATTCATATTTGTCCTTGCATGATTTAGCGATTCTATTCAGTCGATTGGCCAACATCCAGACCTTTCAGGAACTCCTGACGTTAAACTAAACTTTGACATAGGTCTAAATCAGCAAAAAACGGCTTTCACGATGAACGGTCATACGTATACGCCGCCACCAATCCCAGTGCTATTGCAGATCCTGAGTGGTAAGGTGAACCCTTACGATATCATGCCAGTGGGGAGCGTTATTCCTTTACCGAAAAACAAGTTGATTGAGATTACGGTCCCCGGAGGAAGCACGTTAGCACCAGTATGTATTTCTCTCTGTATAAAGCATGACGTAGAACCCACATCCTTCCCACAGCACCCATTCCATTTGCACGGTGTAAGTTTCAATCTCAGCATTCGATTCCATGTCTAACTCAGGATGATAGCATAAGTTTGCAGTAGTTCGCAGCGCTAGCAGTGAAATTGTCAACACACAAACGTCAGTGATGCGAGACGTTGTCAACACCGGTGTTTCGCCCTCTGATAACGTGACAATACGGTTCATAACAGACAATCCAGGTCCTTGGTTAGTGCTTGTCGAAGTCTCCTTATCGTAGTACTGAAGTTTGTTTTTTTTCCGAATTAAAGGATCTTCCATTGCCATATCGATTTCCACCTCACTGCGTGAGTACCCTGGCAGATTGCAATGGTTTTGAATATTCATGACATTACAGTGGTTTGGCTGTTGTCTTCGCTGAGGATGTATCAGGCCAAAGATCGGGAAGCCAGAGCCAGATAGTGACAGAAGCCTGGAAAGAATTGTGCCCAAAGTGGAATGCGACGAAAACTGGGAAGCAGTTTACGGTTTCCGATCTGTTCTGAAGGACTCTAGTTTCGTCTGATTCAGGGTTGTGATCCCGCGCTCGCCGAGCAGCATTGTTAGATATGTATGTATTTATGAACCTAATGGAATCCTTGCTATTTGGTTGGTTTTACCAAGCGTGGTGACATGCAGATCGATAAATTCTACAAGAATCGGAATTAATTGCTGCGATTAGTTGTGATTTCCACAACCTAATGAGTGGCTTTCTAGCCGCAATTGTCTTTACTTCTTGTATCTTTTCAAATTCCTTGCTGAATCTGGAAAGTCATCAGCACAGGGTATTTTAGATGCCAGATTTCATGCTTTCGTGACGTGTGGGATATTCGCCCAACAATCAAGCAGCAAGTAGTCAGTTATATAAGCTCCTCTTTCTTCAAAAACAATAGTCGGCCTGCTTACCTTGGAAGTTCATACCGCGGTATGGCTTTATTAGCGTAAGTTACGTAACGTCCATTGGCGTAACGGAAGGGGCCACGTGACGGGAATAGAGTTAAAAAATGACCTGATGCATGAATGGTTTAAAAGCTCAATTGAGCTTTCCTCCAATTCCCAAGTCCTTTCCTCGCTTCCTGGTAAGTTTTCATATGCCTTTACTACCAGCAATTTTTGTGACACTCAGACTGCGGATTTTCTAACTTCCCTATCCTCATAGGTCCAAAATGTCTAGTACACCTCGCGCCGATGGTCGCATTGACAATCGTGTAGAGAATTACACAAAGTTTTGGAAGAAAGATCCCAACCAGGAAGGGTCGACCGACAACGAGAAGCGTCTTGAAGGCTACACAGACGTCGTCAATGGTAAATGCTAGCCATATATGATATCTTCATTTTTAACAAAATTTTTTTTAATTTTTTTTTTGTTTCGGTAGGTTATTATGACGGCGCAACCGACCTGTATGAATATGGTTGGGGCCAATCTTTTCACTTCTCCAGATTTTACAAAGGCGAGGCGTTCATGGCTTCCCTTGCAAGGCACGAACACTATCTAGCCGCACAAATGGTGCTACGACCTGGTATGCGTGTCCTTGATGTCGGTTGTGGAGTTGGAGGCCCAGCTCGTGAAATTGCTCGGTTCTCAGATGCGCAAATCGTTGGTCTGAATAACAATGGTTTCCAAGTTCAACGGGCACGGAAATACACCCAAAAAGCTGGTTTGGAAGGTCAAGTTAGCTTTGTCCAGGGTGACTTTATGAAGTTATCTGAGCAGTTTGGCGAAAACTCTTTTGATGCAGGTGAGATGCTCTTGGTATGCATCAAAGCCCTGTTTGATGTTATGGTGAAGTTTATGCCATCGAAGCTACCGTCCATGCGCCCTCATGGGAAGGTGTCTATGCCGAGATTCTCAAGGTTTTGAAACCTGGCGGTGTAGTACGTCTGTCATTTTATCCATCGAGCAGTCGTGACGTTTGTACTGTTAGTTTGGTGTATACGAATGGTGCATGACAGATTCCTGGGATCCATCAATACCAGAACACAAAGAACTTGCTCATCAAATCGAGCTCGGGAATGGGGTCCCCGAGATGCGTCCTCTTCGATTGGCCCGAGAAGCATTAAAGAATGTTGGATTCATAATTGAGCATGAGGAAGATTTAGCAGAACGACCAGACTCCGTGCCTTGGTATTATCCCCTGGAAGGTGATATAACAAAGGCCCAGACTTTCTGGGATTATCTTACTGTGTGGCGAATGAGCTGGAGTGGGCAACTGGTCAGCCACAATGCCATGCGAGTGATGGAATGGATTGGGCTCCTTCCCAAGGGCACCTATCAAGTTGGCGAATCGCTAAAGGTGGCCGCGGTAGCCCTTGTGAAGGGTGGTCAGACGAAGGTATGGTGCAACTAACTTTACACTTTACGGTTTGTGTGACTAATGTTCAATGCACCAGCTCTTTACACCCATGTATTTAGTGATTTGCCGGAAACCTCAAAATTAGTGGCGTTTGGTAATTTAGAGCATTAGTATAGTATTTCTGTATATAATTTGCATTTACGGAAGTCCTAGTCAACTATCATGTCTTCCAAGCCTATCAGCCTCTTGCCTGCAAACCCACAAACCACTCGCGGTGTACCGACAAAACTAAGCGCCTCGAAGGGTAAAATCGTCTACGCCATTGGAAAGACAATCATTGTACGTAGCGTAGTTCAGGGTCAAGTTCCCCTGAGCTGACGTCCGCACTGGTAGATTCGCGATCCCAAGGCAAGCAAGCCTGGTTGAAACTAATTCCAGATCATGATGCATAATGCTCAATAGAACGCGACGCCTGCAGTTGCATATTCAGAACATGCACATCAGACGACAGTAGCCCGTATCTCTCCATCAGGATACTACTGCGCGTCCGCCGACACATCCGGAACCGGTCAGTCTACTGCTCAGCTCTCAGTTCTCAGTTCTCATAGCATGGACTGACGCATCGATACTAGTGCGTATCTGGGACACGGTTGGCCAAGACAAGGTGCTCAAGGGAGAGTACAAGGTCATATCTGGACCGATGTGGGTCGATCTATATGCGCTCGCTTGATAGTACCATCTCAGCTATTTTCTACCTTAGCAACGACCTCGCATGGGACGGTGAAAGCAAGCGTATAATTGCTGTTGGGAACGGACGGGAAAAGTAAGCATGCATTCGATGAAGCATGACCTTTTGTTTCACGAACTCTTTTCCTGCAGATTTGGATCGGCTTTCTTGATGGAAACTGGATCATCAGTAGGAGAGATTATTGGCCATAGCAAGGCAAGCAAGCGGATGTTGACCTCCTCATATTTTCAGTTAATTGACCAGCACAACGCTAGCCCATCAATGCAGTATCCATCCGGCCAGACAGGCCCTTTAGAGCAGCAACAGGCGGAGACGACGGGCAGGTTCTGTTTTTCCATGGTAAGGAGCGAGGTATAGAAAAGCCTCCACATCGCTCAATAAAGTATAGGAGTCCCGTACAAGTACGAGAGGGTAAGAATTACCTGTCTTGTGCACCCACTCGACATATTCTGCCATGTAGACCATCAAGACACATACCAAATTTGTACAAGACGTGCGTTACGCGCCCTCGGGTCATGTTTTCGCTAGCGTCGGGTCCGATTCAAAGATTTTCCTCTATGATGGCAAGACGGGTGATCTTCTGCAAGAAGTCACCGATAGCCCACATAAAGGAAGCATTGTAAGTTGCACTCGAGGGCAAGGGCAAAGCTCAGTCAACCTTGAAAGATGGCATGCACATGGAGTCTTAACAGCAAATCTCTTGTCACTTCCTCAGCAGACTGTTCAATCAAACTTTGTGTGTCCATTCCGCAGAATAATGCATATTCCGTGAGACCTTATGCACTTTGAAGGGGATGTGGAGACCTATAAAAATCTCGCCTCTTGGTCTCTTGGGACTGATGTTGGCGATCAGCAAGTCGGGAATGTATGGAACGAAGAAAACGAGTTTATTTCTTTATCACTCAATGGGAACCTCAACGTCTTTGACCCAAGGATAGGTGACAAACCGGTCAGCGTGCTCGTGGTGCGTTCCTTGTTTGAACAAATTTTACGTGACTGCAGCAGCCTTGCAGGCGCCTCAGAAAGCGATCACTGCGGCTGCGCTGATTGGCTCTGATACCTTCATTGGTGGATGTGCTGATGGACGTGTATTCTCATTCGATCAAGAGCCGAAGTATCTGCAGGGACAGGGGCACAGCAACTTCATAGCTGGCATTGCTGCTTCCTCCGAGACTGATACGATTTATAGCGTTGGCTATGACGATTATGTGCGGGAGATTGACAGTAGCTCAGAGAGTTTCTCGTAAGTGATCAGTTGCAAATATCTGGGATGACACTTGATGATCGTTGTGGACCAACAAGACAAGCAGCGACGAAACTGAACTCACAGCCAAAATCTGTTGCTATCGCCAGCGATCACACAGTGTTTGTGATCGAAGAGAGTGGTATTGAAGCATTCAGGTCAAACCAGAAAGTACATGACGAGAAGACGCCATATACCCCCACGGCCATATCAGCGTCGAAAGCGCTGATAGCCGTCGGCGACGTACGTTTTAATATGGCCAGCGCATAATCAACGGTACTAAGTGCCATAAAGAATCGCAAGGTCCAATTATACGATTGGGATGGTAAAGGGCTCAAAGCGGTGGGTACGCTGGAAGGCCACAATGGCACCGTTTCAGCGCTTGCGTTTTCTCCAAATGGTAAACTGATTGCCTCAGGCGATGTGAGTTCTTCTCGATCAGCAGAGTAATAAGCGATTCATCCCCCTCACCTCTTTCAAGTCAAACGGTCGTATTATACTATTTGATGTTGTTGAGAAGAAGGTGCGCGCAAGTGTTACGATGCCGTTTGTGCTTTCTAAGATACATCAGGTTCTGACGACACGTTGGTCATTCCACTCTGCCCGTATCAACTCGCTTGCATGGACGGCGGATTCCCTACACTGCGCATCTGGATCTTTGGACACGCATATCTGTGTATTCAGCGTCGCCAAGCCATTAAAGACCGTTCCCGTTAGAAATGTGGGTCCGGGCGGCATCAATGTTGTTATTTGGCTTGGTGAGACCACTGGTAAAACTGCCAGGCTTGGAAGTGCAGGGGCAGATGGTTGTGTTAGGATATGGGAGATTACTTTCCATGTATGAAATAATATCAAAATAGAATCTAGAAGTGAAGGATAGCTTGTGTGTCCAACTCCTGAGGACAAAAAAGGGAAGAAGGCAGCAACTCGCAAGGAGTGCAAGGTTCCAAAGATTGTAAGGCAACATTTGGTGCTGAGTCACCACGGAATCCCCTAGTAAAAGGCGAGGGGATTGTCTTATTGTTGACTCAGCTGTTGCCAATAGTATAATAGACTTGATTACATCACCCGAACAGAGTTTTGTATTTTGTTCAGATGGCGGGGATAGTTCCCACACTGAGATTAGTAAGAGCAGGACATGGTTTGGACTCCGACATCGTATTAAATATTTAACGTATTTAATAAATACCTGGGCTTCGTTCTACATCTCCAATAATGCCGTCTGGCGTCACAACCAAATCCATCTTCCAATCCGTTTCTTCCGTCGGGACCTGCCCGGCTTCGAGTATCTGCTCTCGGAGTGCGAGACCCACTGACTCGTTTGTAGCAAACCAGTCAACTGACATAATGAAAAACAGGGCGCACCTAGCAGTGGACGCGAACGCCCACTAGACACATACTTCTGAATGAATCGATCATAGAACCCTTTTCCGTGTCCAAGACGAGACAGACCGAGATCAAACGCGAGGCCTGGGTTTCGTGTGAGCAGACTCGTTAATCATCAGCAATGTCATGCCATGGGCCTACCAGGGAGCAGAATCAAATCTAGCGACTCGCAGCCAGGGTCCAAAGCTTGATCATATATATCACTTTTTCCACTCTTGTAGTAAGCTGTGTATACGCACCATTTGTCCGCTTCTCCCCCTTCCATTCTGCACCCGGTTCTTTGATATCCCACATTCCACTAGGTAAGGACAATAGGTCATCCTCGCCATACAATCTCACAAAATCCATTTGACCATCCATTGATTCGATCCTTGGCACGAATAGCATTTTATCTTGAGGAAATGTATAAAATCTTTCTCCCCAGACGGCACTGTTTGCTCACCGGACTTTAAGATGGATGATATTAGGGAATGAGTTTTTAGTTCTGCTGTTGGCATACTCAGATAACAGTTTAGCACTCTGGAATGGCTGAAAAAAGGGGATGAAATAACATGTGCTGCTACAGCTTGCGCTGTGCGATGAATTCTCAGTTGAACGTTGATGCATGAAACGCGCTTGAAAGCACTGACATTGTTCATCTATGGATGAGGATGGAAGCATACGGAGGGTTGCTCTGATAGCCTTGCGGAGAGCGGCTTTCTGAATCCTCAACGTCGCTGGGAGAGTTGTCATAAGAACAAGATTCATTCCAGAATGAAGATTTCGTATCACCACACCAAAAAACGATAAGCGTCTTTACTATATGGTACAACTAAATAGATATATCGGCAGACGAATGGAAAAAAAAAAAAAAAATCAATTCTTTCAAGACATCTCAACGTCAACGTCTTCTTGCATCTGCGTCGTCGACACATTAGCAGGCTCGGAGTCTCCCATAAAAGCATCAAGCTCCTTGTCCAACTCCTCTGCAGTCTTGTTCTTCTTTAGTTCCCTTCTTGGTTTGGGCCCCCGAATCCTGGGACGGATGGAGCCAACAGCACCTTTTCTAAACAAGAAGATGGTTGAGGTGGGATTGAAAAAGATACTACGAAGATACTGACGGAGCATCTGGAGTTTTAACGGCAATATCATCACGGCTCAACCTATCCAACAACGGAGGTTTCTGGATTCTATTGAGGAGCGACTGCGGGGCGCTTGTCGAACGTTTTGCCTGTCGAGGCGCAGTATCATAGACAATGGACATTGGTTGTCCTGGCAGTACCATTAATAACCCTTTCATGGGCCAACGTGGCCAAACTGTGTAAAAGACGCGGCATTACCCTTGGCCAGGATACCATCAAATTGTTTCTTCGCCCTCGTGGCCTCCGCAGTAGTTTCGAACGAGATAATCGCCGTTCCAGAAGAGCGGCCGCTACGATCGTACTTTTGGTAGAAAACACGGTTAACAGGAGTCGATAGTTGGCATTGGTTTTCTTTTAGGTGAAGCTCGGGGTAGGTCGTACCCTAATCAATGGCTCACGAACGAGCGTTCCTATCTGGCCGAATATGGCCTACAACAAAATGGTATAGTCAGGAAATGTGGTATATGAAAATTGTTCGAAACACACCGCCAAATCCTTTGGGGTAATTTCATAGTGCAGATTCGAGACAATTATTCTAGTGTTGACTGTAGTGGGTGTAGCCAATTTTGCTGCTCCACCAGCAGGACCGGTGGGAGTTTTGTCATGCAGCCATTTACCGTCTGCATCGCGTGTTGCAGGACGCTGCGATGTGTATAAATGTAAATTTCGGTGTTAAACCTCCAAGGCAGGTAAACTGACGATGTATGGTTTCCTGGTACTTCGCTCCGAGCGGAATGCGGCCATTGAGAGACAAAGAAAAGAGGGACTTGGAGGAAAAGATGTTTGTGGTGTTACGTGATAAAGGCGCGGAGATCAAATTTAAAGCGGCGACACGAAATGAGGCAACTACTATATTTAGATATAATGACTCTAATAAGGCAATTTTGGGGCCTTGGCCGTGCGCGGCGGCTTGAGAGGATGTGGCCTCCTCCGCTTGTGGTACTGAAATCCATATCAATACAGGCTCTGTCAAGCGTGAAAAATGCACGTACGTTCTTGTAATTGTACACGCGGCGGTCCATGTCGCGGAGCAGAATACGTCTGTGAGTCTCCCGCTTGGCCTTGATACGCTCCCACTTGTGTCCCTTGAACATGCGCTTCTTGCCTGCGTAAAGACGTGTACCCAGCTCTACACCCGGACCCGGTTTGTGGTCGCGTGACCCTTCCCATTCAACCGGCATGGCCCACATCTCCTGCGAGACACTATTGTTTTCCTGCGTGTCCGCGGCACCAGTCTGCGTCTCCATCGCCGAGGATGACGCCCCCGCAGGGTTCTTCGGACCGGGTGGAAGAAGATGAAGCAATCCAGCTGCTTTCGCCTTCTTCACGAGGTCTGCCTGCCTTCGGAGCGAGTACTTTGGCTCAATCCATCTTCCTGTTTTGGGGTTTTTCCTTGCTACGAAGGGGTTGGGCAATCTGAGAGTATTGGACAAACCGTTATCCTGCAGCGGACCGAAGCGAAGAATATGCCTCTGCAAACCCTTGAATTCGTGTAGGCGGAAACTTCTGAGGGCCTGGATAGCGGCAGACATGTAGAACTCTATATCTATATGTCGTCCAGTCACAACAGCTGTTGTGGTTGTTTGGCATTTGCCTTTATCTCAAACATCCAATGGCCACTCTCACTGACCATCTGCTCTCCTTGTCCACAACTACACCCTACTCGGATGCAATTGCCCATCCCTTCCTCGAGTCTGCTGCCAAAGGGGCCCTCGATCCTAGTCTACTCGCATTATGGCTCTCGCAGGATCGCATCTATGCTATGCATGCCTACCCGCGTTTTATCGGTGCCCTTATTGCCAATATCAGGTTTTGTTCGACGCAAAGCGTCTCATCCCGCGAAGAACTCATGAACCAGCGGATTCTTAAGATGCTCGCTTTTGCATTGGAAGGCGTCATGAGGGAAGCCGAATTTTTTAAAGAAACTGCGCGAAAGCACAATCTTCCTCTGGATGGCTGGAGAGAAAGAAAGGGCACTAGAGATTACACGGCAGAAATGTCCCGTGTTGCTATTGGTATGGACATTGAAGAAGGACTAGTTTTCCTTTGGGCTATGGAGAAGGCAAGCGTGTTTTAGCAAGTTCGTGTAATTAGTTCCTCAACCTCTCCTCAAAAAGGTCTACTTGGATGCGTGGACTAATGTCCGTAAGAGGTTGGCTTCCGTCAAAGAGACGAACGCGTCCAAACAATGCGTCACACCATTCGCCGAAAACTGGAGCACGCCACAATTTGCCAAGTTCGTCAACGATCTCGCAAGCCTTGTCAATGATTTGGGTATCAAGCCTGGGTCACAGACGTGGGCCAATGCTGAGCACATCTGGAACAGAATCGTAGAACTCGAAGCAGGTTTCTGGCCCAATATTGGAGAGGAGAATAAACAACGATTTGATTGATTGGTTGCGTTTTCGGCTGTAAGTTCATCCCAAACATCTCGACTCCGTGGCCAATCTAATGTCAGCAAGAATACTGTCTTTCTATACTGATTTCTTGTACTCTGTATGAATGACTTATTTGATTGATTTGATTAGTGCGAGTCAAAGCAATCTGAGTTGCGGCATTACAAGTAACGTTTCGCACCTTGGTTTCTACGCAGGACCCGTATGCCTATGTATGACTCTAACTCAAGACAAAACCATCACTGACAATATATCTCATTGCATGCGAGATTCTAACGAGCGTATATGTAGTAACTAAACTAAGTAGGTCCGAATGCAGAAGTCGGAACGCAATTCATTCTAATTTGCAACGGCTAGAGGTTTAAATTCATAGGAGTGCAATCCAGGTTGATAAGGCCACTCTACAAACACGGTGCATGAGTATATTGGACAAAGACCTAGTCATCGAGTATGTCTCACGAAAGTATTTCCCTCGCAGCAAGCCGCTTGGCCGGAGCTGGATTGAAGGGTGACGGTGAGCGGCGATCGTGGCAAATAACCATACCAAGGCTCACCAGCCGTTGCCACCAATGCCGAGCACAGAAAGCGGGGTGCATTTCACTGCAGTTGATACGTTTTATCGACCGGGCCGTTGGAAAAGAGGGTGCCACTCACAGCCAACTTGTGCCGTAGAAGGACCGACGGGAATCCCAAGGAGCCCAAAGAGTTGTTGGACTGCATTACTATCAGACTATGACGTCTCGGATTCAGAAATTCATCCCTCTATAAATTAAGGGATACGTACGTCCTGAAGGCTGTTGCAACACTGGATGGCGCCGGTGTTGCACTGGCTTCCTCCGCGAGGAACAGCAGTAGCGGCGATGAGGAGAGGAACAGCGAGAAGGAAAGCAGATACGCGAGCCAACATGTTTAGCGACGAGTACTCAAGATTCAAGTTACTGCAATGGGGCTTCAAGACTGGGCGAGCAAGTCCTTTTATGCGATGCCAGTCTTCTGATGAGACCCACAAATGGCAATACCAAAAAATCTGTACGTTGACATTCGTCAATGCACGGCGGCAGTTACTCGCCTTGTCGCACGATGCCATGATCATGGTCCAGAGCCTGACAGACAGGGCGAGCCGGTGTCGTGTCGTGTTACTCCAACGTCGTCGGAGCTTCTGGCGAAGTGTCACTGCTTCTAGCTGCCATTTGAAAGAGTAAAAATGAATTTCTGTGCCGTGTTGATGTATTCAAATTGGCATACATACGACCGTTCTAGAGCAAACAAACCGCTTTGCGCGCGATTGCACGCGAGCTAGAACTTGATAGCGTTCACATTGGCGTGTCACTTAGCGCAAACGACCATGCTGGGACTAGATTCTTCGCCCCCCCCCCAAAAAAAAGCACTCGCCGAGCCACCGATTAGGAAACAAGGCGTCCAGGAGAGCTGTAATGTAATGCAATATAAAAAATCAACAGCTTTCAAACGCTTCTTTTTTGCTCGCCTGTAAACAGTGGGATTTGAATTATAGATCTGTGCCCCTAATCTGACATGCCTGATGGAGGATGTGTTGAATAAACGCGATCGCATGTGGCTGCAAAAGGTATGCAGACCGCCGATTCAACATCGTCCCCTCGGACTTTTGCCAGCTAGCAATGGATCGTAGTTAAGGCAGTAGAACCTCTTCCAACATGGCCAGAACATTCTAGTTTGTCGAGTCTCCTTCACGAAGCACTTTTGCTAGTATCCAGTGCGCCCTCATTAACCAACATTCCCGAGAGAAAGGCTTTTTACTAGTAATCTCCCCGTGCGAGTCAACTAGCTCCTCGCCAAGGGGAAAACTTCAAGTACGTGTACCTGTTTATTCGACAGCAGCCTGGGCGTGCTCTTCAAAATCATCAGATACAAGGTGTTTCAGTATGGTAAGACGGAGATTGCCACTGAAGCTAGATTCAATTCGACGGCGGTGGTGATAATGGTCTTGTGACGGTGGATCCGCATTGCACTCATGCCGCATGAATCGGTTATAATTCAGTGACTGCCAAATTGATGCTTTTGTCAATGTCATTGGACCCGCTTCTAAAGAGAGCTGAACAAAAAAAAAAAAACAGATCTATTACAGAATATGGCAGACTGTCATGTGGTGTTTCTCGTGCATTGGGATAGTTGGCGAAGGGCTAAGCTTACCATGTGGCCGGCCGTCCTAGTGGTGGATGCCAAAAAAAAATTAAAAAAAATTAGCATTACGTTAGAGTGCGTTCTGTCCGTCTCGACTGCCGTAGATGCAACTACAATTGAATTGTTCTCGGATATACGGAGCAATTGTTGTCGCTTAATCAACGTTCAACACTAGTAGTTTTGTGCCCGCATTTCTTGTAGTCCGTATCACTGCGAAGCTTTCACGTTCCGGATCTGCTTCGATTAGTCCAACGGACCTCAAACCATTTGCCGCTGAGTGGCACGAGGTAACGCTCGGGCTGCTCGGCGACCAGATCGGTCCGATCTCAAGTTCCACCCGCAATGGCGGCACAAACTGCCTTGGTGGAATAAGGTTTTCGTGCGGGTAGTCATGCAGCTTGTAATTTCATTTTTTTTCATACTTGAATCATGCGTATGATTTCGAGCTAGCTGTGCAACTAGCTAATGGCGAACGTAGGTATAAAAAGTCCATAGAGAATAAGTCGCAAAGCCCAGTGAATAACGCTATCGTAGAAGTATACAATCCATTTTATTTGGTTGTCCTTATTTACTCGACGGTTACCGATTTGGCCCTGCAGGAAGGGTAAGTAAAATGTTGTTCAGGGTGGATATATATACGTACAAGTTGCGGGGGAAATCAACGTCACAACCATTCGTGACGGCTAGATGATAACTGAGAAGTTGAAGGGGTATAACGTTCAACAGACCCTGAAGACAATCGACAGTCTTCGGGACACGAACGGTCTTCACACCAGCGGGTATGCTTTCATCACCTTCATTGCAAAGAACAATGGGCTGCGCCTTGCGGGCGGTAATCTGTGCGAATGCTGATTGTACCTTGGGGTAGAGAGAGTCTTGCGTCATTATGATAATGACAGGCATATTTTCATCAATCAGAGCAAGAGGGCCATGCTTGAGTTCCCCAGCCAAAATTCCTGAATATTCATGAGCCGAATAATACCACGAACATTGCATTTACATACCCTCGGAATGCATATAACTGATTTCCTTAATTTTCAGGGCACCCTCAAGGCATGTTGCATATTGGTAACCTCGACCCATGATCAGTAAGCTCTTATTGTTGGCGATAACAGCCGCAAGTTCCCGCAAAGATTGGTCTTGCTTGAGTACTTGCTTAATGAAGGCAGGCAAGCTGTGAAGTCCGTCGATAATTTGGTTGCGACGTTCAGTGAAGGAGATACGATCTTCAGATAATTGCAATGCTATCATCAAAAGAGCGACATATTGGGAGGTATAAGCCTTGAACTTGGGTGAGCATGCTTAACTTGCGGAAACAATTTACTGACCTTCGTCGAGGCAACACCAACTTCAGGCCCAGCATTGATATGGACACCGCAATGAGTCTCTCTAGAGATCGTTGAGCCGACAGTATTCACGACGCCAACACATAGAGCGCCCCTCTCCATAGCGTAACGCAGGGCCATGATGGTATCCGCGGTTTCTCCACTTTGACTAACAAAGATGCAAACATCATCTCGGAAAATGGGAGTCTTGCGATCGAGGAAATCACTCGCAAGTTCGACGCTGACAGGTATTTCAGTCAATTCTTCAAAGATGGCGCGGGTAGCGATGCAAGAGTGGTAACTGGTGCCACAGGCGATGAACACAATTCTCCTTCCACGGCGAATGATGTGGAGATATGCCCTCAACCCACCAAGCGTGATCTTGTTTGCATCAAAGTTTACGCGGCCACGCATAGTGTTGACAACCGACTCAGGCTGTTCGTAAATCTCCTTTTGCATGAAGGTATCGAATTTGCCCTTCATTATGGCAGCAATTTCCAACTCAAGGGTTTCAATGGTTCGAGTTGTAGCCGCTTGACTGGGTGATTGAGAGCCTTCCTGCGTACGTCGTAGACGGTGGATATGGAGCTCGCCATCAGATATATGGGCGATGTCATCATCTTCCAAATAGAGGACGCGCTTAGTATGCTCCACGATAGCAGCTGCATCCGATGCAATAAAGAATTCGATGGGCTGCGGGAGACCATCTTCCGACATAAAAGCACGAGATTGGGTTCGCACAACTTTTGGGTTCACCGGTGGTGCGAGAAGCCCAGTAGGTGACTTGGGTTGTACTGAAGGAACATCAATGATGGCTCGTAATGAGTGGGTAAAAATCACATACGGGTATTTAAGGCATCTACTCTTTCATCTTGGCCAGAGAACTCGACATCCACGAAGTCTACCTTGAGCTTCTTGTCTGTCTTTACACCAACCAACAGAGGGGAACCACGACGAGTAGTGATAACCTCGTTGGGGAAGTGACTAGACTTGAAAACAAATGCAAATGAGCCTTCTAGCTCCTTGAGAACAGCCTTCACTAGATCCGAGAAGGTTAGTCGCTTGTTACCGCCCTGCGAATCATAAATGTATTTTGCAAGGACTGCAACGGCTTCGGTATCGGTTTCAGTTTCAAACTTGTAACCTCGCTTCTGGAGGACAGTCCTGAGTTCGGCGCTGTTGGTAACAATTCCATTGTGGACGACACAGAAGTCGGCGTTACGATCGGAACGAACAGGGTGGCAGTTTACTTCGGAAGGTGGACCATGCGTGGCCCACCTCGTGTGGGCAATTGACACTTGGGCAATCGTCGTTTTATCAAAGTCGACATTGGACTCGGCGATTTTCTTGCGTAAACCTGCGACCTTTCCGACCTCCTTAAAGAAGATGACATTACCCGGCTTGTCGCCGTCGATGCAGAGCCCAGCGGAATCGTAACCACGGTACTCTTGGCGCGCAAGACCAGCACAGAGGATTTCCAAAACTTCCTGACGACGCTGGAATATCCAATGTCAGTCACTGATGACCAATGTGACGGGTGTTAAAGGGAGATGTTGGGGATGGAAGATGGGTAGCGATGGGACATACCTTCTCTTTAAGATAGCTGCAATAAGCAAAGATGCCACACATGATGATCGCAAAGGAAAGGTGAGATGACTGGAGCAATAAGTAAGACGTGAATCCGAGGATGCTAGACCCACCGAGGAGTTGGGGAGGGGACTCTGGGCGGGTTGCAGAAGGCTTTAAAGCAGCAGCGAGGTAGGCGATCGGCAAGCAGGTGCAAACAATCGATATCCGAGTCACGGGCTAGAGACCGCCTGGCGGTTAAAGCTGCGCAACGTGCATAGCCCAACGCCCAACGCCCTACCAGCTGTGTCGCCACGCGTGGCACATTCATGACGCCAGCATTGTACTTCCGTTAGTACTGGGTGTTTTAACTCTAAACCCAAGGCAAGGCAGTGGTCCAGTTGCGGCCATGGATGCCCGCGATGGCCGGGTCTTAGCATATTTCCGGGAATGGTCGCGGGCATGGTGGCAAGGTGTCAGTAAACGTACTTCATATGATACGGTATCAGCATCCATAATGGTCTGCGAATATTTCGGATCCGACAGATGGTCATCGCATTTGACAGTACATGTGGAAGTGGTTCAGCATAAGGTGCGTCCCTTCCAGGGGCATCCCACCTGCACCGGAGATACGGGCTAATTGCTGTCCCTGCATTATGAATACCTTCCATAAAACTCCATCATCTTTATAGTTTTTTTTTGCACAACAATATACCCGCCCCATTTGCGACGCTATATTATAGCGTTAGAGTGGCCTTCAATGGGCACATCGGTGTGTTACAATGCCTTTTTTTTCTGATATGATGTGTCCAACAGAATGATCGGCCTAGCTATTCCAGGTATTGTGGAGCCCTTTCCAGAGCACACCTTCCGTCGGCCCTAGTGCAATCGCTGGCTAAACTTTCTATTTATTTCACAAAACATCTTCCATCGCAGTCGCATTTTTGCCTTCCTAGACCGTGACTCTGCGGGAGACATTGATCGCTTAAAGCTGACCTTCCTCCATGCTTGACGGGCTCTTTCATTCTTTGTCACGTCCTCGCTCTTTTACTACCCACCCAATCTCCGCGAGGTTGTATCAGATGCCCAACTGGAAAGCACCAAAAGAAGTCGCGAGGGAGGCGGAGATTTACACGAAGCTCATGCACGCGCTTCTAGGCCTCTACGCGTGAGCATATTAACTGCGGTGTTTTCCGTGTCTAACTCGGGCATAGTTTCGAATGGTTTATGTCGCTTGACTTTGAATGGGAATTCATAACTGGGAAGAAGAAATTTCGCTGGCCAATGGTGACACAACCCCTGTGGCGACTAATTCCGAATGTGTGCTAAGATCCTTATTATAGATTTTCTACTTCGCTAACAGGTACCTGCTGCTATTTACATTAATTGGAGTGTGAGTCTTGACCTAGCCTCGTATCCACGTGCTGAAACATCCATCATAGTGCCATTGCCCTGGATAGCTATACGTAGGTCGTCGTTTCAACTGCTTTATTTATAAATCATAAGGGGCTCATTTATTAGCGAAATCGACTGTCAAGCTCTATATACCTTTAACCAGGTATGTTGATAAGATAAACCGTTTTTCTTTCGAATAAGCAATTGTATAGCTGGCAGGAGATGCAGCCGTAGGCTTAGCCAGTATTAACTTATCAATTCGGACGTAAGTTTAGACACTGTAGAGCCACGCACTTCATTTTTGACATTCTCTTAGGATAGCTGTTTGGGCACAAAACCGATATATAGTCACTTTGTTGATCCTCGTCATTCTGGGACACTGGACTTTGATTTTCCAAGGTAAGCCAAGCGTAGTATGCAGGTTTCACCTCTAACAGACTATCAGGTATCATGTTACAGGCTGAATGGTCACAAGGCACCGGTTGCGTTATTACGAACACAAACAACACCGTATTAGCAGCTGTTTTCATATATTCGATGGCCTTTGACCTGTTGGTGATCATCTTGAACGCATATAAGCTACTCGGGATCAATTCTGTGACTCCCCGTGTTATGGGCACAAGTCGCCTTGGTAAATTGATCTTTGCTGATGGTCTCATTTACTTCTTTATTGCGTACGAGGCTCTTCTCTTTTTCGTCTGATATTCACATCAACTTGTCATAGATTTTTCGTGAACTTGACCGCCACAATTTTCTTATTGCTCAAATTGAATCCAATCATGAGCGTCATTTTCAATGTACCGGCGGCTGTCCTTTCTACGGTACGTTGATCTGTTGCTCGTCACGCGATGGATGTTGAGCATCGCTATAGATCGTAGCATGTCGTGTGGTACGACGGTTGACCAAGTTCACGACTCAAGGACCAGAAATTTAGTAAGCAAGGACGTTGGTTAATTTGATCGGTGCTCATTGTCCATTAGTACATCCCATTCATCGAATCCTGGATGGTCAAAAAGAGGCGGGGGGTTAAACACGCTTGGATCAAGGAGTCAACCAATGACGACGGGCGTTCATGTGCAGGTCAGATTCGTCTTGAATGCTCCCGAGGATTGTCATACCAACCATTAATACAGATGGAAACGTATACAAGAGCGGAGGATCCCACGGAACATGATGCGGACTCCAATGATTTCGACACCAAAGAGAAGGTTCAACCAACGCTACGCGGTGACTTTAGCGTAGAAGTCGACGTGGAGGCGAAAGGTGCCGCTCTGTGATTTGATGGTGTTCTTCGTTTCATAAGTCCAACTTTGGGAGTGTTCAACAATGGAAGGCATAAATAACATCAAGAGCGACTGGATCGTCTAGGGAAAAAAGATTTTGCGCATTTGTCTAATAGTTAAAATAACTACATTTTTTCGCCAGCGGATTTTCTGCGTAGGTAACTTGGAATATACCCGTTAGATGCTGGTTTTTTTTTGTTCTATGGAACTAGGCCCTTCAGCATATGCCAGTGAATCTTACCGGTTTGCATTAGGTTGCTAGGTAGAGTTAGGCTACTGACCATAGAAATTACTACGACTTACGTTCAAGAAAAACTTATATCTGCATTGAAGTCAAAAGTCTACTGGTAATTTTCTTTTGAGAAGGTTGACAAATGATTTTGTTCTGTGGCTACGATGTGCAGCTGGAAACCCATGGCCTGGCTGCCAGAGCAGGCGACATCTCTGCGCGCGATAGACAGCGAAATCAGAACATGCGCATGGTCATCATGTGTGAGGGTTAGAAGGATGAAGACGAGGTAATCAATGATTAGCTTGATGGTGGCTAGCATTCGGAAATATGTCCATCGAACGCGGGATAGCAACCGATGGCGGTAAAGTTGAATGCATTTTAAACCTCGAAGAATGGGTCTGTTGAAAGTCAATGCTCGCAAGCCTGAACGACGGCGTCTGTGACCAAGGCTAGGTATTTATGACGTAATTGCTGCATTCTGTGGCGACGCTTGTGCTTCGTGGGCTCACAACCCAAAGTCGTTATAATCGCGAGGCGTCGATGTTTTGGCTACAAACACCACTCCGTCCCCCCCACCACTTTCCCGCTCGATTCTCTCCCTAGACATGGTCGATTGGAACTCCCCCCAAGAGCTTCTGAAAGAGTCGAGTGGGTCACATGCGTCCTGATTCTGCGCTGTGCTATGAATCTTGTCATAGAAATTTTCGAGCGCTTCATGCATTCTATCCTCGGCTTATATATGCATGTATTCCCACTGCCGTTCGTTCAGCGTGCTGATCAACTCCTAGGTGGGAGTGGTTTACATCATTGGGGTTTGATTGGGAGTTCATTTCAGGCCAGAGAAAGGCAAAATGGCCAATGGTATGCAGCGTTGACGCAGATAACCGCACTTGCCACATCTTGTTGCAGACATTTTATTTCTTGAATCGCTATTCTCTGCTTCTAGCCCTTATCGGAATGTGAGTCGGCTTTATTCCACACAGGATAGTCTGACCTCCGCATACACCAGAGCAACTGCACTCAATGTAACTTCGTAAGCTCGTAGATTTGCATCTGGTGCGTATACTCAACTGTTCCATCAGTGAGATCAATTGTCAAGCACTGTATACCTTCAATCAGGTTTGAGGCCTCTTATTCACTAACATCCGCTGATAGAAAGTTATTTCATAGGTTGCGGGTAATTTTGCTATAGGAACGGCTAGCATAAACCTGGCCCTTAGAACGTGCGTCAATGATTATGATCATCTTAAATCACCTGATTTTTTCGTGCATATCAGTATGGCCATCTGGTCTCGAAAATGGTACATCGTCATACCTTTAACGACAGTGATCCTAGGGCACTGGTCGCTCCTGCTACAAGGTATGTCGTTGGAGGGTAACTGCCTTGACAAGGCCAACCACATCAAAGGCATACAATTGAGCGCGGTTTATGATGCTCAGTTGCAGCAGTGCGCTATCACCCAGACCAACAACAAGCTTCTTGCTGCGACTTTCATTTACACCATGTTGTTCGATTTCCTTACCTTGATCCTTACGGGAGTGAAGCTCCTTTCAGGAGAAGGACGTTCGCGCCTCGTCGGTCTCATATTCAATGATGGCTTGATATATTTCGTAATTGCGTTAGTATTCAGGTTTTCTCGTTTGCCGTTCTGAATGAAATTAGATTTCTCGCCAATCTGGTGGCAACGGTGCTTACAACGGAACTGAATATCGTGTTACGCTTCTAACACTAGCACAGACTTTCATGTTGTTGGATCTCAATCCCATAATGTCGGTCATTGCCAATGTTCCAGCCGCAACCGCATCAACTGTATGCTCCTGTTAATCGCCGTTCTAAGCTCATTGATGGTCATATAGATTGTAGCCTGTCGGGCCGTTCGAAGGTTGTCAAATTTTGCTAGCCATACTGTCGAAGTTTATCCGTACGCGGCCCAACGTCTCTACCATTTTCTCCTTGATGGATATCCTGCAGATCCACTGCGCAAGGAACTGCATTCGCATTTAGACAGAGGATAGCCACTAAGGTTACTGCTTCCCAGGTCGCGGATGGTGTCCATGTTCAGGTAGGATCCAACCACTTTCTCGCCAAGTGTTGTTGATGCTTGGTAGATGGAAACTTTTGAGAGTCCTAACACAGGATATGATGCGGTAGGCAATGTCAAAACCGATGCATATGATCCAGAAGCTCAGAAGCCTTCTGACGAATTCAAACGTCCTCCTTACTGAGCTATGCAATGGACGTTGTATAGGAAAAGATGTTTTTTAGAAGTCGCCTGCTGTCCATTCTCGTTTGAAATTGAACTTGGGTTGAGAATCGATTTGGACGGTGTTGGTTAGGGAAAAAAAAAATTCATGTGTTGTTCTTATGGATATCTTCGAACGGCCGATCCACCACTACCCACACAGCCTCGGACTGAATCTAAGTTTTGATCAACTTTGCAGATAAGGATACATGACTAGCCATTTCTCCCATTATCTGGAAATACGTTCGCTATCATTGTTCTTGTCCGTTCTTGGAAGGGCCAAGGGATGGATTACAAAGTGGCCAGGATGACTAATGCAAGAGGTATAGGTATGTGGGGTAACGTGACCATGGTAGTTGAGCTCCTGAGGATGGCGACAGCTGGCGCTATGGCAAATTTTAGATGGGTTGTGGTTCATTCATTGTGGCTCTCTCTCAACTCAATTATAATCTTGAGGAGTAATTGAAAACTACGCGCCCATCATCTCTAGTTATAAGGAAGATTCTTGTGCGGAATCCTCTGCCGATATACCAAAGGCATCGGCCCCGATCTGATTCCCATCTCACCACTCTTAAACACCAGATAATAGCCTGAGGAATATAAGACCCTTGAAGGTGTTCGTGATTAGATGTGGATCAGGTTCTGAACGCCGCATCAATACGTACTCAGTACCCAGCACCCAATCCGTCATGTGTTGGGGCCCAGCTTTCAGTATGTCAAACCAACTCCTGTTTCCGGTTCTGGAATTGTTGTCAGTAAACGTTGCAGATTAAGAACTAGTGACTTGCATGAATGGCCATTTTTTCCTGCCTTCCCATTGGAAATGCACTGCAGGACGATGCCCTACGCGTTGAGCCATGTCTATGGCACGCACAAGTTTGTCCATGTCAACAGGAGGGCCGTAAATATACGGTGTTGAACTATCAAATATCGTCGTGAATTCCAGCCCAGTCTGTGCGGTACGCTGCATAATCAGCTTGTTACTTATAATCAATTTATCGTTCACAAAAATATTTAGTTCTCCAATCCGCCATGAATTATCGGAACGGGTTCGCACAACCTTGTAATACTGGATTTTGTCTTGGGTTTCCTGAATTCCACCGATGTGGAGCTCAGAGCCTTGTTGCGAGAAAAACGACGCAAAGACGGGTGAATCAAAATTCTCAAGAAGGCTGGACAAAGAGTGCATCTTCTTTAGACGGGCGGGCCAAGGAAATGCCTTTCCAAAATTTATGTCGCTGAATAACCCTAGACCGAGGGATCTGGGATAGTTCAGTAAGGGATCACAAGGTGAGCGCGAAGTAAATGCTTACCCATAACCCGACTTCAAGCGGGCCTTAAGGAGACGACCTTTCCAGGTGAGTCCACTGACAAGAGTAATAGGAATTTGACTATTGGATTCCATTCCAGCGATGAAGTCAGGTTCCCCAGTACTCGATGCATAAGGGCGCGCTGGACACGCCATCGAACTCCCTTTACCTTGCCACTTTAATTGGAAAAAGTTGACCTCCTCCGGAACCCAAGTGCAAACCCCGCACGTATCGATTTGGAATTTGAAAGTAAAATCGGATGGCAAATTAGGCCTCGCTGATTTTGGTATCTGAGATGGGGTTAATTGCACATTTATGAACCAGCGAGGCATATCTTGAGTATCCTCTTTCACAAGTGGCACTTTAATCATAGGGAGCTTCTTCGTCTTAAAGAATGGCCATCCTCGTTTACCGAGGTCTGGGGAACCGAATATGTCCTCCAGAGTGAGTTTAGTGGTGTTGTCGGCTGTCTCATGCTGGAGAGCCTGGCCCACTGTTGAGAGCGCAAGGAGGATGAAAAGGACGATGGTTGACATGAATCGGAGGCGCCAGGTCAACCGGTCGACATTAGGAGGTCTTTTATAGTACCAGCTGTCCGAAATGGCCAGTAACTATGACGCTGTAGTTTGACATAGGGTGGTGTAGGCAAGAGCTTTGATCTGGGTTGCGAGGGGGCGTCAGTGGAGGTGGTATCCAGCTTTCAGGCCAAGCTCCGAGTCTGGATGTCGTGGTTGGCTTACGTAAGCAATCATTGTCGCCATCATATGAGCGACAGAGGTCGAAAGTATCACCCCCGTCGCCTTTTCTCCTTCGACTCCTTTAAGAGCAGTCGTACTTCTGAAGATAGGCGCACCACAGTTTACTCAGAAGTAGATGAACCAACTGAAGATCCGTTCGGGGACCGCCCAGCAGATGCTGGTATCCAGCCACTGCACAACGAAGCGGAGGATACTACAACAGCGTCCGTTTCAAGCCCATCTGAACAGCCGTACAGGCCCTCGACCGCGGACTCGACCGCCACCCGTGCACGGTGGGACAAGATACGGCAACACGTCTTGCTTTCTGCTGCAAATACTCGACAAAGCTCTCCGCAGCCTCAACCTACGCCGCGCACATTTTTGCCTTCATCATCTCGTTCTACCACACCAAAGCCGTCTCGTTTCCCCCGTCTGGGATTGCGTCATGTCGTGGAACAAGCAAGGGAGGTGGCGGAAGATATGCGTATCTTTGCAAACGAAATCCACAAAGCCTGTTGGATGTCTCGTTATCCTGAGCAGTACAGATCAAATGGCTCTATGAGCTCCACACTTTACCTGCCATTCATGTCCAGCGCTTCCCTGTCTGGCACAGGTGGTATATCAAGCAAACGACAAGATTCCATGGCGTCCCAGTCGACATTACCCTCACCATCTACACTCCTTGGTCAGCGCCTTGTGCCTTCGCTCAAACCACTGTGGCAATTACTCATGACATACGCAACGCCGTCTGCAAATGGAATTCTGCGTTGTGCCGTCCTTCCGCACGAAACTCTTGTTCTTTCCGTTTTGCAAGATCCTTTTCTCAAGACCAATCAGCCTGAGGGTGGAGTGCCAGATGAACGGCGCTTTGCAATGGAGTCATTTGAGATCATATTCAAAACTTGGTTCCCTGACAATGAGGTAGGGAAAGGGATCTAGTGATTTGGCTGTCCTGACGCGTTCATAAAGGTCTCTTTTGTTAACCATTGTATTTGGTGCTGCAGTGCCGCCATGACGACACCGAGTAGACTTCGCCTGCGTGCACTAAACGGGATTTATGGATTGTTAGGTTCGCGGCAGGTCAAACTCATCTCTACCCCCATCGCATTCCAGTCTCTGGCATCTGGGCTATTGAACCTTTTAGCTGTATCGATGACAAACCAAGTGTTCTCGGAGGATACAGATGCCACAACAATTATACAGGATTGCTTGAATCTTGTGCGCTCTGGGGCATGCGTTGCACTTGATGCGAAGGTCTTGCATGAACGATATGGTGCTGTCCACTCGGGACGCGCTGAGGAATACACCTACGGCTTGCTCTTACTTGGTAGTCTGGCAAAATGTATAGAGACAACTAGTGGCTTAACTAGGACTTGGTTAATTCGCTATGCCTGCAATGTAAATGTTCGTTTCACACGTATTGCGGGCTCTGACTTGTGTGTCTAGGATGGATGGGTGTCTCTTCACAAAGCAGGGGCTTCTAGTCCATTAGGAACCGCGTTGCATGTAGAAAAGCTGTATAGCTTTTCTCGTGCTATGGCGTATATCCTTTCTCCATATGAAACAATATCTGATGTTAACAAGACCTTACTCCTCCAACTGTTGGAGACCAGGCTTATTCCAGAAATTGAACTCATAGAGATAGAGAAAGCAGCTATGATTAGGCAAACTGTGGCAAAGATTGTTCTGCATGCAGTCATCTTGAATCGGCATGATTCCCTCAATCAATGGACATTCACTGCAATCCACGAATGGTATCATACTTCCGTTCATTGGAAAAGTGCATTTGAACTAGTCATACGAGATTTGGTGGGTAAGCGATGCATTACATTGATTCAATTATTGACGAATGTCTCGCAGATTAATGACGAAGTCTGGGAGACAGTTTTAAAGTCATTGAATTCGTTGCTCCAACTTGTACATGATCCTGCACGACAAGGCATTTTTGCATTTGCCTTGCCTTTAATACACCAGGTAAGCCCTGCAGTACTGATCGGTATATTGATTAATCTGTTTCAGCGAATAGTTGAAGATCCACCACCGTTTCCTTCCCCAGATTTATCAGATCTTCTTGGGCACTTATCTTATCAATATCCACACATGTTCTACAAGACCCTTTTCTCCTGTGCTGTGTCAGCGAAGGAATACGTTGTCATAGATCATCTTCGTACAATGACTGCTGTTGCGAAGTATGTCCCCGACTTTTGGGTTCGCGATGCCGAAATGATCTCTGTTGCTCTGGTAAACGACATCGGTAAGAAAACCGAGCTTACGCCTCCAACGTTCAAGGCCGCGCGATTGGGACAGCTCGTTATTCTTATCGAATTAATTGTTCAGGCTCAAATGGCTCGCCATAGGAAGGATGAGATACCGGTGGGTATCAGAGAAAGATCGCTGCAAATTTGCTAAACTGTTTCGCAAGCATGCAGACGGCGCTCTTTTCAACGTTATAAAGTTTCTGGGTTCTCTAGAGACGCGACTATCTGTTCTGCTGGGTGCCAGGGTTCGCATTAATTCATCCTTCTGAATTAGGCTTATGAACATGCGTAGGAAAAAGAGTTTTTATACCCATTTTCTCATCGGGTTCTATATTGCATCCTCTTTCGCGAAATTAGGTTGCTTACCCGCTCAACCAAACCGTGAGTTTCCACGGGTCTTGGTCGGGAAATTTCATTAATTGTCTATAAGTGCCAACTGGTTATCGACAATTGTGACATGGTTTGTTGATTATTACAAGGAAGAATTAGTAAGCGAAGCGGAACACGATGAGTTGGAAGATACAGTCAGTCGACTTCAAGCTTTATACGAGGCAGCGCAAGTCGGTGTCCAATCACCAGGCAATGTAAGCTTGATTTCTTAGTGTTATATTACATTTACAAACGAGTACACAGCCAAGGCGCACAATGATATTGTCGACGCGGAGTGCACGTGTTGATGTTGGCGAAGACCAACCGAAAGATCAAATTTTCGAGCTACTTTCGCGTGGCCTGCATGTTCTGAATTCAGCACAAAAAGGCTTTGCTGGGAAGGCGATGAAACTTTTAGTTCTGGTGTCTACACTCATGACAACGGAAAACTATGAGCGACTCGGGCCTGTTGTTTGGGAACATGGCCTTAGTGAAAGTATGCCATCTGCCTTGAACTCGGTGAGAATATATGTATTAAATGTCATTCTGCTCACCACCCTGAAAAAGGCTTGTTATTTGGCAATGCAATGCGCAGAAAAAACACCTACTGATTTCCTTGCCACAATTGAAGTTGATGTAAAGAGGTTGCGTGTTCCTACGATATTCTGTTCTCAGAAATTTAATGATTGCAACCCGTAGCTCTGATGACTTAACAAGGTTGAAAGCTCTCGAAAAACTCGGCATTTTATGCCATCGGAGGTTTGACCTTGCATCTCAGCAGGTGATAACTGATCGCAATCGTCGGGCTCTTAAGTTAGCACGAAGTCCTCTCCCCTTCCACCCAACGGATATGGGGTCTAGTTCATACACGCCCGACGATGGTCTTGAGCAGGGGCAGAATGCTATTCCATATGAATTAAAGAAGCAACTGGCAGAGATCGGTTGGATTCAAGAGGGTCTTATGGACGATCAACGTCAAGAATGGCTACATAAGCCAATGTTTCTTATGCCTGTTCATCATTTCGGCCGACTTGAAACGCCAGAGAATCCACTCTTGGTGTTAGCAGAATATTCAAGCCCTTTGTTCACGCCCCAGAGCTCACCATCCTTTTCATCGAGCGAAAAGTTCGGTGATCAACAATTGCTTCGCCGTAATTCCAGCTCGGGAGGACCAATCTACGTGGCGAAACGGAAGACTGTGTTCGTTCCATCTCTGGCTGCTGTGCTTCCAAGGATTGCTACTTTAGCCTTCGATTCGAACATTGCTATCGCCTCCATGGCCAGAGTTTTGATCTTTGATCTTATGCGGAACGACCCCAGCCTTCTTACACGACCGGTTCTAGACCTGTTCCTAGACGAAGAAAAAGATGTACAATCTGCTACGTCGACGTTGAACTTGCTACTGAACGTTCATAGGGCGGTTCCTCCATCAATGGCCCATTACGTTTTTAACCACTTGGCAGGGTATCTAAAAACAGTGGCAAGGCAAACTGATAGGTATGGCCTCGTAGAAGATTACGCGCGTACAATCCCTCTGCTGGCAGAATTGGTTTCGCATGTCAGCGGCATGTCCATTCGCGAGTTACGCCGCTCAAAGCTCGACTTCTATTTTGTGCCCACAGGATCCCTCTGGTTCCCCAAACCTACGCCCAACGAACATATGTTCCCTACCGAACTTTTGGATTCTCGCAATTCATTAGAATTGCCATCTAGCTTAGTGTCCATTACATTAATCCGTATCTCGCAAAATCTTCTGCTCGCATCGATGCTTCGCAAGAACCAGCAGGATGTTCAGCTCATTCGCAAGCACCTGTCTCGTCTTGAACTTCCTTCGTTGGACGAAATCCCAAGACTACGGGACCTGGAATTGCGAGATTTCCTACCTTGGGAAGAAAGCAGACGTACACCTAGGGTAAACGATACCCTCCGTACGCTATCTCTAATGCTCTCCCGCAGCTACTTGCTCCTCGTTGCCCAGACTTTCCCCTTGATGTCTCGACATCTCAGTGATCGGAATGAGCTTGCATTGTTCATCGATGGAGTGAATCGTATATTGCTTGTACATGGTGACGATATCGGTATTGTTGGTCAGGCACTCATCAGTAAGTTAATCTGCCGTCCATATTTGTAACACATCACTCATCTTGTAAGTCTTGATGATTGCCAGCACGCGGTTCCACCGATTATTCGCCTCGGGAGGCGTATACATGCTATTTATGCCAGGTATTCTGAAAGTGTATGCTGAGTCTGAGAAGCATTGTGGCATCAGATGTGCCATCGAATACACCGTCGGCCGCTTCTACGCCCAATATAAAGATGCCTTCATTTTTCAGAGTCTCGATGTTATTTCCCGGCTCACTGCTTACCCGTTGATTGCGGAGGATAAATTCGGCAGAAGTGTATTTGACCTGTTTTCATGCCTTCGCCAAGGCGCCTCTCCCTCCACGCCTGACGCAGCAGGGATACGTAACGCAAATAAGGAGCAGGAGCGTGAGGCACTTCTTCTCCACACTGCAGAAGAAAAGCCCCAGACGTTTCTGGCTTCTATAAGACATGGCAAGGCTGAAGATAGCGGGCGGATAACATTTGATATGCCAGAAGAATTCCAAGCATCACGATTGCGCATTGGCGATTTTATCAAATTGTTCTTGACCATTATCGCACATGACATATCTTCGCTACGCGCTGAAAATTTCTTAAAGTTATTCCGGCTCATTGTACCACACATATACCAAGCTTCAAGTGCAGGACGATCTATTTTGCAGGAAGGGATCGATGCATTGGGTGGTATACTCGCCAAGCCGCCTGCAAGAACAAAACCTGCTAGCTCAGAGCAAGACGACTCATTACTTGCAGACCAGGGAACAGAGAAGTCCTCGGGCCCGTCGAGGTCTCAAAGCGACAGTATGACGATGCGTCTCGATTATCTCTCATTGATAGTTGCCTTTTCACGTGCTGGTGGGACGTTTAAGCAGTCGACAATTCATCAAACGTTCGACATCGTCAAGAATATTTTGAAGGAGTCGAACGTTAAATGTGATCGTATATCGATCTTCTTATGCGATTTTACTGAAGCTTCCTTATTACGTGAAAGCCCTCCTGGTATGAAGGAGGTCACAGCATATTTGCGGGATCTTGCTTCAATTATCGCTACACATGGCGCAACGCTCGACCTGACTCGAATATTTGCAGTCTTGATAGAAATCAGTGTGATGCCGCAGTACTCTGGGGACAACATGTTTGCTCGGGTTCTAAGCTCAGAAATCTGTCCTGCTGCGCTAACTGCCTGCGCACTTGCCGGCAGATATAAAATGATTATGACTCTGCCGTACCGTCTACATCTCGTGGAATTATTATCTCAAGCAGTACATCTCAGTGGCGCAACCCTTGCAACGGAACTGGTAAAGCATATGCCTACTCATGATTATTTAGCGGGAATTATTCTTCCTCTCGTCATGACTTTAAGAAAGGAGTCACCCGTTCCAGCTACCGCAAATCAGTCAAATCCACAGCATAGTTCTACCGATTTCCATCTATGGGTTCGTCTCCTGCAATACACGCTGTCAGCATGCCAGAATAACCAGAGACTGGATGGTTCCGAGGGCAGGGACAAGAAATCTTTTGACAGACGACGGTCGACGGAATCGGCTCCAATCTACTCAATTGAAATTCCAACTTTTGTTGTAGCTTTGCAAGTGATCAAAGCAATACTTGTCCGGGCAGGCGACGAGCTCAGTGTACGTTTGCCTGCCTTCTGGAGCCGCATGGCCTCGTTCTTCCGGTCTGCGCTTGAGCAGGGCAATGCAGAGTTTGCCGTGCACCCGCCAGAAGATTCACGTCCTTCGTCCCCGTCAACCATGACACCGAGTACAAGCTTGCGGTTACATACTTCGCGTATTTCAGCGAAAACCGAGATCGGGAGCTTTGCAACCCAACAGCACTCATTTTCATACCCTAGGGTTGTAGATTATGCAATGTGGTCGCTGTTTGAATTGTTGTGTTCCTATCGTTCGCCACTTTCGCTTCAGATGCGCCTCTTCGTAGTAGACAAGGTGCTGGACCTAGACCAGGCCCTCCGATCTCGGTGGTATCTGTTTCCCCCAAGTCCTGCACTTAGCAGCGGGCCACATGTCCGACCCGCCTCAGCATCCGCATCCGTGTTTTCTAAACCGTATCGTCGCGCCTCCAACACATCTTCGCCTGCTACCTCGCCTCGATTACCCCACAGACCAGAATCATTCCAATCATTCCAATCATCTGGATATCTCACCGTGTCAGATGGCCGCAATCCTGTCTATCAACCTCAGCCCACATCTCCAAACTCTCCAGAGACTCCGCATGGTCCACGAATTATGCATCTAGGCCCTACTTTATCACCCCGATTAGAGTCTGCGTTACCAAGTGGTAATAGCGGTGTCTCTCGCGAGACCAAGACCGACAAGATCAAATCGCCATCACTCATTCAGGCGACATACCGCAGAATACGCGCGGTACAGACATACCTGGGTTATCGTGACATTCTTCCTCTACCATATCACGAAGGTATGGTAGTGGACAGGGCCGATGTGGTCCTCTCGTCCTGGACCAAGCATCAGGCCTTGAAGGCGATTATGGATGAGACAGAGGAGTTGATGGAGGAGTTTCACGAACTTTCTAACGACATTTATGATAATACTACTATCATCGATCCAGAGGAGTATTCGATGAATAAGGCGACGACAAATGTATATTAGACGATTTGTTCCTACGTTCAGAACCAGAATATTTAATCCGAGCCGAGGAAGATATCGAAGTTTGAGGGGGTATGGACATAAAGTCTCTTAAAATAACTTAGAAGCGAACGGCAAACCAACGACTATCGCAACGGCAGTTCGCATATGATGACGTCGTCGTCGGAACTTGGATGGTGTACCACTGATGAGCGTACTTGCGTTGCTGAAAGCGATAGAAGGGCTGTCAGCATTGTTCGACTGATAAACGTAAGATGTGACATTGGAGCTGGGTGGTACAGGATCAGCACATTGCACTTGAACTGATTGAACTTCAGCATAGAAATGGCCTGCGAATGCAACGCCTTCAGTATATCAACTATCGCTGTTGGAATGAGAAAACGCACCAGCGGATTGATAGTCAGGGTCATTCCAATTGATCATACCTAAAGAAATCATTAATAGGACTGGAATACCCACATCCGTCGAGCTTAAGTACTCACCGCCAGACCATGCAATGGTTCCTGGAGCGCTTGTGTTTACGCCAGCAGGCCATATACTGACTCACATCAGCCTGAACCAACCGCCAATAGCACCTTACTTACGACAATTGAATTCTGGAAGGCGTGCTCGGGTAATGCGCTACGCCCGATGAATCAAAGGTGTCCGATCTGTTCACCGTGCGGACGACGTTCCCGTCTACCAGGAATGTTAATGTATCTGGTTTCCAATCGATCTAGATTTCAACATGAGTAGACATTATGACGAACAAACTTGCGGCCTAACGGTATAGTCATGGTATGTGTTGTATGTATCTTGAAGACCACCGGTCACTTGTCCGTTGTTAGGCCCCTGCGCTGTCAGATCAAAGTCAGCTACCTCGAATTCCATGGTTTCTGCGTGCGTACGGATAACCCCTTCCCAGAAATAATTGGTTTGGCCTTGCGTTGTATTGGCGCCAGGGAACTCCCAATCAATTTCATCCTTGATATCGCTCATTGTGATAAAAGCAGTAACGACACCCGCCCAGCGTCCGGTCTTGACTACGATCTCTTCAATTGAATAGGCGCGGGACGTGGAATGTAATACGCACGTCTCGTGGTAATATTTCCAAAATGCACGTAGCGGGTCGATGATAGAAGGGTGCCTCCATTCGATTCAGTCAATAACATTACAAGCTCTCCATTGGTATTCATAATATTCCCTTTATCCAGGACCCAATCTGCAACAATAGAGTTAGTCTTGAGCAAAGCAACAGGAACTATCTGTGTACCATATTCAGATGCATTGCCATTATAAAACGTAGCATTAGACAGAATCCTGGAAGAGTTTGTGAAAACATGCTAACACGCGATTATCATCTATATGAAGGTTCGATTACTATGACCTACGGTTGCGCTCTCGCATAATGGTTCTGGTTTACAAGAAGAAAGGGTATTTGAAGCGAAAGGATTGCATCCTCCTAAACAGTACTGGTAGGGGATGGAACATTGGCGTGGGCGACAATCGCACTTCAAACGAAGCTTACTGTGTCCGATCCACAAAAGCCATATTGACCTGTTGTACGCCTTTAGAATACGAAAGAATATGCGCATAAACTACTGACTGCAACAGGGCGCTGAAGCGGGGCATGGATTTGTGGCATTACTGACAGTATGAAGCTGGTAAGTCTCGGAGATGCTCTGATGCAGGTCTCACCAAGACGCAGCGGCCACCGTGCGGATATAGAACGCGAAAAGGACAGTGCAAAAAGGAACGATTCTCCAGCACATAATAGTGGGAGGACAAGGAGCAACGGACTTTGATATTACTTAATGCAACGTTTTAAACAACAATCTGCCCAAGGCTGTGGCAGTTGGTGACCAACAATTTATGATGGAACACAGAATTTTTGAACGTAACTACACTGTATACAGTAAAGTGGAATGGCGGGTTTTAGAAGAGTATGGTTGCCCTGCGGATTGTGGAATGTTGTGACTCAGGAATCAGCGCTCAGTAACAATTGCCGTTGTTGATAGGACCTAAAATTGGATGTCTTTCTGACCACATTGATTCAGAGTCCATTTGCCATCTGTAACAGGGTTACCACATCACTTCAAGCGACACATTTTAAACTTCCCTAATACTAGACGAACTGCATCTGGCCAGATTACAATTCATTTGAGCGGATTGTATCGCATTGGGTTTTGCTCCAGGCTCGGGATGACTATTCAAGTATTGCCACGCTTTTGCATTGTAGTATGCGCCTACCAGGCCAGATGCAGGAGGACAGTGAAACGTATCAATAGAATCATTGGCGACCGTAAATTTGTTTGATGGCTTGAACCCACACGAGTCCTGGGCATTCGACGAGCCAGAAGATACGTAACAGACTTCGACTCGGAAATTGCCATAGCACTGTCCAGAAAGAGACTCCTTCGCGTCCTTCGAGGCCGTAGCAGTAGCATAGACGACAATAACAGAAGTTGAACCGCCAGGTAAGTTTTCAATTACTTGAAGGTCTTTGATTGGACCGAACGGGGCAAACAAGGGATGTAAATCACGAAGCTGACCGAACAAAATTGTTGGTAGATTGGAAACAAGGATAATTGATGTGGGAGTAGAACTGGGTACAAGCGGAGAAGAATCGAGCTCATTGCCATTGAGAGATGTGTTTGACAAGTTGGCAGAGGGATAAGTCGAATGGCGTCTGAAGTTAACCCGAGACGATGGCCTGGGATCCAATGCCATGGAACGGTCACCACCATCCAAGAAGCCTGCACAACCAAAGTATAATGAGTAGATCGTGGAATTTTATTGTCATTCACCTTGCGATCGCTGAACAACAGCCCATGATATGTCAAGAGCGTGTCCCCTGATAAAAAGCCATAAATAAACCAACGGGCAAAGAACCGCAAGCTCACTTCAATTGCGTACAAGTCAGAGCTGCCATGGCTTGCTTCGCCTCTTCATGAGTAGACATGACAACGAAGCCTCGACGACGCGAAGAATTATCCAAGGTAGCTAAAATAACACAATGTGTGACAGTTCCGTAGCAAGCGAATATATTAAAAAGTTCCGCTCTTGATTGATTAATAATTATCCGAACAACTCACAGGTGTGAATGGGTTCGCACTTACTTTGTAAGGGAAAAAGGTAGCCCCAGCACATATAGATTCCGGCGGTCGTCCTTTTGATGCTCATTGATATCCTCGCCATGCAAGATAACCGGAGAGACTTTGCTGAAGCGTTTGGCTTAGCGGAATGTACACGGAAAGAAGGAAAGGCGCATATATATGCGCAAAGTGAACGAGTGGTACGCACAGAGACGTGCCAGACACAGTATATCCAGTCATACAAAGAGCTTTCCTGTTGACCATATTCAATAGATCGAGAAGATTGCCTGATGACCAACGTACATAGCAGCATCACGGTTACAAAAGCTTATTTTGAGAGTGTAGCTCCCGCAATCTTTGATTTCCTCAGAACCGCACACTTCTCCTGCATGAGGTTAGTTCACTGAGGATCAAAAGTAGGTACGGAGATACCGATGAGCGTGCTGAATAGTGCTATGATTTCACGCTTATTTACTGAATAAAAAATAAGGTCGTGTATGAGATGAGGAATAAACACGCTCACGAGCCGAAATGTTAGAGACATTGACGGAATTCGTTGGACGATAGTGCTTGGAGCCTGAACCCGAACGCACTGACATGAACATTGGAAAGGAGGGGATCGCTGGGTAAAAAAGCAAGATATAACTGAGTACTATATGCGCTGAGAAGCAAAAGCAAGAGGCAGCAAACGGAAGCAAAAAACGCGCGCGGAGCAGCAAGTTGTCGGCTATTTAACGAAGAAGTTTGTTCCCACGATTGGCGTGTCATAGACACGTGCTGGGAAAACTTTTAACTAATAGATCGTCGTACGCTTCATTTAGGCCCCGAACTCTGACTTGAAATTTCAAATTATATGCCGAAACGGCCTCTCTCATCCATAGCGCTGCCTTCTGGCATGCTTGCAGCTCTCATGAGGTTAGGATATGACACCGTTCAGGATGTGATGGATGTCCCAGCGGGGATATTATCAAAAGGTTCACGGATTTTGTTCTTGCGCGTACGCTCCTGATTTAAACGATTTCCCGGTTGTTATTACGTGCAGAAATGAATATACCCTTGGATATAGCTGAGAATCTACTTTCTTCCATCCAAAGGTACTCTAAACCGCATACTGTCGGATCCTCGCAGCCACCTACGCAGGCAGCATCATCCCTTGTTGGACTGCCACGGAAAATACCGATCAATTATGCCCCTATGGACAGGTTGCTTGATGGGGGGGTGGGACGAGGACGGTTGCTGGAAATATCTGGTCCACCAGGATGTCCAAAGGAAGCACTCCTTCTCAAAGTAGTCCTTGCGTTTGTTGAACTTGGAGAAGAAGTCATATTTTTAGGTAAGTTTGATGGACAAACGTAGGTCCATGCTGATTGCAAGGCGTTTGTGAAGAGACGCAAAATATGGTATCTCCAGCCACAATTCACAAGACTTTGAGACGTGAGGACGGTAGATTTTTATGAATTTGTTGATGAAACTGGGCCCGCAGATCTGCCACCTGAACGTTTGCGATTAGTCCGTTTCCTGAGGATACTTTCCTTGGCAGATTTCATGATCTTCATTCATGGCTTAGTTCCATTTCTAGAGGCCAGGCCAGCGGTAAGTCGTTGCGATGCGTGTCCGATCCCCGCTTAACTCCTGTACAGGCAGGCCTGTTAGTTGTGAACTCTATCTCTTACTTGTTTCAGACGAATGTAACCATGACGGCTTCTACGAAGAGCATGCTTCTGAGGCAAGTGAAAGATGCATTTACCAGAGCATGTGTTATGCGGCAACTCACGGTTGGATACTTTACTTTGTCAGCAAAAGAGAAGTGACGATGTTTACAGATAGCAACTACGAGCCAAATGGCTACGAAAATGTTAAAGCCGGACGGGACACCCGGAGCCTTTGATAGTGGGGGCAGAGGAGTGATGCAGGCCGCGCTAGGTACTGACGGCTATTCTGTGAGGTGGAGAGAGAGCTGATGAGCAGGGCAGGAGATTGCTATGTTCCACCCGGCAAGTCGGACAGGGTAGTGGTGATACCTGGGGGACGTACGAACGGGTTCGTGGCCAAGAGTACAGTTGTGATGATCGTCTGAAGATGGAACAGGATGTTGAAACTAATGGCCAGGACGGCGAAGGCGCAGGCGTACGGCGTAGGAGAGGTTACGGTATGAGAGCAGCCATGTTACATGCCGAGGTTATGTGAGCTTGGCATATGATCGGTGACTTGGGTCAGGAACCTGTGAGATGGCAGGTGCTGCCGCGCGCGCTAGACAATGGAATGAATTAACAAGGCGTCGAGATTCGCGGAGATGGAAATTAGGGCCATCTGACCCGACCCAACGGTTACATCCTCGTGCTTCCCACGCAATCCACTCTTTGTTGCTGTGCTGTATCGCTGACCACGATGTGACGTCACACTGCCTATCTTCCCATATGCCCCACCCATTATAAACGCTTCTCTCCTCTTTCGCCTCTCTGTCCTATCCCGCATCATAGCTGCTCAGACGACACTCTCCCGTTTTTCCCGACTTTTCCCGCGTCATTTCTCTCTTCGTCCCAAGATTCAATCCTCTTACTCGCTCTTGCTCCCTGTAAGCATCAATATCAGCCTGAAAAATCCCCCCGCCAAGCATGCCTGATATCTATCACTTAGTATTACTGCTCATGGACTCAGATGATCGATCATACCGCGCTGAGAACGTGTCTCCTTCTCCATATACATATCCAACCCCTGCAGTCCAAACCCACCACCCCATACGGGCCACTCCTTACTACGAACTGGCTCCTCACGCCCGATTGGATCCTTCGCTATCTACATACCCTTCAGAGTCCTCCCAACCCAGCGTTCTGCACCCACCATCTTATGCACCAGTCTATGACGACTCCCCCTTCCGTGGTCCACCCTATGACCTCTCGCACCAAATGACTCCAGACCGCCATTTCGATTTTCACAGCGTACCTGTCGACCACCCTCCGTCTTTTAGCCTGGATCATTTCTCTGTTCCTTCCATACCATCCGACTCCGGCGTTCTCCGTGCCGAGGCAGAACTTTACGATCCTTCCCCACGCACCAGGGACGTGAGCCATCCCTATGTGGCTGATGCCTCGTTCGCATCCCAGCAGCACAGTGCTTCATCGGGACACTTCACCCTTTCACATGCGCGTAACAATGTCTACCTACAGGTTGCACCCAGCACAGCAGGGCCCGTCACAGAGGAAACTTCCAAGCGCATATTGAAGCCCAACCAAATCTTGCAGCCTCAATACATGAGTCATCCGGTATCGGAATTTCCACCTCAAACAGACCCTCAGCCGTCCCTTTTCTTACCTCCTCATCGCAGCATCAATTCGAATGTCGATACACGGACCTCTCAACCTGAAGGTACTCGTCATCTCTCAGTGGCTGTAACGAAAAAGAAAAAATCCAAAATGCACGACTGTGAAATATGTGGCAAGAAATTTCCAAGGTATATCATCTTTTTTCCCACGCCGGATATCAAGAGTTGACGCCAATGCAATGCGACAGACCAAGCGGACTTAGGACCCACATGAATATCCATAATAACGTTAGACGTTAGTCGTACAAATCCTTACTTCCTCTGTTATCCCATGTTGATTTGTCTCCAGCATATCCCTGTACATATCCGGGTTGCACTCGCAAGTTTGCCGTACGGTCTAACGCGAAAAGACATCTACGAACACATGGGATAATACCAATGCCAGCTTCCTCCTCTCCGGGCGCATCTTCGACTGCATCGTACGTCGTAGGATTCAATCCTCCTACCATCGTGCCGCCACCAGAAGGAGAAATGCACCAGACGAGGCATGCCCCTGTCACGCTCAAGTGGATGCCTCCTAGCCTGTATAAGGTGTCAAACGCTGGGAGACTCAAGTCAATCTCGGACGTAGAAGAGTCTGATGTAGATGACGACGACGAATACGAGGATTTATTAACGCCGTCGACTTCAAGCACTAGGGAAGACGAAGGAGGGCCTTACAATATCGCAGGAAGAGATCCATACCGAAGTGGAAGGTTAGCGTTGTCTATTCCATTACGCCCCGTCGTGCCAACTTCACCTCCCCTCCCGCTACCTACTTCACGCTGCGCATCTCTGAACCTTACCGTTCCTCCGTGTGTCAATGGTGGTGGCGCTAATTCTGAATGTTATGCCCGATATGAAGAGCGTAATTCATTTAGGGAGGCAGGCCCTTTCCCGTACCATCCATCTCAGGTATGTGAGCACACATCATTCCTTAGTGCATTCGCTCCAAATCTACGAACTTGACACTATCAATCTCTAGTTCCGGGTTCTTCCTGGCCCTGCAGTCATGCGTTCTTCACTCGTAGTATGAATCCCCGGCCATGACGAACAATATATGATTTATATACCATTGACTTTTATACCATTTGCATACTCTATTCGCATATAGATAGATGGGACATTCACGATCATCATTGCACCATCTGTAGCCATATATTTGTCTGCTTTTTGCTTGGGTTTATGCTGCTTTGGATCTTGTATTCGATTTTCGAGTTGTACGGTAATTCTTAGAATTGTCTCCTGCAGCCGGGGTTATTGGTCATATACACGCGACTAGTGACACGCTTAACTACTAAGATTCATTACATATCCGTATAAGATTTGATGGGTAGGAGGGGTGATATGTATCAACATGCCGAGGTTAACCATAAATGATTTGCAAAGGGCTCAATGCGGTCGCTACCAAAAGTAGTTAAACGCCAAATCTTACAGTGTTGGCTGCCGCATCGCCTTCCCTTGCCAGTTCTAAAGTACTTATACAAGAAGTTCTGTTGGCCCTTTTGCCGAACGGCCGCTCCGCTGTCCCTGAAGTCGACTGCCCTTCAACGAGTGCCTTCCAAATGGTGTGACATTAGTCTCATTGCGTTTCAGGCGTGCAGCAGCAGCAGCAGCAGCAAAGGAGCGCTGCCTGTGCATCGATTTCGGTGTGGTCTCCGACAATTTGGTCGATCGCGTTTGAGGCTGCGGAGGCCTTGCCCACCGAGTCTTCCACCCGTCTATAACCGCCCTAACCCTTGCTTCACCCATAAGATCCGACTCATCGTCGTTAACATTGATGATTAGTGGTGCAGGGGTTTCGGACGATGGCGAGGGAGTTGAATTAGAGCTTGTATCACAAGTCTGGTCCCTGGCGTGTCTTTCCATCGTGTCATCTGATTGTGTAACGTGTCCATCTGCCAGAAACAAGCCGAATTTTGAAGGTGCCGTGTTCTGTTCCCGATATGGTTCATCTTCACGTTCGTCATGAATACTAGACGTTTCCACACCTTTCCCGCCTCCTGCATTCTTCCTGAAGCTGAAGCTGTTTGCGCTTGACACAACGACTGTATTCGCACGCTGCGCAGACGAAGGTGGGAATGAGTGCCGCCTCTCAATGCCTGCCACTCTCGCCTCTTTCGGCTTGTCGTAGCGATATTCCCATTTTCCGAAAATTTTATCAAGGATCAGTGCCTTTGCAGCGGCTGGAGGGCTCGAGAGTGCCTCCGCACCAAAGTCATCTTCTAGATCATTCTCGTTACCTGGCACGTTCACTTGCTTCACATGGTTGTCTGCATGTAGATGGCCCTTCCTTCTCTTTGATGGCCGCACAGGCGAAGACAATTCCGGTGCGGACATTTCAGTATCGTCCATTTCGAGAGGAGAGATATAGCCGTCCTCCTGTTTCACCATCTCTCCGTTTCCGACGTTAAGATCTATTAATTCGCCCCCATCGTCGGCACGATGTGATGCTTCTGAAATCAACCCATCGTTGTCATCATCAAGCTTGTCACCATGAGGGTCCGGAGTACAATTGAGGCCCTGGAAAATATTTTCTTTTTCTTCAACGGGAGTTAATTTAATTGTCCTATGTTTAGATCCCCCGTTTGTGTCCGTGAAAAATTTAGATTGTGTCAAGACCCCTTGCTGACGGTGATTGAACTTGTGTTTTTGGTTCCGAATAGCAATATCTTGCTCCAGTACTTCCACTAGTGTTCGCTTACCACTTTTGAGACTTGCCCCACTCGGGATTGTCACAGGAGATATTTCGGATCTCACGTCAACACATGAAGTTGTGAAGGCATTGGACCCGAAGAAGTTAAGGATACAACCATCTTTTGGGGCGATTACGTCCGCTGATCGTATCTTTCGCTTCGCCTTATGCAACTGAAGGCATGTCGCACGCGCCGCAGCCTTTGGTACGTAGCCAGGATTGATATCATTCATGGGAAGAAGGTTGACGGGGTCTATGTCGCCTATCGCAAGCTTCTCTGCCAGATGGGGGTCAATTAAGCTAGAAAAAAACAGATATCAGCGACCTGACGTTAATGCCACGGTTATGAGAACGTACCCTCCAACATAGGCATCGTATTCGTCACTCCAGTCCGTGTCATTGACATTTGTCAAGTGTACAAGCTTTTCGGTTAACGGACAATAAACTCTCTGATGCAGAAAGCATTTCTCCGCCTTCACATACTGTTGCAGATAATCCTTTGGGACTGATTTCTTGCCCTCCAGCAAGAGAGCTTTGATTACCTGCTCAACAGTCTTCCACTTTCTCAGCAGAGAACATGCAGTTTTGAGACCGATACCATGGATGCTTGGCAAATAATCGCATCCACTTAGGATAGCCATGGCCCTAAACTGCACGTCGGACCAACCAACAAGAGAGATATCAGACGAAGAAAGAGTGACTGATGCGAAATCCTCGCGGGAAATGGACACGACTGTAGCAGCAACTGGATCCAACTTGAACAGAACTGTTTTGCAGCCGTAGACGAGCAGGTCTGAATCCTCAGTCAGTATCCCATCAGCTAGCCCAATACGCTCTAAGTAGGCTAGCTGAGCATCTGCCTCATAAGGAGCCACGATGTACGCCACATTCTCCGCGCGTAAAGCCTATGTGTGGGATGTTGTTACCTCGTCCTCGAGACCGTTGGAACGAAGAATACCTTGATAAGCTGGTACGCCATTTGGGGCGTCACGTCTACGCATTTGGCGTAGAATTCGCGTGCCTGTGCATGCTTGTTTTGGGAAGTAAGCGTTTTACCGCGGGCGAGATATTCGTCGCGTCGTTGTTTCCGAGTAGATTCGGTTACGTGCTTGGCAGGAAGAGGCCCACCATCAAAGACGATGTAAGGTTCTATCTTGTGGTGACGCAAGAGGCGAACACGATGCATGGCATAGTCGACGTACTTGTGGGTGGGGTTTCCGGTTGCCAGCTCTGTCGCACATGAATAAATGCCTTTGTGGAGCCAGACATATGCATCTACGGCGATGGTCTGGCCTGCAAACTCTGACAAGTGGCGGGTTACCTGAATGGGCTTCAAGGCGGGCAGGAGTCCAGCAATGCCCATTATGAACGCGCTACGTAATTTTTTGGGCCACATACACGAAATGCAAACTGTAACAAATAACGCGAACGCGAACGGTCACATATAGTGACGTCACGTCCTACCCAAAGTGGCAACTACGTTTTGCGCGAGCCCATGATCGTCCAGACCGCCGCTGACATTCAAATTACCCTGCCACTCGCGCTCCTTGTCAATCACCAGTCCGTTCCCACGTGCCATGTCCCAGCACACACTATCTGCCGTACGCTTGCCCACCTAGAGTCGCCCGAGAGGTCCTTTATATTCCAGCGCACCGATAGAGTATTTTGGATGGCAGCAAACTAAGCACTCGACGAGAATATGCCGATCTGTAATAACAACATCAAATTGGGTCATCGGATCCGGTAGCGGTTGCCTGACGTCCTGCGTTAGTGGCCCTCTCGGAAGCAAATCATTCATTTACAGGAGATCGGACACTTTCTTGCCCCATTCGTACCCTGGACATAGACTTTGCATCCCAGCGTGACGTACCCCTGTTCCTTTCATTGCGCCTCAAGTTGCCGGTTATGATCTCCTCGTCCCACTAGTGCCGGCGGCTCAGAAAGCGTAGGGGAGGCAGGCCGCGGCAGTGCTGAGTTTGACAACGGCCAGCCTCAGCACTGGCCTTCAATGACGCCTACTCCTTGACCTCAACAGCGCGACGCTGTAGGTCCCGGTCGATTCGCACTGTGATGAACAACAGCTGATCCACGAGGAGCGTGTTTGCCTAAAATCTTTAGTCACGCGTAGCAAGGCCTTCCTGAATTTTAGCTGTGAGAAGGAGACAGAGAAGCTTTTGGAGCCATTAACGGTCCATACTTACTTTTGTCGGAGTGGGCGACCCAGCTAAGGAGGTCAATCTCAGGTTCGCTATTACGATGGATCTAAAATACCGATTGGCCTAGAATGGCCTGGATCTGCGAGTATATGAATCGTAGAATGGCCTGGACACCATAGATTTGGATCAGTCGAAGTCTAGACCAACCACGCAGCCAATCTACCGGATGCCTTGTCCATACTAGGAAGGTCTGATGTTTACCAGGGACAAACATGGCAAAGCACTCGTCCACTCTATATTTAAACCATCGCGTCGCGTTTTACGCGTCTCGCCCAAAATGACGCCGACCAAGGCTTCTCATGACACTCTCAAGCAGAAAAGTTTGATGTCATGGTTCTCCAAAGACTCGGGCAAGGCGAGCGCGAAAGCTCAGTCAAACAAAGGCGTCGCCTCAGTGAAACAAACCAACTCGACATCGTATAATGAACTGGTACCACCAAGTTCCTCTGCCGGATCCGTTCATTCGTCTGGTATGGATTTTGATGAGGATGCTGCACATAACAGTGCGACGCTCGAACATGCTGGTAGCACCTCTTCTCGTGAAGGCAGCACCCTGCCTACCAGCGACTTAATTGACGTTGATATGCTTCGAACTGATGATGAGGAGCAAGACGAGACGGAAAGTTCAATATTCCGTCTCGGAAGAAGAGTATATATTCGTTATAAATAGCTATTATATGCTAGGCTAACCACTCTTATATTTTAGGGAAAAAGGAAACTTATCGTAGATTCTGACGAAGAAAGAATTTCTATTAATATGTCCAAAAAAGCGAAGGAGAGCCACAGCACACCGAACGAAGAAGGTAAGGTCTGCATATTGGTGAATGAATATTACAAAATTGCATTCCGGTCAGGCCAAGCAAAGAAGCAGCGCATTGAAGTCACTACCGAATCCGAAGGAGAAGAGGATATCAATGCGTCCTTTTCAAGCAGGCTCAGTCAATTTAAAAAATCTCCATCGAAGAAAAGTATGTGCTTTTTGTTCAATACGGAACTCAAGCTAATCAAGTTGATCTAGACAAACGTCACTCCGTGTCCCACTCTGATAATGACGATTTCATTCTATCTTCGGAAAACGAACGAGACGAGGATGATTATCAATCTGTCAGATCATATCGTTCTTCCTCTCATCGTTCTGGGGCTTCCTCGTCCGATGCTGAGGGTGACTTTATAATGGATGATGAGGATGAGGAAAGTCAACCAAAATCCAATGCCAAATCGTCAGTAAAGGTGAGAAAGAAAGGCAAGGGCAAGGTCACAGTTGCGGGTCATCCTGAAGAGGGCAGCACCGAGCCTTCGGCCTCATTTTCTTTTCTCACCGCAGCGGAGCGGCGTGAACAAGGGAAGAAGACCGAAAAAAAGGCAGCCGAAGAGCCTTTCGCATTTTTGAAAGATATTCGAGACGTGAGGAAAATCTGAATGAACCTGATTACTGGTTGATTTTACCCTAGAAAGACGGTAGGAGGCCTGGGGATCCTAAATACGACCCTAGAACACTTTACATACCTCCCAAGACATGGAAAGAGTTCACGCCATTCGAAAAGCAGGTATGCACACGATCCAGTATTTCTTCTGATCATGACTTTTTTTCTTTAGTTTTGGGAGGTAAGCAAAATTGTTTCTTTTCCTTTCTAGGGACTCCTTCAAATCGCTTGTAGATTAAACAGAATCACTATGACACTGTGCGTTAAAATCCATTGATATCATTTTATGCTAATACATTGGACAGGTGTTGTTCTTTCAGAAGGGGTGAGTCATTGCACAGACCTTGATACTTTTCCGACGTTTCCACAACCCAGGAAATTCTTCGAGGTACTCCCTTCACATATGAATGAATTGCACTTCTTAAAGCTGACAATTCATCACAGTTGTATGAGGACGACGCTCGTATTGGTCATCAAGATTTTGACCTTAAGCTTACCAACAGGGTCAAAATGTCCATGGTATTCGATCTCATCTTTTCTGCATATAGTACTTAAAATTCCAAGGTTGGGGTGCCTGAATATTCTTTCGAATTTTGGGCTGCGTGAGTTACTGCGACATGTACTTGGCTAAGTGCTAAAAGAATTTTATAGGAAGTTCCTTGGAAAAGGTTGTTAAATTTCCTTTTAATGATTTGATTTTCTTATATTGCAATCAGGATATAAAGTTGGACGCGTTGAGCAGGCAGAGACAGCACTTGGTGCAGAGATGCGACTAGCGGCCACAAAGTCCAAAGGTAAGGGGAAAACCAAAGAAGAGCAGGGGAAGGAGAAAATTGTCAGACGGTTCGTGATCCCTGCCTCACGATGAACAGTCATTGATCGAATCTAGTGAGCTCAACAAAGTATACACGAATGGAACCCTAGTCGATCCCCAGTTACTCACCGATGACGAAGCCGGTCATTGCATCGCAGTGTGCGAAGACGAACAAGAATTACCTGATGGGGGAAAGCTATTTGGTATCTGCGTTCTTGACTGTGCGACATCTCAATTCAATATGAGCGCGCTGGAGGATGATGTATGTCGAACTAAGCTTGAAACATTGATGAGGCAAGTGCGACCTAAGGAAATCCTCTTCATCAAGGTACGGTGCATAGCTTGCATTTCGTCTTGAAATTCATGGAAATAACTAGGGAGGCATGTCTGTGTCAACCACAAGACTTCTGAAGGGCGTCTTGCCTCCAACATGTCTTTGGACGGGTTTGCGCATTGTTGAAGGTTTCGACTACGAACAGACGATTGAGGAGCTCAGGAAGCTCTACCCTTCGTCGGACGAAGATCATTTAACGGAAGACGGTGATGATTCCGTGCTCCCATTATCAGTTCCAAAACCTATCAGAGAAATGTCTTCATCGAAGCTCACGATACAGGCATTGGGAACCATGATTTGGTACGTTGATCAGCCATCGATAGCTAGTACATCTCAACGGAATTTTAGGTATCTACGTCAACTGAACATTGATAAAGACATTCTTAGCATGAGGAATTTCAATATCTACGATCCTATGAAGAAAGGAGAGGGACTTACGCTAGATGGTCAATCTTTGGCCCATTTGGAGGTTCGTTCGGCCTCGGCTCAAATAGAACATGGGCTTAATTAGCATTGGCAGATATTACTGAACAATGAAGGTACAGAGAATGGTACGCTTTTGAAACTCTTGAACAGATGCATCACACCATCTGGTGAGTGTGTAGTGCGTCATTTATGTCGCTTCAGCCGTTCTCATCTTTTCACAGGCAAAAGGTTATTCCGCATCTGGCTCTGCATGCCACTGCGTGACATACCAGCGATCAATGCAAGGTAGTACCTTTATTTTGTCATTTGGAAAATATTTAATGACTCTTCATGTTAGGCTTGACGCCGTACAGGATATTATAAACCATCCTACTTTTGACGCCAGTTTCACTGAAATCGCAAAAGGGTTACCCGATCTTGAGCGCATTGTTTCTCGCATCCACGCTAAGAACTGCAAAGCGAAGGATTTCTTGAAAGTCCTTGCGGTATGTTACAAGGGTGCTTTTCGAGATGCCATATACGAATTTTTGTCCTTTCAGGCGTTTAAGAAACTTAGTTATGGTTTCACTAAGCTTGCCAATGAATCAGAGTCATTCGAGTCAAAAACAATTCTTGGACATCTTCGGGGTGCACCCGACCTCCTGCCTAATATCAAAAATGTGAAAAGCATGTTTGTAGAAGAAACGAGTAAGTATGCATTGGAATGCAAACAAGTTAGGACCTAATATTCGGTAGATGGTGGCGAATTAATACCACAGCCTGAGAAAGACAATGACTATGATAACATTATGGCTGAGATAACGGGGATCGAAAAGGAACTGGAATCCGACCTGGAAGTCATGCAAAAAAAATTGGGGTTAGTTTTGCTGTGGTATACCGACTCACACAACTGAAACCTAGTCTCATAGGATTTCGCTCTCCTATTGGCATAGTTCAATCGGAAACAAGGTATGGAGTCCGATAGTAAAATTGAACTATCTTCTTGATACATGAAAGGAAATATATCTTGTGGAAACACCAGCAGGTGCGAAGAACATACCGAAGGATTGGATAAAGTCTAGTGGGACGAAGGTGAGTTTTTAAGCACTGTATCAACCACATGTAACCTCATGGCCATCCATAGGCTAAAAGCCGTTGGGTCGTGAGTCCTCTGCAGAAGAAAATCCGCGAACTCAAGGAGGCTCGCGAGAATCGTAGCACGGCCATCAAGGCATTTAAGCATCGGGTTTTCTCCGAGTTTGACACGGATAGAGCCATATGGTTGCGTGCTATCCGCATCTTCTCTGAGCTTGACTGTTTGTTTAGTCTCGCGAAAGCGTCTGTTGCCATCGGGGAACCTGCATGTCGTCCCGAATTCATTGACGGCAATTCTGCCTGGATTGATTTCCAAGAACTCAGACATCCGACGTTGTGTATGAGCACGTCATTAAAGGCGTTCATTCCGAACGATGTTAAGCTAGGACGTGATCGGGCTAAAATCGCCTTGCTTACAGGTACATAAAATATGTGATCTAAAAAATTGAAACTGATGAATTCCTCTAGGTCCCAACATGGCGTGAGTTCCAAGTCTTCGCACTGGCGCTAATTAATCTTATCTGTTACCTACAGCGGAAAATCCACGGTACGGAGGTTTGTTCTGATTTGATCTACTGTTGACACGATCTTCAGGTTATGAGGATGACTGCGACGGGTGTCGTATGTTATCCTTCCTCTATTCCCCTGATTCTAACTCACGACTGATAGATTATGGCACAACTAGGCATGCTAGTCCCCGCGACTCGTGCAAGGTCTATAAGTTCATTTTTCGTCCTCTCTAACTGAACCGAGTTATCAAGGTTGTGTCCTATCGATGCTATTATCACTCGCATGGGCGCCTACGACAACATGTTCAGTCATGCAAGCACGTTCAAAGTAGAACTAGACGAATGGTAGGCCCGATATTATATGTGCGACAAAACTCTTTCTTAACGATTAACAGTTGCAAAATTTTGCGCGAAGCTACACCCAGGTCTCTAGTTATACTAGACGGTACATTTTTTGAACACAATTTGGTGCACCCGTTAGTCTGACACATCGATCCCAGAGCTTGGACGAGGAACATCAACATTTGTACGTTTTGATATCTTATCATATACCTCATAACTCATTATAACGTGATCCTAGGACGGAATGGCCATTGCAGCGGTCGGTGTTGCATATTTCTATCAACCCCTTTTTTTAAGCACCATTCCAGGCTGTATTGCACCAATTGGCAACGCATACACTGCCTCTTGCATTCTTTGCCACTCATTATAGCACTCTCACTGACGATTATACTTACCATCCGAACATCCGCAACATGTACATGTCCACGATCGTTGATGAAGAAAAGCGTGATGTGCGAGCTATTGTTTGGTGCAATTACTGAATTCTCACTTGATACACAGATCGTTTTTCTGTACAAGCTTGCCGAAGGTGTTGCTACGTCATCATTCGGCACGCACGTTGCAAATCTTGCAGGCGTGCCATTACCCGTGATTGAGCGAGCCGAGGTCATCTCAAAAAGCTTCGCTCAGCAATTCAAGGAGAGGTTAATGGCCAGGAAACGTGATGAGGGCTCGTCTCGGCTACCCCTTCCGTTGCAGGCAGATTTTGCATATTTATATCAATTAGCGACGGGTCAACAGCAACTTCCTGAAGATCAAGTTCGGCGAGGGGAGGTATTGGCACGCATAAAGGACACAATTCGAAAATATACGACGATGACTAAAACCCAATAGTAATTGCGCATTTACATAACTTACATTGACAGAAGAACTTACCTTATCCATTAAACCGATACCAATACATGCTGCATATACACGGTTGCCTAACAGAAACTAGGGTCAACTTGAACCAAAGAGCTGAAATTCCTGAGGCAATTGTTGGATGGACCCGCTCTCCGTCAACCATATCCTGCGAAGGCGGCATGTTGCATACACGCGGACATAGGATAAATGGGAATACGATCCACCTGGCAGACATGTTGCAATTGAGGTCACATCACCCGAATGATGTTGAATAGAATTGAATTGTTGGAGATAAGAAGGCAGGTGAAGAGACAAGGTAGCCCATGCCGTCAATGGCCGTGATGAGGCATGAGGAAATGCCAGCGGCAAGTGTAACAAAGGGACATGGTTGTGCAACACCAGCTTTGGCTGCTTCTAAAAAAAACGTCAATCAGTTCAATCAGTTGAACGGATGCTCTGAGAGAATCCATAGCTTGGGAGGGCAGTCATGTTGAACGCGCATGAAGGCCTGGCTGTACAAAGAAAAAAATTGGAGCTTTACCTGGAACGTCGATAGCCTGAGAATGCCTCTTCGACCCGTTTGGTCTGCTAGACCTACTTCCAGTGACCATTCCCGTCCCATGTTCCGAACCTGAACGTGCAGCCAAGGATGCTTTACCGCAAGGTCATCACTTGATCGCCGATGGGCGTCTGGAGGAGGCTGTTGGATGGGAGGGGAATGGATATATGTAGTAGGCAAGGTAGGGGACTGGATGTGGAGTACTGTCTGATTGAGAGAATAAGCGGGAGATTCGGTTTCACCAACGATCGCAGGAGACGAAACGAGGTTGGCAGGAGGTGGAGGTGGGGGGTAAGATGTCGCATCGTGAAGCAGGTGAATGAAGGAGTCCGCGGGCAGGGAATGGTCCTTGTGCTGGCTGAAGAGCCTCAGGGGTTCGCTGCTTGTGGACGAGAAGAGAGAGAGGACAGGCGATTGGACAGCCCCGGAAAACATGTTGGCGGGTCGGCGGCGCAGATCTGCGGTCACTATTAAGCTCGTTGAGCTCCCTCCAGGATCGGTCAGTTTCACATTTCCGAGGCCACATCAATCTGACAGAGACAGTGGCACCATGGTGCCACCATCACCATCATACCCTCCCACAGCCGAAAAACAAAAACAACAAGAAAACAGTATTCCTGTAGGACTAAAGAATGCAGCAGCTTCCAGAGAACCCGATGGCTAGTCCCCGGTGGAGGCCATGCCAAAAATTCAACGGAAATGTTCAACAGAAGGTGATTACAAATTGCATATCACCGCAGCTTACCGAACGTTTGTCCGTTGAGCACAAGTTTTTTGTGCGTTATAACGGCATGTTTCCGTCACATAGCTCGGTCGATGCCCGAAGGCAAGCCAGAATCACCGCTTATCCTTTTCCCCCAGTTGCCGGCCGGTGTTCATAGAACCTATGTTTCAAGCTTTTGACGTAACGAAAACTACCGAAGGTCGCCTTCCCAAGCGTCGAGAATTCAACGGCTTCTCGAATAAACCAAGGTCCGTAACCATCATTTCCAATCTGATGACCGCCGACAAACCCCCACCATAATAATAGCCATTGTTCCGCTGTCTCTCAACGACGACGCATTAGATGGCTTCCAACCGGATGCCGCCAATGTAAATGCAGCCCAGATTAGTCTAGAAGAGGTATCACCGCCGGTTAGAAAGAAAGCGTATTGCCGCGGAGATGAAAGACGATGGGCTTGAAAAACCGGTATCGTTTCTCGTTGCAAATGGGGCGATGGACTGAGTGGGATGATCCACCGTTATACTATGGTGCCAGCGACGACTATGCCAGATTTTGGCATTCAGGAGTAACCCCCTGGCATCGAGCAGCTGTGCACCAGATGCATAGTTCATCCGGTCGTTACTTCTTGATAGAAGCGGGGACATCTTTCCAGCCACTTTATGCCCTATGCGCTTGGATCACGATCTTCCCAACGTGATGTAAACTAATACCTCAGGCTTGGTCGGAAATGCCGGGTTCGGTCACTAGAATGGCGCTGTTCCTTGCCGCCTTTTCCGGAGTCTAGTGCTGAAAAGCTAGCTATCAAACTTTGTGAACTCTGTACGTGAATACTTTAATTATCGCTAATTTGAGGGCAGCCTGCAATGCCAAGTTGCATACATAGGCTTTTACGAGTTCTTGGCTGGCTGGAAAACGGGCATCATAGATAAAAATCAAATCAAATCAAATCAAATCAAATCAAATCAGCACCAACCATGGTTGTTTGTCCTGGACAGGACCAGGACAGACTCTTTCATTCCGTTGGGTTTATTCACGGCTGTTGTCAACGATCCAAGGTAGCCGCCGAAACGATTGGGCACATTTTGATTTGTGATTGCTGCAGGCACGATCGGATGGAGCTGAACACACACTCAGAGCCAAATGATGGCAGGATCACATCGTTCAAAAGCTTTGTACAAAGTTCCGTCGACCGGTGGTGGACCGAAAGGGTGTCACAAAGTTGAACTGTCACAGACTGGTTTGTTGTTGAAAAATCAACAATCAAACGAGGGTGGGCAACGGACTGGTGTCCGTTCGGACACTCAAGAACTAGACTATGGTGTCTTTGGCCAGTGGTGTCTTACTCGGATGGGAGGGATGGATAGGGACGATATTGGGACGGACAGGCCACGGCAGGGAAGTGGCGTGCGGATCCAGCGGAGAAGACCTGGAGGCAAGAGACCCCTCAAGGCGCGTCAGTCCAGAGAAGCGATCTAGATCTGTGATCCTCGGTCAGGCGGCTCGTCTGCCATCAATGCGCGTTATTCTATGCCGTTTCATCTCTTCATGACCGCCTGCATTACATCAGGTTATGCCGCTGTCTGGGCACGCGTTTCCCTCTCCAAAAACCTAATCTTTATTTCAGTTTATAAGTCCCTCTCCCTGGCTTATACTGATACCGATTCGCCTTCCCTGCACCCTCCAGGATGCCTGAAATCGTCCCTATGTTTCACCATACATCAACCGTCCACGACAAACGGAGATACTCTGCTCAAGCTTCCATAGACAGATCCTATGGCCACCCGACTTCTAGACACCAAGCCGTCCCAGCACCCGCAGGCCCCTACTGGCACCAGCTGCCCATACGAATGCCCTATTCTTTACCTGACCATCTGCCTCAGCACCCCCATTTCTCCCCATTATTTGCCTCCTTTCCAACAACTCAAGATTCCGAATGGTCCATGGGCCCAGTCGTATCGCCAACTTACATGCCACCCGCCTTGCACCCTGCAACCCATGCAACAACAACACAGACCCTCGCCTACACGACTGAGGTGGACTATCCCGAATCCTCGCAACGCACAGATATCTCTTCCTCGTCACTAAACTCAACTGACTACGGCTTTCAAAGTGATCTTCCAAAGTCTCCTTCAAAGTCCCCTGACTTCAGTGATGATAGCCATCGTTTGTATACCATGGACGATTTAGATACCTCCCCCTCATGTCGCTCATCTCCCGTTCCTCCTATCAAAATGGAACAACCAGACGTTGATGGATGCTTTGTCATGGAGCTATCGCCGGCGCAAGTCAAGGCTATCAGCTTGAGCCAATCAATGGCACCCCCAACCGAAATCACTCCTAGAGCGATTCATGCTACAGAGGAGATGAGAAAAATGATGGGCCGCTTTCGAATCGATCCATTTGCAATCCACAGCGGCGAGAATCGCAGTGTCGTTGCATCTTGGTCCGGTGAAGCTTGCCCTCTCGAAGAGGAGCCGCTCATCTTTGAGTTCCAACTGGATCTCAACTCGACCGTCGAGAGAGAATCTTCTAAAGACTCCCAGACCGACTCGGAAGTCCAGACAGCCGACAGCGATGTCACAACCGGTCATTCCGACGACTACTGTCATAACGATTCGATGTTACCGTCTAGTAGTACCTCGGAGTGGAATGAAGAACAGTCGTCGCCCGAGCTGGTGACTGGATATTATCATCAACTCCGAGAATTGCACGAATGTAAGGTTCTCTGCCGCTTAGGTACATTTCTGTGGCTGATGACACTAGCATACCTTCGTAAATGCGCAGAAAGCAGCACGCAAGATGGCCCCATTTACGTCGCTGCAGCAAACTCGACCTCAATACAGCGGGCCGAATTCTGGTCTCGCAATGGACCGTTTCATGCGTCAGCGCGTCGCAGCGCCACATTCAGCGCTGATTCACCCAGATGTGATGTGAGAAACCTATTTTTATGTGACCATCATGGTTAACTTGCATTTGTGAAATTAGAATGCCGTTCTGCCGTCTATAAGCGCTACCGTTAGTAGACGCTGGTCCGTCCCGGACCCACACATGGCAAACGAGGTACAATTTTTAATGCATTAAGGGGACAGGCAAAGGAGCGGGCTGGCCATCCTTTTTTCATGTCTGAAGGAGAACCCAGATCCGGACCGCCATTTCTTGATTGAACCACTTATGTGTCGGAAATGCTATGTATGATGGCTGTTAACTTTTAAACCTGCTATTTAGATCTGGGGGTTTAGACCAGTAGTGTATTCCAATCATGTTAAGATAAAAGTCAAATAATGTAGTGTCCACACCGTCCAGTCTGAGGGTTCAAATAATAGATTGAGGCATGCATGCCATCCAACCTGGTCGGTGATCGTCACTGTGGTTCGCAAAGCGATCTGCAAACGCGTGAGGCTTGAAATTTTACGATGTTGCATGTCAGTTGCGTGGATATGGTCCGAGTCTTGTTGGGGGACCTGATCTTCGCAATCATATACATGCGATAAAGCGCGATACGCTGTCGTCGGAAGATATCAAATCAAGATATAGGGACGCAACTCAACTTAGGCTTAAGGGCGTAAACTTCAGGGCCCTTTTACGACAAGTGCCGAGACCCCATAAAATCATAGTATGGGTTAAGAACTATGGAGAAAAGTGCAACGTCACTTTGCCGGAGTGGTTAACGGGATCGCCTGCTACCTTGTAGCTGTCAGCGGTTGGGCTTTGCCCGCGAGTGTTCGAATCGCTCAGGTGACGACCTTTTTCTTATTTTGATACTGGTGACCGGCTACCGGCTCGCGTGGGTATGCGTGGGGTCCTGGTGAGGTGATCGATACAAAAACCACGCGGCAGCCACGAGAGAACTCACCACGCGACCGAAGTGCTAATTCCACCCCAGGCACCATACCTCATTTTTATAGCCTTGTATTCTGCTCTTTCTCTCTCGCTTGCTTAGCTTTCTTTCCTTCGGATTATGGCGTTCAATGACTCAAAATTGCATCCCTCACTCTCTGCCGATTCCGATCACTTTTCTAGACACTGGCGAAGGAGGAGTGCCGATGTCGGCGGCTTGAACCTGGCTACAGGAAATAACGATCATGGTCAAGGTTGGATGGGCCATACTGGGGAACTCGAGTATGTCACAAGTCTAGTTCTGTTTTTCCAGCACCACATTGATTTCGCCCAGAACGGGCTTTGCGGAAATGTTGGGTGACATGTATAGGCAGACCATCCATGCAGTTAACGAGCAACATGTAGAGACGTATGACGTTCTGAATTGGACAAACGCGAACCGCTAATCACGTTTATTATCAGGGTCCCTGCAAACCTATCACCCGAGACCCGATCGCGCCTCATTCGCAAGCTGGATCGTTGGCATTTTGAACCTCATGACCTTCCTGAGGACGAATGCATAACCTGTACTCTACTGCTCTTTGAGCTTCTTTTTCGAATTGATGGCATGCTGGATGTCGTTCCCATCTCAATGCGTAAGTTTAGATACAAGCGAACCAGCTAGGTCACTCATCGCCACTAAGAACAAATTTCTGCTTTTGTCCATCATCTACGTCGAATATACCGCTTGGAAAATTCGTATCATAACTTTGAACACGCCCTGGACGTACTTCAGGCTACCTATTCATACCTTCGGGAAGCAGGCGTAGTCCCGTCTGTGAAAATACTGTCTATTGCCGATCGGACATGGTCGTCAAGCAAGGCGTTCGACGATGGATCACTCGTCACAACGCTTCGACTGGATGGGATTTTCATTCTCTTCATTGCTGCCATAGGTCATGACGTAGGCCATCCTGGATTCACAAATTACTTCATGGTAAGCGAGATCCAGTTTTACATTAGATTTGCAACACTGATCATGACGTGTGCAGAAAATAGCCGGTGCACCCTTGTCCAGGGTATATGACGGGCGTTCTCCATTGGAGCACATGCACTATCAGCTGTTGCTTCGTGTCATGCATCACCATGGGTTGACAGTGCTTTTCAATGATCATGCAAAAGGCAGCTACCTGCGGAGGCTACTTTCGACTTCGGTCCTCGCCACTGACATGAGCGTGCATGACGATGTTATGGAAAGACTGCAACATTACCTCGATCACGAGCAAAGCACACTTGCCTCGCGTCAGATGCTCCTCAGCCAAGTACTTCTGAAATGTGCTGATATCAGTAACCCCGTGTGTGTGTCTGATGATCATCAATAAATTATCTCATGTTAATTTTAGAGCCGCCCTTACACCGTCTCGCAATACTGGGCGACAGCATTAATGCAAGAATGGGCGAAGCAGGCTATGTATGAAAAGTCGTTGGCATTTAAGCCAACCGTCCAGGAATGCACGAATCCTTTGAAAGAAGCCAAATCTCAGGTATTCTTCATTGAGAAGTTTGCTCGACCTCTACTACAGCTGACGGCGCGGGCAATTCCGGGTGAGTCGAATTTTTTTAATATGGAGAAGTCATGCGTTTCTCACTTTAAAGTAAGAAATGGAAAAGTTCCTTCGAGAGTGCGTGAAAAACAAAGAACGTTGGGTAAAGCGAGTGCAAGAACTTGAAGCAAGGCCCTGTTCCGATGATGACGATAATGTTCCGGCACAAGGAGCAGACGACTATATTAATGTTTTCCCTCTTACATTGCCGCATTCTCGGAAAATTACCACAGGCGACGTACATTCACCTTCCGACTCTGACAATGTTTATTCACCAGAGACGTCGTATGTTTTGATTGATTCCCACAAAGTTTCTGCCTAATTTGAAGCGTAGTTTCAACTCCGCCAAACTCCTCATGTTAGAAGAACGTGCTGCGATTCGTGCTGCCGCGAAACTGGGAAAGAGGCAAGCAAAAATTCTCAATCGTAACTCTTGGTCCGCCGCATCTCCCGGCCGCCTCCCCGGAACGCCACCACCCGCCCCTTCACCCCTCATACTTGTGCAAGAGCCAAGTGGGATCTCAATATCGTCAGATGCTCCGTGACATTTTCCTACCCTAGTCGCTTGTTAAGCATCGAACTTGATTTGCCGCTAGATGCCACTGGATTTTTAACCTGGTCACCAGATTTTTTTTCCTTTTCTTTTCTGTCTGTTCCAGTCACTATTCATGACGATATGGAATGTATCCTATTCGTGTACTTCGGTTCTGTATCGTTACTTTTGCAAACAGCTAACATTGTGGATGAAACAAACAATAGGCAACATTGCGAGACGCGAATCGTGAGAGGAATTGAGATGTATGCTCATCCAGCCCACATTCCTCAACCACCACATTCTGCAGGAGTGAGCCTGCCAGGTATGACCACACCATTTGCACCTCATTTTTCCAACGTTGTATTAGGCTTGAGGACACATATCAATGCTAGCCAAATACCTTCGCCAATTGAGACCATTGAATTGGACCGACACAAGTGGAGGGATAAACCGTACACAACACTCCCAGGGACGCATGTCCCACTTATCACTAGCGATTTCGTAGCCATTGATCAAGGTCTCGTACATGGCAGGCCTTCCCATGACTTCCCAATTCTCATCTTATCATTTAGGGAATGCATCGCCCAAGTTCATACGTGTCTCCACATGGAACATGCCCAGTACATCTCGACTGGCCTCCGAATGTGCGATCCCCCTTGCAGCTGTGATTCATCCGTTTGCGGAGCTAGACCAAGACGAGGAACAAATACCGCTTGTTGACATTGAAGGAGGTCTCCCGCGATGTGAAAAGTGCAGGGGATATGTAAATCCATGGTGCACGTGGGTTGCCGGCGGTAACAGGTGGAAATGTAACTTGTGTTCTTTTGAAACGGAAGGTTTGTGTTGGCCGTCTTGGGCGAACATGATTTGGCTCACTAGCCGCGTTTTTTCTTTCTTTCTTTCTTTCAGTCACACCGCAGTATTTTTGCAACTTGAATTCAAATCTCATGAGGCTCGATCACATGGAGCGGCCTGAATTAAACAAGGGGACCGTCGATTTTATTGTCAGCGAGGAATATTGGGCACAAAATCCTCAAAGAGGGCTATCTACGTATTACATACCCTCAGAACCGCCTACTGTCGGCTCGAGACGACCAGCACCCCTGGATTATGTCTTCGCCATCGACGTATCGCATGGAGCTGTCACGACAGGGTTTTCGAGAAGTGCATGTAACGCTATCCATCGAATCCTTTTTGGAGATGCGGATGTAGCACTTGAGCCTTGCTTTCCCTCAACAAGCCGATTGGCCATAATTACGTTCGATCATTCCGTCCATTTTTATACATTCTCTGTGAGCTTAATGGTCGTCATGTTTACGAGCCATGGTTTACCGCTTATCAGCCAAATCTCACATCCATGCTCGTCGTGCCAGACATAGATGAGATTTTTGCGCCTACGCATGATGGGCTATTCATTAACCCCATAGAGAGTCGGTAAATGAGCAATGGTTCCATTTCCCGACTTACCTAATTGAAGATGTTTAGCCCAGCTGTGGAATCCCTCCTCATCAACCTACCTGAAAGATTTCAGGAAACATTGCTTCAAAATACCGTTTTGAGTTCCGCCATAAGAGGTTCATTGTCTTTGTTGGTGCGCTTGCGTCCTTGCAGAAGTTCCATGCTAATATTAATATCCCAATAAGTCTGGGCGAGGCGGTCAAATTGTTTTGTTTCAGAGTCAAATGCCTTCTCTTGGTCCAGGAGCATTGCACGGTCAGCCGCCAGAATCCGATTACTTCAATACTGACAAAGAAAAATTTTTGTGCCGACCACGGGATGTAACATGGAGTACAATCGGCGAAGAATGCGTTGACGAAGGCGTCGGTGTACATATGTTCCTCTCGCCCAGTAAATTCATGGATATTGGCTCAATTGGCATGTTGCATTTCATTCGACGGCCTGCTAGGCCAACGATGAACTGACCATAATTCAGGTGCCGTTGCCACGATATCTGGTGGCGATATCTACTATTATCCACGCTTTGACTTCATGAAAGATGCTTCTGCTCTTGACTTACATCTGCAAAGGCTATTTAGACGGCACCAGGTTTTTAATTGTACTATGAAAGTACGATGTTCAACAGGTAAATTGCAGGGCATACTCGCATTGTTTATTCCACTTAATTGGTCTTGCAGGCCTGCGCGTTTCTGCTTATTATGGGAATTTTCTGCAACGATCTTCAACCGATATTGAATTTGGGGCACTGGATGCGGATAAAGGCATTACGGTTGGCCTTGAACACACTGGCCGCCTTAGCCCAAGGGACTATGCGCATATACAAGCCGCTATTCTTTACACCACTATCTCCGGTCAGAGACGAGTTCGTGTGAGCAATCTAGCTATGCACGTCGTTGAACTGGCTGGCAATGTATTTCAATATGCCGACATGGATGTCACTATTGCATATATGTTCCGTCAAGGTCAATTATTCCTCTTTACGTGTTTCCTCGCTTATGCGTGCATAGCCGTTTCATCCATGAATCGCAGAAAGACGTCGACAATTCGTGAAGAATTGACGGAACAATGCTCATCCTGCCTTCTTGGTTATCGCCTTCGGTGCGTCTCGGAAACGCGTACCTCTCAGGTAGGTTTCGGCGTTGGTTTACATTCTGAGTAAACAACATCCATCCCCACAGTTGATTATACCGGAAGCATTCCGAGCTCTTCCGGCTTTTACGTTGGCTGCATTGAAAACGAAGCCTTTGAAAGGTTTGCATTTGAAATTTATCGAATCTCGGACCTTATTCAAATGAACAGCTCGCCTGGTTTCTTCCGATGTCCGAAATTATCATGCACACCGTATACTGTCCATGAATTTACGTAGCTTGATCTATCATTTGTATCCATGTGTCATCGCTCTTCACGATCTCAGCGATGACATTGCCCTCCCTGATCCTATTACAGGCAGAATTGAAATTCCTTCGGCGATGCGGGCAAGTCATTTGTACATGCAAAGCCATGGAATATATCTTATGGGTATATCTGCCTCTTTTACGGGATTCTGTGCTAACGGATTGTTGGCGTAGATAATGAGGAGTTGTTAATAATTTGGATTGGGACCGGCGTCTCACCGAAGCTTCTTGGTGATTTATTCGGCATCGATGATTTTACAAAGCTAGATCCATATCTAGTAAGTCCTCAACTACGCTCTAACTTGAAATATGCATAATACATCTGTACTTAGCATGAACTGCCTATATTAGAAGCGCGTCTCTCCGTCCAGGTTAGAAATATCATTGCCTACCGAGAATCCCGACGTCGTCGGCACGCAAAGCTGTTAATCGCACGTCAAAACCTGGATGCTGCCGAGATTGAATTCAGCGATATGCTTGTCGAAGATCAGAATAATGGGGCTAATTCATTTCTAGACTGTGAGTCTCCGTTTGATCAGGTTCCAACTCGCCATCTCATCTCCGTTTACCCAGATCTTACTGTTATACACCGTCAGATCACCAGTTCCGTAAGTATCGCTTACAATTCCAATGCCACAGTGCTTACCGCACCCAGCTAGATTCAGGAAACCACATAAGTGGAGTGCCTAGTCTTCGCGGTTCACCATGGTAGTTCTATGTGACTCATGTGTGCTTTATTGCTTCAAGGCAATTTCATTTCAGTCGAGTGAGCTGGTATTCAAAGAGTGTATCCAAATTGACAAATAGCACAAAAATTATAAAGGAGGGTGATGCAGTAGGTGTGTCAATTATGAGAGATCATAATGTGAGCAGTAAAGAGAGACTAATTAAACGTGAAACAAGAACTATATGGCAACAGGGAGGGCAAATACGTATCGAAGAAGTGCCTTGTCAAGGCGGCTCTGATTAGTCATGTGTGGTCACAGAGGTCTTTGCGGATCGACGAGACCCAAAACGGAGGGAAAATAGACCGCTACCACCTTCATGAGAATGTGTGCTTCCAGCACGGGATCGGAAAGACCAGGCAGAGGGAGATGCAGGCCGTGTGACTTCATGATGGGGATCTAGCAGTTGGTGGTCTTTGCTCTTGCGTCGGTCAACCATAGTAGGGGGTTGCTGGCTCTGAGAGTGGCTGTGGTGATGGTGTTTGCTGGAGTGGCCCACAGTATGTTTGCCATCGCAACAAGCCCGGACGTTCTCTAGTCCTTCAAAGCCTTCGTCAGAAATTGAGTCTCCATGTAACTCAAACTCCAAGTCGTCATCGTCCTGCCCTCCTGGCACGTCTGTGAACGACTTTGTTGGGCTATAAGGACTCTCGGGGCGGTTCCACCGTAGATACTCCAACGCTGGTGTACCTGAACGTTTCCCGATAGAACCTCCGACAGAAAGCTGTGATCGACTTCGCTGGCCACGCGGTGTAGGACTCCACATATCGATTTTCTGTCCGCTACGTATACTCCTTTGACTCTGTGGAGAGGGATGCAAACCTTGACGATCGTCGTCCGTAACGTAATCGCTCAAAGATACTGGACCTGGACTCTCTTGCACATTCAGGGCAGCAGTGCCAGGATTAGGGCGAGACAGTAGGTATTTGAGTGCCTAAAGGTATTATTGAATCCTATTGCTTTCTTCATTGTGGTGCAGAGCAGAACTTACATTGAACCAAATGTCGTGGCGCTCCTTCGTAGGACAAGTTATCTTCATCTCCCTTTGTGGCGTAGACACTATTACACTGTATTGATACAAACCAGGGGGCATGGGATTGGGATCCAAGACCGATCGAACACCCTCAATGTATGCTGTAGAATATTGTTAACTATTAAATTTACTTTCATGTTAATGACATACCGCTCTTGGCACTTGACTCTGATACGTTTGATGAGCCAGGGTCAGCAGAACTCCAGTACAAAGTCTTTGTGTAGGGATGTACCCAGAAGAACCTGCGGTGCCTGCGCTCTCCGTGGCCTTTGCCAATGGCACGACGCGTATACTTATAGAGAAACTCGCCGATCATTGTCTGAGTAATTGCATGGATGATCACAGGATCCGTAGTCTGCCTACTATCACCATTATGTAGTTGGTGTGCACGCGGTGTCACATCTGCTGACTTGGCAGGAGTTGACGGCGCTTCGGAGGCCCGAGGCAGTCGTTGCTGTTCAAACAGTGCGAGGTCACGTTCAGATGACACGCTAGATCTAGGAGATGCAACAGAGGACGTGTTCGAAAGTTCGCGCACGCTATGCGAGGACAGACCATTGCTATATTGAGCATACCCATGCCCAGAAGAACGGAAGCTGCTCGTAGAAGCTGGCTGCTTGAGACCGGTTTGTGAAGGGCCATGGGGACGCAATGCAAGGTTGCTCTTGGGTCCAAATATCCCACTCATCGGAGTTGTGGCACGTAGGAGGTCGTGCGGAGGCGGCGATGATGGACGTGGAGGAGGTACCTCGCGACCAGAAATTGATTTCCTGTCTGGTATGAATGCTGGCGGAGGCATACTGTTCGGCGGAGGAGGGGCACGAGGAGGAGGAGGTAGGATCATCGTTGGTGGTTTGGACCTGTCAACAACTGTTAAGGCCGCGCCTGTAGACTTGACACGAACACGCGCTTCCTCTTTGCTGAGAGCGTTAGTGATGGCATTAATAGAGGATATCGCAGTCTCAATAGATTGTCTCCGATCAGCAGGAGAAGAACGAGTCCGCGCAAGCGAGACTGGTGGAGGATGTAATTGTGAAGTCTGACCACGCAGTGAGGGCATCGAAGGAGGTGGTGGTATAAATTGGAACTGATGCGCAGTCGAAGACCCAACACGATATAACACTGGCGACGGTGACGGTTGGGTGGGAGAAGCAGAGGCAGATGGAGCTGGCACAGGTGGCGACCAGTCGTCCGTCTGGATAGACATCTCTTTTACGTCTGGTTTTGGAGGGATGATGTACACCTTCTCGGGTTCCTTCTCGATATACAAATCAGCAGAAACGCTGACCGTACTGTATTCCTTGAGTGTCTCTTCTGCCATGATGACAGCATCGCTGAAAGACTTTTTCTCTGGAGTCGACAATGAAGCGGAGGCCAAGAGATTAGCAGTGCTATTAAGTCGTGAAACTTTGATACTATCTCCATCATCTTCGTCGTCTGATTCTTCATCGGAGAGCTCGTTGTCTGTCATGGTCATGACGGAATGGAAGTCCTCCCGACTTTCGCCCGAGGGGGTTGACATCATAATGCTTTGGCGTGCATCGTAATAATTATCGGTTTCTGCACCAGTCTCCGTTTCTTCGCCCTCGTCCAGCTCATCCTTGACCTTATCTGCATCTCCTACGGCAAGGAACTGTCTTGTGATAGTCCCATTGGAAGAGGAAGAACTACTAACAGACGAGTGGATGGATTGCGGAATACCTACCCTGCCATATCTATACAAGGGCACATCAGGCTCAGAAGTCTGAGTTTCAGCCTGAGCCTTGATCGGTTGGACTATTGTCTCAGTTTCTATGGACACGTCCACCAATACAGGTTTGGGAGGCAAGGGCTCAACAAACGTGTATTGGGCACCGAAATCACTGCGCTCAATGACAGGGGCCACAGGTTCAGGTTCCGTCTGCGTCGACATCTCGGCAAACTCGATCTTGAGCGGTTCAGGGACTGGCTCGGCATCAACCTGAATGCCCAATTCAGCAAGAGACTTCGGCTCAGGAGTCGTTTCTTCAGTCTGGCAACCGAATTCGACGAGTTCGCTGCGAAGCTCTCTGAACTCGTCCTCTTCGGGTATGTTGACACCCTTTAACGGGGAACCATTCATACCCATTAACCCACTGAGCTCCGCAGCAAGGATGTCAGGCTGGTCCACCAAGGAAGGCGGACGAGCTGCATCCTTGAACGGAACACCGCCGCGTGATCGTTTGAGGCCAGAATGAGCGCCTTTTCCTCGCGCCGATCGAGTGAGGACAGATTGACGAAGAGGGCTCCCATACGAAGAACCATTAGATGGCACACGTTTGAGAACGTTCGCGAATTGAGGATCCATACCCTCGATCGAAGCAACGCTTACACGATTCGATTGTGGTTGTTCAGCTTCTTGCGGTTCTTCGTCGGGGTGCGTAATTCTACTTGGTTTGGAGCCAAAGAACTCTGCGACTTCATCATCCTCATCCTGTCGGTGGATTATGAGAGGCATAGGAGGGATGGGTGCAATCTCATCGCCATTAATATCTTCATCTCCATAGTCCGCATATGGAGTAACGGGGCTACTAGTAGCCATTCCCAACCTCTGCATCAGAGTCATACCTCTATTTCCAGAACTAAAACCTCGCCCACGACCACCAACTTTGAATGGCGTCAGACGTCTGTTCGCAGCGCGGGAGTCTTGTTCCTCTTCTTCATCTGAGCGTATGTTATGCGAAGCGTCAAGTTTATTGCGTAACTCAAGTCGCATTTGTTTCTCTTTCGTCAATGTACCCTTGAGTGTATTGATCTGTCTCTGTGCATGAGCCAGACGCTTTTGCAACGCTTCGATCTCATTGCTGGGTTGACCGGATGCAGGGAAATTGCCCTTGATAGGAGACGGCTCAGGCGACTCGTCTCTCTCCAGCAGCTCCGCAAAGTCATCAATAGCAAAAACGCCAGAAGCATCCAACTTATTCCGACGTCTCGTAGATGCTCCACCAGTAAAGATGTCACTATGCTCTAGGTCGTGAGTAGGTGTGACAAATGCATCTCCAGCTTCAGGACCATTGGGCGTGAGGGGTGGCCTCCCCCCAAATCGCCGTGTGGCACGAGTAAGATCCACCTTTAAGGAATCAATGGTCTGCTGCAAGTCATTCTTTTCTCTCGTATGAGCTGCCGCATTCTTTCGAGCGAGAGCCATGTCATTTTCATGCTTGAGCTTCAACTCCTCGTAGAGTTTTCCAAGCCGTTCAGACTCGTTTTGATGTGTATCAGCAGCATCACGAGAGGCAGCAAGAAGTTTGTTGATACGCTTGTGGTCGGACTCTAGGCGAGCATTCGTGGTGACGGAATCCGTAAGTTGAGTTCTAAGCTCTTGTATTACGACCTCCAAATTCCAGTTTTCCTCTTTGAATTTATCTAACAAAACGATCAATTAAGCTAGTACCGTCTGGATCGTTGAGAGTAAACGCACCGGCGGATTGCTCTTGCTGACGGAGGGCCGTTTTGATGCTTTCTACTGTTTTTTCAAGATCGTCTTTTTCCTCTTTAATGTCCTGGATGGCCTTATCGCGTTCTCCCAAAAGGCTCTGGAGCCGACGGACTTCCGTAAGTAAACCACTACCAATCTCGAAAGCAAACTCTGCGATGCTACATCAGTTTGAAGCTCGCGGGTGTTGATCAGGGATATGTGACACACCGACGTCGTCAGCACGGTGTGCGGCATTTTTGGCACGACGTGATTGAGCAGCAGCTGATGTACTTGTTGCAGAAGACCCTTTTGTAGACCGATCTGGCTCGACGGAAGTCGCCAGGTTTTCATGAGGCAGGTCCGTGAACTTGAAGGAGGGTGAAGACTTTTCTGCGGCGGCACGCTAGAGTTGAAGACGTGATTAATCAAAGGACGGTAAGCGTGGCGGCCACGCACCTTCAGGCTGGCACCAAAAGCGCTTGAAAGCTGCGCATTCTCGGCATCCCAAGCCATAATAGTATCAGCCAATTCACTATATCGCTCCCTTACGTCTGGCTCGATTTCGTCGTCATCCAACTTGCCAGCTTCGAGTTCCTGGAGCTGCCTTATACGTTCCTCGAGTTCCATCTGCTGGGCCAGGACCCGCTGGCCCAGAGTACCAGCCTGTTGAAGTTGCTTCTCCTTGCTGTCAAGAAGGTTTTGGAGGTAAAAGCGCATGTCCCCTGTAGACGATAATTCATTTTGAGGAAAGTCGGGCAGGCTATGGAGCCCGTCTGAGGAGGAACCCATGGCTGGTTGCCGGTGCACGCTCCCTTGCGCTGCTGACCCCCGCACTCGACTGCCATTCACCATTCAACTGCCGATCTTGCTCACACGATCACGTGTTACCGCCTTGCCGCTCTTCATCCCTGGTGAGGGTCATCCCCACCCTCTACCCGCCAGAGCTTGAGTTTGGACACCTGAGCTTACTAGAATTTATCTTGGCTCAAATCGACCCACTATCCTTTTATTCAGAATATATCTGCAGCGACGCGTTCGGATCCCGTGGGAAGACACCATTCCTCACGTCATTATTTTTTCCCATCAGCCAATGCCGATCCATACACTGAGTCTCCGCTTACTTGAAAATGTGCCACGATTTCCGACCCATGCTGCCACATTATCTTTATCTCAACAGAGCAGAACTCGTCCTTTTCCCTTCTGGCCACGGCAGCGTGCCCTGTGTAGTGCAAGTGATAATCAAATCCAACATGTGCGCTACGCCATTACCTCCACCAGCGTGCCCATAAGTATCTGGCTGGGACAGACCCCAACCCTCATCTCTAGAACTTTCCACTTTCCACCTTGCCCAGGAACAAATAACGGTGGGTAGTCAACGAGCGTAGTCCAGCATCGAGCGAATGTGCCCAGCTAGTGATAGAGAACCTAATGTATGCGCATATACATAGCCCGCTCCCACAGAAAATCCGTTTGAACGGACCGGGCTACGTTCTCAACGGTGGTAAGTACGTAAAGAACCAGTCCTTGATCACTGTCGAACGCTCGATAGCGCGCAAAGAATGGACGTACGGCGCACGTTTAGAACTGATGTGGGACAATCAAAGAGTACAATCGTGTCGTGATAAATGGATTTTCCACTTTGAAATTGTGCCGAATGCAAGAAACTAGAAAGCTGTCCAGCTCGGACTTCCAAACGCCAGCCAACGCCATTTGCATTATCATCGACACCACAGACTTGAAAAAGGACCATGCTATTAGGAACACATATGTATCTAGTCTTCGAAGTTACAAGTTTCAAGCTCTAATGTGAATGGTGGAATGTGTAGCATTACAGGAGCCCCTCTGTTGACTGAGTTTGAATTGACATTTATACAAAGTGTCTAATGACTTTGTGCATGCATATGAAAAAATAGCAAGGTCATAATCGTGACTTGAGTTGCGGCTCCCAGAGGCTCCAAACAAGTCCAGTATCGGACCCAATACCATCGCGCACTAGTTTTTCATACGCTCGTTCAACATTTTCTACACCATAACGTCTTTCAACCTTTACCCAACCAATACAATCCTCTATCAGCTCTTTCCACGCCTTGTTCTGATGCGCCGCCATTTCCGTTCGCGATTGCTGTCGTCGTCGTATTTCAAGCCATTCTGGCATAAAAAAGTGTTGCAACTGCGGCCAGAATTGCGAGACATCATCATCGTGCAAGGCTGACGATAAGGACGAGGCAGATGTTCCGCTCCATTCAATGGGTTTTATCTGTCCAGATGAAGGGGATAAATTGGTGAGACCCAGTCCTATGCAGGCAGCAAGACGGCCAGTGTACGGTGATGAAAAATGCGAGAAAAGATTCTGGTTCAATGTCTGGTTTGATGCGACGTCGACATATATCCATCTTTCGGCTGCTTTCCCATAAAACAAGGGTGATCCCGTAAATGTATCGTACGTGAGTACCTCGTGATAGAGACCAAGGCCAGTAGTAAAATCGATATTCTTCCTCGACGTAAGACCAATTATCTTTGTGTTGGCATTCACCTCTCCTCTTCTAATACGCTTTTGCATCAAGTATGCAAGTGAAAACGCAGTTTTGGAGGAGGCTGAACTGATGAGAATGAAAGATGCACCCCGGTATTTTGAGGCAAAGATCCAGTCCTCGCACCAATAAGCTGTCCAGAAGAGGGGTCTATATAGCATCGTTAGGTCCTCTATCATAGGATCCTGATTATACTGTGGATCAGTCGCGCAGCGAATAATTTGATTGTACGGTCGACGATCTACCAGTATTGAGAAAGGATTCAAGTAGCAAGGATTGTGCCTACCTGCAGGAAGATGAGGTCTTAATACGTAGAATGTATACTTGTTCACATCCGTTGGAGAGACGGATAGCAAGAGGTACTTCGCAAGCGAGAGATAGCCATAAATTCTCTCTCCTACTTGAATTTTGGGATGGGTTGATACTACTATGGTTCCGAAACCCCAGACCGGGATAAGCCCATGAGTCTCTGCCGAAACATTTCCACCGTCTGGGATTCGATGGAAATCGAAGTACCTTCGTTACTGCTCGGATGTCAAGCCAGTGTTCAGTAACCCCTCTCGCACCTGAAATGGGGGTGCTCTCCCAGGGCTTGATACGTCATATTGTTAGTCGAAAAGCCAAATCGGTCGACTTTTATCAGTACGTGGTTGGCGGGATAGCTGGACAAAAATGCATGTTTATCGAGGACTAGTTTGTTACAGTTTAGTCCTGAGGAAGGACGGGGTACGCAGAGGATCTCGTTCTCAGACATGGAACGTGGAAGGTCGTTGAATCGGACGAAATGGGCATTTCGCTGGCACCGGTTCTACCGGTCCGACCCTGCCCGTATGGAATCATTCCAATTAGTAGTACCTCCGCACGCATTCATGTTGCTTTATTCAGAGTCATCTCAAACCCATACAATTTTTAATAAGTGATCAGAGTTTAAAAAGTTGTTCTACAGCTGCTTATTTACAATCGTCTCTTGGTAGCTTCTAGTGATGAGGACGAGGATTGAGCATCATGTGTGAAAGATACACGTCACGCAAGGTGTCCTTTGCGGATTGGAAAATGGGTGGGGACTTGGATGGCGATAAGTGGGGGAGGGGGATGTCGCGTATCCCTATTCAGGTAAATGATCGGTCTGTGTATTTTCATGTTCGTGCGGTAAAGGCCTTTCGGAGATATTCCCGTATGCTGGGGGTTCCGCCCCCCATCTGATTCCCACCATTGGCTTCTTCCGTCCTGATATATCATATAGTAGGGATGTGAACCTTAAAGGTAGCCGTAGTCAGATCTGGGTCGGGTTCTGAACGCACCCAGTCTTCCATATCTGGGTTCCCTAGTATGAATATCAAAAAGCCGTTCTGGGTTCTGAATTTTTGTCAGTAAACTTCGCAGATAAAGTACGAATGACTTGCATGAGTGGCCATTTTGTCCGGCCATTGGAAGTACACCACAGGATGGTGAACAGCAAGGTGTAGGGTATCGAGAATTTTGGTTACCTCCGAGGGAGGGCCGTAAATGTATGGTGTAGAACTATCGAACGCCATCGAAACTTTTGATATTTGGAACATTCGCTACAATCGATGTATTATCCACTAACACGTTTGTCCAATCTGCCATGGCTGATGGGGGCCACTGGTTTCCACAACTTCATAGTACTCGGTTTCTGGGGATTCAACGAATACCCACTGTGGAATTGGCCGTCTGAGAGGGAGAGTGCGAAGACATCAGGAAAAACATATGTCGGTAATTGAACATAATTATTTGAAATAAGGTGGATACAGACAGACTTAGAATTATGTTGGGATGATAGCCGGACAATGAGAAAGTCGTACGATACCTATGGACTGATCTACGTAGATTAGATATCGTAGAATATCCTAGAAGCATAAGCGCAAGTATATATACTGTAGTATATACCGTAGAATATCATTGGTTTTACCCCTCCGGTCGACGAGCATATAGTGCTGCTGCTAATAGGTTATGGGCCCCGAGCTACATTAAACCTAGAAGGAAGTATTGTTTAAACTTATAAGCATACATTATTGATTTATTGGATAAAGGTTAGGATAAAATGTCTGAGACCGTTACAATTGGAAGTTTCAAGATTGAGACTCTAAAAGGCCATGAAAATTGGCTGGCATGGAAGCAAAGGATCGTCGGGATCCTTGAAGAACTCGAACTCGAAGAACATATTGACGAAAAAGCTGCAGCACCCAAACCAAAAGTTGAGGATGCACCAACAGATGAAGAAGAGAAAAAACTAAAGACTTGGATTAAGAATGACAAGAAAACAATGACCAGGTTAAAACTTACTATTGCTGACTCTGAACTGATATATGTGTCAGGAGCCAGAACTGCTAGAGAAATGTGGAAACAGCTATGTGCCATTTACGAATCAAAAGGACAACTAGGAATACTTGCAGCATGACGGGAATTTTACTGAATGCAAGCAGCCGATGACTTTGACATGAGGCAACATATTGCCCAGTTGCGAATATTACAAGATACACTACATTCAATGGGGAGTGTCATTACTGATGAAGATTTCACTATGGTACTGATTACATCCTTACCAGAAGCATGGGACGTATACACGTCAGCTTATTTAGGAGCATTGGGTGATAAACCCACGATAACATCATTCGAACTAATAGCAATATTAATCGCAGAAGATAACCGTAGAAAAGGAAGGGATGGACCTTCAGGAACCACAATGCAATCTAGGAATAGGAATACACGGGGATATGGAAACTATAATGGACGGCGTGAAGGCCGAAAGGATATAGAATGCTACAATTGCAAGAAAAAAGGTCACATGTCATGTGACTGCTGGGCACCCGGTGGTGCAAAACATGGGCACAGCTCAAATGGTAAAGGACGAGGCAAAACTAACCAAACACAGGATAATCAGGGAGACGACGATATGAATGATTCATTAAATGACTTAGCTTATGTCATTTGTGCAGCCGAGGGACAAGATTTTGCAAAGAAAGATTGGATTTTTGATTCAGCAACAATGTCGCACATATGCCCAATACGAGAAGTATTCACTGAATATACAGAAATCAGCTCATCTATTTTAGGAATAGGAAATGCAGCCATACAGGTTAAAGGACGTGGATCAGTTATAGTTGATTTTAATGTTGATGGAAAAATAATTCCACACACACTAACAAATGTCTTGCATGTTCCAGATGCAACAAATTGTTTAATTTCAGTTAGCCGATATGACAAATCACGTGGCGCTACTGAATTTAAGGATGGACAATGCACACTAAAGGATCGAAATGGGAGAATTGTTGGTAAAGGTGTTTTAAAGAACAAATTATACTTACTACTAGCACACGCACGAACTGTCAAAGGGACCGTGCTACAATCTTCAGTTGAAGATGAAGTCGAACGAGCAATGGCAACAAACGGCAAAAATGAATCATGGCTTGAATGGCACAAGCGGTATGGACACGTCAATACAACAGCGCTGCAGAAATTGGCACGAGAAAATATGGTCACGGGATTATTTGTTGATCAAAAAGCAAGTACAAACATAAACTGCACAGCCTGCATCGAGGCAAAGCAAGCACAACGACCATACCCCAAAGAAGCATCACACCGATCACAAACGCCAGGTGAACGCACTGTAACAGATGTATGGGGACCAGCTAGGACCCGATCAATTGGCCGATGGCACTACTATATTTCATTTACGGATGATTGCACGCGATTGTGCAATGTTTTATTCTTAAAAACTAAAGATGAGGCTTTCGATAGAATCAAACATCATATACTACTAATAGAATGAAAATTTAACAGGAAACCGGTATCTATTCGAATGGACAATGGCAAAGAACTCATAAATGAGCGACTCAAGAACTGGACAGCAGAAAACGGTATCACCATCGAACCAACAGCACCATATTCACCATCTCAAAACAGAATAGCAGAACGGTTCAATAGAACCTTACTGGAACTAGCACGTGCGATGCTAATTGCGAAAAAACTACCTACCTTCCTATGGGACAAAGCTGTCGCTCACACCGTTTACCTCAGAAACCGTGCGCCAACAAAAGCGCTTAATGGAAAAACACCATATGAAGCTTGGTATGGCATCAAACCGGATGTATCCCACCTACGAGAATTTGGAAGTGAAGTATGGGTACTAGATGAATCGCAGAATCGATCTAAGCTAAGTCCTAAATCAAAGAAAATGATATTAACTGGATTCATAGATGGATCTAAATCTATTCGATATTATGACGCCAATACAAAAACAATTAAGGTAACTAGAAATTTTATTTTTACTAATACCGCCATAGAAACTCGGAAAACGGCAACAGTTAGTGGTTTCCGAGCCGAGGGGGAGTTGGAATCATTCGGCTCACAAACCCAAAGTCCTGACCAGCCAGGACAACCACTTTCACTACGACCGGGGGAAATCGAACCGGAATTGATACCGCTACCTTCATCGCCCCCACAGTCAGAGTCGCAAACACCTACCAACACACCAACATCAACCCCAGGAGAAAAACTCACCATCAAGATACCTGTTACGGTCGATGTCCACAACGTCGTTCAGTGTCCAAGTCTACAGCGACAAACAGAGTCTCGGTCTGTTCCCAATCACTGGACGAGGGTTCTAGGCACTAAGTCTGATGATGACAAAGGCTAGAGAGAGAGCGAGGAGAGCGGTTGAGGCGACGAGCAAAGAATTGTTCAAGTTATGGATATGATTCGACTAAGTTGGAACTAAAGAGCTATGGTACATGAGAGGGGTTTATATACGTTTAAGAGAACAATAAGAATATAAGGGGAAAGAGCATAGCTATCTAAGAAAGGAAAGATGAAGGTAGCTACCAAAGGAGATAACGTCCAGGCGTAACTATGGGTTTGTAACAAGTAAATGTAGTCCTGTTAACAAAGGGAAAAGAGAATTGTAACATTACCCCCTTTGTATGCGAGAAGTCACCAACTTCTACCAGCCAGAAGTTGTCCAACCGTGATCTGTTCTAGACTCGGCCCATTTGACAGCGTTATCTAGTTCTTTCGTTGACGTTTCCACCTTCCATTTGAGAGCTTCAGCAGCTCTATGCAAATTCTGTGTGTTCCGGAGGAAAGAATCGCGCTCCTCATAGGTCATCTCGTGCAGGTCAATGGTGAGGGTGAGGGCAGCGAGGTTGTCGGTGGCGGAGGAGAGATTGGTGATGGAACATGTGGCGGCAGCTAGGGCGTCCGCAACGACGGTGAGTGTGGTATTCCTTTTGACGAATTGGGCAAAATGAGGGAGATGGTGATCGTCGGGGTGTACCTGGGGAAGCAGGGTGGCAGGATGGATGTGTAAATCGTCGTCCTCGAAGTGGACGACAGTGGTATTTTCAATGAAGACCTCGAGTGGAAGGTCTGGGACGGCGAGGAAGGGTGAGAAGGCGGCGGCAGTTTCGTCGATGCGCCAATGGGCGCAGGAGAGAAGTGCCAAGGCGATGAAGTAGGCGGCGAGGGCAAAGAAAGTGAACATGTCGGTATAATGCGGGTACTGGCGTTAGGTGATTACTCCTGGGAATTTATATGTATTCCAGATCGCTGATTTCCGTGTCGGAGTCCCAATTTTCTGTATTCAGTGGTTCTTTGATTGCAGGGTCAGTGAGGAGTTCTCGTTCTTCCCTGATGAACTGGGTTAATGAATTTAAATGTTCAATCCCTGGTGTCGTTGTCGGTGTAATTCGGAACCTTCTGATTCGCCTAATAATATCCACTATTACCTGTGCCATTGCATTAGACAAATAATCAAGTTCATCAAGGATGTCTTCCATGAGAACGTGAGGCCTTCCCGGTATTCTGATTCCTCAGCTGATTAACCAGATCTGTGCGCTACACTCCCGTGCCTGTTTGGTGATTTCATTCATTTGTTTATATTCTTCGGGGCAAAGCAATCTTCCATGAGCGCTTTTATAAACATCACTGTTTCTGATGGCTAAAAGTTGGTAGGCAGGTGGATCTTTATTGTAGGAAGGTAGATCGTCGGTCGAAAATCGTAGGTCATGGTACTTGGGAAGATAATTCTGGGTATCATTGCAGGGGAATTCCGTTGTCCCTGAAGGGTTCTTTTGGTGACGGTGATCGAGACGAGGGGTGTGATAGTATCGTGTGACTAACGCCATAGTTCGGGTAAGTTTTCCTGGCGGGGTCGGTGCTCTAAGAGCGTGTTGGAAGGGGAGGTATTGTATGTGGGTATAGACGGTTTTTTCTTTGAGAGCTATAGTGTATCGAGAGAGTGTTGAGCAGTTCCATTTTGTATAGTGGTAATTTTGTTTTAAGACGTGGCGGTTTCTGTATCGCGTCATGGTTCAGAGGTGTCGGCGTTGTTGATATTCTGATAGGATATCAGTGGCATTTGCAAGATTGCGAGCAGGTTCCCAAGAGTTATCGTTCGATCCGTAGCCTTTCCATTTAACTAGGTAATGGTAGCCTGCGCCTTGTTTCCTGTGGGCTAAAATTGCCTCTACCTCGAATTCCTCTTGTCCATTTACAAGATCAGGGGGTGGTTTCATATAATTCGGGCCGTGCGCAGTCGTTTCCCTGTACGGGGTAAGGAGTGACGCATGAAACACAGGGTGAATGCGCCATTGTCTCGGAAGTTTCAATTTGTACGTTACTGGTCCCATCACTTGTTCGATTTCGAAGGGTCCTTCTCGTTTTGGTGATAGCTTTCTGGACTGATATGGTATGTGAAGATTTCGGTTCTCGAGCCATACTTTGGTACCCTTTTCAAATCGTATTGCTTTGTCCTTACGTCGTCTTGCCACTAGTTGTCTTGCTAGTTCATGTGCTGCTAGTGCCTCTTCTCTGGCTTTCCTTAGGAATTGAAGGCGCTCTTCTGCTGCTGGTGTGGTCATTCGTGTAGTAGCTGTGGGAAACGCAACAGGGTCCGTTCCATACATTAGTCTAAATGGGGAAGTTTTGATTGTGTCATGATGTCGGTTGTTGTGAGCAAACTCGGCTATTGGGAGAAGCGGTTTCCATAGATGTGGTTCATTGGAGCAGAACATTCGAAGGTAAACTTCCAGTTCCTGGTTGACTCGTTCTGTTTCTCCATCGGTTTGGGGATGATAGGCTGTGCTCATTCTATGGTCAATTCCTAATGCTTTTCGTATTTCTTGAAATACTTTTGCAGAGAACTGTGGTCCTCGATCCGAGATCAAAACGTCAGGTAGGCCAAATTGTTTGAAAATTTTGGAGACGTAAAGTTCCGCAGTGCCTAGTGCATCGATTGTCTTTTTGCAAGGTGTGAAAATTACCCCCTTTGTAAGACCATGGTCCACTGTGACCAGGATTGAGTCAAAGCCATCGGAAAGGGGTAGATCGGTGATGAAATCAAGGGTTACTTGTTGAAAGGGACAGGTTGCTTTCAACAAGATCGGGTGAAGGGCTGGTACATTTGGATGTGTGTTAATCTTCATCTGTTGGCAGAGGGCGCATCCTTCTATCCATTCCCTGACGTGTTTGAACATTCTGGGCCACCAGTAGTCACGTTTAAGGAGTTCAAGGGTTTTTAATCGTCCAGGGTGACCTGATGATCGTGCTTCATGTGTTTCTTTAATCAATCTGGTTCGTAATCCGTCTTGATTGGGGATGTAGGTTTTGCCAAGATAGTGAATAATGCCATTGGTATAAGACCAATCCTGTATGTTCGATTTGATCGGTGGGGCACGGTGCATGGTGATAACTTCTATTAGAATACGTCCGAAATTGTCTTTTGACATTGCTTTCTGAATTTCTGTGACTAGATCTTCCGCAATAAGATGGATAAAGCGATCCTCTGGTAGGACTATGATGTCTTCTTGCAATTCACTGTTTCCCATATGATCAGGGTGTCGGGATAGGGCATCTGCCTCGAACATTTTCGTGCCAGGGACATGCTCAATGCGTAGGTCAAATTCTGATAATAGGGATGACCATCTAGCTTGTCTGGGTGTTAAGCGTTGGGCGGTTCGGTAATAGGACAGATTCTTGTGATCGCAATGAACTATAGTGGTGTGGAGTGATCCGTGTAGTAAATGTCGCCAGGTCATCAATCCTTTGATAATTGCCAAGAGTTCCCGATCATAGATCTGGTAATTTTGTTCCGTTTGTGTTAATGCATGTGAGATGAATCCACAGGGATGTAGAGATCCTGTTTCATCTGCTTGTTTCAAGACTGCTCCTATTGCCTTATTTGATGCGTCGGTTTGGAGGATAAAGGGTCGGGTAGGGTCTGGCATTAATAATACCGGCATAGATGCAAATCGTTTCTTCAGAATTTCAAAAGCGTCGTTCCGTTCAGTGGTCCAGTCAAATGGTTCTGTTTTCTTAGTGAGGTCGGTAAGTGGTTTAGCGATGGCAGCAAAATTCCCAATGAAACGTCGGTAAAAGTTCCCAAATCCGAGGAATGATCGGACCTGTTTGACTGTGGTAGGAACTGGCCAGTCTGCGATCCCAGCTAACTTTATTGGGTCCATCTGAATGCGTCCAGGGGTGATGATCATTCCTAGGAACTCGACTTCTTGCGTGGCGAACTTGCATTTTTCAAGTTTCAGGAATAGATCGTTATCTTGTAGCCGTTGTAAAATTCGTTTTGTCCGCTCTTCTAGTTGTTCTAGTGTTTCCGCACAGATTAACATGTCATCCATGTAAATGATCAACCATCCTTCGTTGATCATGTCTCTAAAGTACTCGTTCATCATAGTTTGAAAAGTTGACGGCGAGTTGCATAGGCCAAAGAACATTACTGTCGGTTCGTAAAGCCCTCGATTGGTGATAAAGGCTGCCTTCCATTCGTCTCCCTTCTTGATGCGAACATTGTTGTATCCCCATCGGAGGTCTAATTTGGTGAAATACTTGGCACCTCGTAATTTAGTCATGAGATCGGAAACAAGGGGAAGGGGATATGCGTTTTTGACAGTCCATTCGTTCAGGTATCGGTAATCCTGACAGGGTCGGAGTGCTCCACTTTCTTTCTTTGCTACAAAGAAGAACGGTGACGCCTGCGGTGATGTAGATGGTTTAATGTATCCTTTCTTGAGTTGTTCATCAATCCATTCATCTAACAGCCCTTGTTCCTTGACCGATAGAGGGTAAAGTTTACTAGCTTTTGGAATAAAACCTTCCTTTGTGTTGATTGCGTGATCCCATGGTCAACTGGATGGGAAGCATTCTGATGCCTTTTTGTCAAAGATGGTGCGCCATTGTTCATATTCTGTAGGTAGTGTGGTGGATGGTTCGTCTTTCTTTAGCCTATGCTCTAGTTCCTGTGATGCCGATGTTTTAACTCTAATCCAGTAGTCATCTTCACCCCATTGCTGAGAGTCGAGGGCTAGCTGCCAGATTGCTTTTGACGACGTGTCCAAATCTCCAATTTTCAGGGATTTCTCTCACCAGTTGATAATCGGGTTGTTTTCTTCTAACCAGGGTATTCCTAGAATCATTCGTTGATCGCCTAGCTTAGTGATCCAGAACCAATTGATAAATTGCTGCCCTTCGATCATGTAGCATATCTTGGTTCGATGTGTGATCATTCCTTTCACATTTACTGTTCCATCTGCGTTTCTGACTTTAATTGGTTTCTTAAGTCGTTCTTTCCTGAGTTCTTTTACTGCTCCTTCATCTACAAAGTTTCCTTCTGCTCCACAATCGATTAGGGCAGATGTTCCAGTGGGTAAATCGGTCGATTTGATAGTTAATGAAATGCGCTTGTCATTGTTGGATAATACTATTACAGAATCAAGCGCTAACTGTTCAGATCTCGATAATAAGGAAGGGCCAACCGCTGAGTGACGCTTCCTAACTAAAAACCCTCGTTTTCGAATTCGTTTAAGAGGGCATTCTTCTCTTCAGTAGACATTGCTGAAAAAATGGCTCTAATTTTCTTTGCTGGTTCGTCCTCTTCCTTCTGTTGTTCTTCAGTGACGGAACGGACAGCCTTATTCTGATAAGAAGACCTGGATGAAGACGCGTCGTTGCATTTCGGGCAGTTCCTGGAGATGTGTCCCTGTGTTCCACATCTGAAACACTTGCCAGTCTTTCGGTATTCCTCCTTTTGATCATCTGTCAATCGGCTAGGGGTTGTGGTATTTATAGCTCTGATTGTTCCGGATCGATTGTTGTTTCGATTGAAACGCGTTCCAGATCCATCATTGGTTCTCCTGTTTCCCTGTCCTGTCATGTCCCAAGCGTTGTGGTGATCCTCAGCCTTGTCATAGGCTTCTTGCATCGTTTTGATCTTCCTTTGGTCCTGTAAGATCGTCCTAGCAAGTTCTAAAGGTAATCCTTTGACGAATGCCTGCAACTGAGCGGGTATTCCAGTGAGTCCTGAGGTTCCTATGTCCATGCAAAATTTCCTGATATATTCTGGGACTGAAACGCCATTTCCAACTCTTAATTTGGATAGATTGTTCAGGGCTCGAAGGGCGCTGTTGACTTCTCCCCAATCATTGATGAAACGTGTTTCAAATGCTTCATAGTTGCCCCATTTGAACGTGGCTGTGGTACTGCCTCTGTTGTCATTCAGTTCGCTTCGGATGATAGTTTTCCAGTCGTCTAGTTCTGGTCCCATGCATGCAAGTGCATATCTGACCTTCTTCTCATCTTTTCCTTCATAGTTCTGTTCGTTGAGGGTAAAGTAATCCTCCAGCTGTCCTAAAAATGACCTTGCTTCGATTCGTTTGCCTGTAAAGGGTCGTATCGGCTGCGGTTTGATATCTCCTTTAGAGCCTGCACTGGTTTCAGACGCCATTCTTGGTTCAGGGGTAGGTGTTCTGGTGATTGGTTTCGGTTCTGGAGTAGGGGTTCTACTCGGGGTTCTGGTTCTCAGAGATGGGGGTGGTCTTTGTTTCGAGTAATCTGTATCAAACGGGTTTTCCTCAAGCTTGGCTTGTTCGATTCGTAGTAATTCCTCCCACTCTGCTAAAAGGCTAGCTGTGATTCCGTGTCGATTGCTGTCTCTAAAGAATCTTCTGTAGAGGGTCCTTCCTGGTTCGTTTTCTGGTTCCTTGACAAGGTAGAGCGGTTCTCCTTGTATTTCACTACCCCAGTCTAGGTAGATTTGGTCGGGTAAATCGAATTCAGATACTCCTGAGTAGAAGTCTCCTGAAAAGTATTCATTTGGGACTGGTTCGTTTCGTTTCCGTCCTTCTGTAACAAAGTACCAGGTTCATTGGTAGAGAAAAACTTCTCGTTGTTCAAGGTAGTATTTCCCCTTATAGGTGACGGATCCGTTCGGGGGTCGTTCCTGAGAGCTGCGGGTCTCAATGGTGTCGGCTAGGGATGATACCCTGAGCTAGTCCTGAGTTCCAACTTATGTTACGGTTGATGTCCACAATGTCGTTCAGTGTCCAAGTCTACAGCGACAAACAGAGTCTCGGTCTGTTCCCAATCACTGGACGAGGGTTCTAGGCACTAAGTCTGATGATGACAAAGGCTAGAGAGAGAGCGAGGAGAGCGGTTGAGGTGACGAGCAAAGAATCGTTCAAGTTATGGATATGATTCGACTAAGTTGGAACTAAAGAGCTATGGTACATGAGAGGGGTTTATATACGTTTAAGAGAACAATAAGAATATAAGGGGAAAGAGCATAGCTATCTAAGAAAGGAAAGATGAAGGTAGCTACCAAAGGAGATAACGTCCAGGCGTAACTATGGGTTTGTAACAAGTAAATGTAGTCCTGTTAACAAAGGGAAAAGAGAATTGTAACAATACCAAACCCATTTTTCCGCCAAACCAAGCCATCTGACGAACGCCCAAAGCGACCAAATGTAAAAGATATCGATTACAGACTCGCAAACAACCCAGATGCGCGAAAACCATCAGAACAATTTGCACGAGCAAACCTCGCGAGAGAAGTTGCATGTGACATCATTGACACGGCGCTAAAAACTACTTTAACAGATGATGTACCAACTACTGTAAAAGAAGCCCAAAATGATGCTGACGCAGAGAAATGGGAAAAGGCGATGGAAGAAGAATTGACAACGCTGAAGATGATGAAAACCTGGGAGCTCACAAACTTACCACATGGACGGAATGTCGTAGGATGCAAATGGGTGTACACAAAAAAGCGAGACGAGAACGGCTACATCCAGTGCTACAAAGCGCGCCTCGTAGCACAAGGGTATTCTCAACGCCCTGGCATTGACTACAACAACACTGGAACTTTTGCACCAGTAATGCGCTTCGAAAGCCTCCGGACTCAGCTAGCACTAGCTGCTGCCAACGACTGGGAGATACGACAGTACGATGTCAAAAGTGCATATCTAAATGGTTGGTTGGAGGAGATCTATATGAGCCAACCACCTGGTTTTGACGATGGAACAGGACGCGTATGTCGATTATACCGCTCCATTTATGGACTCAAACAGGCCGGAAATACATGGAACCGAGAATTCACAAACGCTATGGGTAAGTTAAAATACACACAGTTAAAATCAGATTACTGCGTATTTTACAGAGAACATGGCGACATCTTCTCCATTCTACTACTATGGGTAGATGATATCATAGGGATATCAAACTCTAACGATGAAGCGGTGCACGTCAGAAAAGAGTTGACAGAGAAGTTTGAAATAAAGAGCTTGGGCGAGCCCAAACTCATACTCGGAATCCAAGTAAAACGAAATCGAGAGGCTGGTACCATCGCCATCAATCAATCCAACTACATCGACAACCTACTATCACGCTTCGGACTCACAGACGCAAACCCAGTCCTGACGCCAATGGATCCCAACGTGAAACTCGACTATGAGCCCAACGAGGGCTCAGCGGAAACTGCATCACATGAAGCGATGCACCCATATGCAATGCTCATAGGTTCCCTAATATACCTAGCTATCGCAACCTGACCCGACATAGCATTTGCAACACAATGCCTTGCACAATTCACAAGAAATCCAAGGGAGCATCATTGGATGGCAGTCAAGCGGATATTCCGCTACCTAAAAGGCACAAGAAATGTCGGAATCAAATATGGAGGAAACGAGGGACCAACAATGGAAATTTTCGCAGACGCAGATTGGGCGAACCATGCAGACAGGAAATCGGTTAGCAGATATGTTGTAAAAGTTGCAGGGGGAGCTGTCGCATGGAGTTCAAAGAAACAGAGCAATGTTGCTCTATCGACAGCTGAGGCAGAGTATGTGGCAACGGTTCATGCAACAAAACTGTTACAGTTCTCTTTTCCCTTTGTTAACGGACTACATTTACTTGTTACAAACCCATAGTTACGCTCGGACGTTATCTCCTTTTTATAGCTACCTTCATCTTTCCTTTCTTAGATAGCTATGCACTTTCCCCTTATATTTCTATTGTTCTCTTAACGTATATAAACCCCTCTCATGTACCGTAGTTCCCTAGTTCCAACTTAGTCGAATCATATCCATAACTTGAACGCTCTTTTGCTCGTCGTCTCAACCACTCTCCTCGCTCTCTCTCTAGCCTTCGTCATTGTCAGAATTAGTGCCTAGAACCCTCATCCAGTGATTGGGAACAGACCGAGACTCTGTTTGTCACTGTAGACTTGGACACTGAACAACGTTGTGGACATCGACCGTAACATAAGTTGGAACTCAGGACTAGCTCAGGGTATCATCCCTAGCCGACACCATTGAGACCCGCAGCTCTCAGGAATGACCCCCGAATGGATCCGTCACCTATAAGGGGAAATACTACCTTGAACAACGAGAAGTTTTTCTCTACCAACGAACCTGGTACTTTGTTACAGAAGGACGGAAACAAAACAAACCAGTCCCAAACGAATACTTTTCAGGAGACTTCTACTCAGGAGTATCTGAATTCGATTTACCCAACCAAATCTACCTAGACTGGGGTAGTGAAATACAAGGAGAACCGCTCTACCTTGTCAAGGAACCAGAAAACGAACCAGGAAGGACCCTCTACAGAAGATTCTTTAGAGACAGTAACCGACACGGAATCACAGCTAGCCTTTTAGCAGAGTGGGAGGAATTACTACAAATCGAACAAGCCAAGCTTGAGGAAAACCCGTTTGATACAGATTACTCGAAACAAAGACCACCCCCATCTCTGAGAACCAGAACCCCGAGTAGAACTCCTACTCCAGAACCAAAACCGATCACCAGAACACCAACCCCTGAACCACCGATCAACCCCGAACCACCGATTACTCCTGAACCAAGAATGGCATCTGAAACCAGTGCTAGCTCTAAGGGAGATATCAAACCGCAGCCTATACGACCTTTTACAGGCAAACGAATCGAAGCAAGGTCATTTTTAGGACAGCTTGAGGATTACTTTACCCTCAATGAACAGAATTATGAAGGAAAAGATGAGAAGAAGGTTAGATATGCGCTTGCGTGCATGGGACCAGAATTAGACGACTGGAAAACGATTATCCGAGGCGAACTGAATGACAATAGAGGCAGTACCACAGCTATGTTCAAATGGGGCAACTACGAAGCATTTGAAACACGTTTCATCAATGACTGGGGGGAAGTCAACAGCGCCCTTTGAGCCCTGAACAATCTATCCAAATTAAGAGTTGGAAACGGCGTTTCAGTCCCAGAATACATCAGAAAGTTTCGCATGGACATAGGAACCTCTGGACTTACTGGAATACCCACTCAGTTGCAGGCATTCGTCAAAGGACTACCATTAGAACTTGCTAGAACGATCTTACAGGACCAAAGAAAGATCAAGACGATGCAAGAAGCCTATGACAAGGCCGAGGATCACCATAACGCTTGGGACATGACAGGACAAGGAAACAGGAGAACCAATGATGGATCTGGAACACGTTTCAATCGAAACAATAACAACTGATCTGGAACAATCAGAGCTATAAATACCATGATCCCTAGCCGATTGACAGATGATCAAAAAGAGGAATACCGAAAGGCTGGCAAGTGTTTCAGATGTGGAACACAGGGACACATCTCCAGGAACTGCCCGAAACGCAATGATGCGTCTTCATCCAGGTCTTCTTACCAGAATAAGGCAATCTGTTCCGTCACTGAGGAACAACAGAAGGAAGAAGATGAACCAGCAAAAAAAATTAGAGCCATCTTTTCAGCAATGTCTACTGAAGAGAAGAATGCCCTCTTAAACGAATTCGAAAATGAGGGTTTTTAGTTAGGAAGCGTCACTCAGCGGTTGGCCCTTCCTTATTATCGAGATCTGAACAGTTAGCGCTTGATTCTGTAATAGTATTATCCAACAATGACAAGCGCATTTCATTAACTATCAAATCGACCGATTTACCCACTGGAACATCTGCCCTAATCGATTGTGGAGCAGAAGGAAACTTTGTAGATGAAGGAGCAGTAAAAGAACTCAGGAAAGAACGACTTAAGAAACCAATTAAAGTCAGAAACGCAGATGGAACAGTAAATGTGAAAGGAATGATCACACATCGAACCAAGATATGCTACATGATCGAAGGGCAGCAATTTATCAATTGGTTCTGGATCACTAAGCTAGGCGATCAACGAATGATTCTAGGAATACCCTGGTTAGAAGAAAACAACCCGATTATCAACTGGTGAGAGAAATCCCTGAAAATTGGAGATTTGGACACGTCGTCAAAAGCAATCTGGCAGCTAGCCCTCGACTCTCAGCAATGGGGTGAAGATGACTACTGGATTAGAGTTAAAACATCGGCATCACAGGAACTAGAGCATAGGCTAAAGAAAGACGAACCATCCACCACACTACCTACAGAATATGAACAATGGCGCACCATCTTTGACAAAAAGGCATCAGAATGCTTCCCATCCAGTTGACCATGGGATCACGCAATCAACACAAAGGAAGGTTTTATTCCAAAAGCTAGTAAACTTTACCCTCTATCGGTCAAGGAACAAGGGCTGTTAGATGAATGGATTGATGAACAACTCAAGAAAGGATACATTAAACCATCTACATCACCGCAGGCGTCACCGTTCTTCTTTGTAGCAAAGAAAGAAAGTGGAGCACTCCGACCCTGTCAGGATTACCGATACCTGAACGAATGGACTGTCAAAAACGCATATCCCCTTCCCCTTGTTTCCGATCTCATGACTAAATTACGAGGTGCCAAGTATTTCACCAAATTAGACCTCCGATGGGGATACAACAATGTTCGCATCAAGAAGGGAGACGAATGGAAGGCAGCCTTTATCACCAATCGAGGGCTTTACGAACCGACAGTAATGTTCTTTGGCCTATGCAACTCGCCGTCAACTTTTCAAACTATGATGAACGAGTACTTTAGAGACATGATCAACGAAGGATGGTTGATCATTTACATGGATGACATGTTAATCTGTGCGGAAACACTAGAACAACTAGAAGAGCGGACAAAACGAATTTTACAACGGCTACAAGATAACGATCTATTCCTGAAACTTGAAAAATGCAAGTTCGCCACGCAAGAAGTCGAGTTCCTAGGAATGATCATCACCCCTGGACGCATTCAGATGGACCCAATAAAGTTAGCTGGGATCGCAGACTGGCCAGTTCCTACCACAGTCAAACAGGTCCGATCATTCCTCGGATTTGGGAACTTTTACCGACGTTTCATTGGGAATTTTGCTGCCATCGCTAAACCACTTACCGACCTCACTAAGAAAACAGAACCATTTGACTGGACCACTGAACGGAACGACGCTTTTGAAATTCTGAAGAAACGATTTGCATCTATGCCGGTATTATTAATGCCAGACCCTACCCGACCCTTTATCCTCCAAACCGACGCATCAAATAAGGCAATAGGAGCAGTCTTGAAACAAGCAGATGAAACAGGATCTCTACATCCCTGTGGATTCATCTCACATGCATTAACACAAACGGAACAAAATTACCAGATCTATGATCGGGAACTCTTGGCAATTATCAAAGGATTGATGACCTGGCGACATTTACTACACGGATCACTCCACACCACTATAGTTCATTGCGATCACAAGAATCTGTCCTATTACCGAACCGCCCAACGCTTAACACCCAGACAAGCTAGATGGTCATCCCTATTATCAGAATTTGACCTACGCATTGAGCATGTCCCTGGCACGAAAATGTTCGAGGCAGATGCCCTATCCCGACACCCTGATCATATGGGAAACAGTGAATTGCAAGAAGACATCATAGTCCTACCAGAGGATCGCTTTATCCATCTTATTGCGGAAGATCTAGTCACAGAAATTCAGAAAGCAATGTCAAAAGACAATTTCGGACGTATTCTAATAGAAGTTATCACCATGCACCGTGCCCCACCGATCAAATCGAACATACAGGATTGGTCTTATACCAATGGCATTATTCACTATCTTGGCAAAACCTACATCCCCAATCAAGACGGATTACGAACCAGATTGATTAAAGAAACACATGAAGCACGATCATCAGGTCACCCTGGACGATTAAAAACCCTTGAACTCCTTAAACGTGACTACTGGTGGCCCAGAATGTTCAAACACGTCAGGGAATGGATAGAAGGATGCGCCCTCTGCCAACAGATGAAGATTAACACACATCCAAATGTACCAGGCCTTCACCCGATCTTGTTGAAAGCAACCTGTCCCTTTCAACAAGTAACCCTTGATTTCATCACCGATCTACCCCTTTCCGATGGCTTTGACTCAATCCTGGTCATGGTGGACCATGGTCTTACAAAGGGGGTAATTTTCACACCTTGCAAAAAGACAATCGATGCACTAGGCACTGCGGAACTTTACGTCTCCAAAATTTTCAAACAATTTGGCCTACCTGACGTTTTGATCTCGGATCGAGGACCACAGTTCTCTGCAAAAGTATTTCAAGAAATACGAAAAGCATTAGGAATTGACCATAGAATGAGCACAGCCTATCATCCCCAAACCGATGGAGAAACAGAACGAGTCAACCAGGAACTGGAAGTTTACCTTCGAATGTTCTGCTCCAATGAACCACATCTATGGAAACCGCTTCTCCCAATAGCCGAGTTTGCTCACAACAACCGACATCATGACACGATCAAAACTTCCCCATTCAGACTAATGTATGGAACGGACCCTGTTGCGCTTCCCACAGCTACTACGCGAATGACCACACCAGCAGCAGAAGAGTGCCTTCAATTCCTAAGGAAAGCCAGAGAAGAGGCACTAGCAGCACATGAACTAGCAAGACAACTAGTGGCAAGACAACATAAGGACAAAGCAATACGATTTGAAAAGGGTACCAAAGTATGGCTCGAGAACCGAAATCTTCACATACCATATCAGTCCAGAAAACTAGCACCAAAACGAGAGGGACCCTTCGAAATCGAACAAGTAATGGGACCAGTGACGTACAAATTGAAACTCCCGAAACAATGGCGCATTCACCCTGTGTTTCATGCGTCACTCCTTACCCTGTACAGGGAAACAACTGCGCATGGGCCGAATTATGTGAAACCACCCCCTGATCTTGTAAATGGACAAGAGGAATTCGAGGTAGAGGCAATTCTAGCCCATAGGAAACGAGGCGCAGGCTACCACTACCTAGTTAAATGGAAAGGTTACGGATCGAACGATAACTCTTGGGAACCTGCTCGCAATCTTGCAAATGCCACCGATATCCTATCAGAATATCAACAACGCCGACACCTCTGAACCATGATGCGATATAGAAACTGCCACGTCCTGAAACAAAATTACCACTATACAAAACGGAACTGCTCAACACTCTCTCGATACACAATAGCTCTCAAAGAAAAAACCGTCTATACCCACATACAATACTTCCCCTTCCAACATGCTCTTAGAGCACTGACCCCACCAGGAAAATTTACCCGAGCTATGGCATTAGTCACACGATACTATCGCACCCCTCGTCTTGATCACCGTCACCAAAAGAATCCTTCAGGGATAATGGAATTCCCCTGCAACAATGCCCAGAATTATCTTCCCAAGTACCACGACCTACGATTTTCGACCAACGATCTACCTTCCTACAATAAAGATCCACCTGCCTACCAACTTTTAGCCATCAAGAACAGTGATGTTTATGAAAGTGCTCATGGGAGATTGCTTTGTCCAGAAGAATACAAACGAATGGATGAAATCACTAAACAGGCACGGGAGTGTAGCGCACAGATCTGGTTAATTAGCCGAGGAATCAGAATACTGGGAAGGCCTCGCATTTTCATGGAAGACATCCTCGACGAACTTGATTATTTGTCTGTCACAATGGCACAGGAAATAGCGGATATCATTCGGCGAATCAGAAGATTCCGAATTACACCGACAACGACACCAGGGATTGAACATTTAAATTCACTAACCAGGTTCATGAGGGAAGAACGAGAACTCCTCACTGACCCTGCAATCGAAGACCCATTGAATACAGAAAATTGGGACTCCGACACGGACATCAGCGATCCGGAATATGTATAAACTCTCCTGGCATCGTCACCTAACGCCAATAAACGCATTACAGTAACAATGTTCACCTTCTTCGCTCTCATCGCCTACTTCACCATCCTGGTCCTCCTCTCCTGCGCTCACTGGCGCATCGACGAAACCGCCGCTGCTCTCTCGCCCTTCCTCGCCGTCCCGGACCTCCCGCTAGAGGTCTTCATCGAAAATACCACCATTGTCCACTTCGAAGACGATGATCTTCACATTCACCCAGCCAATTTACTTCCCCAGGTATACCCAGATGACCATCACCTTCCCCACTTTGCCCAATTCGTCAAATGGAACACCACGCTCACCGTCGTTGCCGACGCCCTTGCCGCCGCCACCTGCTCCATCACTAACCTCTCCTCCGCCACCGACAACCTCGCTGCCCTCACTCTTACCATTGACCCACACGAGATGACATACAAGGAACGCGATTCCTTTTTATGAAACGCACAAAATCTGCATCGCGCTGCAGAAGCGCTCAAATGGAAGGTGGAGACTTCTACAAAAGAATTGGACAACGCCGTCAAGTGGGCTGAATCCAGAACAGACCATGGCTGGACTACCTCTGGCTGGTAGAAGTCGGTGACTTCTCACATACAAAGGGGGTAATGTTACAGTTCTCTTTTCCCTTTGTTAACGGACTACATTTACTTGTTACAAACCCATAGTTACGCTCGGACGTTATCTCCTTTTTATAGCTACCTTCATCTTTCCTTTCTTAGATAGCTATGCTCTTTCCCCTTATATTTCTATTGTTCTCTTAACGTATATAAACCCCTCTCATGTACCGTAGTTCCCTAGTTCCAACTTAGTCGAATCATATCCATAACTTGAACGCTCTTTTGCTCGTCATCTCAACCACTCTCCTCGCTCTCTCTCTAGCCTTCGTCATCGTCAGAATTAGTGCCTAGAACCCTTGTCCAGTGATTGGGAACAGACCGAGACTCTGTTTGTTGCTGTAGACTTGGACGCTGAACGACATTGTGGACATCGACCATAACAAAAACAGGTGATATGGTTTAATCACCTATTTTCTGAGCTGAGCTACTCGTTTTCAGGAGTACCAACTATCATGAGCGACAATCAAGCTGCTATTGCCATATGCCATCACCCGGAATATCATGCATGCACAAAACACATCGATATCGCGCATCATTTCGTCTGAAACCTTGTACAAGAAAAGGAACTAGAAATAAAATATGTTCCTACAGAAGAAAACACAGCAGACATCCTAACGAAAGGACTGCACCGCCCTGCACATGAATATTTGACAAAGAAACTTGGATTGTCCAACTAAGGGGGAGTGTTGGGATGATAGCCGGACAATGAGAAAGTCGTACAATACCTATGGACTGATCTACATAGATTAGATATCGTAGAATATCCTAGAAGCATAAGCGCGAGTATATATACTGTAGTATATACCGTAGAATATCATCGGTTTTACCCCTCCGGTTGACGAGCATATAGCGCTGCTGCTAATAAATTATCTTGCTGAATTTTATCCCTAACGCTAAATGGATCTATACCCAATTATTTCTCAAATAAATCACATCTCAATCTAGTGGGTCGTAACAGATGACCTCGTTAACACTTGTTATTAGGCACAACATACTAATATTTACGGCAAAATAGACTATATATATAAATTAAAGGACTCTACTGTATGGCATAAGATGGTACTTTTTTTTTGCTTTTTGCTTTTCCTTCTTTTTTTGGGCTTTTCGAAGAGGAGTACAATCAGTAATGCCTATCAGTTATACATAATTTTAAAAAAGGGTCTTTCTGTATTAATAATCTATATTTTATTATATTTTTAGGAAGGTTACAAGTACAGGTGAGACATATATGGCATGTTTGATTTAGATGTTGGAATCAGCAGTCTGCATGTGCTGGATGTTGAGGTAAGCTGTACCAACAGCCCTTTTGACCCGGTTGGAACTTGCACAAAGATCAGTGGTAGCAAAGGAAGAAGGGTGCATAAACTCATGATGAAATGCAGAAGAGTAAATGTTTGTGGCTGTGTGGGTTAAGCTTCTGGATGACATTGAGGAGTGACATATGACTGAGATATATGTTGGTGTACATGCTTGCCATGAACTCTTGAGGGATACATTTGCTAGTGCTCCATTCTTGAATTGCAGCATGAATCTGAACATGACATAATTTAAAAAGTAAGTTTTTCTACACTGATGAGACATACCACCATTGCTGCAAATGCCACAATGGCTGGTGTGAGCTTGTCTCCATCCTTGAAAAATTCTGGAAACTCTTCATTGATCGGGTAGCATGTGTCATCAAATAGTTGCTCTTTGATCACCTCAGCAATTGCCGGATGTTCAAAAGGTTTGTGGCCAATTGGTTGGGAAGCAAAAGTTAAAACATTAATTGTTCATATGCTCACTGTCAAATGGAAGATATATTTGTTCTTGGTCAAGAGGTCTGTCACTTTCTCAGCACAACCCAGACCCTCCTTAAGATCATAGTAGTTTGAGACAATCCATATGCATGCCAATTTATATGTGCCACAATAAATACTTATCCTTGCATCAGGCTAGCAATGTCTAATCAAAAAATAGAGTTATGGAAATCAAAGCACTTACTAATTTTCCTATGTGTTTGATGAAATTGGGATCTAGGCTAACACATCACTTCTTGTCCTCTTACCACCAGGTACATGAGAGGGGTTTATATACATTTGGAGAACAATGGAAATATAAGGGGAAAGTGCATAGCTATCTAAGAAAGGGAAAGTGAAGGTAACTATGAAAGGAGATAACATCCAAGCATAACTATGGGTTTGTAACAAGTAAATGCAGTCTGTTAACAAAGGGAAAAGAGAATTGTAACACTAGTGCTGGTGCCTGCAAGACCCTGCCCAGTCAACTACAGCACACTCCAAGCTCTCGTCTAATACTATTTTGTTGCCAGTAGCCAATTGATCATAGTCAGTTCACAACAATGAACTGAGGTTATCATAGTTGTTGTTGCCTAGAGTCCTCGAGGCTGTCAACAGGCATGTGCCACAACATGTGTTGAGTCAGACAATGTGGTTGTTAACAAAACCCACTTTTGTCACTGTCTGTGGCAGTGAGCAAGACTGGCTCTGTGCTGTGACAAACAACAAAGGGTGTGATGAAGAAGACTCTAGATTATGTATGTTAGGACTAATCCCCACACAATCACAAGCTCCATAATTAGAGGATAGAAAAGAGTATATTGAGACACAATAGTCAGTGACCTGTGAAGAGGAAACTATCTAGAGTCTTAAGGACTCCTACCTACAAAGCACACACCTTATATACCTGAGCCATTGGTCTGTGCACACAGGCTGTACACACACAGCTACAACACCTAGGCCCATCTCCCAGACCTGTCCAGATCCATCCAGACTCCCAGTCCATTCCCATGAATGCCATTTCACCCAATATCCCCTAACAGCCTTGATCATATAGCCACCCTGGGTTATGTAATCCTCCTGCCATACTTGGATAGGGGTCCCTTGCCATATGCTCATGTCTTGTTATGCATCTGTAGCCCTCTGGATAAAATAGAGAAAAATATAGAAAAATGTTCATATTGTAACAAGTGTCTTATAATCAACAGTGGCAGATCTATCACATAGAATGTGATGAGGAATGGGGCACCCTGGCTCAGGAAGTGTGGAAGTGGTTCAGACCAGACCACTGCAGAGTGGGATTTATGGTCACAGACACATTCTGTTACGATCTGGACCTTTTTCTGTATTTTTCTCTATTTTATTCAGAGGCCTACGGACGTATAACAAGACGTGAGCATACGGCGCAGGACCCCTATCCAGATATGGCAGGAGGATTATATAACCCAGGGTGGCTATACAATCAGGGCTATTAGGAGATATTGGGTGAAATGGCGTTCGCAGGAAGGGACCGGGAGTCTGGGTGAGTCTGGACAGGTCTGGGAGATGGGTCTGGGTCTTGTTGCTGTGCGTGCATAGCCTTAGCGACTATGCAGACTGTGCGCACAGACCAACAGCTCAGGTATATAAGAAGTGCGTCTGTAGGTAGGAGTCCTTAAGACTCTAGATTGTTTCCTCCTTGTAGGTCACAGACTATTGTGTCTATAGGCTTTGTCTCAATTCTATCTCATCTCTGAAGCTTGTGATTGTGTAAGGATTAGTCCTAACATAATCTAGAGTCTTCTACATCACACCCTTCGTTGTTGGTCACAGCATGGAGCAAGTCTTGCTTGTTGTCGCGGACAGTGGCAAGGAGAGTTTCATTTCAGTAAACTGTCTGACTCTGTACATGTTGCAGCACGTGTCTACAGACAGCCTCGAGGAATCTAGGCAACAACGACTCCGACAACAGATAGCCTCATCTTATTGTTATAAGGTGACTACGGCCAAGTGGCTACTGGCAACAAAACAATACTAGACGAGAGCTTGGAGCGCGCTGTAGTCGACCGGGCAGGGTCTTGCAGGCACCAGCACTAGTATTGCAGAAAAGAGGGCGGAACCCTCGAAGACAATCCACTTGTGTGCCATGTATCAAGGAGATACAGTCTGAGAACACCAATTACGTATCAGATCTATCGATCTGAGCACGAGGACATCTCAGTGAAGACCCGGGCACCACACATCTGGGTCAATTGAAGGAATTAAATCGAACATTCAAGTGCGGGTGCATTATTGACCGCATCGGACAGTGAACGTATTAGGAAGTACGTTTATGGAAGAAGAGGCGACATCCCTCTACTTGAGGTGTCATCGGAATCACGGATCTAAGAAGATCAAAAACAATCGGAATGGCAGGGCTGTTCAACTACGTATTGCCAAGGGCCGGCATGACCCTTGAAGAAATCGGGATCATCTTCTCAATCGGATGGGCACAGGGGTGCACAGCAAAGAAATCACCTACTACAGTAACTAAGGAGGTTCGGACCGATAACCGACCTCGAGATGCACATGTCAGGGCTTGGCAGCACTGGCAGAGGGAACAAAGACGTCTTCAAAAGGAAGTGAAACGTCAGGAGAAACTAGCGGCGTGGCGCGCTGAAGAAGCGGCCATCAAGGAACAAGAGGACATGTGGCAAGAATTGCTAAAAATACGCCACGAACAGTTAATGCAAAAGCGTCGGTTTAAGGAACTCGAGCAACAAATAGCAAAGGAAAGGAAAACCCTGGAGGATGTCCTGAGTCAGTTGGAACCAGGATCAGCGGTGTGGGAGGCATTATTCAACACACCCTCCAATATCGAATTATTGTTAATCAGTTTCAATGTATACATGTTGAAACATGATGGCTTGATCTTAACTGCAAAAGAGAGGAATCAGTTGATGCACGCCTTAAATGGGAACATTATGAATGCAGGGCGAGTCATGAGAAACAAGCGACGACTCCAAAACAAGGAAAGGCTTCGAGGAGAAAGATATGATCCATATCTTTCTGCATATATCAAATGGAGGTTGCCGAGAAACTATACACCGCCTCGTATATCTCAGTATGGGGAGGATGAAATTTTCATGCTGCCTGATCACGATTACTTCCTATCCAAGTTAGGAGAGGATGTCGAGTTCACACAGCGATGGGTCCAAGGAATCTCAAAGGAGAAACCGGTGTTACCAGGATCCTACACAACGGCTATTCCCAAAACGGCACCATGGAAGGTGGACGGATATTGTTACTTGTATTTGTTCAAAAAAGAGTTCCATAACCAATTCCATTGGCCGGAGTGGCCTACGCTGGAGAGGATTCTCTCTTGGGAACCCGAACTCAGGGATTACTCCGCAGTCTTTGGTTTGCAGGATAATGTAAAGCCGGATAAATTCCATGTACTAGAATGGGTGGAATTAAGTCTCAAAAAGGACGAGATTTACACGTGGAAAGATCTGGAATGCCTGGAGCGACATGGAAAATTTAACAAATGAGCTAGATTTGGAGGGCAAGGGAAATCAAAGAAACCGAGATCTAAATCACCTGTAACCATATCCTCGTTTGTACAAGGAGGGTCCAAAAATCCATCGGTCTGATCTTTACCGGAGTTAGGACAGGTCACGGTCAAAAAATCATACTCTCAAGCTGTTATTAGTGCATTTGGGCCGAGCAAAGCGTTGACTCGGACTCAGGGAGCAGATTGGACCTGGAACGGAGGGTCGGTTGCCAACCCTTTGGACTGGATGAAAGAGGATCTCAATGCACCCAGCTCGTCCAACACGGAAGCATGAAAACGGGAAATCAATAATTGGAGAAGGGAGATTAAAAAAGATATCTCTACTCCCTACCCGTATCCGAAACCCCGTTACGACAGACATATGCTCCATCCCGACATTCCTGGATTCTGTTATCTGTTCCTGATCAAAACACAGTATTGGGACGAGTATAACTGGCCTGCGTACCCACAGATTCATGAGGTAGTATCCTGGGACCCTAATTTACGGAATGAACGGATTAGAATTTCGATTTGTCGAACCCATGGCCTAGAACACTGTTACCACATTGACAAACAGATGAATGGGTATGACGGATGGGCACATCTAGACCTGATGAATAGGTCTGGTTCAGGACACAAGCGGCTTGGAGCCTTCTGGTTCACTGCCAATATGCTTGCTAATATGTACAACGCCTTGACCAGATGGAGAACTGCATGGGCAGAGGAAACGGAGTTGCCGGCTCCTCAAGGAGCAACAGCGGCACAGATCGCTGCTCAGGAGGATGTAATCCAGAGGCAGCAGATGCAGTGGGAAGAAACTATCACAGCTATCGGACAAGTAGTGGCCGGGATAGTCAATGAATACCGACGCGCTAACCCAATACCACCACCCGCACCCCTTACTAAAGCTGAAATGCCCGACTACTACGAAGGAGATCCTCGTATGGTAGATGGATGGCTGAGACAGATGAGGACATATTTCACATTGGCCCATGAAACTCAGTTGGACCGGAAGATTTCCATTTGTTTGTATCGAATTAGAAAGGGAAAGGACAACCAAGCAGGAGATTGGGCAGGAGTTAAACTCAAAGTGGTCCAGGACGCAGACCAAGAATATCAAAATGAAGTGGTTAATTCTGGATGGCCAACCAATCTGTCTTGGGCATCACTTAATCAAGGCGTAATAGTGAATGATCATGAAATCCGACGACCGTTGAGGAACCAATTTCCTTTTACTTCATGGGAGGATTTTGCCACGCAGATGCACGAGTTCTTCATGTCAACCGAGACACGAGAAAAAGCAACCGATGCGATTTTGGCATTGAAGCAAGGAAATACCATGATCGAAGATCATGTAGTCAGATTCAATGCGTTACTACCATTGGTTGGTTGGGACAACAGAGCACTGATTGCGTTGTTTAAGCAAAATATCAATCCTGCATTAGGACGAGATTTGATCAGACATGGAAACCTAGGGGATGATGCAACCCTGAAGCAGATTCAGGATCGGGCGATAGAGCTTGCCCGAGCTCATCGTAAAGCAACAGAAGCATATGGGCTGGATAGACAGAAAGGCGGATACAAGGAAAAAATGGTTGCCAAGGATAACAAACCGAACCAATTCCAATATAGTACGCCGACAATGTCTAAAGACCCAAATGCCATGGATGTAGACAAAAGTAGGAAGTCTATCACCAGGAACTGTTACAATTGCGGCAAAGAAGGACACTTTGCCCGAGAATGCCCAGAACCGAGGAAACCACAGTGGAAGGACAAGGGGAAGTGGAGAGCAAGAGAGGTTAAAATGGAAGAGCTCACCGAGGAGCAATGGAAAGAACTCGGGAAGGAGAAGGGTTTTGGCAACAGCCAGTAGGCGAGTGCTCAGCGCTGCTGGCTGATAGAGTTTCGAAGTTAAACAATGATTCCTGTGTAAATGTAGAAGGATTGTTATATGAATACTCCTCTCATATCCATCGGATTCGAAACTTAAGTGTGAGCACAAAACCCAGGATCAAACAATGGACCCCTGCGTGGGTAATGAGAAGGATATGGCAACAAAGCGAAGATATTGCTATAGACTGCTTGAAGGGATGGGTTCATGAGAAACGGTTATCTGAAGTAACACCGCAATTGTTAAAGGAGCTGAACCAACAGTCAGAATCCGAAGCAATGTGGAACTTGACACAGCTGCGGCAACAAATTGTTAAAGCTTCAGGAAAACAAGAAATGAACCTTAGAGGAATCATAACTATTATGGATACAGGATCCACAATTCCTGTCACAGCTTTAGTCGACTCGGGATGCACAGGATCGTGCATTAATGATGAGTTTGTGGAAAAGCATCGGATGAACAAGTGACGTCTTTTATGGCTGGTACCAGTTTTTAACGCAGATGGGACTTGTAATACCATGGGAAATATCGAATACATGGTTCAGTTCAAACTACGGATCGGAGACCATGAAGAAGTTATGGACTGCTGCGTGGCATGACTTGGAAAAACGGACTTGTTTCTGGGGCATGACTGGCTGCAACTGCACAATCCAAGTATGAATTGGAAAAAGCAGGAAGTCACCTTTAGCCGATGCCCAGGGATGTGTTGGAACCAATCCAGTGTGAACGAACCTGAGGAGGAGGTGGATGAAACTGAATCCTTAGAAGATGGAGAACGTCTACTGGCTGTACATATAGGATTGGAAGAGCTGAAGTTACGGCCACTTTCAACCAACATTGCCGCAAAAGAGGTGTTGGCTAGCAAAAAGCGATCATTGGAGGAAACTGTACCAAGGCATTATCTCAAATATTAAAAGGTCTTTGAGAAGGAAACGTTTGATGAGTTACCACCAAGACGACCATGGGACCATGCCATCGAATTTATTCCAGGAGGACAGCCGACTGATTGTAAAGTATACCCGTTGAATAAAGAAGAACAGGAGCAGTTGGATGAATTCCTGGAAGAGAATCTGAAGTCGGGATGGATTAGACCAAGTACTTCCAAACAAGCATCACCATTCTTCTTTGTCAAAAAGAAAGATGGCAAACTAAGACCAGTACAGGATTACCAAAAGTTGAATGACATCACGAGGAAAAATCGATATCTGTTACCCTTGATTGGTGAACTAATTGATCGACTATCAAAAGCCAAAGTCTTCTCAAAAATGGACATTTGATGGGGCTACAATAATATTAGGATTAAAGAGGGTGATGAATGGAAAGCGGCTTTCAAAACTCACCGAGGCCTGTTCGAACCTCTGGTTATGTTTTTCGGCCTTTGCAACTCTCCGGCAACATTTCAAACAATGATGAACGATATTTTCCGACAAGAAATTGCGGAAGGTTGGGTTGTCATTTATATGGATGATATTCTGGTGTTTTCCCAATCACAGGACGCACATATGATGCATGTTAACTGCATCTTAGCAAAATTGGAAAATCACAAGTTATCATTGAAACCGGAGAAGTGCTGGTTTGATCAACTTCAAATAGATTTTTTGGGACTTGTTATTAGTCAGGACTCCATTCAGATGGAGAAAGGCAAAGTGCAGGTGGTTGTTGATTGGCCAATTCCTACGTGTAAACATGAACTACAGCAGTTTTTGGGCTTTATCAACTTCTATCGGCGATTTGTACCGGGATTTGCTAAAATGGCAAAACCGCTGACAGGTCTTACTGGCAAAGTTGAGTGGCTCTGGACAGATCAACAAACCTTGGCCTTTCAGGGCCTGAAAGACCTTGTGGCGAGGGAGGTAGTCCTCAAAATTCCCAATGACGACGGCCAATTTCGTGTTGAAGTAGATGCGTCTGATTTTGCAATTGGCAGAATTTTGTCCCAACAAAGCAAAGACGGCACATGGCGACCCGTGGCGTTCATTTCAAAGTCGTTGAATGAAGCAGAATGGAACTATGAGATCTATGATAAGGAAATGCTTGCAGTCATGCATGCATTTTACGAATGGTCTCATTACCTGAAAGGTGCAAAGGAACAGATTGAGGTTTTAATGGATCATCAAAACCTCACATATTTCCAGAAACCACAAAACTTGAATAGACGGCAGGCATGATGGGTTACAGACTTACAAGAGTTCAACTTTGTCATTAAGCATTGATCTGGGAAGTCTAACTTGAAAGCAGACTTATTGTCGAGAAGAGCAGGACATGAAAAGGGACAAAATGACAATGAAGGGGTGATACTCCTGAAGGATCATTTGTTCGTAAGGGTCTATGATGATGATCGGGCAATCGAAGACATCATTAAAGAGATTCAAAAGGTCTCGGCTCGGCAATGGGAAACTCAGGTTCGGCAGGGTATCAAGCAACAAGACCTGGACTTTAAAATCGAGAAAGGACTAGTTGAATGGAAGGGTTGGATTTACGTTCCAGCGGATGCACGGATCAGGGGTGACCTAATTCAGATTCACCACTCTTGGGGACATTCAGGGGTAGTTAAAACCGTGGAAAGTCTCACTCGCAATTTCTGGTGGCCGCAAATGCGAAAGGACATTGAACGCTTTATACGAGGATGTGAAACATGCCAGAGAGCAAAGCCAGATCGACAGCCAAGAGCAGCGCCATTAAATCCAAATGAGATCCCTGATGCACCATGGGAAGTCATCTCGGTAGATCTAATTGGACCATTACTGGACTCAAAGGGCAATGACATGATCATGGTTGTGGTAGATCGGTTTACAAAAAAGGCCTATTTCCTTCCAACAACGTCGTCAATCATGTCACAAGGGGTGGCGGTCCTGTTCCGGGACAACATCTTCAGAGAACATGGTTTGCCAAGGAAAGTTATCAGTGATCGAGGACCACAATTTGTCTCTAAATTCATGGATGATTTGTATGGGATCCTGGGGATACAGGCTAATAGATCCACGGCTTATCATCCGCAAACCGATGGACAGACAGAATGCGTCAATCAGGAAGTCAAAGAATTCCTAACAATGTTTGTCAATCATCGACAGGATAATTGGAGTGACTGGCTCGTGGTAGCTCAATTCTGCCATAACGACCAAATACACTTGTCTACTGGGTTTTCACCGTTCTTCATGAACTATGGGAGACATCCCAACAAGGGGATGAATCCACTGTATCAACCAAAAACCATGGTCATGGAGGAACTAGTCAAAGAAATCGAGGATGTGCATCCCAAAGCCAAAACCGCGCTGGAGAAGACCGCTGAAACAATGAAGAAGTGGTGGGACACTCATAGAACACCAGCACGAAACTATCAACCTGGTGACAAGGTATACCTCAGCACTGAAAATTTGCCGACGCTCCAAGCGACTAAGAAGTTGGACGGCAAGTTTGTGGGTCCCTTGGAAGTGGTTGAGAAAATTGGCACATCTGCATACTGGTTAAAGATTCTGGCAGCCTGGAAAATCTATAACGTCTTTAATGAAGTACTCTTGAAACCGTATATTACTCCAGAATTCCCCAACCAAATTGAAAAGGTTGCCAAACGTAAAGAGGCACAAATGGTAGAGGAATCCGAGGACAATGAGTATGAGGTTGAAGAGGTCATGGACAGCAGAGTCAGTGGGCGGAACGGTGGAAGACTGGAGTATTTGGTCAAGTGGAAACACTACCCAGTAGAGGAATCTACATGGGAACCTGCAGAGAACCTCACCAATGCTAAGAAGGAGGTTCAGAAGTTCCACAGGCAAAATCCAAGTGCTCCCCGGCAATTGGCGATCACAGACCTACGGTTTAAAAATTGGCATAACTACACAGATACAAAGGCTCCCAAATGATTGTTCAGTTGGGAAGATGGCAAATTCGAGCGTGACTACCTCGACAGATTAAAACGGAATTGGCAATGGTGGAAGGGTGACCGCAAACTCATTTACGCTGAACCCGACATGGAAGGGGCATTCTCAAGAGACCTTGAGTGCGGTGGGCCGGTTAAACCCATGCTTGATTCCCCTAAGGCAAACCGTCGCATGATATAGTGCTTGGCGCTGAGGCGATTTACAACCAATGCGTAACTTCCCGGGACGTGAAGTCTTAAGGAGGAGGTCATGTTACGATCTGGACCTTTTTCTGTATTTTTCTGTATTTTATTCAGAGGCCTACGGACGTATAACAAGACACGAGCATACGGCGCGGGACCCCTATCCAGATATGGCAGGAGGATTATATAACCCAGGGTGGCTATACAATCAGGGCTATTAGGAGATATTGGGTGAAACAGCGTTCGCAGGAAGGGACCGGGAGTCTGGGTGAGTCCGGACAGGTCTGGGAGATGGGTCTGGGTCTTGTTGCTGCGCGTGCATAGCCTTAGCGACTACGCAGACTGTGCGCACAGACCAACAGCTCAGGTATATAAGAAGTGCGTCTGTAGGTAGGAGTCCTTAAGACTCTAGATTGTTTCCTCCTTGTAGGTCACAGACTATTGTGTCTATAGGCTTCGTCTCAATTCTATCTCGTCTCTGAAGCTTGTGATTGTGTAAGGATTAGTCCTAACACATTCATATTGGCCATTATTATGATAATAACTGCATATATTGCAGTATTCAGAATGGTAGCCAAAAATGCAACATGGACCACCCAACCTGAGCATGAACCATTAATGAGCTTGGGTCCAACCATTTATCAGGAACCCCCCAGTGTGACGCCTAGGAGCCCCAACAGAGAACTGAGGAGAGGAGAGGAAGGAGGGAATAAACCCAAGAGAACTCAACTGAGGGCTCTGGGTGCTGGATTGCACTCTTTATATACTACGACAGGTGGTCTGTGCACTACCCCAAGCCCTACTCTAATATAGTATGTGTATGAGTAAGACAACTATGCATGTAGTAATAGTAATGAGTCAGCCACGCTGTGATCCAGTATCTTATCTACTTGCTTTATCTAAGCACCAAGTGATAGGCACCTACTTAGTCAGCATGCATTTATATAATATGAAGAAAATAAATAATAAAATAGAAATGACTTGGTGAAAAAGCTGAAGCTTCTCAGTCAGTCATGACAGTACCCCCTTTTTAAGATTTGGCTTCCAGACAAATTTAAACTTCTTCCTCATCTTTCAGCGCATTGCGCTCTATCATGGATGGTTCCTCTAATTCCTTGATAATGGGAGAGAGTGGGTGAGAAGGTGGGGTAAGGTCTTCAATTGTTTCAGTGCAAGGCACTATATCATGCAATTGATGTAAGCACATGTTGCATTGACATGGCCCTTCTGCATCTCCTGGTTCTATAAGGGTGTCTAGACCTTTTTGTCCTTTCCACTTTTGCCAGTTTTGTTCCCATTTTGCAGCTGGTGCTACTGCATTAACATCGATTTTGGACACTATTTTGTCTGAGGATTGCATGAAGTTTTCATAAGGTCTGAAAGTCAACCCATTAAAGGTTGCTTTGTCAAGCCTTCTGATTGCTCTGGGGTTTTTATCGTAAAAGTTTTTTATCTTTCTTTTTGCATTTTGTAAATTGTCCAATGGTTCCCAGGAGTTATGCTTGGTGGTGTATCCTTTCCACCTAACCAAGTACTCCATCTTGTTTCTTTTTAATCTTACATCGATTATCTCTTCCACTTCATACTCTTTTTCACCATCTATTTCAATTGGTGGTGGGGGTTGCACTTTTTGCCCTTTCAGTGGTCGTTTCCAAGGGCATATCCTTGATACGTTTACCACAGGATGGATCTGCTGGGAGAAGGGTAGGTCTAGCTCTACTGCATTTGGCAACACTATTTTCTTGATTGGGTATGGGCCAATCCATCTTTCTACCAGTTTCCTAGTTGGATGTCCTGTTAACCTTAAATCTTTGGTTGATAACCAGACTTTATCTCCAACTTTGTACTCTGGTGCATCTGATTGGTGTCTATCTGCAGAGCTTCATGTCACCTTGTGATTTTAGCAAGGCAGCTTGAGTTTCCTCATGAATTTCCTTCATTTTCTGGGCAAATTCTGATGCTGCTGGGTGACTACCCTCCCTTCTCAGCTCGATTCCCATTCTGGGGTGTTTGCCATAGTTGACAAAGAATGGTGTCTGTTTGGTAGATGCCTGAATTTTGTTATTGTAGCTAAATTTGGTGATGGCTAACCATCCAGACCATGTTTCTTGTCTATGATCTACGAAGATCCTCAGGTACTGTTCTAAGTCCTGATTCATTCGTTCCGTTTGTCCATCCATTTGTGGATGGAATGCTATGGACAAGTCTGTACTAATGCCCAACATTTGGTTTAGGTCTCTCATCATTTGTGTGGCGAACTGTGGACTGCAATCTGAGATTATAGATTCAGGGAGGCCGTGGAGTTTCCATACATGGTCCCTGAATAGTGTGGCTAACCCTTGAGCCGAAGTTTCTTCTGATGTGGGAATGAAGTGTGCCATTTTGGACATTCTATCACATACTACCAAAATTGCATTGTGTCCATGAGACTCTGGTAGTTTTGTGATGAAATCTGCCAAAATGTGTGTCCAAGGCTGAGCTGGTGCTGAATTTGGCATTAGCTTCCCGGCTGGTGGCTCAGGGAAATTCTTATTTTGCTGGCACTTGTCACATCCACTAACATATTTTTTGATGAATCTGGTGATTCCAGGCCACCAGTAATTTCTTGTGACAAGTTCAATTGTCTTCCACTGTCCTCCATGTCCAGCAATGGGCATATCATGGTGTAAGTGGACTATCTCCATCTGCAACTTCTCATTCTTAGGTACATAGACTTTTCCTTGCCAGAGGATAAGTCCTTGTTCCATTTCCCATTCTCGAGCGTTTAGTGTTTTAACACCAGCTTTTTTCATAGCTTCTACTGCTTTTACTACCGCTTCATCTCGTGCTTCAGAGTGTCAAATTTTGTTTAATAGTTCTTTTTCTGAGCTGTGAATGAATATGTGTCCATGATGTAGTGCAGCAATCCTGAAAAAATCTGGTTTAAGGAGTGTGACATCCTTGTTGTCATTATCAGGAACCCTTTGTCGAGACAACTCAGGGCCCCACTCAAGTAGACTGTAGAGGGGAGGAGGGAGGAAGGGAGAAAACCCAAGAGAACTTGGCTGAGGACTCTGGGTGCTAGTTGCACTTCTTATATACCTAGGTACATGGTCTGTGTGTACACTACGCAAGGTAATGGCAAGGTACTGCGCATGCTGTGCATTGCTGTGTAATGTGTCAAGATGTTGACTCATCCTTGCCATGATCCGCTTATCTAATCTTATCTAATCCCTATCTTTTATCTAAGCACTGACTGATAGACACTTGCTTAGTCAGCCAGTGTTATATAATAAAGAAGAAAATGAATATAAAATGACTTAGTGAAAACGAAGTTTTCAGTCGGTCATGACAGTACCCCCTTTTTAGAATTTGGCTTCCTAGACAAATTTAAACTTCATCATCATCTTTCAGCACATTGCGCTCTGTCATGGATGATGAATTGTCATCCTCTACTTCTTCGATAATGGGTGATAATGGCTGTGACAGCAGTGTTTCTGGTAAAGCATACTTGGCTTGGAGTTTCTGAGTAGTTGTTTCAGTGCATTGCGCTATATCATGCAACTGTTGGCAAAGACACATGTTACAAGTACATGGTCCTTTCTCTTCTCCAGGTTCTGTTGCCAAGGTTTCCAGGCCTTTTGTGCTTTTCCATTTTTGCCAGTTTCTTTCCCATTCTGCAGCGGGTGCTACTGCATTGACATCGATTCTGGACACAGCTTTGTCCGAGGATTCCGTGAAGTTTTCATAAGTTTTGAAAGCTAACCCATCAAAGGTGGCCTTATCAATCCTTCTGATAGCTCTGGGGTTTTTGTTGTAAAAATGTTTTATTTTCTTTTTTGCATTTTCCAAATTGTCCTTTGGTTCCCATGAATTGTGTTCTGTGGTGTATCCTTTCCACCTGACCAGATATTCCAACTTGTTTTGTTTTAATTGTACATCCAACACTTCTTCCACTTTGTATTCCTTTTCTCCTTTAATTTCTATTGGCGGAGGTGGCTGAGCCTTTTGTCCTCTCATTGGTCGTTTCCAAGGACGTATTCTAGACACATTCACAACTGGGTGTATTTGTTGTGAGAAGGGAAGGTCTAATTCAACTGCATTTGATGAAATAATCTTTTTGATTGGATATGGACCAATCCATCGTTCTGCCAATTTCCTGGTTGGTCGGTCTGTCAACTGTAGATCCTTGGTTGACAACCATACTTTATCACCAACTTTGTATTCAGGAACGTCTGACTGATGTCGATCTGCATACAACTTCATCTCATCCTGTGATTTACAGAGGGCAGCTTGGGTTTCCTCATGTATTTCCTTCATTTTTTGAGCAAATTCCTCTGCTGCTGGATGACTCCCTTCTCGCCTGGGCTCTATTCCCATTCGTGGATGTTTTCCGTAATTTACGAAAAATGGTGTCTGCTTTGTAGATGCCTGTATTTTATTATTGTAGCTGAATTCAGCAATAGACAGCCACCCAGACCAATCTTCTTGTCTATGGTCTACAAAGATTCTCAGGAACTGTTCCAAGTCCTGATTCATCCTTTCTGTTTGTCCATCAGTTTGCGGATGGAACACAGTGGATAAGTCCGTTGAAATCCCCAGCATTTGGTTTAACTCCTTCATCATTTGTGCTGCAAATTGTGGACATCTATCCGAGATAATGGATTCAGGGAGTCCATGTATTTTCCAAATGTAATCCCTGAATAAACTTGCCAATCCTTGCACTGACATTTCTTCTGACATAGGTATGAAATGTGCCATTTTTGACATTCAATCACAGACTACCAAGATCACATTGTGACCATGTGATTCTGGTAATTTGGTAATAAAATTGGCAGAAATGTGCATCCAAGGCCTTGCTGGCGCCGAATTTGGCATTAGTTTTCCAGCTGGAGGTTCAGGGAAATTTTTATTCCGCTGGCACTTATCACATCCACTAACATATTTTTTAATGTATTTGGTGATACCAGGCCACCAATAATTTCTTGTGACAAGTTCAATCATCTTCCATTGACCTCCATGTCCTGCAATGGGGGTGTCATGGTGTAAACGGACTATTTCCATCCGTAAATTCTCATCTTTTGGAACATAGACTTTTCCTTGCCAGAGGATAAGTCCTTGTTCCCACTGCCATTCTCTGCTGTTCAAGGTTTTCACACCTGCTTTTTTCATTGCTTCTACTGCTTTTACTACTTGCTCGTCTCATGCTTCTGATTTTCTAATTTTGTTCAGTAATGCTTTTTCTGAACCATCAATGAGCACATGACCATGCTGTAAGGCAGAAATTTTGAAAAAGTCAGGTTTCAAAAGGGTGACGTTTTTATTATCATCATCCACCCCCTCTTTGTGATCTGGCCTCCTGGACAGAGAATCTGCCTTGCCCATTGAATTCCCAGCTTTATGCAATAACACAAAATTAAAGTGACTGAGATAAAGGGACCACCGAGCTTGGTGCTGATTAAGCTTCTTAGCACCCATAAAATATTCAAGATTCTTGTGATCTGTCCAAATCTCAAACGTTTCCTTTGCACCTTCCAAATAGTGCCGCCAGGTTTCAAGGCAGCGCATAATCCCCAACATCTCTTTATCATGAACATCATAATTTTGTTCAGTATCATTAAGGGATTTGGATAGGTAGGCTACTGGTCGCCATTTCTTGTTGTCACATTGCATTGAGAGAACGCCTCCCGTGGCATAATCTGATGCATCAGACTCAATGCGGAACTTCTGATCTGAGTCAGGTGCCACCAACAACAGTTGTTCCGTGAAAATCTTTTTTAACGTTTTAAAAGCTTTATCTTGGGATTCTGCCCACTCCCATGTTTTATCTTTTCATACCAGATCATGCAATGGCCATGCTACTTTTGCAAAGTTTTGAACAAACCGATGATAATAGTTTGCCAATCCTAAGAACCGCTGCACATCTTTGACACATGTTGGTATTGGCCATTGAACAATAGCATCCACTTTTCTGGTATCCATTTGAATTCCTTTTGCGCCAATGATTACGCCTAGGAATTCAACTTCCTCCACACACCATGTGCACTTCTCCGGTTTCACATACAGATCATTCTCTTCCAATTTTTTGAGAACTTCCAAAACAATCTTATCATGTTCCTCTGTTTTGGTAAAGATGAGGATATCATTGATGTAGATTATTACTTTTCCTTGATTGATCATATCTCAGAAAATATCATTCATCATAGTTTGGAAGGTGGCCAGTGAATTGGTAAGCCCGAAGAACATTACAACTGGTTCAAAAGAACCTTCTGGTGTTGTAAAGGCAGCTTTCCATTCATCGCCTTCTTTGATCTGTACATTATTGTATCCCCATCAAAGATCCAACTTCGTGAAGTACTTTGCACTTCCTGCACAATCAACTAACTCCGAGATTAACAGTAAGGGATAGTTATTTTTAACTGTCCACTCATTGAGATACCGATAGTCTTGTACCATCCTCTTCTTTCCATCTTTCTTGCTCACAAAGAACACCGGTGATGTTTGTGGTGACTTTGAAGGTCGTATGTACCCTTTGCTTAACTGATCATCAACAAAGTTACGTACTTCCTGCAGCTTGTCAGGAGATAAGGGATATGCTTTTGCCTTTCTTGGTTGATACCCAGGTTTGGTCTCAATCGCATGATCCCATGGCTTCTGCACTGGCATCCTTTCAGAGGCTTTCTTTTCAAAGATTTGGAGATATTGATGGTATTGTTTGGGTACCATCTCACTAGCGGTGACTTTTGCTAGTTCCTGCACATGTAAGGATGATCCTGCTTTTGGTCCAGTGGATCCTGATGGAAACAAAGGTAAAAATGGATATTTATCTCCATATTTATATTCCCTTGGATGTTTCATCTGTTCCAAATATGTGAGGTTTTGATCTTCCTCTTCCTTTTCCTCAAGCCAATGAGCGAAATCCAACTCCTTTTCTTGCTCCCACAAATATTGCAACACCTGCCAATGTTCGGCTGTGCGCACTTTCTTTTCTCGACATTTAGTCCACTCCCTTTGTCTATGTCCACATGACCATGGGCATCTAGTTAACTTTACTTGTCCAGTTTGCCAATTGATCTCTGGATTATGCTTTCATAACCATGTAGATCCTATGATTACATTTGTTTTGCCTAACTCACAAATCTCGAAGGTTGCTCGTTCCTTATGACCTTTGAAGGAAAGCAGAAGATCAACCTCATGGGTGATCATTCCTCCTTCATTATTTGTTCCATCCACATTCCGTACTTGAATGGGATGTGTCAACAGGATGAGTCGAAACCTCTTTTCCTTCGCGTATTTGGCATTCATAAACAATCCAGTGGCACTGGAATCTAGCAAAGCCTTCTGCTGCGTTTGCTCATGAGTGTCCAATGTTTCTAAACCAACTTCCATGAATATTTCATCTTTCTGGCCAAGTGTTTGGACCAGATGTTGATGTCCCTTAGGTTCCCTTGGTGGTACAGTTACAACTTCAGTGCGAGGCACTATATCACATTGCTTCTGTACTATTTTACTTGTAGACGATGACAAAAAAGGGGAATTAAGCACAGATTTAACCACTCTGCCGCACTCGTGGGGAGTGACACCTTCAGCGCTGGGTGCTATATCACAGTGTTTCACCTTTGAGATCGCCCCTTGCAGAGACGTCTCGGATTTCTCCGAGACATCTGTTTCTACTGTAAAGTCCGAATCAAGTACCGAGAACCGATTGCGAGAATCTAGTGTGGGACTCACTGATCCTCTTGCTCTTTTAAATGTTCTTCTCCCTTTGCAAAGAACTCCTTCATTTCTTCGAACGTCATTGTTCTAATGTCCAAAGTTGATCTACAGTTTCGTGAAATATGTCCTAATTTTCCACATTTGTAACACTGGAGTGGCAGACATTGATTTCGATCCACATCCATTGTGTTCAGGTTGGACCGATTTGCCATATTATTGGAACTCCTGGAGGCTCCAGCTCCCAATTGCCCCTGATGTGCTGATCCAGATCCAAATTTCCATCTGGGTTTAGGCTGGCCAGGGACTACCGTTCTTGCCAGATCCAGGCCTTTGGACGCTCCTTCACTCCTCTTAGCAGAGTTACTGGTCTGGGAGGAATAATACTGCTCCTCAGCTTTTGCTTGTCACCATTGTCGATCTAACTTAACTGCTCATCTGTACCATTCTTCCATGGTGTCCGGAATGGTTTCTGATTCCATAATTCTCTTTTGTAATCCGTTATTCAAGCTGTGCTTGAATTCTTCAATCAACGCTCTTCCAAAGTAGCCAGTGCCTCATGCTACTTTTTTAAACTTTTGCACATGCTCCTCACATGTGCCAGATCCTTGCATCATTGTACATAGTTCCGAGATTTTGGACAACTGCTCATCGGTGTCTCCAAATTCACTCTTGATTCTCCTAAAAAGGGCTTCCACCGTTTGTGGAACTGTATCATCATCATCTGCCATTGCTTCCAATAGATTGTCCCGCCAATCTACTGCAAATCCTTCCGATACATAGGACAGGACCAACAGGATCTGCTCTTCATCATCTGCATTCGGCATTTTGAGTTGCAAATACAACTGACATGCATTGATAAAGTTATTTACTTCGGACATCTTGCCCGAAAACACTGGTGGTTTAGCTACATCAATTTTTGATGTGCCATTTCCATTCGAGGGAATATTAAAACCATCCCTGGTGGTATATTGACGACATTTGCTGGTTGGGGTGGTTGTGCTGCAGCCGCGGCAGCTTTGGCAGTGTTTGCCTGGAGTTGAGTCAACTGGTTTTGGAGGTTGGTGATGGTAGCAGCTTGTGCATTGAGAAGATTCAGCAGTTCTGCTGATGTCATCTCTTGTGCTGCTGCCATTTTGACATAAATGGGCAGTGGTAATACTGGGGATAGTGATAGTGATGGTGGCAGTGGTGAAAAAGGTGGAGTGGGTTCACCAATGAAATTGGCGTCTGAATTGAAGAGTAGATTTGGGTTTAAGGTTGTGGGATTAGCAACAAGAATGGGAAACAGTGCTGCTTCCCACTGATGTGGCTGTTCAGTGATTGAATTTGATGAGACTGATGAGGAAGGGGTGTGCAATGGTGGTATTGAATCTGAATCAGATACAAATGGATCTGTATCTAATCCTTCTAATACTTCTTGCCACAAAGGATCAATCTCGATAGAAGTGAGGGAGGTCTGAGCCTGTCACTTGTTTGGGATACGTACGTACAGGGTGCACTCAGGGTCCACAACCCTCCCTGCAGTGCTACAATATAGGTACGGTATTTAAAGATTACGACGACATGGGAAGGTTTATCTAAGTGGGGGCCAAACGGTTGTCCCACTGACGCTACACCGTATGGGTGCAGTCCTCTCTCGGAAGCGCATGAGCAAGTGCCGGCTACTTCTGAGGTGTACGAAAAGGTGGTAGTTACGGTATCTACTGTATAGCCTTTAAGGGGCCTAGGCCAGGGCAATTTAATGTGCTAGGGGGCTGGTGAGGCTGGTCCCTAGATGCGTGTTACGTATCGTGTAACAACTCCAGCACTGGTGTCCTGTGCACAGGTAACCCTATTGACTGGGTTAGGTCCTTCGGTTTGTGTAGACCGGGAACATAGTGCCAAGTAAGTCGAGGGCCCCAAGGCAGGGCCACAGGTGCATGGTTTTATAGTATCCGGCAACTAATACCACAATTTTATAGTTGGCATACGACTGTGTGTATCCCCCTGATTTCTGCCACTTAACCCTGTGGTCCGGGTATGTCAATTGAGTGGGGCGGTGAGGATGAGTAGCCGAGTTCTACTATCAGGAACCCTTCGTCGAGACGACTCAGGGCCCCACTCAAGTAGACTGTAGAGGGGAGGAGGGAGGAAGGGAGAAAACCCAAGAGAACTCGGCTGAGGACTCTGGGTGCTAGTTGCACTTCTTATATACCTAGGTACATGGTCTGTGCATACACTACACAAGGTAATGGCAAGGTACTGCGCATACTGCGCATTGCTGTGTAATGTGTCAAGACGTTGACTCATCCTTGCCGTGATCCGCTTATCTAATCTTATCTAATCCCTATCTTTTATCTAAGCACTGACTGATAGATGCTTGCTTAGTCAGCCAGTGTTATATAATAAAGAAGAAAATGAATATAAAATGACTTAGTGAAAATGAAGTTTTCAGTCAGTCATGACAGTCATCATCCACCCCCTTTTTATGGTCTGGCCTCCTGGACAGAGAATCAGCCTTTCCCATGGTAACACCTGCTTTATGGTGCAAAACAAAATTAAAGTGGCTTAGGTACAAGGCCCATCTGGCCTGTCTGCGATTTAGTTTTTTTGCACTCGTAAAATACTTGAGGTTTTTGTGATCAGTCCATATTTCAAACTGTTCATGTGCTCCTTCCAAATAATGATGCCATGTTTCTAGGCAACACATAATGCCTAGCATTTCCTTGTCATGGACGTCATAGTTATGCTTCATATCATTGAGCAATTTTGATAGGTAGGCCACCAGCCTCCATTTGTCATCTTTACAGAGCATAGATAAGATGCCACCCATAGCGTAATCTGATGCATCTGACTCTACCCTGAATTTCCTATCCAAATCTGGAGCAACTAGCAGGGGCTGCTCCATGAATATCTTTTTTAGGCTTTGGAAAGCCTTTTTTTGGACCTCCATCCATTCCCATGTTTTTTCTTTTCTGACCAGATCATGTAATGGCCATGCAATTTTTGCGAAGTCCTGTACAAAGTGCCTATAATAGTTGGCAAGGCCTAAGAACCTTTGTACATCTTTGACACAAGAGGGTGTTGGCCAATTAATAATAGCTTCGACTTTTTTTGTGTCCATCTGAACTCCTTTGGGTCCAAGGACCACCCCTAGGAATTTGACTTCTTCTATGCACCAGACACATTTCTCTGGTTTTACATACAGATCGTTTTCCTCCAGTCATTGCAGGACCTGTTGTACGATTGCATCATGCTCTTCCTTTGTTTTAGTGAAGATGAGTATGTCGTCAATGTAAACGATGACTTTTCCAAGGTTGATCATGTCACGGAAAATGTCGTTCATCATCGCCTGGAAGGTGGCTGGTGAGTTGGTTAGCCTGAAAAACATTACTACCAGTTCAAAAGAACCTTTGGGGGTAGTGAATGCAGCTTTCCATTCATCACCTTCTTTGATCCATACATTATTATAACCCCATCTAAGATCTAGCTTAGTGAAGTACTTGGCACTCCCTGCTCAATCTACAAGCTCCAATATTAGTGGCAGCGGGTAATTATTTTTGACCATCCACTTGTTTAGGTATTGGTAATCCTGTACCATCCGCTTTTTTCCATCTTTTTTACTTACAAAGAAGACAGGTGACGTTTGTGGTGATTTGGAGGGTTGGATGTACCCTTTTGCTAATTGATCGTCCACAAAGTTCCATACTTCCTGTAGCTCATCTGGGGATAGGGGATAGACTTTTCCTTTTCTGGGCTGATAGCCTGGTTTGATATCAATTGCATGATCCCAAGGCTTCCTAGCCAGCATGCGCTCTGATGCTCCTTTCTCGAAGATTTTGAGGTATTGATGATACTGCTCAGGTACCATCTCCTCAGCTGTGAGTTTTGCCAATTCTCGTACATGCCTCATGGATCCGGCTTTTGGGCCGACGGATGCAGATGGGAACACCAGCAAGAATGGGCATTTATCCCCATACTTGTATTGACTTGGGTGTTTCATTTGTTCCACATACGTGAGATGCTTCTCACTTTCCTCTTTTTCTTTGAGCCAATGTGCAAAGTCTAATTCCTTCTCCTGTTCCCACAGATACTCTAGAACATGCCAGTGTTCTGCTGATTGGACCTTTTGCTCCCACTTCTTGGTCCACTCTCTTTGCCTATGTCCACAGCTTCATGGACAATGTGTCAATTTGACTTGACTGGAAAAGCTAAAAGAGATGAGAGATTCAATAAAACTCTCAGAAGGACTGCCAGAATTAGAAAACCTAGATTCTTATCTGATAATTTCTATGATAAAGAAAATCCTGTAGAAATTGAAAAACAAAAGAAATCAGATTGGGAAAACAAAAATTTTGGTAAAGGCAAAGGGAAATTTAAACCTGCCTTCAGTCCCACATCTTCACACAAAGCACTTAAAAATCCACTATATAGAGTGGAAGAAGAGCTAGAAATGGATAAACAAACAAGTTCAGAATCAGAAAAAGAGTATCAAACACCATCTGAATCTGATCATAAACAAGAAACTAGGAAACAATCTGGTACATTGGACAAAGATATATCATATAATCCTAATTATGATCCATTTGAAGATAGTGAAAAAGAAATAGATCAAGAAGGAGGAAACAATTTAGTTAATTATCTTCTATCAAAAGCCATTAGTCCAAACTATCACAAAAATGTTGATTAATGGACATATAGAGATGCTTATAAATTAAAAGCATCAGACCCAGAAGAATGGGAACAATGAATAAATGCAATGAAAGAGGAAATAAAAGCTCTTGAAGATCAAGATGTATGGGAATTAGTACCATGTCCTAAAAACTGCAAACCTGTAAAGTGTAGATGGGTTTATGCAGTTAAAAGTGATGGTCAAAAACATGCTTGACTAGTTGCTAAAGGATTTTCACAAATACCTGGAGTTGATTATGATGGCACATTCTCACCAGTTGCACAATTTGAAACTGTGAGACTCCTTATGGCCACAGCAGCACTTGAAGATTGGGAAATTGAAGCACTAGATGTAAAGACACCATTCCTGTATGGTGATCTTGATGAAGATACATATATATGTACGGAACAGCCAGAAGGATTTGTCATTAAAGGACAAGAGCATAAAGTCTATAAACTCAAAAGGGCCTTGTATGGACTTAAACAAGCTTCATTAGCTTGGAATAAAAAAGCAAACAAAAGCTTAAATGAATTAGGCTTTGGATGATGTCTTTCAGACACTGGAGTCTATGTTTGCTATAGACAAAAATCAACTATAGTAGCAATACTATATGTTGATGATGTGTTATTCCTGGGTAATAATAGAAAATTACACATGGAATTAAAACACAAATTTATGAAAAATGGGAATGTAGAGATTTAGGACCCATTACTGAATATCTTGGAATGAAAATAGTCCAAGATAGAAAAAGAAAATTGATTACTATTGATCAAATTAACTATGCAAAGAAGATATGTAGTTAAAAGATTTGGTCAAGAAGATTCAAAACCTGTATGCACTCCATTACCAGCAGGATATACACCTGCTATAAATACAGGTCAGGCAACTTCTCAGGAGGGAAGTTATTATCAATCAATTATAGGGTCACTATTATATCTTACTCTTGGCACAAGATATGATATTACTCAGGCAGTAATCATGATGTCACAATTCATGATTAATCCTTCTAAAGAACACATTGCTAAAACCTTATATATCATTAAATATGTGAATTCAACTGTAAATGGAAAAATCACATATAATGGCTTTAATAAAGAAGGATTAAATGCTTATGCTGATGCTGATTGGGCTGGAGACCAAATCACAAGAAAATCAGTAATGAGTAATCTTGTTCTATTAGCAGGAGCTCCAATTAGTTGGATTTCTAGAAAACAGAAAACTGTTGCTCTTTCATCCACAGAAGCAGAATACATGAGTCTGTCAGATCGTTCAAGACAGATTATGTGGATAAAATCTTTGCTTAAAGAGCTTGGTTTTTCTACTGGAGCCATTGATCTAAATGTGGACAATCAAGGATCAATATTTCTAGCAAATAATCCTGCTCAAGAACATAGAACAAAACATATTGATATTTGTTATCATTATGTTAGAGAATGTGTTGGGAATAAAGATGTAAACATTCAATATGTTCCCACAAATGATCAGTTACCCAATATCTTAACAAAGAATTTGACTTGGCAAAAGTTCAAAGAGTTAAGAAATAAAATTGGCATTAAGATCCTCAATGAGGGGGAGTGTTGAAACAATCTGAGAAGATTGTAATAACATTTCAGATCATTCCAATCCTAACTGATCTTATCTTATCTATCCCAAAACTCTCATCTCTCCTTGGAGATAATATTATAGAGTTTTGGGACAAAAAGTATCTTTGACAGATATTATAGAGTTTGACACATGTCATCCTCAGACAATAAGTACACCATGTGCATGACTGTGCAATGCTAGGAGTTCAAAAGCACCAAACATTGAATCACTTTTTTGAGTCACTGTATGCTACACACAGCATTAGACACAGCAATGACTGCACATTACCAAGTGCAATATAAATGATCAGTCAGCAATACTAATATTGCTGACCTCATACCAGTAGATAGACAGTATATACATATATGTACCTGTGTATGTAGTCATCAATTAACAGTTCAGTTCTACCACAAGTGGACCTAAGTGTTAAACTACAGCTACAAGTGAGTATTTACTCACCAGCTCTACTCATTCTACTGCACCCCTGTCATGCTCTGCTTTGACATAATGCTATGTAGTACTGCTATAGCTGTGGTAGTACTGTGTAGAGACCCCCAAAGTTTGCTGATGTAATGACTTGTTCAAAACCATGTATCTGCAAGGTTGAGTTTGATGGGTGAATATGGTGTTGGAATCCAAGGTGATGATCTTGTGACCTGGAAGAGTAGAACTGTCCATAGGTGGACAATGAGTGATCAGGGCCCATTCTGAGGGTGGAATCAACTCATAAGCCAAAGAAGTACAAACAAAGTAACTACCATATGTGTAATGTATTAGTAATGTTCTGTTACAAATGGACTTGTTTCTCTATATTTTCCTTATTTTATCAAGAGGGTTGCAGGCATATCCCTATACACAAACATACAATGGTTTACCCCTATCCAGGTATGGCAGGAGGATTACATCAGCTAGGTGTTGTGGCTACAAGGGGATAGGGGGCAGCATGGTGTTCACAGGAAGGCATCCAGAGTCCAGATGGGTCTGGGATGTTCTAGGTAGGAGTCTGGGTATTGTTGCTGCATGTGCATAGCCTTGGAGGCTGTGCAGTCTGTGTGCACAGACCAGCAACCCAGGTATATAAGGTGTGCATCTGTAGGTAGGAGTCCTTAAGACTCTAGATAGTTTCCTCTCACCAGGTTTCTACTCTACTGTGTCAATAAACCTCTTTTACTCTCTTACTCATCTCACAAGGCTTGTGGTTGTGGTGGGATTAGTCCTAACATGTTCATAGTGTCTGAATATGAAAATATATGAAAATATGAAAATATATGGTGCAAAGTTTGGGTTAAGTACAAGCTTCAATGTGGCTTGTAAGCCTGCATCCAGAGGTACATATTTCATAAGTGCATCATAGATCTCAGCAAGCACAGTGAATGTGTTGTTCTCTGAAGAACCAGAATTAGCAGGCACAGTTGCAAATGCTCTCCAGAAGATGTGATTATCTCCCTCATCTATCACAATGTCCCCTGACTCGACCAATTCCCACAAGATCTGCTGTTCATCAAGTTGAGGTGGTAGATGTGGTAGCAACGAGGGCATGAATGTGTTCATGTTGAGTTCCGGTATAGAAGGCGCGAAATCATCTAGGACAGCATCCCGCTTGTCGTTCAGTTTACCAATGCGGTAATTTATGCCTTGGCTTGATGGGATAATGATCTTTGTATCGGTGCGAACAACGAAAAACGTTCAAAGTCAACCGGTTAGGGTTGCAGTCTAGCTCTGAGGGTGGACGAGGGATCTCGTTCCGAGCCGGACATGGAACGCGGAGTGACATTGATGCTACAAGGTTCTGAACGCTGAGGCATATCTGGGGTCAAGTCTTAGTGCTCCGAGTCTAACTTCCGTGTAAATAAATAAAAAGGACTCCGAGGTTGTCGGATTAGGCACCCACTGAGCGGCTCATGGATCGTCCTTTCCATGTAGGGATTGCACAGATCCATCAAGAGAGGCGAAGATGTAGACCCTGAATTGCTGGACATACGAGCTTTTGATTTCATTCGTATGACATTCATATGGGTAAATTTGAGTATTTTAATTAAAAAAATCATAAAAGCCTTATTGACATGTAGCACCGTTTAGGGAGGGACCTGGTGGATCTGTCGACATGTGGCTCGTGACGGTAAGAAAAACCATGAGTTGATCACGTACATGATGAGCAAGCGTTATCCATTCTGACAATGAGCGGGTATATTCATCCGCCCCATCGTCCGCAGGTCTATCTGCATTCCAGAGGCGAAAAGAGTGGAACTGTGCAGTCGGTATAAGCATCCGCGCCGGTAGATATTCTTCCTCCACGTTGTCGGTCAAGTCCATGAACTCAACATTCTGGACAACCTTTTCCGACATCTCCACTTCCACCTCACCGGTTTCATTTCTAACCATGATTTGTTTCGCCCTCCTTGTCACTCTTTTGACCATCGTTCTCTCCTCTTGTCGCCTATCGCGTGATGATTTCGTCATCACGGACTTGCTCGTCCCATGGCCCTCAGTTCGTAACATGAGTCCAGTATAGCCTTCTGGAAGATCAACGTCGAGACTATGGATTGTTCTTCCCCTGAATGTCGATACGTGTCGTCCGGATGCATCCGTTTTAATGGCACTTGACGGAGTCGCGTTCGTCGCGTCTTCCTGAGACGATTGTGACGTGCCAATTCCGCCTGGCTGCGTGGTACATATGCTAGTATCTTCGTCATTGCTCGCAGATCCTAGTGCACTATCGCCGTGTTCGGTGTCTATTGCAGGCGCCCCAATGGTTTGGTTTGAAGGCTCAACAGCCATGTAGGTCGATATCGGTGCAGGACCAGAGTATCCGATATGAAAAGGCATGAGGTTTGGAATGCAGACTGACAGATCGTCCTTTGCAGGGGCGATGGTCAGTCGAGTAACCATCATTGCCTTGCCTTGGGCAGACTCGATTGACGCGTACTAGTGTGATCGATCAAACACGTGACTCATGTCACATACACGTCCACGTGATCACGCGTCACGATGAAACGCGTTATTACCATACATACGTATGCCTGGTCGAACGAAGCAGTCCGCGTCCAAGGGTCTGGAAGGCCTGGAGTCATCTATATCAAGAATATTTGATCAAGCACAGATATCTACTGCAAATCATCAGAAAAATTTCGTTGCTTTGTACAAGCTACACACAGAAGCTGCTCAGTCTACCGAGTCAGTCAATAACGGTCGAGGCATCAAATTAATCGGGGAGAAGAAGTTTGAAGAAATATTTACACTTCTTCTTACGCGCATTTTGCCACTCAGAAAGGGCATTAGTCCAGCGGACAGAATCATAAAATTCGTCGGCGGATATGTCAGATTCTTGAATGAGAAAGGCATGGCAATTTGTTTCGGTCCAATTTGCGACAAATTAACAGATGTACTTAGCTGTAGAGGACAGGCGCTCAGAGGATGAAGCCGACGAGGATGACGACACGACTGCTTCGCGGTTCACATACAGATTGCTCAAGCTTCTGCTAAAGGGTTTCCTTGCGAAGGAAAAATCTGTGCGTTATCGTGTCCTGTATACAGTCGCGGAGATGGTATCGCATCTCGGTGCAATAGAGTGGGCATCTCCTTTGATATTAAGACCTGATGTTTAATAACTGGATGTCTTCAAAGTGAAGATATCTATACGGAACTTCGTACAGCGCTTTTGGACCGTGTACATGACAAGGAGCCAGCCGTGCGCGTTCAGGCCGTGATTTCTCTGGCAAAGCTTGCAGGATCAGATGACCCTGCCGAGGTCAATGACGGACAATCGAGTGTCCTAGATGTATTAATCGACACTTTATCGTATGACTCTTCTCCGTAAGCGATGAAACTAGTTCTATCAAATATCGTCCGGGCTAATGTTTCTAGCGAGGTTCGCCGTGCGGCGCTACTCAATCTACCCCAACTTCCACTAACAATTCCGCACATTCTTGCACGCACGAGAGATACAGATGTCATGGTGCGCAAACTCGTATATAGTGCCGTTTTAGAAAACAATGCTACTGTCGTTGAGGACACCGCAGAGGCCATTTCAAATGAAAAAAGGAAAAACTTGGAGGATGACGTCAAACCAGACTTACATGATTTGAATAAAATAACGGAAAAGAACCAAATGGGAAAGCGGGGCAAACAGATCAAGGCAAAGTATATGGGACCTACACATCCGAGAACCTTGACCATTTCCCAGCGCGAAGTTATTGTTCGCAATGGTCTAGGCGACCGCGAATCTACCGTCAGAGCAGCTGCGGAGGCACTTGTGGGCACGTGGGCTGATGTCGTAACCGTCGGCCTTAAACCTGAGGATGAAGAGACTACCAGTGTTAAGGAAGAGGCTGAAGAGGTTACGCCACCCACCGGAAATCCAGCTGTGGATAAAGCCGTTGCATTTCTCGAATTGTTTGATCTGGAAAATGACGTTGCGTCAGACGCCCTGCTGAGCGTTTTTGCATCGCGTACGGAATTATATGATGGACTGGGGTTCAATGGTTGGCCTTGACAATTCTGCCGATGACGGAAACTAGCATACTGACACCGATGTCTAGATTCATTCTGGAATTTCCTCACCGCTGAACGTGCATTCCTGGCCCGCGTCTTTGTTGATTATTGCCGTACAACTAAGAATACAGCAAGGTTAGAAGAGACCTTGCCTGTTGTTACTGCTCTTGCTTTTCGCGTGCAAGAGGCATACAACAGCTTAGTTGAATATATCAAAGATCTGGAAGAAAAAAGAGTCTTCATGGGGCCTCAAGGTTAGTACTGCGTGATCAGTAATGTTGATCCTACTTAAATGTTTACAAGATCTGACCAAGGAAGAAGACGATAAAGCAGACAGAGAGTTCATAATTGCCGAAATGCTAGAGCTTGCCATTAATCTTGATTACTCAGATGAAATTGGTCGGAGGAAGATGTTCCAGCTAATGCGTCTGCCTCATCTTATATTTTCATCGTAAATGTGAACTGACATCCCAATAGGCGATATGTTATCTCAAGAAACCCTTCCTGAGCGACTCGTGACCAAATGCCTTGATGTCTTAAGGGAGCTATCAGCAGGTGAAAAAGACCTGATACGTGTCGTGGTGGAAATTATACAAGATCTACGTGACCTACTTGGGAGTGACGATGACGATGTAGTCGGCGTAAGTATCCGGTCAATCAGTCAATTTTGCAAAATTTGAATATTGTATTAGCAAGAGGTAGACACGGCGACAAATTATGGTGCAACGCCTGCTACAGTCAAACCTAGCCGAGTACCACTTTTCAAAAGAAAAAAACCCCAGGATCGTACACCCAAGGAGAGGGCACGTGCAGACGCGATTGATCTCCGATGTTTATCGTTGTGCATTGGTGTCCTGGAACGAGTCAACAGCGTATGGCCCACGATCAGAATTGGATTGCATACTAATTTAGACCGTTGTTACAGAAACTCGAGGATAACTCCACATTGTCTGGTGTATTAATGGATTTAATATTTCCGTCTGTGCAAAGGGAGGAAATCCATTTTCAGGAGAAAGGGCTTGTTAGCCTAGGGCTTTGTTCTCTCATTGACCGAGTAAGTATGTTGGTGTTCAGAATGGGGGTAGCTTCTAAACCTTATCCCTAGGAGCTTGCTCTGAAATCATTCAAGATGTACTTCAAGCGGATATCGGCTGATCTTCCTGAAGAGCTGAAAATTAGCGTCTTGGAAGTTTTGTTTGACATGCTCATGGTACATGAGCATGATTTTCTGCAACGACAGGGAGAGACTGTAAGTTGTTCGTAAGCATGTTGCACTGCTTGTTGAATGACGTGATTGTTCAGCCTCAAGTTATAACAGATTACCTTGTTGCACGATTAAGTGAGGAAACTACACCCAAAGTCAAGGCTCTTTTAGCTGTTGGAATTTCGAAATTAGTGCTGTGCGGCATGATTACGGACGTAAAGGTGGGGGCGTTGCCTTCAGTATCCGTCTCCGTCTTGACAGTGTTTTCACATAAAGGCCATTAAGAAGTTAATTGTAACATATCTCTCACCGGATACGACAGACAATCAGGGGCTTCGACAATGCCTGACCTTTTTCCTCCCCGTCTACTGTTACTCATCTCCAGTAAACCAGCTGCGGATGCGGGAGGTAACACACGCCCTTAATATTTACGAATTTCCTTGCTGACATGTCATGAAAAGATATTCCTAGAGACGTTCATCGAACTGAACAACTTGCGACGCCGTCTAGACGACGACGATGAAATGATCAGTGCAGCTCAGGTCGCTACACTGTTCGTCGATTGGACGGACCCTCTGAAACTGTCCCAAATGGCGTAAGTGTTGCGATATGCGTCCTCGCGGTTGTTCAATTTCGGTGGATCGCAGAAACGCAAGGGACAAGGGCAATGCTCCTTCCACAGATGAATCAATCCAACTTGACTTGGCTAGTGATATCCTCAAATCCCTACTTGACAAGGAGAGCAACTTTGACAGTTGGTGTACCATTCTTTGAATCTTCCCTGTCTGACACAGAGCTTTAGAGGAGGATAAGAGGGTGCTGACTCAAACTTTGAACAAGCTCTACGTACCGGACGCTGTTGATGACGACAAAGTTCGATGTTTAAAATTCCTCATCCACAATGTGCAATCGGTACGGTTTATACACATCAATCACAACATAGACTACAGAGGTTTATCCAGCGTCGACCGCTTCGTGATGCCATGAGTAACAACGCACTTCGCAAGTTTGATACTGCGATTTCGAAGAAATTCGAGAAGCAACTTGAGGGTTTCAGTGAAGAAGAGTATAGAAAATTAGCTGAACTGAAGGACCTGTTTGAATTCTTGGATGACATTATCCCTGAAGATGACGATGACTATGAAGCAGATATACTGAAGAAGCGAGGGAAGAAACGGTATGGGTGTGTTCATGACCGCGAAATATGACTATAATGCGATACTTTTTATCCAGGGGATGTGAAAGCGTTATGACGACTAGTGCTGGTAGCGCACGATATGACTCGCATGGAAAGTTCGTAAATCAGCTGCATGAACCCTCGAGTGATGCTTAAGACAATAAAATAGGAGACGAAGGATATCTTCGCCTCTTGATGATGCTCAAGAGGACGACGATGGAACACCACCACCAGAAAGGCCGACAAGGACGATGCCAAAACGGAATGCGTGAGTCTGGCCTCGATATTCATGTCATGAATTTAAACTATCCATCACAGTGCTAAGAAGTCCTTGGAAATTCCTGTCATCCCAGATAATAACGGCTCTGACGCTAGACATCCTTCAAAGCCAAGGTATGCTGCACCGCCATACTGCATTGCCTTCAATTGACAAACTGCTCAGACCATCACGTCGAAAGAATGACAGGGATGACCTGGACGATAGCATCAATCGCTTGCTCGAGAGTCGACCAGTATCTGTTGCAACTACATCAACAGCGCTGCTTCATGACTCCATAATAGATGATTCCGAAGAGGAAGAGGACGAAGTTAATGAGTCTTTACTGCTCGACAATTGAGCGTCGCACCTTATATCAACCTTATCAATAACGTATCTAATATTGAAATAACCCCCAACTGAATTATAGTTCATGTATTCATTCTGATGATTGTAGGCCAGAACCATCTATTCTAGTTGCTCGCGAGTTTTCCCGGTCAGTTGGATTTGGTCTGCATCAACCAGACCGAGGCCCTTGACACCGTTCCACCACTCTTTTGCAGTAATGAGAGCCTTGCCCTCTTGCTTCACCTCTAACACCAATAGAACAGTATCCTCGGCACACCTGATCAAAAGGGCGTCGGCCTGAGCATCGTAGCGGGTCGCGCCAGGAGAGAATAGCAAATATTCAGACGCAAATAGTGGATGCACTGCTGGACTGTGAAGTTGAACGGACTTTCCTGTCTCCAAGAAAGCCGTCAAAGGTCTCTGCGCATCAAACATGAGCATTTAGATGACAAACAAAGGTTCAATAAAACAACCTGATGAGCAATAGCGCGATGTCTTCTAACTATGGATTCTGCGGTCATGTTTTCAAAGTCGATGATCGAGTCAGCAGATGTGATAACAGGTGCTGTCGGGACGTGCTCGGCCGTTTGTTGTTCGGTTGAGTCTGCCTAGAGAAGAAGTTTTGTCATTTCAAGGATTGATTAGACTTAAAGTTGGCTCTCACTCGACCTGCCAGCATATCCCGTAACACGGAAACGAGCAATTTGCCTCCTTCAACGGCCAGCTCATCTCGTAAACCCGTAAAGTCTATGTCTTGGGGCATTTCCTGGAATACGGTCAACTCGCAATCAGGGGAGAAAAAGCTTTAGACTGAGTCGCACCAATCTAGAACAGCCGTACACGGGACCAGCATCAATGCCTGCTTTTCGTTCCAACATTTGTATTATAGAAACACCTGTTTCTGTCTCCCCGTTCATGATTACATGCTGTATGGGTGCTGGTCCTCGATACGCTGGGAGAAGAGAGGGGTGGACGTTTAACCTTCTGTGCGGTAGGAACAGGTTAAGAAAGGAAGTAGGTAATATACGACCGAACGAGGCTGTGACGATAAGATGGTTCAGCGGTGGATTTGGACGTTCGTCCGAGAAGGGAGATGGAAGCTGCAGGAGAGTCAAGATAACGGCTACTAAGGTCAGCGTACGTGGTGACACTTGCCTTCCATTGGCGGAACTCTGCCTTGGAAGTTGGGATTGTGTATACCGGAAGGCTCAGGCTTTCTCCCAAAAATTTCAATGGTGCTAATTATCACCTTTGTTCAGTGACCGAGATATGCAAGAGAAGGAATGTAAGGGACTTACATACGGAAAGTTGAGAACCTCGTCGACCAACGTGTCGGTCGGGTTGAGTGGCAATGGTGAGATTCTGCCAGAGATCTACACGGCTGGAAAGCTTCAATGCCCTGTCTGCAACACTCTCCAGCCTAACGCACCTGGGGCGCCGTGTAATTCCTTCAAGACCAAACACGAGAACTGGTCACGACCCATGAACAAGATTCTGAACGGGTCAGGTTGGGATGCGAGGGCATGTTGGTATCGATGAAATGGGCGACATTTGAACGTGAACATGGGATGAACACTTCAACTCAACTCACTGAGTTGAGGTTGCTGGCAATTGTTGATGTCCTCGTCACAAACACCACACCGAACGCCCCTGCGCCGTGTCTCCCAGGGCTCCCTCTTCGCCCTCTCGCGCTCCGGCGCATACCCAGATGCCCCACACGGACTGGGCTTCATCGAGCCAGCGATGATCGAGTTTGCGGACGAGATAGACGTTCTTCACTCGAACACAGAAGGAATCAAGAATCTCAGCGATTCACTCTCAACATTCAATAATGCCTTTGCTAGCTGGCTTTATGTGATGACTATGAACGCGTTAACAATTGATTGGCCTCAGGTATCGTTCGTCCTTTCCCCGTATACGTTTTGTTGATCACGTTCTTCAAAGGCACCGACCCAAGGCTCTTTCCTCTTGGCGAAGAGAAGGGTCGGTAAGGAATTGGGCAGATCCAATAGAACATACATATATCTAAAGATGGGTTTTTATTATTATTTAGAGCAAGAAGCATTGCGCGCGATGGAAGCCTTAAAGGTTGCACAAGCTCAAGAGAACGCAGCTCGCGAACCCGATCCCGTGGCAGATAAAACAGCCGTCACGGACTATACAGAGGCAGAAACGACATATACTGCTGCTGCAAATGACACGACGACCACCGCATCTGCTGCTACGTCTGGTGCAAAACCGGGCGGTGCTGTCAAAAAGAAAAAAGGTGGAAAGGCCAAGATGACAGCAAAGGAGAAGAAAGAACGCAGCGTGAGGGCTCTGCTTAGCTCTTCTGCCAGAAGACATGTTTGTATGCTGATTGTGCGATAGATCGAGATTGAAAAGATCATCATGTTCCTGCCACTCGAATTCCGTGGTAGCGATCCTGTACGTATCTGCGTTTCAAGTCAAGCGTGAAGCGTGAAGGCTCATGCACGTTCTAGAATCTCCGCCGCAACATGGAGACTGTAATTGAAGGATTGATGGACGCACCTAACCAAACGGCTAAATGTAAGTTTCGGACGTTGTGTAAAAGTACGAGCCCTGTTGAAAATCGTTCATGAACTAGTATTGGACCTTGTCAAACCTCCAGACCTGAATCAGGCTAGGGTGAACAAGTGCCTTATCGTGCTCGTCAACAGGAAAGCAGTGAAAAAGGATAGCAGCTCTGTAAGTTGCACTCATGGGTGCTAGACGCAAGTTGATGTTACCTTAGGGCACGGTATTGTATCACTGGCATGGTTTGCCCTGAGATGCATGGCTACTGTAGCCTTAGTGTGTACAGTACGTTATTATATCCTTTGCAAATGTACATCATGAGAAAAGTCCTTCCGACTCAGATGGGTGCTATCATACTTCCTCTTCGACCGCATCCACCAGTTGAGCTAGGGTCTCAAACCGCCATGTCCACTTTTGGACGGTCCCCTCGGGTATATCTTTACACGTCACCGCACCCTGGCGGTCAATCCACACACTCCTCATTCCCAACTCTCCAGCCATCTCATGATCGTGAAGCAGACTCTGTGCGACGACCAATACCTTTTCTTTCACCTCATTCGGCGACTTGCCTTCCTCTCCAAGTAATCGGGGATCACTGCTGACACAACGTAGCACAGCCTGCATCCCGGTAGTGGAAGGTTTGTAGGCCTTTACATCCTGTGCTGTTAAGACAAGCGTAAAGGGTGACTTGTTGTCGTCCGGCGCAGATCGAGGGAACCAATGATTGTTGGGATTGTTTTCGGGGTAAGAATACAAATCCAACTTTTTCCGAGTCAGCTCTACGTCGTTTCCCTCTGAAAGACGCGCATGGGCGTACTTAAACGAGTCGTGGTCGACGTTGGACAAGACGACGAGGTCGAAGTGTTGCGCGAGAGTGTGCAGCGCTTGGCTGCTGTCGGGGAAAGCCGACCAATCTCTTATTGACCTTGCGAAGGTGGTGTGGTGGTTATTGGGGCTTGTGGCATCCTCTGCGGTGTTTATTTCTGATAAGGCTCTCAGACGGGTTTCAATGGCTCTGTGGGCGTTTGCTAGAATGTCAAAGTATAACATTTCCGGGTGTTGAACCTGGAGATCCCTCTCAGCTGACGCGAAGGCCTGGAGTGCTTCACGTCTGTCCCACGAGGCCGAAGCGGGGTATGTGTCGAGAAGAGGCCTCAGGGCATTGTAGAGACCCTCTTCCCAATTCTGGTGCAGTGATGGATTGGAGAGGGTGTGGAGGTAGGATTGGAGAGACTCACGATGAGAGTGCCGTAGACGTCGAAGACAAGGACTTTGTAGTCTGAAAACTTGGACATCTTGAGTCAGCCGCAATAACTTGGCCTCTGAGATGAAAGGCGCTATTATCATTTCTATCTAGACCTGATCGCACCATCAGCTGACATCATTTCTGCTCGCTCAGCCGCGCCTGCTTAGCCCTGCTTCCTCACAAATTGCTCTTGTCTTTTGTACGTTCCATAGCTACAACATAAAAGTTGAGAGTCTGAACATTCCAAACACCAGAACACGCACGATTATAGTGGAGCAGCTTTTCAATCAAATCCACATGTGTCAGCACCATCCGTCGGCAGCAGTATCGCTTCAGCTGCAGTTCGTCCAGTGCTTCCCTAAAGCCAGTTATCAAGTGCGTTCTGACACGTCAGACCTTTTTTTACTGCTAGCTTACCCTTCACTCATGTCTCGTCCGAGCAACTCAAGGTAAGTATTCCATTTGTCGCCAATGACCTTTCCGCACGAGAAGCACCGCACTGGAATGATCTGCAACACATTTCATGTCAGACAGAAAACAGAAAGGCGTTCAAGATCCTTTCGTACCATGGTGGTCAGAAACTGTGTGGGAAGATGTCATTTATTAGTCAGCTGACACTCGAGTGTGCTAATGTGCTCATCATGTTTTACAGAACGTAGTTCGCCATGTGCAGCACAGATAAAGGTTCTGCAAAAGCATGACAGCCTTCTGCATACGACATTTCACTGAATAGATTCATCATTTTTAACGCATGAGCCATGCACCCCTCTGCCAAAATCCAGGTATTTCAAGTCAAGAGCCCACCCTGTCCGTGAAGAACTGTTCTGAGTAGAATGAAGTGGCTCCCAACTCTTGCTTTGGCGCTCTCCGTCGTCTATGCCAGCCCCATCGAGACTGAAAAAGGCGCGCTTGACAAACGCACGACGCCATATGGTATCGACGTTTCGGATTATCAGACAGACGTCAATTGGGGCCAGGTCGCGGCTAACGGTATCTCCTTTGTGTTTATCAAGGCAACGGAAGGATCATTACGACTTGCGTTGTCTAACGCTTCATTGTTGCAGCCTATACAAGTCCGGCATTCAGTTCACAATATACAGGGGCAACGAATGCAGGCTTGATTCGTGGTGGCTACCACTTCGCCCGCCCCGACGTCTCTTCCGGCGCTGCACAGGCACACTACTTCTTGAGTAATGGGGGTATGTTCGTTTCATTCTGCACTGGGAAATGATGTTGATGTGACAGCGGCACAGGTGGCTGGAGCGCCGACGGTGAGAGACTGACACAAAATTATATGATTCTCACCTTACGGTCGGGTCAGGAATAACGCTTCCTGGCGCGCTTGATATCGAGTGTAAGGGCGTAATTATCGTCATGCTAGGGTGCTAAAACCATGCAGCCAACCCATATGGTGCAGAGTGCTATGGCTTGGGTGCCTCATCCATGGTTTCTTGGATAACTGACTTTTCTGACACCTACTTTTCTTCCACTGGACGGTACGTTGGCAAATTTGATGCCACCAGACCATTATTCTAACAGATCCAGATATCCTGGTTTGTATACCTTGTTATCCTCTTAAGGTTGCTCACGGCCACAAGTCATTTATACTACGACCGACTGGTGGACAGCTTGCACGGGAAATGACGGCAGCTTTGCGAATAACAATCCTTTGTGGATCGCTAGCTGGAGCTCGAGTATCGGTCCTCTTCCTGCTGGTTATTCGTAAGTGTTGAATCATTGTAAAGGGTTGAAATGAAGATGGATAATTTATAAGTTACACAACTTTCTGGCAATATGCTGATTCTGGATTGAACCCGGGAGATGCAGACTTGTTTAACGGAGATTCTGCGGGCCTGAGCAGGATGGCGCTTGGGTCGTGAATTCTGTTTATGTAGTGTCGATCAACAAAATAAACGAAAGAACCGGGCCGGTTTGCCGTGATTCTAAATATAACAAAGCTCCACTCAACTCACCTCCCACCACTGATATCATGGACGAGATAATACCTGGCCTTTGGATTGGAGATCTACCAAGCGCTCAAAATACAGCGCTCTTAAAGAACCATAAGATTTACAGCATTCTTTCCGCTATGAGAGGCAAAATCACCATTCATGAGGTTAGATTCTCGTAGACGCTGAACATTAGCTTACACCATGTTATTCAGACGTTCATACGCCATCAGATCTTGCTAGACGACACGGAGGATGCAGATGTATTGGTCCACTTGTTACCATCCATTCACTTTATCGAGGCAGAGCTTGAGAAGGCGAGAGGAGTTTTGGTACACTGTCAGGCGGGAATCAGTGAGCATTGACACAACCATTTTAAAAGTTTTTATTCAAATCGTACAGGTCGCAGTGCAACAATTGTAGCTGCCTATCTCATGTATAGCCGGGATCTTGATACAGAATCTGCCTTGGAATTGATAAAGAAGGCTCGCCCTAACATTGAGTATAATCACCAATCTCTGTGCACCTTCATTCATGCAAACTTTTCTCGTAGGCCGAATAAAAACTTCTTGCAACAGCTTGAAATTTTTCACGAGGCGAAGCATACAATTTCACGAAAAAACAAGACAACGCGCATGTACTATATGGAAAGGACGATGCATGAGCTGCTCAGTGGGTGCCGAATCCGACAACTCTGGACTCCTTTTTATTTATTCATTCCATCTATACAGACGGAGATGGAAGTATGGTCGAGACAGATATGTTTGCAAGATATCCAGACACACCGGGCGGGCCTCGAAGGCGTATAAGATGCAGAATGTGTAGGCAAGTCGTCGTCGTCCCCGCTCTTTTCAGTTTGGCTTTACATGCACAGGCATGAGCTTGCTTCCCGTGAGCACATGCTCGATCATGGACAGCTAGGTCCTCCAACACCCGCTATGCTCAGCCCAGCCTCTTCTCGACGCCCATCCACCAATCAACCACGATCTCGGCACGGCTCCACGAGCGAAATCCGGCCGCGTCGGCCATCCCTCCTAGGGCTCGTTGGATTAGGTGGAGCCCTGTCCATGTCGGCAATTGATTCGGAACATGCTATTGACGATGAAGATCCGGATCATGGATCATGGGTATTGCCAGCCACCAGTGGGTCGCACTTTGGCGAATCGAGGCGTCGTTTGAGCGGCACAAAGACACCACCCTCATTACCTCAAATTTCGGAAACTCCAAAGGAGATTGCGGAGTCGTCAGATGATCAGAAGTCAATTTCGAACGGAGAAACAAAGGAAGACGCTTCCGTTGGCCATCCTCCGCGTCTAAATACTAAAATGTCTATGGAGGAGGGCAAACTGATCGGACGTAGCCTATCGGACGCCGTCTTGACTCCTGCCCTTGACAAAATACCTCATGAGCAGAATGCACGCAGGCGTGAAGCTGGAAATGAAAAACCATTTTCGTCGCTCGCCACTCCAGCCGAGTTGGCTGCGCAACTCTACTCGAACCCCAAATTGGCTGCCCTTCGATCACCCTTGGTTAACTCCCAATCAACGGGCATACTAAAGAACGCGGTTTCCATCAGTCCACCTATCTTGACTAATTCAAAGTGTTCCGGTTATTTCGTGGAACCAGTAGGTCCAACTTGTTCTCATGGGGCATGTCAGTTTGCAACTGCTTGACGTAGATGGCATGGATGGAACCTTTCTTAGATGCAGGTGAAATTGCTGGAAAGATCATTTGTCCAAACAAAAAATGCGGAGCAAAACTGGGCAACTACGATTGGGCAGGTGTCAAATGCGGTTGTAGGGAATGGGTGGTTCCGGTGCGCGCCTGTGCCCGCTTGGAAACTGGTTCACTACTTACTATTAGTAGGGGTTCTGCATAAATCGGGCAAAGGTGGACGAAGTTGTTGTATAGGCTTATGGTTTTGCCAAGGAATTGGATATGCACATTTTTTTTTCCTCCGGTTTGCACATTTTCTTGCGTCTGTAGCCCATGCTGTACCGTCACATGTAAATCTAATATTTGCCTTGGAGAATTTTTGCCCCAGATGCGCCTCAGCGTTCAAAACGTTCATCGACATCTTCCAGCCCGGCAAAACCGGTGCCAGCAGCATCAATGTTGAACCAACACGTTTAACGACCTTCCGCGTTCCATGTCCGAGAACGACTCGAAAATCCTATGCGTGCCTCATCCTTCCTCGAAAAACATGCTTTTTTTGCCTTCGCCAACCATGTATTGATAAATGTCGACCGATTCGGCTTTTCAACCAACAGTATGACCTGGGAAAGCACCCCCATTCTACGAGAGGGGTTACTGAACACTGGCTTGACATCCGAGCATCGACGGCGGAAATGCTTCGGCAGAGATTGTTTTATAGGAAAGCAACCGAAAGATGGATATATGTTGACGTTGCATCTAACCGGACATTGAACCCACCATACATTGGCCGTCTGGCTGCCTGCATAGGACTGGGTCTCACCATTGAATGGAGCAGAACGTCTTCGTCGTCCCTATTGTCACTGGCAGTGGAAATGGCGGCGCATCAGAACAAGGCGTAGAAGGAACTGATGGATGATTGTATTGGGTGGGTAAAGGTTGAGAGACGTTGTGGTGTAAAAAGAGTTGAGGGCGTCAGCCTTCAACATGATTTACCCCAGCCTACCCCATACGATCTCTGCTTCGCCCCGGGCAGATAACGGGCTTCAACTTATGCTCAACCATTCCTTGTCAATAGTCCCTGCTCAACGAGAACTGGTTTCTGTGTGCATTGCACTTTTATTATCGTTCGGTTAGTTGTTACATATTCGTACAAACGTTAGGTGCTAGATACTAATCAAATAATAAATCAAGTTTTAGAAAGAAAAAATTTAGTCGTCGTTACCCCGACAGAGCTGGCCTCGTGCTGTCCTTTCTGTGAGGCTCGCGATGATGTTCGGTGGCTTCTGAAATAATCAATGGATAGGCTTGTGAACGTAGTGATGGCTTTTTGTTCACTCTGATTTCTCGATGCGCGATCGCTTCTTCTTCGGTGACTTCAGTTCACCAGAAACCTTTGTGTGATTGCGCCTAATATAAAATATTTGAAACAAATCCCAAGGTTTAGGCCAGACGAACTAACTTGAGCCTTTTCTTGTCCGATTGTATCGTAGCATCAGCGCTCGAGCCTGCGCCATCGTCTTCGATGTTTCTATCATAGAGGTAAATCAGGGCTACGGTTGAACAGACGTCATCCACTGACTCTTCAGGTAACATCTGTCTGGGTTTATTACGTTCAGACGTGCGAGATGCTGCCTTAGACGTCTGTCTTCGTCTTCTTGACTTAGCCTCTTCAGGAGGCGCAGACGGCTTTCTATCATCGCGCACCACCGACTTGTCAGTTATCTCGTCCTGTGCTTCCGGATCGTCTTCCTCAACATAACTGTCCTGGATATAAGATTCACGACGCTGATTATCAGATCTGTACAAGGTCAGTAGAATGTTCCGAATACCTCGTCTAGCCCACCTTTCAGGGGTGACTATGCTACGATCTCTGATCTCTCTCTCAGCGGGCGGCGGGAAATGAGTGAGAATTAGAACTGACTTATGTTCCATGGTCTTTTGTCTTGTTTTCACCTTTGTCACAACTTCATCTGGTTCGTCAATGCCCATATAATGGTACAGTTTACGAAACTCTTCATCCAAAAAACTCGTTGTATCCAAGTGTTCAATATCAGATTGGAACATTTTAGATATTCGATCCTTGAACCTTCTAAACATGCGATCCAATGATGCGTCATCAAAAGGACATTGCTGTTGCAACTATCAGCAATGCTTTATGCAGTAAGGGAGGTAAGTCACTTGTTGAAGGTGCGAGAGAAGTAAGTGTAATTTATAGAGCGCACGGTCGTCGACTGGGGGTGCAATGTCCAAGTTGCCTAGTAACTGGCACAAAATTTTCTTATCATTGACTGTCATGATCACTTTGAATGAATCCAATTAGCAATCGAAGGCTACGCACCTGAGCGGCCTTCTTCATACAGCGCCTTTAGAATGTCAACAGCGACATCAACATGCACATTGTGCGTAGTCGCTCCAGCATTCCTGTAATTCTGATCAACAGATGTCCACTCCATGACAATGTCAACCTCACACAGTCGCAGCTTTTCGCGAGTTCGTCCAATCAACCATAAGCAGACCAAACTGATAGGGTGATATCATCGTATCGTCCGAGTCATTCTCCTCGTGCAGTCTGATGAACAAGTCAAATGTGTTCATAAGGATCTGCACAACAACATAAGTCAGAAATTCCATCGGAAAGTATCTCAACTCACTGATTGCATCCGACTTTGATTTGTTGCAGAAGAATAACAGTAAACTGGGAAGAAGTACGACAGACACTGCTTGAGCTCTTGATTGTCTCGCGTTTCGAAACTGACATAGCTCAAAGCAAGGACTGTTAATATCTGTAAAGGTTAAGACTTTTCCAGTCCAGCAAGTTTATAGTTGGCAAACTTACATCAGGATCCGTTATAGTACCTGCCAAGAGTAACTTAGAAAGTCCGATTGCCATCGTTGCAAGAATCTGCTCCGAAACGTCTGATTGGAAAACTTCCAACAAGAAGGTCGTTATACGGTTAGCCTTATACAATCCCGTTACTCACACGTTTTCAACTCGCAATATCGAAAAGACGCACGATGTCTTCAGAGCGGCCAAAGTACTCTTGTGGGTACATAATTAACAAGTCAAATATGACATGTAGTACACGTGTTTTCATGCCTTCCGGGACACTCTGAACTTGATTGAGGAACAGTTGGAAAGACGATAACGCCATATTCTGTATAAACTTTAATTTATTACCAGACATTGAGTCTGAACAAACCTTGGCGATAAGACAGCACAACCCAAGAGCAACCAGCCCCTTCTCGCGAAGAGCAGGCTCCTTTCGTTTCACAGAAGGGATGATCAAATCAGATAAGATGCCCTCCAGAGTGGAATTATCTTCGAAACTCTACACCTCGATGAAGACATGGAAATACTATCCTGATTGTATAACTCACCCCATGCACACGCTCTAGCAGTGCTATGCAGATGATGAGGCATCGCAGGTCGATGATGTCGGCAACTGCACGTTCCTCCGTTGTCATCTCATGGTATTGCTTTTTGCGACGGAGAGATTTATCGCACCGGAAGGTTGTGTTATCAGCATCCGACAGACTGTCATCATACTATGTAGCTGGTAAGCCAATGTTATTTGGAGGCATAAAACGTTACCTACAGTCGCAGTTTCATCGTCACTTTCTAGCCCTCGATCACTTTCCCTGAGCTCAATGATAATTTCTACCGTGACTCGAATGAGCTCCTTTTCGTCAGGAAGAATAGTTTTCAGAATGTCAAGACAACGTTCAATCAGATTGGTTGGCAGATCTGGATGTGGTAGTATATTCTCTATTAATTGCCTTCGTCAGCCACTTGCCAAACACGGGTGATCTTTTGACCTACTAACGACTGAAAACACCTTGCGTCGCCCAATCTCATCCATGTAATCTAATCTGACCGCTATTCTGAGGAGTTCGCCTAGGATGACCTCCCTCTTGGCTAATGCCTCCCCGCGAATATCCGCGTCTTCCTCATCCTCTTTGGCAATAGCTACTTCCTCTTGAAATAATTCGAGCAAGGAATTGTACGCTTCTTGGATATAGAAGGCAAAGGCTGTGACAACAGGTAAAGACGCAGCCTCTAAGCGTGAATCATTGGCACAATGTTCCACAAATGCGCGAGCTAGAACAGCTGATTCCGGGGTTAGTTCCTTCCAGTAAGCCTCTATAACCATGAGTCATTTATTTTTCTGAAGAGCAATCCCTTACCCGGAAATTCAAAAGAGTCAGTCAGCTCTGGCCTTGTGACGAAAATGGACAACATGGCATCAACGGCAACGACTTCTCCTGGTCCAACGACATCGAACAAGCCGAGAAAAGTGACAAACCCTCTCATAATGCCGCCGTCATCGCCTTTCCATGTCTCTCCGTCGGGTATCACTGCCCCTCCCAGGACCTTATCAAACCAGCCTGCAATTAAATTTCCAGCTGCAAGCCTAACCACAGGCTCACGATCTCCCAAACCGTCTTTGACGAGTTGTTCGCGTAATGCGATGCTGAGTTGACGGGGATGGACCAATTTCGATTGCAGCACAGTATATACAAGTTTCCGAGTTACCAGGTCTGTATCTCGAGTGCGATAGAGAACAGTACTCAAGGTCACGTTGTCCAGCGGAACGTTCAACAGAGCTGCTCGTCGAACCTCACTTTCAAAATATGAACTAACCGCAGGGAGAGTGAATATTAAAATACTCACGCCGCACCGTCGAAACTCATGATCTCAAGCAGCATTTCCAATATTGTCTTCTCACCTTCCTGAATCTCGTGTGGATCTTCTGTCCCGGCCAATTTGGACAATGCAATGACAGCATATACTCGGATAACAGGTTCCTTGTCGTTTACTCGATCCACGAGACTAGTTCGAAGCGAACTATACGTGTCTTCACTAGATGTATGCGCATCAGTTTCGACTCCTACAAGCTCTATGTCAGGTACTTGCTCAATTTCGCCCAGATGAGCAATCAGTTCCGAGACAATGGACACGCTGCGATAACGGACAGTCTTGTTCTTGGCAGAAAAGCCCTGAAAGAGCCACTTCAGTAGGCGAGATACGAATCTCGTAGCAAGGGTGTCCTCATTGTCATCGTCATCAATGGCGGCCAGCGCCGAGGCAGACTCTGATAATTTCACTCTCTTAGCCTTCTCGCCCGCAGCTAGCAGCCATTTCAATTCAGAGCTAGCATATGGAGTTGAGGTACACACCCTTCTCGTTCATGAACTTTACGTATGTGCCTACGAATTTGACGATGCGGTCTGCAGTCGCAGGGCCCTTCTTCACCACAAGGACACGCGTAACCATATCAGTGAAAGCATCGCCGAATGCGCGTTCGCCGACCAACTTTGTAGCATTACCATTTTTAACGATTTCAGTGATGGCACTGGCCTGAGCGTGTATTTTGTGCAACGCAACGCAGTTCTTGCGATGGCTAGCAAGTGAGATCTGGGATTGGTCGAATATGACAGCGACTTTCTCCGGTAACTCGTGCAGAATGGTTGCAGACTTTGAGGGCATGACGGGCAATGCGCGACGCGCAGCGAAACCAACCGTTGGTGAACCGGTGACGCGCCAATAGTGGGTGCACTGCCACACCAAGCTTACACGTGTGGTCATATTCGAGTCGCTATCTACACATAGTGATGTAGGTTATGGTGTCTACGCTTGTGCTAGCACCACATACATGGAGTTGGGGAGTCATAGGCAGAGGGGTAGAATGATACTTTTGTAAAACAGTGCAAGAGATCTAGTAGAATGACAGGTAAAAGCCTGTCCCGACCTCAGGCTACCCAGTGATCACAAGTCATCAGCAGCAGTCGGTGCTACCAAACGACGATACACGTCATTCCGTGCACAAAACTCTAGTGTGATGAAGAAGATTCTCATGATCACATCAAGTCCACCCAATGGGTATGGAACAGGAATGAATCATATTAGTCCATGTTGGACTTGGACGATGCAAGATTTGGTATTCAGTCCGGTGCCGAGCACGCCCGAGATGGCGGCCGTTCAAGAGCCTCGGGAATGGGTGCGAACCAATCAAAATCATTAGTAGCCGAAGACGCGGATGAGAGAGAACGAGCTCGAGGCCTGATGCGCCTTACCACATCAGGTGTTGGCGATCGTGGTCGCTTCGTCGTTGAAGACGAAGACGACGGGAAGAGTGAATTGATCTGGTCGCTCGCATCTAGGGCCACGTTGACTCGCCACTCTTCTATAGACATAGAAGAGTCACTATCGTCGAGGTGAGTGACATCGCCAACCGTCAAACCAGTGGAGTTGGACGATTCTCCCATCACCTCAGTGGTCATGGTATTGATAGGATAACACAAGTCTCCCGACGCTGAGGAGAGAAAGCCAAAGCTACCAGCCCTAGATCCATCGCTAAAAGAGTCATAGTCTTTCAACAGTGGAGCACCAGGGGGTTGAACAAGTCCTACTGCTGGCTCTTGAGGAATTAGTGGTGTCGCATTACTGATTAAAATTAAAGTCAGAGCAGCATTAGATATTCGTAGACATACGCAAGCGCGACTTGGTTTGGAAGCTGTTCTGTATCAAGTAGAGGCGTGGGTAACGAGGCAGTGCCAGAGGAAGGGGTATCTTCATCTCTATAGATTGGTGATCAGTGCATTGGAAACAAAGGCAAGCAAGAGTGGTCTGACAATTCGTTAAACCCCCGCAAAGGAAGGTTTCTAAGTCTCTCGAGGCGTTCTTGAACCATGGGGAGCTGAATTTCGGGAAAAAATACCCGCGGGGGTTCAATCAGATAAGAGAGGGGAGACCTAAGTGTAGGTCAAGGGGAGTAAAGGATGCGACCCGGACCGGGGCTGCTGAAGGGGCGACGAGAAAGAAAGGCGAGGCTCCCCCGGGACGATTAGGGTATTTGTAGGAGAAACTGGGCCTCTACTGTCGCACGAGGTACAAGGACTGCGCTCGTGTGTCGGCGCGAGACATAGATGATGAGGGGAAGAAGAAAGTGATAGGAATTGCACCTCCGTGATGGCTCGTCCTGAAATGGTTGGCACTTGCGCAGCACTGCCAGCCTTTCGCACGACTACAATATGCCGGAGAAGTTCCCTCCTGCTCGGAACTTTGTCCTCGGCGTGATTGGCGACCTACATTAACGTCAAGTGTCTCACATTTCGGAAGACGAAGACGAGTTTGATGTATGAGCAAGTTACCTTAACTACGTATTGCTCCTGCAGTTGCAGGTTGCAGGAATGGTTTGGCTCGATTGAAACGTGATGGCGACCAGCGTGACAGCAGCTGTCACAGGTCAGAAGCAGAGTAAAAGAGTGAATACGTGGCCGAACGATTCGTCTGCGGAGCAAGCCGTTTGATCTGAATGCTCACCGCTCGTGCTGAGCTCCGTAAAGGTAAATGAGGCCAAGGACATAACCCGTCTCAATGAGCGCGGCCGCAACCAGTTTACCTTTTGTTTGGTCCTTTGTTTGCTTATCTACGTGGTCTACTACGACAAAAGCTCTCGGCGCACACTCTCTACAAAATGCTCAACTTTGAGGACGTCGAGGAGCGCGATGGTGAGTATATTCCATTTATCCCTCAAGTATACGAGACAAATGCTATCTCATCTAGGCGTCCGTCTTTCGTGGAATGTATGGCCGTCGTCGCGCATAGAGGCAACCCGAACAGTCGTCCCCATATCGGCGCTGTACACTCCCCTCAAATTGCGGGAAGACCTGCCCCCAGTGCTCTACGAACCGGTTGCTTGCAAACCACCATGCCGTGCCATCCTCAATCCCTACTGGTACGTCATTTCCGCCTTTCGAAGCGCCTGAAGTTCGAATGGCCATTAGTCAAATTGATATCCGCGGCAAATTATGGATTTGTCCTTTCTGCCTGTCTCGAAATGCATTTCCTCCTCATTACAAAGATATCTCCAACACCAATTTACCTGCAGAATTGTTGCCAAAATACACTACGATAGAATACACCCTTGCCCGCCCTGCTCAAGTTCCTCCAATCTTCCTCTTCGTTGTTGACACATGCCTTGAGGAAGATGATCTCAAGGCCCTGAGGGACGCCATCGTCGTAAGCTTGAGCCTCATTCCCCCATATGCATTAGTTGGTCTTATTACGTACGGTACTATGGTATGTTCCAATTACACACGCTTTAAAATATTGCTAACGTGGTCTCAAGACTCAAGTACACGAGATCGGATATCCTGAATGCAGCAAATCTTATGTTTTCCGAGGCGGTAAAGAGTATGCGCCAAAGCAGATTCAGGATATGCTTGGATTGAGTTCCCAAGCTCGAGCAGCACCCAGACCAGGCCAGCCGGCACCACAGCAAATTTTTGGTGCATCTCGTTTCTTGCTTCCTGTACAACAATGTGAATTTCAATTAACCGGCATTTTGGAGAACCTGTCGCGGGACCCTTGGCCCGTCGCTAATGACAAACGCTCATTGAGATGTACTGGAGTTGCTTTAAGTGTAGCTGTCGGGCTCTTAGAGGTACTTTTCACTGTCTTGCTGCATAAACTGCTTATTTATGTATCTATAGACAACATATCCTAACACGGGCGCCCGAATCATGTTATTTGCTGGTGGACCAGCCACTGAGGGCCCTGGAATGGTAGTTAATAACGAACTGAAAGAACCGATAAGGTCGCATCACGATATTGATAGAGATTCTGCTAAGTATTACAAACGCGCTTTGAAGGTATGTCTTTAATCATCTTGTGTAGTATTCCGGTGGTCATGATCCACGAAGTTTTATGAAGGTCTTGCGAAGCGAGCTTCTAACAACGGGCACGCAGTCGATCTCTTTGCTGGGTGTCTCGATCAAGTCGGCTTATTGGAGATGAAATCGCTCCCTAATTCCACAAATGGTGTCATTGTTCTGTCTGATTCTTTTGCCACCTCCATTTTTAAACAAAGTTTTCTCCGCATATTCAATAAAGACGAACAAGGGAACCTGTTGATGGGCTTCAATGCTACATTTGATGTACAGGTTGGTGAATGTGTTTTGTGTTATACTGATGTTAATGGTATGTGATAGACCACAAAAGAGCTCAAGGTTTCCGGCTTGATCGGACATGCTATTTCTGCTGGCAAGAAATCCGCATGTGTAGGAGAAACAGAAATCGGAATCGGCCAAACGTCAGCGTGGAAGATCAATGTCCTAACTCCAAGAACATCCACTGGGGTTTACTTTGAGGTCGTGACACCGGCAGGGCAGCCGCTTCAGCCTGGTTCTCGTGGATTGATACAATTCGTAACCCATTATCAACACTCGTCGGGACAACAGCGTTTGCGCGTGACTACTATTGCTCGCAATTTTGCAGAGGCGGGCTCGCAAAGCATTGCGGCCTCTTTCGATCAAGAAGCTGCTGCGGTTTTGATGGCTAGAATTGCAGTGTTTAAGGCTGAAATCGATGATTCACCTGATGTCCTTAGATGGCTGGATCGGATGCTCATCCGGTTATGTCAAAAGTTCGCTGATTACCGCAAAGAGGATTCAACGAGCTTCCGGCTCTCCGACAATTTTAGCATATACCCTCAGTTTATGTTCCACCTCCGCCGAAGCCAGTTCCTTCAAGTGTTCAACAATAGTCCCGACGAGACTGCATTCTACAGACACATCCTGAATGAAGAAGATGTCAATAACTCGCTTATCATGATTCAGCCCACTCTCATGTCATACACCTTTGACACGCCTCCACAACCTGTCCTCCTTGATAGTGTGTCAATCAAACATGATGTCATCCTATTGCTTGACACTTTCTTCCATATTCTGATTTTCCATGGTGAACTTATCGCACAATGGCGCAAACAAGGATATCAGGATCAAGAAGGATACGAGAACTTTAAAGAGCTGCTGGAAATGCCTGTAGCTGACGCGCAGGTGCGTACGATTGTTGAAACATTATGATATAAATAAACCAACCTCTTACTCACAGGACCTTCTCGTTGACCGTTTCCCTATTCCACGCTATATTGTTTGTGACCAAGGCGGCAGTCAAGCCCGTTTCCTTCTCTCCAAACTGAACCCATCCACCACGCATATGTCTGCCACGATGTATGGTACGACCAGCAATGCTGCGGGCCAAGCCATCTTCACGGATGATGTTAGTTTGCAAGTTTTCATGGAGCATCTCAAACGACTGGTAAGTGACTCAGGTTCCCTCTCCCCATCCGACCTTATGCTCTGGTAGGCTGTTGGTGCACAAGCGAGTTGATTAATAGACGGTTTACTATATTCAAGTATAATGACTTCCTTTTATTGTCGTATCCAAAATAAGCAATTGATGGGCCCGTACCGACCTTGTAAAAGGACCTTCACGTCGCGTTTGCGAGGACCGGTTTGTAGTTTAGATTTGTCCGTATAGGCTGACCCAAGGTATTCGTCGTCTGTACCGCCAAGCACAAGCTAATTTGGGACTCGTTTATGGGGATGATTTTCACTGCTTATAATGAAAGGCATCAGCATCGCATGCACACTGCGAGTTCCTGCTATCTCCTATGGTTGAAGTTCTTAATGCTTGCAGGCATCCCGGTGGGGATATCTGGGCTTAAAAATAACCGGGTTCCCGATGCGGATATTGTATGTAAGTTGCATAACTGTCAATTCAACGCCCATTATCCAGTTGGTCAGGCCACCCACGCTCGTAATTCTCCCTTCACATGGCGCGATTCTGCTCGCACAGTCTCATACAGGAATAAACTCCGAACAGGCACAGACTACACCTGCACATCGTGATGTTCATCCGCTCTCGTCATCCTCCCATCTGAAGGTTACAGGGTCTCGACATTCATACACGTGGCCCTTGTCCCTTCATGTGGGTTTAAAGGGGCACCTTGGCAAGGCTTGTTGAGTTCCCGCCCGCAGAATCACACCTGTCGCCCGTCGTCATGTCGCCCGACGGTGCTGCAGTAGCTTCAGTAACAGGTTACCAAGAGGATCAAAGCAGCATAGAGAAGGAATATCATGACGCCAACAAGGAAAAATTCTCTTACGTCGAAAATGACAGCGACAAGTTAGATGGCGTCCAATTCGTCAAGGGGGAACCAATCATTTCCACGGGAAAGGACGTATCTCGTTACGTGGTCGACTTGCAAGACGACGGCGATGATGCACTCACTTTCCGCTCTATGTTCATCGGGACCGTTTTTGCAGGCTTGGGAGCAGCCTTATGCCAGGTACTTCATCGGTCTGACAAAAGGGTTCTACTGAACAGCATCCAGATTTATCTTTTTAAACCAGTGCAGATGACGATCTCGAGCGTGTTCTTGCTCTTACTCGTCTATACATGCGGTAATGCTTGGGCAGCTGTCCTGCCGCGACGCGAAGCGGTCATTGGAACTCGTTTGGAATTTTTGGCGAGCGTGATTCACTTCATCAACCCAGGCAAGTTTAGCATCAAAGAAGTAGGCCACATCCCCAGACTTGCTGTTTTCGAATATCTTACCATTTTTTAAAGCATGTCATTGCCTCTCTCGTGGCGTCGACTGCTGCTTATGGGAGTACGGCAGTCATGAACTTCGCGGTGCAAAAAGTATGTTGAATATGGAGTGTCCCGGAAAAAGCAGAAACCCACGATTATGCAGCTTTACTACGACACCAATGTCGAAGCGACAACTGCTGTGCTAGCTACCTTTTCGACCGCTTGCTTTGGGTTCGTACTTGGCTGCGCTGCACATTAGACAATCCCACTAAGGCTTTCGACAGATACGGTCTTGTTGGTCTCTTAAGACCATTAACGGTTTATCCCTCTGAAATGGTTTATTGGGCCGTAAGTATCAGCCGCTCTTTCAATATGATGGCTTTGACATTTATACCAGAACCTACCCACCGTTTCCGTGTTCCAAGGTGAACTGAAACAGGCACTCATGTGCAAAAATCAAGGTGGTTGATTATGTCTTTATAGCGCTGCATCACAACACGTCCGCGAATACCAAGCGCGTCAAGTTGTTCTGGAGCGCATTTACGGGGATGTTTATATATGAAGTGATCCCGTCATATATCTTTCCCTTGCTCAACGGTTTCAATATCTTCTGCCTTGCTTCGCAACATGCTCCAGCGAAAACAGTTGACATTTTCACCAATATATTTGGCGGCGCAGATGCGAATGAGGGCCTGGGTCTATTGAGCATTTCTTTTGATTGGCAGTATATTGGATCAAGGTAAGCAGGTACTTGATAATCGTATCGATGCATCGTATAACAAAGATGTCAGCTTCATGAGTTTCCCCATCACACAGCAAGGTGTGTATCTATAGGAAGCACCGTCTCTTCAGCTGAGGTATTTCCAGTAAACTCTTGGGTTGGCATCGCCATCTGTTATATTGTCATACCAGTTATCTATTATACGAATACGTGGAACGTCAGTGCTCTTGCCTTTGTCGATTCTCTCCTTTGATCTGTGATATATAGTCCAGGTTTTTACCCATACTCTCGACGTCGATATTCTCGGGAAATGGATCTATTTATCACCAATCTGCCGTTTTCGGAACTGATTTTCAGTTAAATAAGACAGCGCTGGCAGAAGTAGGCCTCCCATATCTAGCTGGCTCATACGCTTGGGGCAATCTTACTGCTAATCTCGCTGTACGTTGCATTCGTCAGCTTTGTGAGCCGATCTGATGGAGTGCAGATCGGAGGTCTTATTGCGCATGTTATTCTTTTCTGGGGGGGTGATATTAAGGATGCTTTCAAGTCTGCATTACATGGAACTGAACCAGACCCTCACTACCGAGTATGCTAGACTTCATGTTCCTTTGTGAGCTCCTGCTGACCTTCCGCGCAGGCCATGAAGAAATACAAGGAAGCACCGATGTGGTGGTATCTGATACTTCTCGTATTGGCCTTCATCGCAGGTCCGTTACCAGTATGATCGACGAGATGAAACATGCCAATTTTCGCTCCAGGACTAATTGTCACATTCAGAGGACAGACCACTCTCCCATGGTGGTCGTATATTATAGCCCTTTTGATTGGTGCATTTATGACCGTATGTCTCCAAACTTCGATGTAGACTTAGTCGCTAACTATTGTTCAGCCGTTTTCGACGCTGCTCTACGCCCGGATGGGCAACGGCATTGCCACGAACCAATTAATGAAGATGGTGGCAGGAGCAGTAAACCCCGGACGCCCTGTTGCTAATCTCTACGTGAGTCTCCCGCGTCTTGTTATTCATGGCCCGCCTTGATTCGTTAGTTTTCCATGTGGAGCCATGATGTTGTGGCCACATCGATCGGTTTGGCTGGGGACTTAAAGATCGGCCAGTATCTCAAAATTCCTCCTCGGGTCATGTTCCTCACGCAAGTGTGGGGAACTATACTAGGTAAGTTTCCAATGGGCTAGGAAAGACCATTATCACCAACGATGTGACAGGAGCAGTTGTCAACTATGGTATATCTTGACTGACGGTATCAAATAAGCCGTTAACTTCAGTATGTAGTTGTCATGGTGTCTATTGTCGACGCTCAGCGCGAAGTGTTGTTGAGCCCTGTCGGCACCAACGTCTGGTCTGGACAATACACTCAGGCGCTGAATAGTGCTGCCGTAACCTGGTCTATGGCAAAGGAGCTGTATGGTCGGAACGGGCGCTACTTTATCATTCCTATGTCACTCTTGATTGGTATGTGCCCGACATTCATCCAGTGGCTCATCTGTAAGGTGAACTCCTCACTCCGTGTTTCGCGTTTGTTGTATCAACGGTGAAACTGATATGTACATTGTGACAGAGATGGCCTAAAATTGGGCCCATTCGAGTTAACTCGATTATTCTGCCCATCATATACATGTATACTGCTTGGCTGTCCTCTGGTGTCAATTCCATCACCACATCTACCATTCTCGTCGGGCTCGCATCACAGTTGTGGCTGCGACGATACCATCCCGGTTGGTACAAGGAGTATAACTATATTCTAGGTGGCGCGTTGGATGGGGGAGCGCAAGTGATGATATTCATCCTCTCGTTTGCGGTGTTCGGTGCATCAGGTATCCCGAGACCATTCCCGCCGGTGAGTTCTGAGTCTTCGTTGGATGGCGTTCAAGTGGTGCTCATCATTTTTTACACCAGTGGGCTGGTAACCCTGCCAAAGGCAATGTAGATTACTGTAACGGTAACGGAGCGTTGGGCTGATGTGCATCCATTGTATGATGATCGATGAAGTCTACATGTATTTTACCTGGGAAAGAATTCACAGCTGATGCGAACGATAGGACGCATGAGTGATAAATCAATAACGTGGGCAGGTGCTCATCGATGAACTATCAAATGCCGTCCTAATACCCGATGCAATCAACTTGTCATACTTCCTGATCCAATCAGCCACGGTTGGTGGTCGGACCCAGAGTCTATCGCGTTGTGATACTCGATTGTACTATCGTCTTGGTCAATTCTCGGAGTAGTGGGTTGTGATACAGGGCGAAGATGGGGGACTGGAAATTCAGTGGAGAATTGGACAGAAAGTGCATCTCATCGAGCAATCTCGAGTCGGAAATTGACAGACCGAGGATGCTGGGATGACTCAGTAGGCGACAAAAAGTGAGCGTAAAGTAGATGCCCACTCTTTATATTTAACTAGGGATCTGGGTCCTGAAATGAACTGACCATGCCCTTTGACACCATCAATAGCGATTTCACCATCATATACACGTTCAGAGGTGGGTAGAGGACTCCTAGAATCATTTGGACAACTAAACTTCTTGTTCAAAGCATGGGCCGATGAATCACGGCCGAAGGAATCCAAAATCCAAGAGGATACGCCAAACGTATCTATTGTGAAATAATGCAAATCAGGTGTCCCGAGAGAGATTGGTACGCTCCAGGAGTCAATATCGTCGACTTTAGACGCTCTCTAAGGAAAGAGAGTGAGAATTGGAGCGAAGGAATGGCTCCAACAGTGACCCATGCTGAGGAGATTGGATTCTGTTCAAGAGATGAAAGCGAGAACTGGACAGTCACGTACATTGTTCACTGGTTTCAGGGCCTGAAAAGCATGACGAATCTTACGAAGCATTCGTTCATCGAGGTTTCTGGTGGAACTCGCAGTTTCTGGGTAAGCAAATATGTCCTCCAGTGTTGGCAGTCTTATGCTGCAAAGCCTGACCAAGTGTCAAGAACACAAAAAGGAAGGACGACATAGGAGAGCCTGGTAACAAGGAACACACCTTTTATGTCAAGGATTAGATCTATTAGATGTTGCAGGGGTGCCAGTCCTCCGAGATGGCCATGGCCATAGCGGTTATGCATTATGAGCGACAACACCGCGCGTTGATCCATGATGTCTACCGTCATGACTGAAAATCTGCGACTATTCGTTTACGCAATTAAATTAGGCCTCCCTTCATTCTCGGTTGCCATTGAAAGCTCAAAGACTGTTGATGAACTGAAAGAAGCTATCTTAAAGAAGAACCTGAATATATTTAAGGGTCTCGATACGCCGCAACTCGCCCTCTACAAGGTCAAACTGCCCGATGGCGAGAACCTCAGAGAATTAGCGCCGCACGCTCAAAAGGAGGAGCTGTCTCGTGTGCTTTCCAAAGTTTTCTCGGTACAACCTCCAGAAGAGACCATTAACATCCTCCTAGAGATTAGAGATATTGGTGAGTCTACACCTACTTTCATGATATTCATCTTCCTTTTTAACTTGACCCTATTAGTAACCGTCTCACCTTCCAGAAAGCACTCCCGCTCGCCGTCTGCACCAGGCGATGATAAGGCAAAGAAGAAACCCAGGCGAGTTCCAGTCGCGTTTCATGAGTTGCGTTGTATTCATTCCTTTAGCCCCTTCAAGAGAGATTGGACCGTCAACGGGGCAATCGCTGCGGACGAAGTGAATCTACGATACTACGTGGATCCTGAAACTCAGAATGCAACCTTGCTCTGTTTGAACGCTGTATCGGAAGGCAGATATCTGCTTCTCGTAGGCGCCAGAGCCTCCGGAAAGACAACACGGTTAATCTGGCTGCGGCAAAGGCTCGAGGCGATGGGCTATTGGGTTCTGTTGTATGTGGCTCTCTCATCCCCTAATCACAATCTGAGCCGCTTTGAATAAGTATATCGTTTGATCAGCTAATCTATGGGTTCACCCCGAAGGACTTTTGGCAATCATTCGGCGCAGCAATTGACATCGCCGTTAATAGGTGTGGTCGTGAATCGCCAAAAGGACCCATTACACGAATATCGTCCCGAGTTGATTTCATGCTTTATTTCCGTAAAAACATTTGGGATGGAAAGGTCGTTTTCCTCATCGACGGATTCGATTGTTTGTACCAAAACGAAGCAGTTCGAAATGAATGTCTCCAGGTTTTCCGAGGAGCCAAACAGGATCATGAGAGTCACGCCATCCAGTGCATCATTGCTGCTGGGACTTTTGGCATTGTTTATTTGAACCCGTCGATAGCCTCGCCCTTCAACGTCGCTGATCTTGTCCAGTCGCCATATTTTACCATTGATGACACCAGGAACCTGTTCAATGATTTTGCAGGGGATTTAGGCCTTTCAATTGACGATGCTATTATAGAGGACATATGGGCCAAATCAAAAGGGTCGGTCCCCCAAGTTGACTGATGTATTATAGTTCCTAAATTTCATTCATAGACATCCTGGACTGGTCTGCCTTTGTGGGAGGACGATTTCCAGAAACATTCAAATATTAGTCCGCCCGCAATCTCAGACCATCTCTTACTATCATTGGCAACGATTTCCTGCAGAGCAGCTATATGCTGAGATATCGTTTTACAGTACTTTTTATTCTATGATCCAGTCACTCTCTTTGCCGGTTTTCTTGGCGAAGTGAGACTGGATGACTCGGAAGCTCAGAAGGATGCTGACATCCTAACATCCGAAGGTGTATTGTTAAAACCGAACCCTGCCATACCGTGCTACCAAATGGCTTCTTCCCTGATAGATGGATTGATTCGAAACCGAGCCATTCCGACCAGATTTCCAAACGCTCCTTCATCACCTCTCCCGCTTCAACGATCAGGAGATGTCGACGTTTTGGGTATACTTATCCAATCACTCAAGTTCTTTGATAAAGATCTTATCTTCATGGCGTCATTTTGTTCACACAAGACACCAAAGGTGAAAGTACATGGTCACCATGCCCCTCGAGAAAGTGTGTATGATACTGAGCTCTTGAGGATTCTTGCCAACTGGCTTCGGAAGTATGGTTGGACAGTCACTGGTCAATGGCACTTGAAAGATGGTTCAAAGAGACACGAATATTCTGACATTGTGCTCAAGAAGGATCGCCGGACAATAGTTCTTGAGCTATTGGCTACAGGAGAACCAAAATTTGTTGAGTCTCACATCCAGAAAACCCCAGAATATGCAGCACTTCTCTCAGCAGATGAAGCATGGGTTGTTCATTTCACATGTCAAAATGATTACAATCCTATGTGGCAGCCTGATGTGGAACTTGTTAATGTGGCTCACTTTGCACATGATCCAGAGTTTACAAATGTGGTGATGAGTGCTCGCTGGAAAGTATGGTCATTACTATCATTGAACTAGTTATTCACATCTGAAATGTCAGGATTCTGCTTCTTTGCTGCTTGTCTGAGGACCCCAATCCAGCCCTCAATCTCATCACAAACAAGGGAGATGGAAACTGTGGCACCACGAGCGCAAGCCTCCAAATGTAATATTCAGAGGATCATAAAGCGTGCCTCTACTCAAGTCCACATCCACGTTGATGTTGAACGCGCGCGCGCGCTACAGAGTACAAGGTTGGAGTACAACTACATTTGTCATTAAATTAGCATAAATATCAACGTTGGTATCCGGACGCTTAACACGCCCAACATGTCGGGATAGCATCTATAACTGCCCAAACATTGCAAATTTTTCGTCATGTCCATACGCAGGCCTGGCTGCAGGGCGTGTGCCTACATCCTCATTTCGCAAGGTCGTAGTATCGGGATCCGAGTGAGGAAGAGGGGGGAGCGGCAATGCGATGCACGGATCGGACGCACTGGCGTTGGATCTGGGTGCGTTAAGCACCACGTTTGGCGTCCCAACTGTGCTAGACCGCGAGCGAGTCTCAGTGAAAAGGCGTAAAGGCCGACCGCTTCCGTCGACATAGTACGTCCGCCGGTCTTCTGGCTCTGCGGTTGGACTTGTGGGGGAGAGAGGGGATCTATACCGGCGAGATCGGAGGGATACTGTTAGGGGGATAGTGGTCAGGACGCGGAGGGAGAGGGAGAGGGAGAGAAAATGACTTACAGATTGATCTGTGCTTTGCGCTGTTGCCTGTGCGGCGGGCGAAAGCAGCAGGGAAGAGCTGCTCCCCAAATAAGATAAGAAAGATGATGACGATAAAGATGGCGACAGAGCCGAGTACGGCACCCGCAATAACACCTGGAGCAGTTGAAGAGGACTTTGATGGAGATGTGTTGCTGGAGCTAGACGAGGGACTGGGAGAAGGCGAGTAGACGAGCATATAGTCTAAAGAAAATACGCCCTGGTTATTATCACCGAGGCGGATGGAGAGGGTGTGGTTGGCATCTGGGAGTGACGAGGACTGGAAGAGGACAGCCTGGTGTATTGTTTTTGTGATTGGGAGAGGAGGATTGGCCAGAGGGGCTGAAGTGGAGTCGTCGATGGTAAAACTGACGTTGGGGAGAGGGCCGGGTTGATAAATACCATAAACAGCGACAAAGGAACCAGTGAATGACAATGAAAGGTTAGCTTTGGGTGAGCTGGCATTGTGGAGAGTGGATAGGTAGTCGAGCTGAGAGGCGGAGGAGTTGGTGGACCAGGGGCCAGAGTATTGGATGAAAGGGTCCGAGTCGTCGTACTTGACGAGTTTGGGGGAAGCAGGAGGGGTGATTGTAAAGTAATTGAGGTCGAGAAAACTGTATCCATTAATGATACGGAGAAGGTGAGGACCGTCTTGGAGGATGGCACTTGGCTGGAAGATTGGCTGGTTTGGAATGGAGTAGGGTGAGAGGGAAGTGTTGAAATACGAGGGCTGGCCATCGTCAATGGAGAAAGAGGCATCAGAGTAAGGTTCTGGTGCGTCTGAGCGAGCGGGGAGGGAGGCAAAGAGGGTGATAAAGGAGCCGTTGAAGGCGAGATCTGCTTGAGCGCCAGGCTGAGCAGTGGAACCTGAATCCCAGCCCTGGCTGTAGGATAAGGATGGATCCGAGTTTGAAAAGGAGAGCTGGGGGTCGCTCATGGTGTTGAGGAAGGGGGGGGAGGGGGGGCCAACCTCAGGTTGGCTGGGACTGGGAGAGGGGCTGACCGTGAGGGCCGAATGTCTCGTCCGACCATCCCAGACTTTCGCTATGAACACGCGTATCTCAGGTCGATTGCCCACAAGCCGCTGCTGTGGGTTACCATACGCGACCAGATCTTTCTGCCCCTCGTCCAGGGTGTTTTATGGTACGAGATGCGGTGCTTGTGGAAGAGAGGAGAACTGATGGTCACCACGTACGGTCTACACACGCACAGGGGACTCCTTGGCTACTCGTTTCCGTTTCTAATTCGACGACGACAAACCCATACTCCACTCGTTCACCCACATGTATCGCGAGTGTAGTACATACAAGTATCGAAACCACCTCATTTGAGTCCAGTGTCGTCTCATGGCTTGCACCGCCCGCCAGTATTCCCTAGGTCCCGCAACAAACACCAGCTCAGACCTCTTCAGCTTGGCCATCATTGCTGAAACGAACCCAATGTATTTGGTGGTAAGTGACACGCTGACCAGGCTAAACAACCGCGGCCGTGGGTCAGCGTCCCAGCTACGGATGAGCTGCTGCACACCAGACGGCAGCGACCGGTGGTTGGGATGTGCAGACACACCGCGGTCATCAAAGGTAAGAATCTGAGTGACATCAAGAACGGCCAGCAAAAAAAAAAAAAAAGTGGCAAAAGCCTGAGACGCACGGTGTCAATCTTGTGCTCGACCACGTACGGGCGCAAGACATTGGCGACAACGTCAGCGTCCCAGAACTGAGTAATATTGTCCTGGAGCAAAGGATGGTCGACCGTCCATCGCTTGTCCCGCGCAATTCCCAAGACGTCCAGGCTGTCTTGCAACTCCTTTTTCCTCACCTCACCGAGACCGTCTGCGTTGCCGATTGAGAGAGTAAGCGAGTATAGATGCTGGTGGTCAGGGAGGGTGAGCAATGTCGGCGCAAAAAAGAGACACTCGTCGTCAGGGTGAGCGGTGACCAGTAACAGACGGGTGGCCGCGAATGGATGGGGAGGGGAGAGCGGGCGGAGGAGGGCGGCAAGGAGGGCGGCGACGGCGAAGATGGCGGGGAGCATCTGCAAACAAAGACAAACAGCGGGACCTCCTCTCCTCTCCTCTCCTCTCTCTCGATGAATCACAGAGGAACGCCCAGTTCGCCCATTCCCGTCGACGACAGTGAGGAAGAGGTCCTCGGAACTCTTTGTGTCCAAGAAGACGACGAATTGGATCCTGCTCCGCTCAAGCGTAAGCGTGACCCTGCACCCGTCCCGCCCCAAGAGAGTAAAAAGGCCAGGAAGCGCAGGCGCAGACTCGAGCGCGAAGCTGGCATGCTCACCCGTGCCAAAGAGCAGCAGCGTTGGTATGCTGAAATGTCCTCGGTCCTTGCCTGGAACCCCGTCGCTCTCTATCAACCCACCATGGCTCTCTATTCAGTCGACGATGAGCCTGGACCTTCCCACCGCGTCACAGAGCAGCCTTCGGCCTCTGACTGGGTCTCTGCTATGGCTCTCGCAGGTTCGTTACCCAACAACTTTGCTTTTTCGACCCAACACCCATGGCCGCCATCCCCGCCCGCTTTGCTCGAGCGAGTCTCGTCCCCCTCGCTTCCCCACCGCCTGCCCAGGAAACCACCATCCCTTCCACCGCCTCAAACAGCAACTACCCCCGTTCTGTCCATTGGCATGAATCCAGACAATGACCCCAACAGCAAACACGGCCTGTTTCATTTTGGTCTCAACAATCTCATGTTTAACGGCAAACCCAACGAAAACTACATTCCCAATCCCGCCTGCACAATCGTCATCGAACAACTCCCCAAGATTCACCGTACCATTGATTTTTGCAAGCAGTGGGCCAAGAGAGCAAGCGGTGTCGTGCCCCTGTGCATTCTTGTCGATCCCCCCTCTGCAAAGGCCCTCATCGAGTTTCCCTCTGCCAAGCTCGCCCGTAAGGCGTGGGAAAGCCCACGTCTGGGGACAGAGTATTTGGGACTCAAGGCACACCAGCTTAAAGGCAAGCCGCGCATCGACCTCATCAGAGTATGGTGGTACCGAGTCGATGGCGTCGGTGCAGGTGCGGGCGTGGGCGAGATTGAAGAGGGCGAGATTGAAGACGATGCAGTGGACCGCACCGCTCAACAACCCGAGTCTAAAAAGGCACGAAAGGCGCGGCTGGCGAGGGAACGGTTGGAAAGAGCGGCACATCGGGCGGCAAGGCGTGCTCAAGCGGAGACGGTTCAGCCTGAACCTGGACATCAGAGTGATGTGGATTCTATTGCGTCCTCGAGAGAAGTCTCTGTCGTCCCTCAAGATCCAGCTACTGTCGCCCCTGACCCAGCTCCAGTTCCTGTCCCTCCAGACCCGGCTCCCACTACCGCACCTGCTATTCCCGTTCCTGTCCATGTTGCTCTTGATCCAGCGCCAATACCACAGCCCCCGTTGACCGAATCCATCTCCGCCAATCTATCCGAAATGAAACGAGCATTATTGGCCAAGCAGAGAGAACTAGAAGAGACGATTGCGAAGAGCAAATTAGAGATGAGTCAGTCGAACCTGGCAGAGGACAATAGAGCGATGGAGGACAGGCTGAGAAAGTTAGTATTACAGAGCCAAAAGGGCAAGGCGGCATCGGCACCCGCAGCTGCCTCTACCTCTGACCAAACCATGACGCCCGCCGCTGGCGTACCCGTGCCTGTGGTCCAAGTCCACGCAAGTGACGTTTCGAGTTTTTCGTTAGAGGATCTCGCTGTTTCTTTTATCACGGAGACGATTTCAACGTTGAAGCAACTGCCACCTCAGCCACAACCACCACCGAAGCAAAATTCTTCCGGTGTCAAAGAAGAATTGGCAGCGCGGCAGAAACGACTTGAAGAATATATTACAGAGAGTAAGATGCTGATGACACAGCTGACGCAGGCTCGGACACGGCCAGAAAGAGACAGGTTGTTAGGTTTAATGCGAGAGAAGAGTCGGTGCGTTCCTACTTGTTGTTTTTTGTTGGGTGTTGGTGGTAGGAAACGCTGATTGTGTACAGGTTAATGGATGAGGAGGCTGTGTTTAGGATTAACTGGCCGACCATGTCAAAGGATGGAGGGATTATGATCATCAGCGACGACGAGAGTGAGGAGGAGTAAATTATGCATTCATTCTACTTAGTAGAATCTAGTTATTGATTTGTGACGCTGCGTGACACCAGGTATGCTGACTCAGCAACCGCCAATGACAAAACAAGGGCCAAACAGAGCGCTCACAGCTTGCCCTACCACCACCACTTCCCCTCTTCCCCCGCGCAACCGTTTCCCCTGCTTGTGAGTCCCCCTTGTCATTTCTCCTCCTTCTTGCCCCTCACTTTGCCTATTTCATTCGTCTCATACCATCTATCCCCAAATACGCCTTTGCTATCTCTCTCTCCATGATCGCGTGCGATATCCTAGTCCTCGCCGTTGTAGATCTCCCAATCCACTCATGTCTCATAAGCGCATTAACAAGGTGCGTCCTTGTCGTCATCTGTCCCCCAGGGACCTGCACAGGGCGAGCACCGGTGTCATTGACCCCCGGTATTGTCCGTTCTAGGAATTGATCGATCTAGGCCGTGACCCTCCCACCTCATGCAGCGCTGGTCCCACTGGCGATAACATTTTCCAATGGCAAGCGACGATTATGGGCCCCGTGAGTGGTATAATCTCCAATGGGAACACGGCATTTACACGCCTCGTTTTCAGGGTGACTCACCATATGCGGGCGGTGTTTTTTTCCTTTCCATCAGCTTCCCACCCGACTATCCTTTCAAGCCACCGAAAGTGAGCTTCACGACCAAGATTTACCACCCCAACATCAATGCCAACGGCTCGATCTGTTTGGATATCTTGCGAGACCAGTGGTCGCCAGCGTTGACAATTTCGAAGGGTAAGTCTTTCTGCCGCCATGTTCGGTTCCGGGTGCTGATGGCCCGGTGTTAGTCTTGCTCTCAATCTGTTCAATGCTGACTGATCCCAATCCCGATGATCCCCTTGTCCCCGATATTGCCCATTTGTACAAGACGGACCGTGCACGCTATGAGGCGACGGCCCGAGAGTGGACAAGGAAGTGAGTGTTTTGTTCCCACGAAATGACATGCACTGGCCTGACGTTGGGTACCAGGTATGCCATGTAGCAGTGTCTGAAGTTGTGAACGGATGTAATCACAGTTTTGTTACAAGTCTCGTGTTTTAGTACGCGCTCTCTCATGATCCAGCAATCTATCATTACAAGCACTGCTTTACTGACGTCCCTTGATGTTTGCGTCCCCTTCTCGAATACGGAGCATGATGCGATACGGTTTTGTTCATAGTCAGCATCAGCATACGGTTTCATCAAGATGCTAATGGTACCGTGGGCGTCGCGTCAAAGATTCTGCTGTCCCCCAACTTTCAAGTCTCGACTCGTACCTGAAAACTCCAAATCAACCCAGGAAGTTGGACGTTCCAGTGGACTGCACAGGTGTTATCTGTACTCCCACACACTGCCAAACCGGTGGTGATTACCGGACCCACAAATCTCCAAGTAACATCTGCGACCATTGATACATGGTGCATGTCACTGCCACCCTCTCTGCCTCTGGTGCGTTCCGCGATGGACGGCTTGCGAGAACAGAATGAAATGCGAAACATCCAGGTATGATGCGAAGCGACCTGCCAGACGTCGGGTGTAATCGTTAATTTCATATGGATATTGCGACGAGTTCGTCACTGTCCATGGGGGAAGGAGGCACATGACTGTAAACAAAGACGGCAGAATATCCTCGTTACTTGGGGGGGGGTAGCGAAGGGGAAAGAAAGGCTTCACGACTCAGGACAAAAGAGAACTAGTAGGTATAGGAAGCGATGGTACGATATCATCACGTCATGTTCTGCTTGGCATTAGACTATGGGCACGACTCATCCTCGGGTGCTAGCCGTCTGCACCCGTATATTGAACTTTGAATTTTTGAGTTGTGTTTCAGCACGGATTCATTTTGTTCACTACTACTGATTTGTTGGGCCGCAGGACACAGCTTTTGTAGTACCTTTCAGATGAGACCTCAACTTCTGTTTTTTTTTTGTTTTTTGCGTGATAAAAGTTGCGACTTACCACGAAACGGAAACGGGATCGACACGCGGGCTTCACGGTCTCCCAGTTAGGGATGAGGGTGATGTGTGAGAGAAAGAACAAAAAAAAAAAAGATCTAGGTAACAATCTCAAGGTGTGCCTCGCAGTCGAGTGAATATTGCGGGCAGACGGTCAAGCGGGTGCAGGAGTTCGATTCGAGTCAAGTCTCGAGAAGAAATGTGGAAAGGACTGGAGAGGAGGGCGGAGTCCATGGATGGACCGTGAGACCTAGTAGTGGACGGTCCATGGGAGATGGCAGCGAATGGTGGATGAGCACAGCCGCAGTGGGCTGTTCTAATCATATATCACGACGCCCCTGCTGTTTTACGATTAAGTAAACGAGCATTGATGATCGTGTCATCGCCAGCCGCAATGCCGGCGAGAGACGCTCGTGTCAGCCCTACTTGGACTTGACCATTTCATCGGTTCGAGGACGGCGCAAGGAACGCCAATGTCACTGTCTATTCAGATCTATGTAGCGCTGCGGTCTGATGGCAAAAGGACAGGTATTCAGGGCCCTATGCAGCATTAGGGCGCATGGACCGGCTTGTGTGCTGGCTCGCTTTGTTGATGCGGTATTTCCGTCGATTTCAAAAATACATCGATGGGGCATCATTAGGGCCACAGGTTTATCGAACCTTTCCTCTTGGGCGGTAACCTTTGATAATTTGATGGCTCATGCGTCCTTTTGATCTCCCGACCGTAGGCTAGCAAGCAAACATGTCTGAGCCACGAAGCGGTACGTTTCCTCGTCATCACCACGCAGCCTCCCTCGTCCCATCGGGTTCCTAGTTCCCGCCACCGGTTGAATATTGGACGATGGTTTAGAACGATATCAGGTATATATATATTCCAACGGATCTGATCAGGGTATCCTACACTTGCGCCTATCTTACGCTCTCTTCTCCTCCCTGCCCTTAGTCCCTTTCTTTTTCAATTTTTTTTTTCAATATTTTTTTTTTTTTTTTCAATTTTTAGAACTCCATAACTTATATTTTTCGCGCCCTTCAAACAATTACTTCTCCATTCCGCTACTCGACCATGTTCAATCCATTCAGCGGTTGGGCAGAAAATAAAAAATCCAACGCCACTGCGCCACCGCCGTCGATATTCGGCGCGTTACCCTACCCTTCCGATCCTTCAAGCTCGCTCAAGCTCATGTTCACGTCTTTCAATCCATCGATCCTCAACTGCGGCGTCGTCAGCGGAGAGGGTCAGGTGCTCTACCAAGTCGTCACCGATCCACACAATCCCGGCTATACCGTTCTCAAGAACGCCTCTGGCAAAAATGTCGCGCTCGTCGAGTGGCAATCCCGCCCCCTGGTCGAGATCCGTGGAATTTTGTCCAAGCAGCACGTTGGAGACTGGATGAGGTTGTCACGAGACCGCAGGTAAGCTGGTGTTCCCTGTACTTGGACCGTTTTAGCTCATTAAGCGTTCTTGAACAGCTCGCGCACCATGGACGTGAGAGGTATCCACTACATTTGGGCACCGCGTGATAAAGACATCGAGGTGCGTTTCACGGACAGCTCGGATAACCAGCCGTAGCTAATGACATTCCGTCCTTGTAGCTGATCGCCAAAGGGCCATCAAACAGTATGCTTCTGGCCCGTGTCATTAGAGGAACAGGTGTCATTACGCTCGAGGTGTCTCCAGACGCCATCCAGCTGGGTATCCTTGACTCGGTTGTCACTGCGACATTTCTGCTGCAATCCGGTCGCAACGTCGACTAGTCACCGCTTTCGGCAGGCAAAGAGTCACACGCTTTCCGAGTCTTTCGGGGCTCTTCTGTCGTTCGCTTCTCTAATCGCAAAGTCGCCTTTTTTGCTTTGTATCGTATAATCTGCAGGGCTCTCTATTTATTAAGTTGTAGCATTTCTTTCGTAGATAGATTTGTATTTGTAGAAACGTCGCCGACATCTGTGTACATAGACGTAATCACGTGCAAGATTTTGGCGCCTCCATTTCAAGTTCCATTTCAAGTGTCGTGTGGCAATGTACTCCCCTAAGGTGAACTTGCTGTGCACGCCATACTTGAACTGCTTGCATACAGACACGATGCTCCACGATATGATCACTATGCATGTGACATTGCACTTCTCTGCGATATCGCTGGCTATAGTATGCCCTGGAGACTGTCCCATGCCAGATTCAGAGGATCCCATCGGATCCCTCCTCTCTTGAACACTTTATAAACGCATCTCGGAGTGTCCAGCGTAGATACAGACCATGCTTTTCTTCTCGGGAACAGTGTTCTTGCTACTCGTAGTCAACCCCTCCGTGTTTGCGCGCGTCTATAACCAGATCGAGAGTTATTCCGGCCAAGCCTTTCTCGATGCGTTTGACTACCAGTCTATAGAAGACCCAACACACGGCCGCGTGTATGTCAAACCTATCTTCGTGTCTTTTTCAGAATTCATGAGACCTTAGTAATTATGTCGATGGCGAAACGGCTGCCCGTGAAAAGTTAACCTATGTCTCCGGAAATCACTTCATCATGCGCGCCGATTCTACCAAACGTTTAGATCCGGATGGTCCTGGAAGAGACTCTGTGAGGCTACAGTCGCGCAATCAGTATACCACATCCGTGATGGTGTACGTGTGTCCAAAGTTGATCACTGCTGGATTATGAATAAACTCGATACAGATTCAACATTTATCACATGCCTGTAGGCTGTGGGTAAGTATGTAACCTTGAGCTTCATGGCATCCCTTGATTTTCAGAACATGGCCAGCCGTTTGGACCAATGGCGCGAACTGGCCGTACCAGGTATATCCTTGTTACTTCGCTTCTTATTTATGAGCATTGAATCAATTACTTAGGGAGAAATTGATATCCTGGAAGGCGCGAACGACATGGGGCCTAATCAAGTAACTTTGCATACAGGGCCTGGTTTGTAATAATAGCTTTTTTAAAAAAGAACGAGGAGCTTACCTTGTGCAGGATGTACTATGCCTGCCTTTCGTTATGAAACGGGGTAAGTGTATCCTGCCGTCCATGGAAACAAATCGAACATGATGACTCTATAGGGACCCTACTGGCAACAATTGCGACAGCGTCAATTCTAATTATGGATGCGGCGTTAAACTTCCCGATCCACGCAGTTTTGGGTACGACTTTAATAGCAATGGAGGTGGTTGGTACGTTTCCATAATGCTTGAGAAGCTCGTGCGTTTCAATTCAGACTGTCAGGTATGCTGTCGAGCGAACCCCTGACTTCATCAAAGTATGGTTCTGGTCGCGTTCATCGGCGCCATCGGATGTCGAGAACGGAGAAAGCCTGATCGACACGGATCATTGGGTGAGCCGACTTGATAGCGTGCGCTGATTGCGAATGTATATGATGTCGCACGTAGGGTGCCCCTGGCGCATACTTTCCTGGTACCTCCTCATGCTCTATTGCACAGCAATTTGGGCCACATAATATTATGCTTGACTGTAAGTGCATTGATTATTGGTAAACAAGTCTGATGTTCGGAAAAGTGACATTTTGTCTGTTGTGACGTTATATCAGGCCATGTAGATTGCTGATCCCCTTTTAGGCGGTGATCTAGCGGGAAATACTTACCGCAACTCCGGCTGCCCTTCGACGTGTGTCGGTAAGTTGTCAATCAATTATGTTCTTCGGTTGTTGAATATTATCAGATTTTGTCAACAACAATCCAACTGCATTTCACGATGCCTACTTTGATTTTGAATGGTTGAAGATATACAGCTGAGCCTTAAGTCTATCATTAGCATATCTCATTCTGTATCCCTCACCTATGCCATACTTATTGTCATCATGGTCATCGACGCGTGACGTTTTCCATTTTGCGCGCTCAACGCCAACTAGTTTATCCTCCCAATACAGTTTTTCCAAGTTTGTTTTGATGCGCGGCCATTTCCATTCGCGATTGTTGTCGTCGTTGTATTTCAAGCCATTCTTGCATAAAAAAGTGTTGTATCTGCGGCCAAAATTGCGAAATATCATATAGGGACTGACGCAGATGTTCCGCTCCGTTCAATAGGTTTGATCCGTCCAGACGGAGGAACAGCGTGTATGGTGATGAAAAATGCGAGAAAAGACTGTGTTTGATGCAACGTCGACATACATATATTCTTTCGGTTGCTTTCCAAAATTTGGGTCGTACCTCGTGATGACAGGTGCCACCGTGCCAGTCACATGCCGGTTCACCGCTCGCTACTATCCCAATTGAATGTCGGGAAGCCGGAGTCAGTGAGCAGTTCACGTGCACGCTGGATCATGGCGGTTTGCAAGCGCGTCACGAAACTCACGATGGAATTACTTGGAATATGAAAAATAATAATAATAATAATAATAATTACTGCCTGCGTGTCACTTCACTTGCGACAGCTTAACCATCTCCTCAACGGCCTTAACACTAATAACAATTCTATAATTAAAGTCATACCACCAAACCTCGAAAAAGTAGAGCACATACCAAGATTGTTTGTGAGTCAATTCAATGTCTTTGCCACTCATGTTCAATTCCTCTCTCATTTCATGAAACATCAATCTGAAGATGTTATGTATGTCATCCAGCAAGTTTTTGGAGAATTCTCAATCTGTTCAAAAGCTCTGTGGCTGTCTAGACATTCAAAGCACACAAGTGATCCAGTTTACTGCCATACAGATGGAAATCAGCATGAAGCTCTCAACAATCTTTGTGAATTCCCCAGTATAGAGAAATCGTATCCATGTAGCAAGCCACCTTGAATCAAAAGGGACAAACAAGTATCTTTGTTTCTCCACCTCAACAGACATGAATTCCAGGGTACCCTTTAAAGGTCTGTAAGGGAGCACAAACGACACAAAAAAATGATGCTTACTTGAGTCTGCACTATGCAGTGGTTGACAGGGGTGAACTGGTGTCTTTCTACTTCCTTCATTTCCAGTTCACATAATTTATCCTGGATGTTGTTGAGAAGGTTGCTTCAAATTTCATGCTCTGGCTGCCTACCCTTGGGAAGCCATACACCTTTAAGAACAAATTCTTTCTTTGACATCACATCCCTTACTCAGAAAACCTGAGTCACACCCAACAATTGTATGTGCAATAATATGTCAATTGCTTCATATGTATGATTGTTAACTTTGATTTCATATTGTATGTTTTTCCCAACAAGGATAGATGTCATGGTGTTGAAGCAAAAGTGAAGGTAAGGAATACAATTATTGGAACCTCTGTCAGAGGATTTTGAAAATAAGTCAGTTTGGCAAGCAAGTCACAAAGAGGCAAGACAAACTTGATTAAAATCCATTTTCTTGCTAACTATCATGGCAGAGCAGGAGCAGAACCATAACCTAATGTCAGTGTCCTCAATTGTCAAACCAAAAGTATATTATATCTCTGGCCAGGATCATATGTCATCACTTGCTGCATACTGAAAACTCTTCACGTTCTGTCAGACAAAGATCAATTAGTAGCCGTTTGAATCAGGATTGAGGCAAGATGAACATCTGAACGATTGTCGTCACTATTGTTCTTCTTGAACTCCATTGTCACCACCACGTCTTCCTAGTGGTGACCAACACATTTCCCGTTTTTCACTGATGATTCATTCAAAGCCATTTGTCCGTCAGGTCAAGCTTGATGGGTTCTTTGTGAATACGGCACCCAGTCTGGGTTAGGTACAAGTTTTGAGGTGACTTGTAAGTTTTCAGCCTGAGGTACATGCTTCATGAGTGTGTCGTAGATCTCGGCGAGTGCAGCAAATGCGTTGCTCTCTGAATAACGAGAACTGGCGGGTTCAGTTGAAAATTCTCTCCAGAAGAAGTGTCTGTCTCCCTGTTCTACGTCCCGTGAGTCGGTTAAATCCAACAAGATCTGCTCTTCCTCAAGCTGAGGTGGTAGAACGAGGCTATGAATGTGTCCATGTCGAGTTCCGGTATAGAAGGCGCGAAATAATCCAGGACAGCATCCCGCTGGTGATTCAGATTAACAATGCGGTATGCTCTCGGTGGACATGATAGGGTGGCGTAATTGACCTGCTAATTGGGGCGCTGAGTAACTCACAATGACTTTGTTACAAAACTAATTAACGTTTGTCGCGTCCACCGTCACTTGAAAAGCTTCTCGTCATCACATGTCACAGTTTCATGTCCATGATCCATGAAAGAAATGCTCTAACCTGGTTAACGGTAATATTGATTATTGTACTGGCAATAGATCTAGAGGCAGATCGAGTTGAAAGCCAATTGAAATCTTCTGCTGTCATCAGCCTACTGACTTGTCATATGGGCTTCCACCTTGAACAGATGTGGCCAGATTCCTTGGATTGTATGCATTATCTGGTATCCCGAGCACAAGTGGGACTGGCAAGATAACTCGAGTCTGAATTCCACGAGGCTTGGTCAGTCGGCAACAAACAATGTTGATTATTATAACGGTAAGACTTATTATAACGGTAAGACAACTGCAGTTGTAATTATAGCATGGATGTACAAAACTTTTATTTAAGCATAAACCCCTACTTCGATACTTTTCAAGAATCTAGCGTATCCAGTGCCCTTCACGAGTCCCAACTTTGTTGCCTCATCTGCACCACTTAATATAGATTGAGGGATTTGTGACTGAAGAAGTGGCCATAAATCAATAGCTAGCATTAAACAAAGTTGGAAACGTACTAGAGTCGAAGGTTTCGACTTTTCAACGAGGCTGATCAACTCTTTCACCATCTGTTCAAGAGCAGCGGCATGTCGAGTATCGCCGCTATGCCGTCTGCTCATCACGTCTGGTAGCAAGGCAATTATCTTTGGCGCTCGACGGGCAAGCTCATCTAATTCCCGCTTACGTGAGGCGCCACCGTCCTCATCTAGTAGCGCCGTAATGCGATGTACGATATGGACATAATCCAAGAGAATCTATACACCAAAAGAAGATTAAGCTTGCCTGCAATCCAGAGTGACGAGCAAAACACAACGGACCTTGCCTCTCATGGACCAGCCATCAATCTTGTCCCCCTTTCCCTCAAATCTCTCCAAGATTTCCTTTAGTAGGTTTAGATCCCGACGAATGATGGCGTCAGGAGCAAGATCTAGCACAGCAATATCATGCGCAGGGTCATACATAGCTGCGGATAAATAGAGTTCATATGCATTGTACGCATCGCCGGTATCCAGCGCATGCAGTGCCTAAAGGATCAAGATTGGTCTCACGGAACAGTGGTGATACCTGACTCACTTTGGCTTCGTTGACCCAACTCAATGGAATTTTCAGACTACCAACCAGCCCTCTTGTCGCCCACTCATCTATGTTTGGAGCGGAATGAGCCAAAAGATCTTTTATGGCCTTCTCTCGCCTACGAGTCAAGAGTGCATAAACTCCAGCACCATCATTTCTAATGAAACGAAACACTCACCCTACTGATCCCTCAATATGCAACAGGACAAACACCGCTTCTTGCAGCATCCCCTGAGATTCTAACTGGAAAGCATAGCTGCTAGCCAGCAAATCAGCGCTTGGGCTGTGCCCCTCCATCATTTCCTCGTCATCATCCCCCTCATCCTCTGACAAGATCCCGTTCACCGGCTTTGTACGCGCTCGTGATCGGAGTTCTTCGCGATCAACAAAATCGCGCACTCGCATCACGCGTGATAGAATGATATACATGTGCCAACAGAGAGACCAGTCTGCATAGGATATTCCAAAACCGAACGACCTTGGATCAAGAACATGAGACAGGGATAGCGCAGGGTCGGCGTGCAGTCGGACAAGTGCGTACAGTGGATCTTCTATGTCGAGTGACTGAGGATACAAAGAATTTGACCAGGCCAGGAATGATGACGCCGGCTGCGGTGCCTTTGCCTGTTGCCGATCGTACCACGGCGGGAAAGGTTGTGCTACCTTACCCCCCGAATTTCGAACAAGCAGTTTATACGAGTCGAACACGTCGGCAATCGAGGCAGTCACGGGCTCTGCATACCATAAACAAAGTCCAAAAATGCGTTTCCAGTCCAAGTTGGCACACAGATCGGTATCCTTGTCTTTTCCGTTGCTCTCCAAAATTCCTGAGAGGAGCATGTAGACCTTTTTGACACCTCTCTCAATGAACTGCGTCACTTTTTCATCTTCCCAGATCTTCAACTGTGATTGCATGTCAGCTCTGAACACGGCATCTCCTCCTGCTTGACTAATCAACGTAGCCAGTTTGAGGTAGCCGGCATCCAAAGCGACATCTGCTGCTTTTTTGACCTGATGTCCAGTGAGGCGAGTGAAAGCCTCATCTGCAGCCGTGTAAGGCGCGGGGCGGGACGTCGGTCTTGCAGATGATACAGAAATAGACGCCGTTGAAGAGGATGAGGCATGAACCTGTAGGTCAGACTCAACTTGCTGTTTGACAGCCCCCTTCAACCATTTTGAAAGCGCTGCCTTGCGTCGCAAAAGAGCGATGCGATTTCGAACGTCAGGAGTAATGTCAGTCGTATTGGAATAGCTTGTTTGCGGAAGTTGCAGGTCGATTGGATCAAATAGAGCGCTTCCCAGACGGAATAATTGCGCTGCTTGTGAGTTATCCGTCGCGGAGAAGAGTGATGTGAAGGAAGCAAAATTAAGGGATGGTTGAGAGGCCGAAGCTTGAAGAATGGTGGGGAATAGTGATGGGTAGGCTAATGGTACACCGGCATCGTCAGGCGTTATAGGAGTATGAGACAGATGATGTTGCAACAGTCTTCCTGCCAGTGCTGCTGATGCATTTTGGTCAGCATCAACCGGTAACAGTGGCATCGTAGATTTCTTGACTACAGAAGGACTTGCGGGTGATTTTCTGGTGCTTTCTCTTAATCATGAATAAATAATCAAGATTAGTTAAATTACGCACGGTCTCGTATAGGGCCCACATATTGTTCCCAGATGTACCAACGATCCTCCTGGTCCCCAGCCAACGCGGAACGACCGTCCAAAGGCCAGTCCTGCATCAAATAAGACATCTTCATGATGAGCGGAGATCGAAGGAGAGCCTTCCACTCTGGCATACTTCCTAAATGGTTTGTATGGCGCGGGATCCATGTCAAGTGCAAAAGAGGCTCGCTATCGCAGGTACTCGGTCAGAATATATATGATGAACGGAGACATCAGGGCATACTTCTTGTGGTTCTCCTCGCATACCATCTCCTTCAGAGTCGCGACTGTGTTTTCGATTGAGGATGGCCTTGCGGATAGCCGGGCGTGACAGCGGTGGCTCATTGAGAGCTTTAAGGGCTGCAGCCTCTTCGGGCATACGGAAGAGAGACGTCTGCATGACGTGCATCCTTTGTGCATCGACGCCAATTTGTTGTGCCCATGGCAGAATGGTAGAGTCGGCTGGGGGAGGGGAGGGGGTGGTGGGAGGAAGTACAGCCACCTCGTTGGCATAACCTTCTTCGCCTTCCGCTGTAGCTCCTCTTGAGCCTGTTCGCCTTGCCGCTATTCGTTTTGTCTTTCGCTTCCGCTGTGACGCGATGGAGCTAGACGAGCTGGAAGATTCATCTCCGCTGGTCAAACCGAAGTGGTCGTCGCCTTCCTTGTCGCGTTCTCCAGTATTTCTAGCTTGCTTTGCACGTCTCTCATTGTCTGAGGAGAGCTCATCGCCGTCACTTGCTGAGTCGCTGGTGTATGCGCGAAATCGGGTCATGAATGTAAACAAGCCAATGCTGCAAATAACAGACGCAAATAGCGCTGAGGGCTGCGAATAAATATAAATACGCGCAAATAAAGCTTCTTGCCAGCCTAGCAGCTAGCGTCAATTCCACGGAATGTCTAGTTCGCGTCTTTAGCTGCTCTTGGACCTGTGCTCTCCTCCCCGAGTCTACCAAATACTTCAATTTGTCTTCTTGAATGACTGCAAGAGACAGGAACATGTTCATACATATTCAAAATGACTTGCTCTCACACACGCACACACACACACAATCCGCATTGGCGACACCAAGACTCCAAGCTCTGGCAATAGTATAGCCTACAGCAATGGCTTATTAGGACTATTCTAGCGCCTTAGCGGACATTATTGCGTCATGTCGGTCAGTTTTTTGTGGCGGTGCTAACAGGGTAACTAACTAGTGCACCGCTTACCGCTTATTTGTGGCCTAATGTCCGAACGGACAAAATGTCAATTGAATGGTTGGTAAGGTGAACGCAGATCCCACCGACTGTGGCTGTTATCCATGCGTATTATAAAGGCGATAATGCATCCCTGGACAGATCCGTTGAACTCATGGACCCTGTCCGACTTCACTATCTACTGCGGTATCACATCGAACGGAGTCAACGCGCACCTGTACATTGGAACTTGTGCGATGAACCAGTCACTGCCCGCTACCAACTACCACCTATGATGCCAAGTTCCACTATTCATCCAGAGGTCCTCGAGATGCCGGCAACCTACCCTCCTGTGACGTCTCTTAACATCATATGCGATGTCGTCCCATACAATAGTCCCATTGTTGCGCGCAACTTTGCAGGTGTCACAATCCACGACGTCTTGTTCGCCATATACAACAATTTGCAGACCCAGATACTTGCTGCCGAATGGTCCACTTTTTCAAAGAAACAGCAGGATCGCGTCAAGGCTGTTTTCGATGCTCGCGTGCAGCGTTCACCTAACCCGTCCGTCGCTCAGTCAGCCGGTGTCAAAGGCGTTGACACATTACTGCACCATACCTTTTTTGGTGGACTCACGCCCATTCCCAGCCACGAACCGACCTGCGTTCTCACCCTCCGCAGATGGCAATCACATAACGCCGCCCAAACATCCCGCCCCCTTTCCTTCCTATCGTCTTAGATGAAACGCGGCTGTACCCTAAACTTATTTCACTATCATTATCGCTATTTATACACGGTAACTCGCTCCCGCAAACCCAAGAAAGGCAATCAATGTTCACCAACTACATTCATCACTTCTTTCCGCCAAGAGCATGTATAGAGTCCTATAGAGTAATCCACATCGGCTGTCCGGGGCGACTCCATATCAAACGGATACACGGCTTGCCGCGGACGACATGGCATGGCGATGGGCACCACCACCTGAAGGTTTTTACGCGGAAGAAGAAGCGACGGAGTGGGTTTCCTATCCACTACGCTTGGCTGTTCATCCCGCACCGCTTGGCCAGTTTGCGTCGGGCGACGGCGTCGGCAGGATAAACACAGCCACCTAAATAGCCGATACCAACGTCGGTCCGTCGGACGGCGCGTAAGCATGTGGGGTACTGGTCGACTATCCGCGTCTGCAACCTTATCCTCGGACATCGTTACAGCGAGGGGCTATCGGTAAAATGTCAGTGTGAAATACATTTCAAGCTTGAGCATCGCAGGAAGAGGAGAGGGTTTGGTATTGATAGACACATATTTATTTATTTATTTCCTAGCGAGGAGACGCGGTGGGGGCAGCAGACATAGAGCATTTTTTGGCATTCAATATTTAATATAGGGTATCCGTTTGTTTTTTTTTTAATGATTAAAAAAAAAAACAACACCGGTAGCCTAGAATCCATATACAATAAGCCATGGGCTGACTCACCATGATTTCGTCCCAAGACAATGCAGCGTGAATTTGATTGTCAATTTGAATATCCCATAATTTTGGTCTTGCGCCCCACAGATGGGGTCTTACGGTGGGCTGTCGATGTAGTCGGGTGGTGTGCCCCAGGCCGAGCGCTTGACTGAGGAACATCCGGTGGTGGTGGTGGTCGTCCTGTGTGGCGGCAGTCTCACCGGGGCCCACGGCGGGATAACGTGAGCGGCCACCGAGAAGTTCCAGCAGTTTCCGACCAAACATGGAGAACATGGTGAGGGAGAAGAGACCGATGGCGACGACGACGACGACGAGGGGGGGAGAGACGGCGGTGGAGGAATTGTTGTTCGCGCCAGAGGAGGAACGGAGGTCGATGACGCGGTGGGATTGTGGAACGCGAATAGGCGCCATAGAATCAGAGGCAGAACATTGGCCGGGTTGGAAAAGGTTTTTATTGTAATTCGAGGTCGCACACGATCGCTTACAGTACAGGGACCATGTGCAGCGAGCATCATGTGGGACCACGCGCAAACGATCTCCGCGCAACAAATGATGATAAGCCGTGCGCGTGAGACTCACCTCACCTCATTTCTAGCACAAGTTAACCTAGAATATCTCATCTGCTATCCTTGGGGATACACTCCTCCATTTCGCAACACGTCTCAGAACTCTCTCTTAGATACGGTCGTAGTGTACAAATATAGTATATTCTCGACCAATCTTATAACATCTTATCACAACCAGGGAAGTAGCCGTCCGCATGGTCCGCCAGGAACAACCCTTACTCGCGCCGCTTAATCCCAAGTCTGCACTCGAGTGGCTTCCGTAGGAATCCCTCGCTTGTTTCCAACTAGCGACCACCGGTTAGCCGATTTACCGGGTCTCGGATAGGTTACTTACTCTCTGATCCGGCTGTTCGAGGACAAAGCTGAAATGCCGTAGGAGCGAAGCGATAATGATCTGCAGCTCCATCACCGCTAAATTGCGGCCGACGCAAGCCCTGAGCAAAAACAAACAAACAAACATACCCGGTGAGCGACGACGGACACGGTTGGGAGAGAGAGAGAGGACCCACCTCGGCCCGACGGAAAAGGGATTGAACGTCTTTTGGATTGCATTTTGGTCGCGCCCAAACCACCGCTCAGGTCTGTATACCTCGACGTCTTCACCCCAGACCCCGACGTCTCGATGAATCGTGTAGCTCGGTACACTGAGGACAGTGCCTTCGACAAAGGTTTGGCCCATGACCGTGATGCCGCCCTTTGGAACAAGGCGAGGAAGACCAAGAGCAGACGTTGAATGAATACGGAGAGCTTCATTGATACACGCATCTAGATAGGGCAGACGTTTGACCTGATCGGCGGTGGCGACTAACTCATCTTCTGTTCCAAGTTGCTCGTCAAGTTCGACCTGAAGCTTTTCTTGGACGCGGGGATTGCTGGCGAGATGATAGATGATGGCACAGGTCGAGCTAGATGTAGAAGAGTGTAACTTGTTCAAACTATCAACTAGGCTAAATAAATAAATAAAACTTACTTTGAAGTGGTATCTGAGCCGGCGATAAGCAAAGTAAGAGCTTCAGCCGTCAATTCTTCCTTGCCCATAGGCTTGCCCTCTGCATCGCGACCATTCTGCAGCTTATTGAGCAAATCAGCACGATCAGTCGGGTTAGCCAAGCGTTTCGCGACCGCCATGATAGCAATACCAGCCAGGTGTCGGACACACTCGCCTCCAAACCGGTAACCGGGAAGATGCTTGACGAATGGCCTCCAGTGGGGAGGTAAGGCACCCATGGACATGGAATATTCACCACGACCGTTGAGTATCTGGACGGCAGGGATAGTAATGACTTCCGAGCTGATCTTGTCCTTGCCATACGAATCCATGACGGCCTGCTGGCTGTCCAGGTTCTTTGGGACAAGGGCGATATCCTTGGCGACTTGAAGCATGCCAAATGGAGCACCAAAGGCAAGATCCCCGATAATATCAAACGCAAGATAGTTCGCCCCTAGGACGGATCTTGTATCAGTGACGTAAAACATGGCCCACGGAGCACTAGAACTTACAAGGCAAGACATCTAAATAGAGGCGGCCACCCCTACCTTCCCAGCCGCCCTCTCCGTCGTTTCCGGACATGCCCTTGGAGGCCAGATCGTAGAGTCTGTCCCACTGGTTGATGAGCTGGGTTACATAGCGCTTGAGCTGGGGTTCAAACTCGAGAACACTTTTTTGCGAAAAGACGTGGGCAATGATTTTGCGCTTCCGCGTGTGCTCAGCACGGTCGCGTGTGTTGAACACTCCACGCCTAATGGAGACAAAGGCATCGTAAAAATTAGATTTGAGAGCACCGTTTCCATGACCGTATACGGCATTGAGGGCATCTGGATCTGCAATGGAGATGTGGTTTGGAGCAATGCGGACAATAGGACCTTGATCGGATGGGGGTCAGTCCATTGTTGTGAATGAAAAGGCAAGGGGAAAACCATATTTCTGATGAGCCTTGTGAATAGTTTCTGATCGATGGCCCATCTTACTGACATAGCCTAGCCAGAGGTCAGAGAACTTTGCGAGGAAAGGACCAGGATAGGCTCTGATGGCGCGAGAATCGAGAAGCCATGGAATGAAATGGACGAGTAAAAATGCGGTGGGGAGAGCGAGGCTGAGGGTGTACAAGTCGAAGGTAAGCATGTGAGAGAGACGGGGAGCATGATGAGAAGAGAGGAGAACTTAAGTAGGATGGCGGAACGGGTCAAACAGTCTGAGGAAAGGCCGAATGGGGCAAAAAGAGCCGGGAGCGCGGAGGACGATGGGGCCGGGCGCTGGCTTCTAAGCCGCTGCTGAGTTGCAGCCAGACTTGGGCGTTGCCTTACGCGCTGAATCGTTTTTCCGCTCAGCGCCCTGCTGGCAGGCTGGCCCTAGCCAGTTGCTGATGCAGACCAACTTTTGCGCTGACTTTGCACTGACAATCCCCCGCATTCTTCGCCTCGGCTGCTGCCCAATCTTTTACAGCTTACCAGGTAGGTCAACGTCCTTGATACGTTCAACAGCCTCAGGCTGCAGCCAGGTCCAAACGCCACGATCGGAGACGCCACTGGCACACACACGCCTCCCTCACCACTTGCTACATGCCCCTTATGCTCTTCATTTGCCACACGATTCATGTATTTAACCCCCCCAGACTTTCACCGGTGAGTTTCCCCCGGGTCATCTCTTTCCCATGCATTCATTTATCGGCCCAGGTTGTCGGTAATCTGACAATCCTCAACATCCCTGCCGGTGTGAAGGCGTGGGTATTTTTTGCATTTTACCCCCAACATTTCTAAAATGCTTGATCCTCACGGAGCCGATGGTAACGGTAAGCGAGCCACAAAACACCTATCATATCGCACCTCAATCTCTCCACCTATCTTCCTTTTTCGCTTATCAATCTTGGCTTCCAGGCAACCCGATCGGCGGACTAGTCTTCTCCAGCGCATTCGGCCAGCTCGAATAATTCCACGAATGGACGGTAAGCCCCCGCCTCTTTCTGCTATCATCACGCACTCCCGCCAAAGAATCCTAATAACTTAACTGTATCAGACTCCATCTTTTGCTTCCGTACGTGCAAACCGGGCCCAATGGCTCCCGTCTGGTATCAACACATCTACGACATCCTCGGCGGCGAATGGAACATACCAGCCAACTACACCGCAGGCATATTCGAACAATGTCTAGGTGACAGTGGCCAAGTCAACTTCTTTTTCCCCCGCATGGCCGACCCGACCCGACCCGGCCTAACCTAACATGATCTATATTCAACCCCGCAGCCGATGGGCATATATGGCACCTCGACATTCTATCAAGGAGAGCCTACCATGCCGCCGGCACACCCCGTCCCATCCTCCTCGTCCTGCTCCACCGTCACCAGCATTGGAAACGGCTTTTTCATCTCGGGGACAAGTGTCAGCACAACCTCAGCAGTCTCCAAAACAGGCGTAAGCACCTTCCCTTCGTTAATACTTGCACACTTTTTCACAGACACGGTCAGGTGCAATATCCACTTCATCAAACCTAGCTCCCATCAACGACTGGATCTTTCTCACTACCGGTACAACTCATTGGTTCTCTCATTGGCGCTATCCTCATCTTGCAAGTACAACACAAGCGATATCGTTTGCACACTTTGCCATATCATATACCTCTGTTTGTATTTTTGTCATTTCCCACTGCTTTGAAACATGTGACAGGTCAAAAAAATACAATCTATCTACAACGGTACAACGTTTGGAATCGGACCAACAGCCACCACTCGTGTCGGGTTGACCTGACACAACAAGAAAGATATTTGAGGGGGGAGGAAAGGTGGAGATGGCGTAAACATTCACTTACATTCGTTTGAGACCAATAGTAATGTGTTTTGATGTGTTCAAAGTCCGTGCAAGATTTGAACGCGTCGTTGTTCCAGTACAACTGTCTCATCCACCTTACATATAACATTTCCACATGTTCAGTCTCAACGTGTCACCATGTCACCAGATTTCAACACACCTGTGAATATTCGGATACCCGTCCCTGATGGTACGAATATTGCATTTGAAGTGGCCCACGTACACGGGATCAAACCGTATCTAGAAAACCGTCATCGTCATCGTCATGCGTCAAGCAGCCCCAAACTCAAAGAAACTTACAATCGTCACAAAGAGCCGAATGTCCGCTTCGGTTAGTCGCTCACCGACTAGATAATCCTTACCCTCCAGCACCTTTTCGACCTTGTCCAGACCTTCAAACAGCTGCCGCACAGCCTTTTCGTACGCTTCCTGTTTGGTCGCAAACCCAGCCTTGTAAACGCCGTCTTGACGATACCCATCGTCATCGCACAGACAATACAAAAGCACCATAACTTACTGTTGATGCTATCATAGATCCACCCGTTCAATTCATCGATTTCCGCCTGGTGTTCCTTTGGATAAAAATCCAGCGCGGCCTTGTCCTCGGGCAGCAAATCATTAAATGCCGAGTTGAAGATCCGAATAATCTCCGAACTCTCATTGTTCACAATCGTCTCCCCTTTCTTGTCCCAGAGCACGGGAACAGTGAACCTCATATTGATGTTAGCAGCTAAACCCTCTTAACAAAAAATGATCCAAACTGGGAAATACCTGAGATTATAATTTGGATCTGCTTTTAAATACAAGTCTTTGACGTGCTTAGAGCCGTGGAGTGGGTCCACGTCTGCGCCAGGGAATTCGTCTACGTCTCCAAACGGCCATCCTTCTGAGCCCATGCGAGGAGATGTGATGGATACAGCTGGGGGTCATACTCTTTTTTAGCACGAAAATAGTTCCATCGCGAAACTCACTGGTAGTACTTACATATGAAATCTTCAAGGCCCTTCAACTTGCGCATGATCAAAGTACGTGTCGCCCATGCTTGATGACACCATTATACATATACACGTATAGTTTGACGGACAAGACTGTCAACTCACGACACGCATATGAGACATACAAATGATAGCGGCCTATGCCAAGGATTAGGCTCGCGTTAGTAGGCCCATCCACATACAGAAAAAGCCAGTACTCGCCTTTTTCTGGCTCGAATTGACCGCCCTTTTCGATAAAGTTTCGGAAATTAGAGGTTTGGCGATTGAACGAGCCGTCCGCCGAGGCGAACCTGCCTACGTCGGTCAGATGGCTAACGTCTCTTGTGTGCGCCATTATAAGTGCTGTTCTCTGTGTAGGTTTACGAGCGAGGTATGTTACCACCGGACGAGAGAAAACCGCGGTATTTAACCTGGCGCAATAACCCGGTGATATCAACTGCCGACTAAGAGCCATCATCATCATCATCACGTCAGCACGCGTATGACGCAAAAAAAAACAAAACAGTGATCACAAACCTCCATCTACGAATGCACATCTGCATGACTGGATGAGAGGGAAAACATTAATATCTGGTGACAGTTTGCTTTTTAACCAGCTCTCCAGCCCTTACTCGCTTACAAATTTCACCTGGGATTTTTTACGCGTTTCGTCTGTCAGATCGCTTTCTGGGGCGAGGCGGCGCCTGCACCAACCCCGTTTCGCCTCTCCTCACAGTGAAGAACCCTGCAGTAACGTGAACCACCTAGTTACAATTACTCACTCTGTGAGACACGCATCTTCTTCAGGTGTGAAGTTGGATGAGTAGGGCAAGGATAAGCTGCTTATTCTTCAGCGCTTCGTGACTCATCACTGTGCCAGATGGAAGGTGAATATAAAATTTCATAGATAAAGGTACGGAACACCACTACTTAATCCATGCGGCTAACCACAAAACTCGAATCCGGGGCAACCGATTGCAGTGCCATATTCTAGAAACAATCTAGACTCTGGAATGTTCTTTGGAAAAGTTTGACTTACTCGATCCGTCAACACCTGCAATAGCCAGCAACGCCTGGAACACTCCTCCAAGACCTTCCCCAGCAACTAAACCAGCCTGACAACGATCGTGTCAAACTTGAAACAGTAAAAAAATTCAACACTCACAGCGACGGCAAACATGTACATGTCATAGCTCGCCATATTCGTCTTTGACCACACGTGACATCCTACAGAGCCGGCAGCCATTGCAATCGAATAGTAGGCTTGCGGCACAACGAAACCAAGTCCAACGGCATTCTGTGATATGTTATTTTCAGCGTCATCTAAATCTAGCGCTGAAAACTTACCCAATTTGGAACATATACCCAGTATTTCTTTGGAATGACGTAGAACTTGTCATAATACTTAGTCGCATGGACCTGTCCCACCAAGAGGTACTAACCTTCAATACAAGCGTCAAGACGCTAACAATTCCAAGAGCAATAGCGGTGTAACCAGACGAACGGGGAATGGCTGGCTAAAGTATTAGATGTGCTCAGTGAATAGCAAAGGAAGCTACAAACGTAATTTAGGACTGGTTACGGCGACGGCGACGGCACCCCAAGCAGCAACCGATGGCGCACCATAAGTGCATTGGCCAGATGCAGGAGGGTTACTAACCAATCAGTATGCAAGAATGATTGTCGAGATCAATTGTACACACATGATACATGGCGAAGCCTTTGAGAACAAGATGAAGAGGCCAACAGTCAAGAAAACCGCAACGAGGGCTCCAAAGAGCTGAGCGATGAACTGGTTCCTCGGTTTCGCCCTCAAGAGATACCCGGTCTTCAAATCGCCCGTCATGTCTGACGCTTGGGCGGCTGAGCCAGCAGCAACCGTACCCGCACTCAAATTAAGCATCTGGGCAGGTCGTAGTGAGAGATGCGCTCCTTTTCCAATACCACCAAAGATGAGTTGCGATGCCTAATAAGCATTAGTCATATATGTTGGATCAATGGTAGACCGACCTTCGCTACAGTAGTGACTGGGTTGATGTCCGTATGACCAGAAGATTGGACCCCAATGAAAGAGAAAAGGAATCCAAGGATCAGAGAGAGAATGGCTTCACCAACGTTCATGGAGAAGAGTTTGGCAAGAATAGCGCAGGACATGATAGTACTCAGTAAAACACCGGTGGTCCACCAGGCCGTTGGGATACGATCTTGGACAGGGGTATAATCCTCATCATTAGGATCTTCTTCACTATCACGAAACCATTCGACAGGATTCCAGTTCATCTTCGCCATTCTCATAGCTTGAAATTAATAAGATTAATGCACCAACTACAGGGACAACCCAGACTCACTAGTAAGTAGGGGTCCCAAGCTGAAGAGGACCTCTGTGAAAGAGTAGAGCAACATGATAAAAATGCCAGGCCACAAAAGCCAGTAACGGGGGGATGGATTTGATATAAACTTCTCAGGATCCGTGAAGGAGAGGGCCAGATAGGATACCAACGGATATTCATCACTGATGGGTTTGCCGAAGGCGAGTCCATTCTTAACGATGGCCGGGGCAACTGTTAAAATGGAGATAAATAAATTAAGCGGGGGTGATACCTGAAAACTCACTTATACCCCATGCTAAAATGGATCCCCCGACTGTTCATATTAAATGAAGAAATGGCAGACTCGATGTGTGAAAAACACGCACAGAAGCTCCAACTGGCAGTCAGACCACTAAGCATTCCGGCACCAATGAATGCAGGAGTAACTGTAAATTTCATTCAGTGAGAAAGCGACGGGTACAGTGAATGGACGCTCACATTCAATCCACCAGCCATAATTGTCCAAGGAGATGATGCTCGTAAAACCCAGCCGATACAAGGTCCAACCAATATGCCAGTCCCAGATCTGATTAACTATGAATACATCTTGGAGTATCGAAGACCCATAGATACGTACGACACCGGGAGCATAACCAGACACAATCTTAAACAGGAAACACACAATGAATGTGTACAGGAGGGCCAGCGACTTTTTTCTTGCGACAATCGCACCCGATTTACCACTATGCAACGAGCGAATCGTGTATGCCTGCGTCTTAAATCAGTATTGGCAAGCTCTGTATGGTACGAAAAGCTTACCGTCGCAGCTGGTGTTGGGAAAGTCAGCTTCTGGTGCACAATATAATATTTCCGTAAGGGAATGACAAAGAACACGCCAAAGAAACCGGCGCAGAAGATCAGTGCAACAAGCCTGCCAAAATCCTTTTGCGGCTCCAACAACAGGTCAAGACGGTACATGGCGGGAATAACACCGACGGCTAGGATACCCAGTCCGCCCGCAGCTGTCGCAGCACTATGAAGGCGTTAGTTCGGTCATTCCGAGGATGTGTTTGACGAGAGAATTACCTCTGCACAGTGCAATTCTCCTTGGGGCCGAAGTAACCCCCCAAAAGGCGTCCAAGTAACCCAGACTCGGGAAGGGCCTTTGAGAGGGGCTTGATAATGGCAAAACCGAAGATGGCCTACGACATCCTGATGGTATTGGATAGTTGATTATAAGTACAGGTTACGTACCCCGAATAGTTGAGGGCCAAATGTGAAGCCAGTCTTCAAGCCAAGGTAAATGTTTGATGCACCGACTTGGAATTGTCAGGGCGTCAACGAGGTTGGGAAGCAAACACCCACCAACTGCACCGAGACCGCATCCAACAACAATAGCTCTTAGGAAAGCTTCAATAAAGATACTCAAATATGGCAGTATTGTGAACAAACCTGATGGATAATTGGTGTGTTTCTTCTATCTCGTCGGGCAGACGAGGGAACGGCTTTGAACTGTACTTATAAGTCTCCCACAAAATGCTTTGATTAGAAAAACTTACACATCATGGTCGTCGAAGGTTACCTCCGGCAATTCGCCAGACTCGATAAATTCGTGCTTGTCTTCTCGTGAAGGTGAGGTACTGCTTTCACCTCGTTCCGCGAACGTCGCTGTATTATCGACGATGGAAGCCATCGGCGCGGCTAGCAAGTGCAGACTGCTTGCACCGATAGGGCAGGTGGGTTTAGAGAAGGAGTCCGCTGGCATTGCGTTACATATTAATTGTGCTAAGGAAAGTTTGATGGAAACGTCCGTTGCTTATTGCTGGGGATCTCCTGACGCGCCCATCAAACTTTCGAAGCATGTTGCATTCAGATTTTTATAGACCTTGCCTAGTTGCAGCCAAGAGGCGTTGTGCCAAGCGAGGAACAGCACATGGAGGTAAAAACATGGAGTACAAGGTGACAGGGATGTGAATCTGGTCAGGTGTACATGGTATCCTTTCCATAACAGGATTGAGAGAAGTCCAGGGCTTCCTAAAAGTGGTCAAGTCGATCCTTGGCGTTCGGCGTTTTTCCGTGATATGTATATAATATCCAAGCCAACCGGAGGTTGAGCGGCAAAAGATAACCCTAAATCATTGCGTGCGGCGAGCTTTATATTACTGGCATCAACATATCGCCATGCAATGCTGCGAGGATATGATATCCAATATAGAAGTAACACTGCAACCATGTGCATGAGGACGTACTTGAAAGGTTGAAATGCCGCGGAACTTGCGAAACCATTCCCTCCCACCGTTTCTGTGGGGAACCTGGCAGTAAGTTCGTTCAAGTCGGGATGGGTGATCAGGGTTAGAAAAGTCTAAAAATGCGCCAAGTGTCAAGATTGTCTTCGATAAAGAGAAGAAGAGAAGACAAGTTCCTGTTTGTTATTATTTGTCATTATTTGTAATCACTATCTATCTAATAAATAAACTTCGTCCAACTTCCAAGAGTTGCCTAGTTTTCCATTTCTACATACGCTATATTCTGACCCCTCTTTTGATTTGTCATCCTGGCCACTTTCTGCCCGAGCGGTGCTTTATGTATCCATGCTGCAATCGGTTCTGGTGATGTGCCTATATTGACACCATCCGGGGAACTTACGGGTGGACGATGTAAGACGGGAAGTTTACTGCTTAGGTGTAGTCTTCACTCGTCTTTCTCGTCATACAATCATGTATGATTCGACTTGAATAATTATTTTCTGCCTTTCCTGCGTTCTTGTTGACAGAAATTGACAATAGTCGCTGTTTAAAGCGATACCGACGGATGATGTCTGTCGAAGCCGTATTAATGCAAGTGCCTTTTCATCCAATTGCAAATTAAAAGCTATGACCGACAGCTAAACAGAGTCGTTTGTTCTCCCAGGAATATCTGGCACCTGACATCTGTCAAGAGCACAGAGTCTTCTATCCCGTTATTCAGCGATCAGTGTTAGATATGCTTACATTGCAGATATCCAGGGACAACCAGAGACCCGGGTATACCCACATGCACTATCCACTGTTGCGCCACGATATGCTGGTCGCGCATCAAACGTAAACTGTTTATGACGAGACGACGTCGATCTTTGCCCCAACCGTCAATACAGCATGAGACCCCATTTCCTACTTGAACATGGCTCTGCAGTGCGTTCTTGGTGACAGGGCAGGGTAATCTTTACTAGCTCCGCAGCGACGGCTGAGAAGATCCGGGTGAATACAGCATTGCAAGGCCGGCCGGCTGGAAACACGGGGAGCATCGCGGGCGCCTTCACGACGTCGGTCGTGCCGCATCCGTCGCGAAAACTATCGGACAAGCGGCTTAGTCATCGGGCAGTGCCTGGCCTGGTCTTGTTATGACTAACTACGACTCCTTTAGACTCCACTGTCCTTTATCTGCATCGCTTTTCTTCCTCGAAAATCGCCGCCATCTGTATCTCCTCTGCATTACTCAACTGTCACGTCATAGTCGCCACTGAGCTTCGGTGTAGCCTGCGCTTTCCATGGCTAGCTCGGTAAGCTTGACTATCTTACCGACGAATGCGACCTCCATCCTTGCTACTTCGTCCACATCAAGCCCTACCAATAACAGTGGGTCAAGCGGTGGAAGTAGCGGGAATGCTCGAAGTGTCAGCTACTTTTTTGGTTTCCTGATCGCTATCGTTGCCGTTTTATTATTCTTTGTCGGATGCGGTATTGGTGCTCGGAGAGGGATACTGAGACGACGAAGAAGACAAGCTTTAGGCGATGATGAAGAGACAAGGAACTTTTTCGCTAATATGGACATTGAACGGATGCTTAGACGTGTAACTCCACCCAAGGAACCTTCTTTGTGGGAGACAACGTTTGAAAAAGGGGGTGGCTATTGGGAGTCGATTATGGTGAGTACTTACTCGTTTCCCGTTTGTTAAGATAGGTCTGACGCCGGTGTTTCTGACAGCCATTATCGGTTACTGTCGTTCCTGTCGTTCCAGAAGGACACGACGACATTTCACCGCCATCATTACCCCCTATGTCAAATTGGCTGCGGCCACGGCCACGTCTGCCGGACAATACTATGCATGACGCACTACCTCAGTGGATAACGCGATTTTCCCGCCGGCCGTCGCGCCGAACGGCATCTGAAGTTCCCCTGGATGCGATACCTCAAATACCATCAGAGCATTCTATATCCCCTTCGTCTCTACGCAACCCTTCCTTTGCGCTTACGTTAGATGGGAAAGGGGATTTGCCCGACCCGGCCGACTCGCCTCCCAAAATGCCACCAGAATACCAAGTAGTGGTCATGATTTCAATGCCCTCCCAACATGCCAGCGAAGAGGGATCATTAGGGGACGTTCAGTTTGGTGTCACAAAATTATCCGTCCCGTGGGATCATGTACAGATACCGGACAGTTCGTGAGGATTTGTTAATACCATGACTTGCTGTAGCATATAATAGCGATGGACAAAGTTTGCGTTGTACATTATAAATTCATTGCTCAAACGTTCAACTTTGCTCAATGTTCAACCTGGGTTAGCTAAGGTCCGAATTTCGGAAGTGTTGCAACGTCTAGACTAGACATTGATATTGACTAACATGTGCCATCAAGGCTGTGTAGATTCCTGTTCACCGCCTCGCTTTATCAGGCCTACACCCACAATGGTTCCTTCTGCCAGTGCGTCAGCAGCCTTACGACCCTCCTTGGCTGCAACCTGAGCCTTGCGATTGAACTCATCTTGTATGGCTTTGGCGCGTGCTATCTGAAGGTGAAGGCAAGATAACCATGAAATCAACAAGGGTATAAAAAAGAAGAAGTGACTTACCTCTTTAGATCTATGCAAGCATTCTAGGTAATCTTCTGAGAGTGGACGGCATTCAATTGGATTATCCGACTTGATATAACACTGTGTGGATGGTTTGGGTATGCTGGAACATGAAGCGAGCGACATACGTCTTGAAATTCCTGCCAGAAAGTGAAGCACCTCGAACGGCCTAGCAAATAGTTGAAGGTCTGCAGATTGTGAAGACTTTGGGAGCTCACCTCCTGTATAGGCAAAACCAGACTGGAAAAGTCAGTCCTCTGTGTGAGTGTGCGTGTGTACATTCGAAAGCGTAAGGAGGACGTACTGCCATTGATGCGGATCGTTTTGTTCAAAGTGACCGGATGTTGATGGAAGAGGTCACATGTCGTGACAAAACGAAATGCGCACTGTGCGCTTTGATCTCTCCGATGGAGACCTGGCGCGCGACGGATAATCTCGTTTTGAAATTCGAGGACTGGCCGGTATCAGGTTACGAGTGATTTTTTTTAAAAAAACAGATGCTTGTATTACCCTAAAGAAAATGTGACTGTGTTACTCGAGATTGTGCAATTTGCACAATTGCACACACACAAAGCCGCTGCAAACGATGGCCGACCAGGCTGAGGTCGCATTTGCCACTGCATTCCTGAACACCCTCTCCTCCCAGCCTGTCGTCTTTGCCGACGACTATCAGCAGCCAAAAGAGCACTCTCTCAAACGTATCCCTGTTCTCCATACCCCTGTGCCTCCCCCGCCTGCTGCAAAGAAGCTCCATCCTGCAGAGCTATCCTCAGCTGCTGGTGGTGGTAAGCACGGCACTATTGTTCTACGTAAGACGGTTACGTTTTTATTTTGATAGGGATAAACATCACATTTAAATCGATCAAACCCTCCGCGTCGTATACCCTTTCTGTCCACCCTACGGACACCGTCAACACGATTAAAACCCAGCTTGCCACTGTTCATCTCTCTGCACCGCCTGCAGACGCACAACGTCTCCTGCTCAAAGGAAAAGCCCTTGCAGACTCAAAACTTCTTAAAGAGTACAACATCAAAGACGGTGACGTCCTCACCCTCATGATCAAACCAGGTGTCGACTGGGACCCTAACAATCCCGCCCAAAAACCAACCATGTACAGCACGCTCACCCCCTCTTCTTCTTCCTCGCTGTCCGTCGACGCACACGCCTCCTCGCCCGGTCCTGGCGCGTCGAAGAAGGGCAGACACCACCGCATACCCTCGGTCGTTCTCTCCCCGTCTCCCTCCACGTCTGACCTCATCGAATCCGAAGGCATAACAGGCAGGCCCGTACAGGAAAAAGACATCCTTCTCACACTCGACACCACGGATGTTCCACAACCCATCCATCCCGAGACACTCTCAAGCTACCACGACACGGTCGCCAATCCAGAATACTGGCAGAAATTGCTTAAATTCCTCAAGTATGCGCGTTTTTAACATCCAAGCTCATACCTAGCTCACTGACCACACGTCGTTTTAGGTCTGAATTCAGCAACGACTCGGATGCCATTCACGCATATGAGGATTACCTCCGTGCGACCAAAGGTTCATTGACGGCGAACGAGATCGCCAAGATCCGTGACCACACGGGCATTGTTGGCATGGCTGGGACTTAAAGTCGGCAATCTCTCTCTGCATCATGTTGCAATTAGGGTAAATGGAGTTCAATGGATAGGAAATTTTAAAAGTGCCTGAATTACAGTCAGTACCGCAATGCACGAGTTGACATTCCACAACTTCTCCCTCCGCGCATACAGCTCGACTTGATTTCTCAGAGGCTTTGTCGTAAATTTTGACGTGGTCTGTATCATTTGAGTCGTATACGCCCACGAACTGCGCATCAGCATAGTTGAACAAAAAAAAAAAGGCAATCGCCAAAAAGTTATCAGATTCGCACAGCAAACTTGGGTACATGTAGTTCATATGGTCTTTTTCTGTAAAGTATGAAATGAAAAGAAAGAAACCTCATTTCAGTATACTCGTTTTCAATGATAGAAATGGAATAGAAACCGTGCATCGATACTTAATTTCCTCCCCCACCCTTTCTGGACCTCACAACCTTGTTCCGCAAAGCCTTTTCTTTCAGCTCACTCTCTCTTTTCTCGAGTTCCGACCTATCCTACCACAACCTTTCGTCAGGCAGCAATAAGGAATAGCAGATGAAACGTACTATTTCTTGGTTTTCGTTCCCCCAGCGGCTTTTCTTTCGTTCAATCTCAGCTTGGCCTTTTATCTTGAGTTCTCCAACAGTTCCAGAACCACTTGAACCAGCGGCACCCGTATCAGAACTGGAAGGCCCACCTTTGACTCCTATGGAATCAACATCCATATGATCGTATTTAACCCGCTGCCGTTCCGCACTTCGGTTTCGGCTGTACCGTCCCCGATCATCTCTTCGTTCCGGTGATGGCGATCCTGAGACCGACTTTGACCTTGTCGAAGCTGACACATTCCTTTGCCTTCCTCCACGAACGGGAGTAGGGCTTCTCCTCCTTCGCGGAGGGCTCGCGCTACGTCGCCTAGAATACACCATGGGCGGTGACCTGGAACGACTATCCCTCTCAGAAGGCGGAGTGGATGGTCGTCGTACCGGGGATATTCGACGTCGCCTGGAAGGCGGGCTTCGGCTATCGCGGAACCGTCGATCATGTTCACGTTCACGAGGTGGGGTGAATGAAGGTGAACGAGGCCTGCGCCTCCGCGGTGGAGAGCGAGACCTAGAACGGCCAGGTGAACGTCTAGGAGGTGAATGCCTTCTCATGGGGGAAATGGCACGTGTGTTAGTAGTGGGTGGAGAGCGGGATCTATAGTCTCCTGGCGGAGAGCGAGCCTGCCTACGGCCTATTGGTGGAGGCGAGCGGAATCGACCCGCACCACGTGCAGAAGGCGGCGGAGAGCGAGACCGTGATGAACGACTATCATAGCTGGGAGAGCGACGGCGTGGGGATGGAGACCGGGAAGGACGACGTCGTGGAACCTGGAGAGCCAGAACCTGTTAAATCTAGAGCGACGCATGACGAACAAACGAACACTTACGCCGCCAGGACCTCCACCTCTATTTCCCCACCCAGAATCGCGAGGTCTTTCGTCACCCCCACGGCCTCTTCCACGGCCTCGTCCGCGACCTCTTCCGCCACCACGCCCACCGCGTTCACCTCTTATTTCATCGAGCGTTGCTCGACGATCGCGCTCATCTATGGCTCGCGTGTCATTCTCACGTGCCTTCTTGAGCTCCTGCTTCTTTTCTTCAACAAAAGTCCTTGGTACGCCAGATACCTCGTCCTGTGCTTCCAAAAGAAGTTTCCAAAGTGCAGACATGAATGTCGGAGTTTCCTTTGTCAGAAAACCCGTCAAATTGATTTGCATTTTACGTGGATCTGGTGTCTGCTGAAGAGTCAATGTATGTATGATGCATAACCCTCCTCAACTCACTGGTTCCTGAGAATCTTCTAACAGTCCCATGGCGTATTCAACGACTACTTCGTCTTCGATGCCAACTAGCTCTACAATTTTTTTAGCGACCCAAGGTCTAATTACAGTCAAGTTGACTTTTCGCATATCCACCTGAGACGAACGGCATATGTATATGCGGAAAACAGGCATATCAAAATTTCCTACCTTTCTGTCAAACTCTGGGGGAAACTTCATAGTCTTGAGTAGCTTGAGCTCCTTGTCTGAAAATCGTCTATCCTGTTCGGCGGAAGTGCCTTTGAAGAAACCTAGGTGAGCAAAAGGCAGTTGGTGAGCATGGCAGAAGGATACCGTACAGGACGCCTTGTCTCACCGGCGTCTGCCATTTTGCTTGCAAGAAACCACGATGGCAGTTAGAGCGGTAGTTAGTGTTACTAGTTACAAGTTACTAATGAACAACGAACAAGCCTTGAAAACCGTGTGAAAGTTTGAAAAAAGCAGGACCAAACATTCTCATTTGTCACGTTCTAACTATTTATCGGCGATTATCATGGCATTCACACTTGCTCCCAGCCCAGCCCCGCCCTTGAGCCCCCCGAACCTCCCTCTAGCTCTGCCAGGAAGGCATGGTCTACGTCTATCATCCTGCATGTAACATATCATTCCTTCGCATCTTGCCTAGATGTACATACTAGCTTCAACCTGACATCCGATTGGGGTAGCGACAATAGCGAGAGACGGCGATGATTTGAGATCAGCTGATAGTGATTGTTTGGAGTTCATGCAAGGTAGGAATATCAGAACATGCAATCTTATAGCAATAAGATCGCGGCCGACCTGACGATGCTGTATCGACTCCTCTTCTGGACGGCTTATTGGTGCGAGGACTAGATCTTCGCCTCCATATACTGGGGCGCATCTTTTATTCTCATCAGTTCAGCTTCCTCCAAAACTGCGTTTTCACTTGCATACTTGATGCAAAAGGGTGTCAAAAGGGGAGAGATTGATGCCAACACGAAGGTAATTGGTCTTACGTCGAGGAAGATATCGATTTTAGGTTCGACGTTCAACGTTCAACACCCGGAAATGTTATACTTTGACATTCTAGCAAATGCCCATAGAGCCATTGAAACCCGCCTGAGAGCCTTAATAAATACCGCAGAGGATCCCACAAGCCCCAATGACCACCACACCACCTTCGCAAGGTCAATAAGGGATTGGTTGACTTTCCCCGACAGCAGCCAAGCGCTGCACACTCTCGCGCAACACTTCGACCTCGTCGTCTTGTCCAACGTCGACCACGACTCGTTTAAGTACGCCCATGCGCGTCTTTCAGAGGGAAACGACGTAGAGCTGACTCGGAAAAAGTTGTATTTGTATTCTTACCCCGAAAACAATCCCAACAATCATTGGTTCCCTCGATCTGCGCCGGACGACAACAAGTCACCCTTTACGCTTGTCTTAACAGCACAGGATGTAAAGGCCTACAAACCTTCCACTACCGGGATGCAGGCTGTGCTACGTTGTGTCAGCAGTGATCCCCGATTACTTGGAGAGGAAGGCAAGTCGCCGAATGAGGTGAAAGAAAAGGTATTGGTCGTCGCACAGAGTCTGCTTCACGATCATGAGATGGCTGGAGAGTTGGGAATGAGGAGTGTGTGGATTGACCGCCAGGGTGCGGTGACGTGTAAAGATATACCCGAGGGGACCGTCCAAAAGTGGACATGGCGGTTTGAGACCCTAGCTCAACTGGTGGATGCGGTCGAAGAGGAAGTATGATAGCACCCATCTGAGTCGGAAGGACTTTTCTCATGATGTACATTTGCAAAGGATATAATAACGTACTGTACACACTAAGGCTACAGTAGCCATGCATCTCAGGGCAAACCATGCCAGTGATACAATACCGTGCCCTAAGGTAACATCAACTTGCGTCTAGCACCCATGAGTGCAACTTACAGAGCTGCTATCCTTTTTCACTGCTTTCCTGTTGACGAGCACGATAAGGCACTTGTTCACCCTAGCCTGATTCAGGTCTGGAGGTTTGACAAGGTCCAATACTAGTTCATGAACGATTTTCAACAGGGCTCGTACTTTTACACAACGTCCGAAACTTACATTTAGCCGTTTGGTTAGGTGCGTCCATCAATCCTTCAATTACAGTCTCCATGTTGCGGCGGAGATTCTAGAACGTGCATGAGCCTTCACGCTTCACGCTTGACTTGAAACGTAGATACGTACAGGATCGCTACCACGGAATTCGAGTGGCAGGAACATGATGATCTTTTCAATCTCGATCTATCGCACAATCAGCATACAAACATGTCTTCTGGCAGAAGAGCTAAGCAGAGCCCTCACGCTGCGTTCTTTCTTCTCCTTTGCTGTCATCTTGGCCTTTCCACCTTTTTTCTTTTTGACAGCACCGCCCGGTTTTGCACCAGACGTAGCAGCAGATGCGGTGGTCGTCGTGTCATTTGCAGCAGCAGTATATGTCGTTTCTGCCTCTGTATAGTCCGTGACGGCTGTTTTATCTGCCACGGGATCGGGTTCGCGAGCTGCGTTCTCTTGAGCTTGTGCAACCTTTAAGGCTTCCATCGCGCGCAATGCTTCTTGCTCTAAATAATAATAAAAACCCATCTTTAGATATATGTATGTTCTATTGGATCTGCCCAATTCCTTACCGACCCTTCTCTTCGCCAAGAGGAAAGAGCCTTGGGTCGGTGCCTTTGAAGAACGTGATCAACAAAACGTATACGGGGAAAGGACGAACGATACCTGAGGCCAATCAATTGTTAACGCGTTCATAGTCATCACATAAAGCCAGCTAGCAAAGGCATTATTGAATGTTGAGAGTGAATCGCTGAGATTCTTGATTCCTTCTGTGTTCGAGTGAAGAACGTCTATCTCGTCCGCAAACTCGATCATCGCTGGCTCGATGAAGCCCAGTCCGTGTGGGGCATCTGGGTGTGCGCCGGAGCGCGAGAGGGCGAAGAGGGAGCCCTGGGAGACACGGCGCAGGGGCGTTCGGTGTGGTGTTTGTGACGTGGACACCATTGAACAATTGCTAGCAACCTGTTCACCGAGACGGCGAGAAGAGTTTTGGTATACAAAAAGTTCAAATAGTGCTCTGCCTCGGTGATATAGTGAATGGATGGTAACAAGTAGACTAATACATCTGCATCCTTCGTGCCGTCTAGCAAAATCTGATCAATGTAATGTCAACGAATAGCCGACGCTTTACGATGTAAGTATCTGGTCAATTTTGCAAAATTTGAATATTGTATTAGCAAGAGGTAGACGTCACAGTCAAACACCAGGATTGTATGCTAATTTACTAGACCGTTGTTACATAAACTCTAAGATAATTCCACATTGTCTGGTGTAGGAGCTTGCTCTGAAATCATTCAAGATGTACTTCAACGACAGGGAGAGACTGTAAGTTGTTCGTGTTGCACTGCTTGTTGAATGACGTGATTGTCCAGCCTCAAGTTATATGTTACACGATTAAGTGAGGAAACTATACCCAAAGTCAAGGCTCTTTTAGCTGTTGGAATATCGAAATTAGTGCTGTGCGGCATGATTACGGACGTAAAGGTGGTTAACAACTTGCGACGTCATCTAGATGACGACGATGAAATGATTAGTGCAACCCAGGTCGCTACACTGTTCGTCGATTGGAAGGACCCTCTGAAGCTGTCCCAAATGGCGTAAGTGTTCCTCGCGGTTGTTCAATTTCGGTGGATCGCAGAAACGCGAGGGACAAGGCCAATGCTCCGTCCACAGATGAATCAATCCAACTTGACTTGGCTAGTGATATCCTCAAATCCCTACTTGACAAGAAGAGCAGCTTTGACAGTTGGTGTACCATTCTTTGAATCTTCCCTGTCTGAGACAGAACTTTAGAGGAGGATAAGACGGTGTGCTGACTCAAACTTTGAACAAGCTCCACGTACCGGACGTTGTTGATGACGACAAAGTTTAAAACTCCTCATCCACAATGTGCAATCGGTACGGTTTATACACATCGGTCATAATATAGACTATAGAGTTTTATCCAGCGTCGACCGCTTCGGGATGCCATGAGTAACAACGCACTTCGCAAGTTCGATACTGCGATTTCGAAGAAATTCGAGAAGCAACTTGAGGGTTTCAGTGAAGAATAGTATAGCAAATTAGCTGAACTGAAAGACCTGTTTGAATCCTTGGATGACATTATCCCTGAAGATGACGATGCTATGAAGCAGATATACGAAAGAAGCGAGGGAAGAAACGGTATGGGTGTATTCATGACCGCGAAATATGACTACAATGCGATACTTTCTATCCAGGGGATCTGAAAGCGTTATGGCAACTAGTGCTGGTAGCTCACGATATGACTCACATGGAAAGTTCGTAAATCAGAAGTTCATGGACCCTTGAGTAATGCTTAAGACAATAAAATACGAGACGAAGGATATCTTCGTCTCTTGATGACGCTCAAGAGGACGACGATGGAACACCACCACCAGAAAGGCCGACGAGAACGGTGCTAAACCGGAATGCGTGAGTATGGCCTCGATATTCATGTGGGCTTGAACTTAAACTATCATCACAGTGCTAAGAAATTCCTGTCGACAACTGTGACGCTAGACGTCCTCCAAAACCAAGGTATTCAGTATCGCCATGCTGCATTGACAAACTGTTCAGACCATCACGTCGAAAGAATGACACGGATGACCTGGACGATAGTATCAATCGCTTGCTCGACAGTCAACCAGTATCTGTTGCAACTACATCAACAGCGCTGCTTCATGACTCCATAATAGTGATTCCGAAGAGGAAGAGGTCGAAGTTAATGATTTACTGCTCGACAATTGAGCGTCGCACCTTATCAACCTTATCAATAACGTATCGAATATTGAAATAACCCCCAACTGGAATTATATTTCATGTATTCATTCTCATGATTGTAGGTCAGAACCATCTATTCTAGTTGCCCGCGAGTTTTCCCGGTCAACCAGATCGAGGCCCTTGACACCGTTCCACCATTCTTTTGCAGTAATGAGAGCCTTGCCCTCTTGCTTCACCTCTAGCACCAATAGAACAGTATCCTCGGCACACCTGGTCAAAAGGGCACCAGCCGGAGCATCGTAGCGGGTCGCGCCAGGAGATAATAAGACGCAAATAGTAGATGCACTGCTGGACTGTGAAGCTGAATGGACTTTCCTGTCTCCAAGAAAGTCGTCAAAGGTCTCTGCGCATCAAACGTGAGCATTTAGATGATAGACGAAGGTTTTCAAAACATCTTGATGAGCAGTAGCGCGACGTCTTCTAAGGATGGACTCTGCGGTCATGTTTTGAAAGTCAATGATCGAGTCAGTAGATGTAATAACAGGTGCTGTCGGGATGTGCTCAGTCGTTGGTTTTCGGTTGAGTCTACCTAGAGAAGTGTGTCATTTCAAGGATTGATTAGAATGAGAGTTGGACCCGCCAGGATATCCCGTAACATGCAAGACTTGCCTTTGAGATTTTTTGCCCCAGATGCGCCACAAGGTTCAGAACGTTCATCGTCCAGCCTGGAAAAACCGGTGCCTGACAGCATTGTAATTCAATGTTCATACTTCCGCATTCCATGACCGAGAACGAGATCCTCTGCATACGTCGTCCTTCCTCGGAACTAGACTGCAACGAGTCGGGCTACTTCGCTTCAAGGAATAAGGGCGAGAACCTGAAAGTCGCTACAATTTAACCGGTCGGCTTCGGACGTCTGTCGTATTGTGGCCCAAACCCACACATGGAGTCCGCATGGGTAAGCATTTTCTTCGCTCACTGTTTATCGAGTGATTTTAAGGGGTACAGAAGGGGAGAAGGAGGGACACGGATGATTAGTTCGACTGAACAGGTAATGCTTTTTGTTGGAAGAGTACTGTGAGAAACTGCATGCTGACCCGGACGCCCTTGACCCGCTTGGGTTTGTAATTTCGCTTGAGTGTATGATGACCCATACGGAGTAATTATATCGCCATCGACACGCCAACGACAGCTACTATCCTCGCGTCGCTCAGAAAAAGTAACCGCAGTGCATGGGAGGGTGTACTTACAAGTCCAGCTAATCACTCGCCTTCATAGTTTGTGCACCCAACAACAGCCAACCACCGAGCCCGCTCCCCATCCACGATGTGTACCAAACCCTGCACCAGTTCAACACAGCGTGCATTGAAGGGGCCATCATATCTCATGCGGGTGCCATACTCCCTGGCAGATTCTTGCCAGTCAGATGTCGAACCTACGAGCCGCGGGAGTAAAAGAGGTAACGTTGACATAGTCGAAGCGTAGTTGCAAACTCTTGAAAATTGTTCCGGAGAGAGCATTGGAGAGAGAAAAAACAATATATAAAATATCATCTCTGTTGGCAAATCGCAAAACGAAAGGCCATATGACTTCTCTAATTCGGCATCGGTCAGCTCCGCGCCGCTTCGATTCGGTCGTAATAGAAGGGTACGTGCGTAACGCAATAGCTTCAAAGCTTGCTGCTGCGTTTCTCGACTAAGTTGTTCATTGCGTCTGATGATATACTGAATTGAAATAGTATACTCCTTCCATATGTCATGATTTCCAACTTCGTTTGATTCCAGGACATGATTAGAATGCAATTCAAGGCCCGTCAACGTGTAATTGGACTGCTTCGCTGCTTGTATTATGCCACGTACGCCTTGAAAACCGATCAGGTTTCCGTTGCACCTGAAGACGTTGAGCTTGCAACGCCTAGACGAGATGTAATCCACAATATGCGGCAAAGAACGTGTTGTGATATTCATCGCTGACAGATGCAGTTCACGCAGAAGGTTAGTCGTCAAGGCAGGCAGAAACTCTTCAACGAAGCTATCCGACATGGCATGATTTGAAGTTAAAGACAGGACCGCTAGGTGAGAGGCATTGACGGCATCTGCGAGGGTCTTGGCAACAATGGGATCGCCAGTGAAGTCATTCTAGTAGCCCAAGTGAGCATGAATTCTTTACAACTCACAGACACGTACGTTTTGCAAGAACAATTCCTCCAGGCTAGTGTTCCCTTTAAGAAACATTGCGATGGCTAGTAGCCCCGAATCTCCAATGTGGTTGGAGTTCAAGCTGATGTGCTTTATCTCGTAGAACTGGCCTGCTTCTGAACAAAGGAATTGGAATAGGATATGACAACCCATATCACCAAGGTCATTATGACCAAGAATCAGTTTCCGAAATGGATGTTGGGAGTGTATATGCGCGATAATTTCTTGAGCACCTACAGAGTTACTTGTCTCAAATGATGCAGGATGAATGTGTAGTATTCACTACCTTGAACGGAGCACAAGCTTGCATCTGGCAACACACAATCCTTTGTCCTGGCACTCCGATTTCCATTCGCACGAGAATGGATGCGATCCATGTGGACCAAAAGAAACTACTTCGATCTAGCGTGAGAATATGTATATATGCAAGCAAATAAAGACCTGCGGTCCTACTACGCCACCCTACGATGCTTGTTCGCACCGATACAAAGCTCATTATTCCATCAAGCCAAGGTATAGCATGCCGCATTGGTAATCTGAACGACAAGCGGGATGCTGTCCTGGATGATTTTGCACCTGCTATACCGGAACTCAACATAAACACATTCATAGACTCGTTGCTGCCGCATCTACCACCCGAACTTGATAAAAGCCAGATATTGTTGGATTTGATCGACTCAGGGGACATCGTTATGGTAGATCAGGGAGACGAACACTTCTTTTGGAGAGAATTTCCAACCGAGCCCGTCAGTTCTGGTCGTTCAGAGAACGACACATTCGCTACACTCGCCAAGGTCTATGACGCACTTATAAAATGTGTACCTCAGGCTGCAAGCTTACGAGCCACGTCGAGGCTTGTACTTAACCTAGACTGTGCGCCATATTCACAAAGGACCCATCAAACTCGACCTGACGGATACATGATCTTGAACGAGTCATCAGTGAAAAACGGGAAATGTGATGGCCACTACTGGGAAGACTTGGCGGTTACAATGGAGTTCAAGAAGAGCAATAGTAAGAATGATCGTTCAGATGTTCGTCTTACCTCAATACCGATTCAAACAGCTACTGATTTATCTTTGTCTGACAGAACGTGAGGAAGCAAATTTTCAGTATGCAGCAAGTAATGACATATGATCCTTGCCGGAGATTTACTTTCGGTTTGACAATCGAGAACACCGACATTCGATTATGGTTCTGCTCCCGCTCTGCCATGATAGTTAGTAAGAAAATGAATTTCCATAAAGTTTGTCTCGTCTCTTCGTGATTCGCTTACCGAAACTGACTTATTTTCAGAATCCCCTGGTTCTAATTTTGATATTCCTCACTTTCACTTTCGCTTCAAAGTCAGACCTCGGATGGGACGACACCATGACACCAATCCTGGATGAGGGAAACATACAATATCAAATCACTATTGGCAATCATACGTACAAAACGATTAAGATATTATCGAATTTTTCTGCGCATACAATTGTCGGGCGTGCAACTCGGGTTCTCCTAGTAGAGGATGTGCAGTCGGAGGAAAAGTTTGTTCTTAAAGATGTATGGCTTGCCAAGGGTAAGCAGCCAGAGCATGAAGTTCGAAGCAACCTTCTCGACGACATCAAGGATAAATTGGGCGAATCGGAAATGAAGGAAGTAGAAAAATATCTCTTCACCCCCGTCGACCACTGCGTAGTGCAGACTCAAGTAGACGGGAAAGCAGTGAACGATGATACATATGAAGTAATTATGCGGAAGGTTAATCTTTCGGGCGCGAGTCAATTCAGTGTCATGGATTCGATACAGGAAAAACATATAGTGAATTCGGTGGGACAGACTCCTCATGCATCCGAGCATGCGAATATAAGAGCAGCCAACCCGAATTCCAGGGATATCACACATCGCTACCATTACCGGGTCGTGTATAAGGAATTTGCGACACCGCTTTATGAAGTAAACCAGTTATCCCAGGTCATGTTGACTCTTGAGAATTTGGTTAAAGGTAAACATTGTTTCTCACCACAGTCATCGGATTCCATTCAGTTTCTAGTCCTTTACATCTTCCATTGTGCTGGCTGGGTACACCGAGATATCAGTGCAGGGAATGTCTTTCTGGTTCAAAAACATGAGCTGCTCAAGCTAGGGGATTTAGAGTTTGCGAAGAAGATGGGGAAAGATGGTAAGTGTGATGTTCGAATGGTGAGAATCACTTTCTAGACCTTTTGTGCTACTCTCACAGACGCAGGGTACCCTGGACTTCATGTCCGTCGAAGTGGAGAGACAAGCATACATGTTTATGCCTGTCAAGACGAACGTGGAATTCTTCTACCATAATTCTCTTCACGAATTGGAGTCGGTATGGTGGCTTGCAACGTGGATACTGTTCTTCCATTATCCAGCTGAGACAGTGGCAACGGAAAGTTTGGAAGCTCAGAAGGCTGCTGTTAACCAACTATTCCCCCGCATCCTGCCGAACGACCGATTGGTCATTACACGTGTTTCTAGGAGATTCGGAAGGATTGTTGAGAGCCTCCATGTTGATTTCCGTCCACACGGCAACAAACTGGATGACTTGCGTGCTTCATTGCTAACAGCGTATATCAATTTTGAAACTTGTCTAGATGGCCAAGGAGCTTCTGAACAGATCAAGAATTTCTCCCAGCACTCACTGGACGACATACATGAAACCTTCAGATTGACGTTTCAAAAAATGAAGGAGGAATTGAGGAGCGGCAAGGACATTAAATTGACTCGCTTGCACAAGGTTACAGAAGAGGTGAAACGAAAGCTTGAACCAGAATCTGACGAAGGCGAACAAATTGAGTATGTGCTCTGCTTTTTCGAGGTATGACTTTAATTAATATGTAACTAGAACTGTTATTAGTGTTAGGGCCGTTAAGGAGATGAAGCGGATAAGACTATCGCAAATGAAGTGACACGCAGGTAGTGAAAATTCACACTCAGGCAACAAGCATTTCACGTTTCAAGTGATTCCCGCAATTAAAGTTGTAGTAATTATTTTATTTCGTCGCCATCGTGACTCATCCTCGCCGTGATCAGTGTAGGCGCGCGTAAACCAACGTGAACTAACGTCCACGTAAACTGCTGTGAACCTCACTGGCTCCGGCTTCCCGACATCCAATTGGGTAGCGACAATAGCGAGAGACAGCGATGGTTTGAGAGCGGTTGATAGTAATTGGCTGGAGTTCATGAAATAGCAACTAACTATAGTAACAAGAATCGGATATGAGATACGCCATCAGATTCTGTTACACGGCACGGAGGATGCAGATGTGTTGGTCCACTGCTTGTCACCATCCATTCGCTAAGTCATCGAGACAGAGCTTGAGACGGCGAGAAGAGTTTTGGTATACTGTCAGGCAGGAATCATGCTTCGCTGCTTGTATCATAGCATGTACGCCTTGCAAACCGATAAGGTTTCCATTGCACCTGAAGACGTTGAGTTTGCCACGCCTAGACGAGATGTAATCCACAATATGCGGCAAAGAAAGTTGTGATATTCATATGACCGCCTGGAGATGCAGTGCACACGGAAGGTTTGTCGTCAACGAAGCTATCTGACATGGCATGATTTGAAGTTAAAGACAGGACCGCTAGGTGAGAGGCATTAACAGCATCTACAAGGGTCTTAGCAACAATGGGATCGCCAGTGAAGTCATTCTAGTAGCAAAAGTGAGCATGGATTCTTTACAACTCCCAGACACGTACGTTTTGCAAGAACAATTCCTTCAGGCTAGTGTTCCCTTTAAGAAACACTGCGATGGCTAGTAGCCCCGAGTCTCCAATATAGTTGGAGTTCAAGTTGATGTGCCTTATCTCGTAGAACTGGCCTGCTTCTGAACAAAGGAATTGGAATAGGATACGACAACCCATATCATCAAGGTCATTATGACCGAGAATCAGTTTCCGAAATGGATGTTGGGAGCGTATATGCGCGATAGCTTGCATCTAACAACACAATCCTTCGTCCTGGCACTCCGATTTCCATTCGCACGAGAATGCATGCGATCCATGTGGACCGTTCGGTTACCAGTTATGCATTTATGCATTAGCACAATCTAGCGTGAGAATATGACAAGCTGGCACCCAGCGCATTTCCACCTCTTTGAAAACATCCACTCTTTTCATCACCTTGAAACCCAATTTTTCAAATAATTTAATACTTGGATGGTTTGACTCTGTTATTCTTGTTACCAGGCATGTCGCTGGAATTCGCAACGGAGATGGGACAGTCAGCCTGGCATTGAAAAGGCTTGGAGTCCCAGTTGCGTAACTTAGCATCAATTGTAAGGCTTCTTGAGCAAGGCCACGCCTGCGGTATGCAGGTTCTAGCATGTCGAAACAGAGTTCGAACCATTGGTTGCAATGTCATGTTCCGCTCACCTGCGATCATGATTTCAACCTCTGCTTCAAAAATGTCATCCTCGTCTTGTCCATCTTGCGGCTCTCTCGTTGGACTCGCCATCGGGGTCCCGTGCAAAAATATATTTACATCTCCCACCAAAGAAAGCAGCTCGATGCGAGGATCTGAAACGGGTACAGTCTCTCCATGGCATAAGTTGGATTCTTTCACGTTGCATAAAATGATGAAGGTCAGCTTATCATCGTCCAACAACCATTTCTCTGATGTTTCGGCAAAACAGTGAGCAGTCAACGGCAACTGGTTGTATGACATTTACGTTGCATCTCATATTCTTCATCCAGACTTAGAGGCTCACTTGCTGTCAAGCGTCGTAATTCTTCATCTTGCATCCACGCATGATATTTCTAAAGCCTTGTTCAGCAGGGTATCACCCTCCGCCTCCGGTTGCTTACACGAACATGTTCCGGACGATATGGCACGAGTACCACTTTCTCTCCTACTAAAACCGTGTCTTCGTTGATTCGCATGTTTGTCTTCGTTGTGCTGGGCACTCATCCAACTGAATACTCTAGATGTCGATGATACTCTATGTCGCAATGCATGGGACATTTATTGAATTAAATATCCGTATATATTCTCAGAGAATGGTGCATCAGTAAGACTGGGTAAAGAACGAAGACGAAATGTCATGGATGGCAGACTGATTGGCTTGTTCTCGGGCGTGTAATACCACACGTGCGGTGAGTAAAGTATGTAGCGCATGTGCAGGGCTTAATAAGTAATTACGTCAACCACGATAACATCAATATGGAAAAACATACCCTAACAAGAAGCGTATCATGTCGAACTTCAGATAGTACGCGTAGCCCTCTAAGTCACTGACACCTATGCACGAGGTAATAAAATACTCACGGGAAATATCATGATAGAAGTAGCAACAGTGATGAATACGGCTGGTGGTACAATATCCATAAGTGGATAGATAAAAAGACATGCGGAATCATACCCATAAGGTAAACATAATACACGAGGCCTGAGATATCCATGGGAGAAAACACACGAAGATGATCAAAGATGCATACCGTCACGATATACGACCCTTGTCAGTTGGGACATGCCACCTGCATGAACTGATCGCAATGTCAGAGTCAATTTTGGGGAGATCAGGTGAAATAACTTACATGATGATATTGCTTCAAACGCCAGTACAGTGCAAACAACTATAAAATCAGGTTAAAATGATGATGCAAGACCATAACTGACGAACCGAATTCAAAGACGACCACCAGAATCCACGCAGTCCATATGATTTTGGTAGAGCTGACAAGTGCGCAAGTTCCTGAATTGTAACCAAAACCGGCGGGAATTAGGGTATCTATAACCAATCATTTCGAGCTCGGCGAGAAATGCGTAAGTGACCCACACTGCAAGCTGATCATCCAGAAGGCTATGATAGCATATATAATCATAGTCTTGAAACCAAAAAATACGACGAATGCGATTCCCATCCGGAATCGTCTACCACAGATAGCCCATGTACGTATTGTCAAAATAACTGAGGAGTTGTTTAAGCCCGATTACAGTCCACCAACAAAATACGTACGTTCGCCAAGCCCAGTGTCGAATACCACCATAACTAAGTTCTTCAGATGAAGTTATATAGCAACAAAATGCTCGCACTAGCGTAGGCTTTTGTGACGGACAAGCATGCTTGCGCAGTAGGACCAGGGACTAGCCATAAGTGCCGAGACGAGTTAATTTCGTGGCGTGACGAACTCAAAACATGCTTACCATCCAGCATGAATATGGAGGACAAGGAAATGAATGGCATATACCTAACTATCATATATTGCACCTTGACAAAACTCCATTTTGAACCCCAAACATAAGCAACCTCTAAGTCTAGCGTCAAAAGGTAGTCGAAGATCTGGATAAGTTAAGGTTGGGCTAGGTCAATAAAAATTTTTTAAAAAAAAAGGGATTGGCAATGATGAACGTACAAGCACCGAAAGGGCGGCAACTATGCGCGTTAGAGATGGGCGGTCTGCTTGGGAGTGAATCAGGATCGCAACTTACCGTCTGCATACTGAGATCGAGTATCAAGCGAAGATAGAGATGACACTAATGGTGGACGTACTCGGAGGTAGACTTGGTGCTGTATCGACGTTGGAATGTCCAGAAGGCGGTCCATCCTGTGGGCATTGCCTGAGCATCAAAACTGGCACAGACGTATGGCATGGTCGAGGAATTGCCAAGGTTTATATCTATATTTTTTTCAGGCACATGGTGCTGTTCGCCAGCTATATGGCGGTTTTGATGATGAGAGCGCGGCCGCAAGTCGCCAAGTTGATTTCGGGTTTAATTAGCTAATTAAGCCAGGGAGCAGAATGACGTCATGGAAAAACCGCTCAACATCTGATAATGGCCCCGAGCAAAGTAGTAGAGTCTGTATCTCGAAACCGTGGAACGGTCATGGTGGGTTGTACCTCGCCACTCAAGTACTCACACGTCAGGCTAACAGCCTCGTCAGGTCGTCGCAATGGGATCGGCCATCGTTTCTGCACTGAGTGTCATGTATATAATGGGTAGAGACTCTAAGGATGTAGAGGGTAGAGTTTCACCTTATGGTACGTCCAGAATGGTTGTGTAACGGCCGGCGTTTTGCGCTAACGCAGCTATAGAGAATGGAAGGCGTATGAGCTCGTCTGATGTTAGTGCAACTGTGTCTGTCCCCAAACCGGGGAAGGATAGATTCCCATCGTAAACTAGCTACGGGACAAATGACTTGTACACAGTGTGTATCTCAATCCACAGAGCAACTGTATACTATGCTACCCTCGTTTCAACCACCTCCCCATCGGCTTCTCCGGACATGCTCTGCAGCACCAACAAATGGTATAGAGAGGGGACCGATTGTGTCGCGTCCTCTGCCCAGCGTACTAATGGACTAGATCATCACCCGTCATGGTTGCTCAGACTGGACAGTCTTCTACGCGTTCGTCGTCTTGAGATGGACAGTCACTCGACTGTCCCGTTAGAAACGAAAAGATATGGCCAATCAATGAACTACGGCCAATTGACTTGCTATCGCTTGCAACGTCAGGTTCCGTGATATATGCGCCAGGCATGACAGGGTCGACCACAGTTTCAAGCTGCGGCGAGTCGGGTTTGGTAGTTTCCTGAGAACTCGTTTGAGGGGATTCTCCGCTAATGCATTCTGGATGTTCATCGGTACGCCTCTTCTTCCTCGCAGGTGATTCTTCTTCGTCTGGTAACAAAAAACGAACGCATTTTTTGGCCTTTCTCCTTATATTCCTCCGTTCTATCTCCTGCTGGATATTTAGCCTGGTGGCGCTGATCTTTGTGATGGGACCTACCAATCGCCTAATCATATCTTCTTCTGACCCTTTTGGAGGTCGCCCAGAGTACTTTTTTTTCGGCGAACTACGTAGGTTCCTGATGTCAAGGGGACCAGGTTTCTTTTTTCGCTCCCGTGCGTCTTGATCATCTCGTCGGCGTTTTCTGTTGCATACCCACATCCCGTTATCAAATCTTGAGGCACATTCCGGTGTCGCCGGTGGCACAATTTCATGAGCTGGAACATATTTCTCCCTTGTGAATGCTAGTAGTCCCCATGGCCCAAATAGGATTGGGCGATTGGGAGGGGGATCTTCAGCGAGGACCGGTAGCAGTCTTATGATTGGTCGCGAGTGAAGCGTTGATGAGACAATGGGTGGCTGTTGTGGCATCATCATCGAGTTGAACACTACCGAGTGCTCCAAAGCAGATGGAATAATATTGCTCGGTTGCGCAATGAAGACGGGGTGCTCTAACTGAGGTAACGGGTTGCTGAAAGCCCCATATTCTGTTTGCTGCGTGGTTGTCAGTCATGATTAAAAAAAAACTTAGGAGTGACTAACTTGAGAAACGGGCTGTCCAAGTGCGGTTTATATAGCATTTAATGGAGTGTTTTCCATGACGTTGTATGACGACGTGATCGAGAGGTGATGACGTCAGGGCCATGGCTCCGTTGCGTATCCGCCATCCGAAGGGAACGAGCACGATCGATCTTGCGCTTGACGATGATGCGCTCACTGTGCTTTCGCTCCAGCAGCACATCTTTACTGCCTCGGGCATTCCGCCATCTCAGCAGCAACGTGCGTCTATCACATTCCTCTCCCTCCCTCTCTTCTTGACTAGGCCCCAGTCAAGGCTGGCTATCCTCCCAGGCTGCTCGCAACCGTCCCAGAACTTCCAATATCCAGTCTCGGCATACGTCGCGGTGACCACATCATCGTCACCGAGTCGCCCCCGCAACAAGTCATGAAGGTCCCTGATCATGTTGATATCGACGCCGGCGTCCTCGTACACAGAGTATGCTTTCAGCTGGATAAAACAACGATCGCTGACCAGTTCCTTGAACGCAGGTTGTACCCGATGACAACTCATGTTTATTTTCTGCTGTATCTCTCATTTTTGAACAAGATATGAACAAGTCTCGTAAGATGCGAGAAAGTTGGTTTGACAATCATAGCTGATCATCCACCGGTTTACTTAACCATCTATACAGTTGTCGTAGACGGTATTCGTCGGAATCCTGCCACTTACAACGAGGCAATTCTGGGGTACCCATTTTTTCACATCTTGTGCCCTGACTTTGGCTGACATGCAGCGATAGTATGCCACCAGAGCACTACATCTCCGCAATTCAGAAGCCTTCCACTTGGGGTGGTGCAATCGAGTTGACTATCCTTGCGGCCCACTACAACACCGAAATCACCAGCATTGACGTCGAGACGGGACGCATCGATAGATTTACTCCCCAAGAGGGCCAGGTCGAGATGCGTGGCATCGTGATCTATTCTGGAATACATTATGATGCAGTGTCTTTGGCACCTGCACCCGACTCACCCCAAGAATGGCATCAGACTTTATTCCCAGTGGTGCGGCATTCGCTGCTCTCTCTTTCATCCACATACTGAGTCATTGTCGTTGATGAATAGTCTCCAGGCGATGACTTGGACCCAAATTTGCTTGCGGCCAGAAAGCTGGCCGATATCCTTCGGGCCAAAAGAGCGTATACAAACACGGCCACCTTTGATTTGAGATGCGAGGCAGGAACAAACACGATCTCTCTCGTCCGTACTAATCATTAATCATCTGATAGATTTGCGGAACCGGATTGAAAGGAGAAAAAGAGGCGCGAGCACACGCAGAGCAAACGGGACACGTCCGTTTCGGAGAATATTGACATGCAAACAAATTAGATGGACGAATAAATCATTATGAGTTACAAGTGATCTTAGAGCTCGCCTTCTATCTCCATGACCACTGGACAATGGTCCGATGCACCATAAATCTCACTCCTGATCTCACACTATCATGGATCATGGATCAGAATAGGCCATGTATACTGCTTTCAAAACACCTACCATCTTGATACGATCCAAGAGCTTATTGCTAGCGACAACTGCCAGGCATTTTAGTGCCCTAGTTTTAAACCAAAGGAGCCTGCTTACACATATCCAACCTCCATCCGATACCCTTGACCCTGCAATTAAACCGATACGAAAAATAGGTGTAATGTCGATCCTTTGGATGATTGTTCCGCCAGACATCGATGAACACAGGCTCCTTCTCGTCCGGCGGCATAAGAATGTTCTGAAACGCCGATGTTTCCGCTGCTGTATATCCAGCCGTTTTATTCCAGTTCTTTCGTGGATTTGCTAGGTCTTGCGAAAGCTGACTTGAGATGCACAAAAGCTAAAGGGTCGTACGAACCTAGCTCAGTTGGGGCTACGTTGAGATCACCCGCCCAAATGACAGGCTTTTTATTCTCCAAGTCTCGGATATATTTTGTAAAATGTTCATTCCATTCATTCTTAGCATCCAAGGTCTAGAAGTCAAGGGTAAGTCAAGTACGTAGTTCACACAAAATTCAAATATCACCTTGAGTTCTGTGCCCGCATTAACTACGTAGGTGCTAATCAAATAGGTGTTAGGGAATTCAAGGGTAATTAATCTTCCTTTGACCGAGGCAGGATCTGGATGCCCAGGGAGCTCGTAGGTAACGCACAGAGGCTTTATCTTGGAGAGAATGGCGGTTCCGGCTTTATTATATGTCATTGCAAGAACTGAATGATAATAGAGATGTATTTACAGTAAGACTTCTTTACGGAAAATGACCAATAACAATGGGGAAACCGTTTTGTCAGTGTTGGGTCTGCCGGAGGTTCATTAAGCTACAAAGGATATTCCATTACTAGAAATTCAAGTAGAAATGGCTCATTACCTTGAGTTCGGTAAGAATGAGTATGTCTGGGTTTTCTGCTTCGACGTAATTCTTGAATCCCTGTCGGCGTGAGACTTGAGTTCAAGTAGATGTCATGCGAAGAACAGAAGGACCTTTTTCTGACTCGCGCCCCAACCGGCTACGTTCCACGCGGCAAGACGGAGACAGTTATCGATACGCGGTGGAATGTTGATGTGGACGGGCAAGACTTTGTTCGTTGGTTGACCGGTTTCAGTTTCTTCACGTTGCTCTGTTCGAAATTTTTTTGGCGCATGTTCCTCTTCGCTTTCCGGACTTGTCGCTTTGCGTTTGGACGTCGATGCGCGTTTTGGTGGCATTTTTTATGTTGCGGACGCGTGCGGCACGTGTCAACATTTAAACTCGGTGGCACGTGCGTTAACCAAGAAAGGCAAGCGCCTACATGGTTCAACAACCTGACTTGGTACTGGATAGTATTATACATAATCTCGGCACTCGTCAATACGCAGCCTTAAAAATTATGCTAACACACCGTGGATTTTCCGCATGGGTCGTTGTTAACGGTAGGGAGTTGCCGGAATATCTTGTAGCGGTAGATGATGAAGCGAATCGCGTATCTTGTTGGATCATTGGAGAGGAGGGTTGTGTAAGTCCTGTGTGGTTCGATGCCTGTTTGCTTCATTCGTTGTTAGCCATTTTCAGTTCACTGGAGGGACCATGGAGGACTTGTGGATACATGTGGATACATTACCCTCGATGGCTTTACCGTGCCAGGTCGGTTTTTGTTCGGGGAAGGAACCGCATGTAGGGGAGGAGTGAGAACGTCTCCAACAATGGAACGGCCGTTCATATTCCAAAAAGTTCATGAAGATGGTGAGCACGTCGATGCACATTGTCAACGCGTACTCACCCATCACAGTTGGAACAGGAGCAAAAGATATTGGCATGATCATGCTACGGATAAAAAGAATCACGCGGATGGCCAGCAAACCAGCAAATGCGTTTCAGGTGCTGCCGTCCATGGCGGTAGGAAAGCGACAGGCAGGAGACCTTTGCATAGGGTAATGCATAATGTCGGGTCTTGATCAACCTCAGACCGTTCTGACAGACACGCCTAGATTTGGAGAAGAAACGCCAGCTTTTCGGCAACACTCATCGACCTGGGCTGTTAAGCCATATGAGAGGGGCGATAGATTATCAACAATACCGAGGACCTATATCTCTTTCGTTTTCAGATACAGGACACGCGGTAAGTTGCCATGGATGGTCGCGTGATTGTTAAGGGCATCTATCAGAGTTTTTGGAAGCACAAGGTATCATTTCAGAGGCGATGAAGCCTCAAGAATTGTGAGCTTGCCAATGTCGATGTCCGGACAACGGAACAATGTTGGTTAATAGGTGGAATGTAGGAGTTGTCTCCAGGGCAATTATCCTTCAAGAGGTCGCGGAGGAATGGCAGACATGCGTCGGTGTTAGCTGGATCAATTGATATTGATATTGATATTGTTGTGCCGGTTCGGGCCGACGTTGTTGAGAACGGAAGGTTCAGCCAAACATCACCAGAAATGGCAGGAGCAACGGTCGGACGGACCGAACATGGCTATCGTCCTGCACGTTCTTTCCGGTCATTGGGGGCTCCCGTCCATAGACCCGTCATGCCTTGCTGCCATTGTCTTTCTACAGCTTGCAGTCCCAGAAAAATTCTTCATTTCAGAATGCACCAATCCTGACATGTCTCCTAGTGGTATGTGCTCTTGGACAGCAAGCCTCTTGCACATCTTATGGCCGACATAGGTCAACTGCCTTGCCTTGTCCACGATCATTATGTAGTCACATCACTTCCATCTATTGTCAGATATGTCTCTGGCCTAGAAAGAAGGAAGGGTGATGCTTTCGCCAATACAGATCTTGACCGCGACATGAGCAACTCACAAAAGTCTCAGAAGATAGCTTGGTCTGCCCATGCGGCGACGCATCTTGGAGATTTAGTCGTGCGTAGCAGTGTTGCAGTTGAATGCAGTTGCCTGAACAACAATTTAACAGTATTATATGCTCTACTCTCAGCCATTAAATTGGGAAAACATGACGTTTAAAGCGTGGTGCTCCATGTTTCCTCTGCCACAGCGGTACTATATCCCAACGAGAATTCGAGATTTGTACAGGCCTAGACTCGAAGCATCGGGTTTGTGGAGCATTTCTGATATTGAAACAGAACCCAAGAAATCATTCCACCCCATCCTGCCGGAACAGGAGAAAGCTGCCAATACTGGTATATTTCAACAGGCATTCGAAAAGGAAAAGGTCATTGAAAACGCAAAGGTTATTTTGGATATTTATTCACGCCTCCTGAGTACAACAACATATTTCTTGGAATGTGGCAGGTCTTTTGGTTTGATCCACCCGTAGCTGTCTTGGACTGAATTACCCTTCAGGCCGACGAGTCTTGATGCGCTAGTTTCTGCCCACATACTTTTGTTGCTAGAACCGCCATATCCCGCACCAGTCATTCAGCAGCTTCTCCTAGACTCGTACCCGTCGCTTGTTGCACATGCTCGGCTGTTGTTCTCCCAGACGCTCAGAACGACGATTACGCGGGCTGCACCTCAGAGGCTCACGTGGGGGGACGTGCTGCCGGCGATCTTTCGGAGGCGAAAACGAGCGGCGAAGAGCGCAGAAGACATCCGGTACGATCGGGTACGATGGAGCTTTTTTGGACTAGTTGTCGGATGTATGGTTGCTTACCTTGCAGTGGTGGGCCGGGATGTGCGAATTCGAGTTGTCCGAGCCGACGAGAGAAAAAGGACGGCGGTAAAGGATGTGGAGGCGGAGGAGTAGTAGATGTTCACGTGACTTGTTATAATGGACGACGATGTGATTGTCGTCGACGACATCGAGGCCGCGTCGCAGCAGCGCCCCGCCGCCGCCCCTAGCGCCCGCCCGGCAGACAGCGCCCCAGTGCCATCAACATCCCGCCTTCGCAGTGCAGACGCTGACCGCGCCACACGTTCCACAAATGCAAAAACCAAGATCCCACCAAAGCTCAAACTCAAGCTGGGCGAAAAGGCCGCTGCCCAAGCACCCGGCATGTCCTTTCTTGGGCAATACGACCGGGAGCTGGACTCCTCGGACGATGATCTTGCCTTCGAGGAGCAGTTCATTCTGAGAATGCCGCCAGGAGACGATTTGGACAAGTTGCGGAAAATGGCTGCGTCGCGGGAGGTGGCTAATGATGTATGGTTCAAATTTAAAGGTATGCCACAGGCTTCAGATCTCATGTACAACCCCTCGAATGTGAACAATGTCAAGACTCTCGCCGTGCAGTTTTCCATATTGCCAACAGTCTCTACTCTGCCAAGCTAGTCGACCTTCCTTGCATTGTGGAATCACAGAAGACGCTGGACAACAAGCAGATGTTCAAAGTCGCAGATATATGCCAGGTTGTTTTATTCTTCTGCCTCTCAGTATGTTCGCTTATGCATCGTTTCATCAGATGCTAGTTGTTGAAGACAAGATTGAGAGAGAGGAACCCACCGCGAACAGGAACTTTAACTTTGAAGATTTCATCTGGCCTCATGGTATCACACCTCCATTGCACCATGTCCGTAAGCGGAGGTTTCGCAAAAGGGTGAACCGTCGGGTAAGTTACATGATCGATTTGTCAGCAAGACATGAATTGGTGGTGTTGTTGGCAGACAATCGAAAGTGTAGAGCAAGAGGTGGAAAGGCTGTTATACGAAGATTCTCTCGCTACCGAAATCAAGTTTGGTGCGTTTCCATGTCAGATGTCAAGCAGTTATCAATTGATAAACAAATTTGTGATAGAGGTACTTGACAACGTCAATCCAGACTTGTCGGATTCCGAATTCTTGGAAAAGGAGGACGGCCTTACTCCGGCACTCTCTGATGCTGGAGACGCTGCTACTCCGGGTTTTGATGGCGGCGAAGGCGAGGAAGAAGACCAACAAGACGAGGAAGAGGAAGGTGAAGGTGATATTGATGAGGAATTGGCAGCAGAATTGGATCAAGCATTAGTTGACGAAGACGAGATAGGTAGATATGGTGCTGATGAAGAGGATGAGGAGGATGAGGAAAGTGAAGACGACGAAGACGAAGACGAAGACGACGAGTTGGTCCAGGCAAGAAAACTTCTCAATGAGGAAATCAGAGACTTGGAGGCCGCTGTGGCAAAGAAAAACAATGAAATCGCCAGCTCTGCTAATCCGCTTATCAAGGTACAACTCTTATTCGTAATGTGGGCCACCCCTTCTCATCATAACCTGCAGAGGCGCTTTGAGGATGCACTGAAAAAACTCACCGCTGACTTAGAGATGAAGATAGCACAGCGCGATGAGTTGAAGGAGAAGCAGAGATTGCAAAAAGAAGGGGTGATAGGTGAAGCAGAGGACACAGACCAGGAAGGTCCTATCAATGATGACGATGTGGGAGATACGAATCTCTTTGGTTCTGACGAGCCAGCAATGGACATGGATATAGGTTAATGGATCCAATAGTATCTGATATATACACCTCGCGCACATTCATAATAAGCACACGAGTCCTGCTTGTAGCACTAATGGCATGTACACGATGCATACAAATGGGGCGAACCAGACCGACAGAATATCCCAGTACCATATCGCTTGTGCCACCTCGGCAGGTATCAAGAGCCATCCAAGCCCTAGAACAGTATAGGGTATATATTTGAATATTCGTTTAGTCAAAGACGTGGCAGCTTTGGATGGCGAGGAAATAGACAGTGGTATGCCAAGAGCTATAGCAAGCGCCGAGGCAAGAGAGAAATTAAGTACAGCCGTTATTGACACCACCGTCGATGCCATGCAAAGGTTGAACGACTTGAGCGCTAGCGAACGCGAATTGCAGCCCATTTCGCGAGAAAACTGCCTTGCAACATAAACCGTACAAGTAGCAATAACTATAAAGGCAATAACAGAGATCCCCTGGAAGAAGAACGACGTTCAAATAGTAGCTTGTAAGAGGATCTAAAATACTCACACGTGGATTCCAAGTCAAAGCCCAGAACAGTAAGGCACCAAGAATGTGAGTGCAACCCATGAGTAAAAGGACACTTAGGACAGGTCGCCTTCTCTCAGTTTGGTCACTTTTCGTGTCTTCATTGGTTTCTGGGGTTTTTAGAGAGGCATCATTCCAAGCTTTCAAACCTCCAAACATCATAGCGACGCTGACCAACAACACGCTAGGTAGGTAACTTCCTATCTTAAGGAACCGATCTGGTGCCGTGAGGATAAAGAAAAAGAACGATGCATGGAGACGCTCGAGCAAATTGTTCATTGTTCTTAAGGTTGACTCGACCACGCTGTAGAACGCTCAAGGTACCATCCCTTTCTATAAGATATATAACTGACCGACCAATAGAGTGAAAGCCGTGAGGACCCGTTGCTGGAATTGCGAACAACGTTATGGCATCTATGCGAAACCTGCTGTAAATGATGAAGAAGTCCAATGGATTCGGATCCAGCGACGTACTGATGATATAATCCATGTACGCCGCTTGGACGGCCGCGTGCTTGATAGCCTACATGTCGTAAGATGTTCTTTGCTCGCTGGAGATATCCGTCTATTTCGAGTTTCACAAACTCTGGAATCCGTTTGGATGGCTCGGGGGACTTGTTCTGATTGACACTATCGACGTGATCATGGACGGTGACGGGTACTCCGTTACTAAGAGCAATTCTATGGAACGAATTTTGTAGGTCCTGATTAGGTAGACGTCCATTACAACCCTCTAGATAAGGCGTAGGCATCTGACATTTGCAAGGAAGATTGATCGTACCATAAAACATCCCCAAATGCGAGAAAGAATGCCCAGGATAGTCGATGTTAAGGGCAGTCCAGATAACACCAGAAGACAAATCGAGAGGTTGTGCGTGAAGGTCTTAACCAAAAAGGTGAGTCATGTTAACAAGAGACTGATATTGCCTACTTGATTGCGTGTTACCGTGGTAAGCACTTAACCAGGCATGCATGCCTTCTAGATATCCGTCGCTGATAACGAAAACGATGTCTTTCCCCCAGACTGAGTATTCTTCCTACAGTTGTTCATTCCGGACAGAAGGAGCAGAATGAAGTCTCACTCTTCAGAAAAGCAGCTAGCGCAAGGATAGTGGATACACCTCGTAGATTCAAGGACTCGGGGCCTCCGTCCATTCTGCTGAACCAGGAAGCAGAAATTACCATTGCTTCTGTGCCGGATGCGCGAGGCGATGAAAGGATGGCATATGCATTGATGCCTTCCGAGCTCTGCGATGCATCAGCTAAAGAAGAGTGCTGCAAGACCTGACCAACATTATAACCAAGGGAATAGTGGTAATTCTGCGTGGAAGCAGATATACCCAGCTTTGAAAATTCCGTCTTGAAAAGCCGTGCTCGTCTTGAAGAATCATGAGCGTACCCTTGGAAGTAAAGAGCAATGGTCTCACTGCTCGCTGGTAGCGTTGGTGTCACGTAGTCTTTCTACTTGTTCTAGATATCTGTCGGCATAATGCACCTCTTCCCAGTTCCAATACGTATTCACCTGAAGAAATGGCCCAATCAGTATTCCTTGTCAAATCAGGAGCAAAAATACCTGGGCCGGCTGAAGCGCGTTCTCATCTATGTAAGTACCTCGGCCCATACGGGGAGATGGTAGGGATATCATCCACATATAACCCACGCAGAATATCACGATTCTGTTCAGAAAGGATGAGGATGTGTCGATGGACCCTGCCGCTGTTCTGACCTGAGTATTGTCGCCTTTCGCGTCAACCAGGAAGTCAATGCACGACGTCTGCGAATCCGCGCTTCATGGGACTTCAGTCTGAGTGTCCAGTTGGCCAGGCGTGAACGCAAGAACTGGAGCATCCTGAGAGGATGTAAATACAAATTGATTTAGCGAGCACAGTAATGTGCACACTGTTAAGTAACTGGTAACCTTGTCTCGCCTCGTTCTTCGTCCCCTGCCTCATGCCTCCAAAGCGCAGAAGGCAGGTTTCTCCAGTAGAGAAGACCAAGCGCTCTGCTCCATCAGATAGTAAAACATCTCCCTGGGGCTGGGTCGGCACAGAGGTCAAGGACGTCTCAGGCATAACTGCAGAACACATTTTTGCAACATGTGGTTTTACGGCTCGAAACTCATATTCTTTATGTCCCAACCGATTTGTTCAGGGACCCGCTGGTGATAAGCTGGATAATGATATTATTGTCATCTCTGACGACGAGATATCCCAATGTAGCAAGAAAGCCTGTAAGCCCAACCCGAACTGTCTAAATTATCTAGGCCAAGAAAAATGGGAAAAGGATCGTGCGTCGAAAAGTTCCGTTATTCTAATACCCTTCTGACTGTCCCCAGTCAAGGCCTGTGCTTTGTTCGCGAAGACGCTCGATTTGGGCGAGGATCCAACCGAGCAAAGTAGGGAACCACATCAACCAGTCGGTCTCAAGGTATTTTCGTTGGGCTGTACAAGTCACACGCTATTGACGATGTGCAGAACCTCGGTGCCACATGCTATGCGAATGCCTCGCTCCAAGTGCGTGTAACTGCATATTAGATTAGCCACATTCACACCAGATCAAGGTTTGGTTTAGGGATCTAGCTTTTCGTGCTGGGGTGTACGGGTTGCAACCTTCTGAGGGGTCCGAAGCAACTTTCACTGTTGGTATACGTGCACCATGCATTCATTCGACACCGATGGCCTTTTCAGGATTCTCCTATCTTTCACTTGCAGGTGACTTTTGCTGCCATGCAGGAAGGCCGTCAGAAGGTTTTTAACCCAACCAAACTTGTGGAAAGCTTGGCACTGCGAACTGCTGAGCAACAAGATGCACAAGAGTAGGATTGTTTCAAGGAGGGTTTACCCGTGCTCACAGTAGATGTTAGATTTGCAAAGTTATTTATGTCTCACTTGGATGCTGAATTCCAAAGACAACCAGTGTTATCTCTGAGGTCATTGGTAACAGACCAGGTATGCCGATGAATATCTACTTTCAACATGATAACAAGTCATACTCGACTTCCTAGTTTCAAGGCAAGCAAGTGCATACAACTATATGTAATTCTTGTAAACGTCCATCTGAACGCGAGGCTGGGTTTCTGGAGCTCGAAATTAATCTGGCTGTGAATATATTACTTTTTTTCTTTCTTTTCACTGACTTTCGTAATCGATTTTAGGGGAATGTCAGACTTGCCGACGGAATCGCGAACTTGCTTCAATCAGAAAAACTTGATGACGAGAACAAGTGATTATTTTTCTTTCTATTCCCTTTTCCAAGTCGTTTGACTACGTCAATGATTCGTAGATATTACTGTTCACACTGTGATACTTTACAGGATGCCACGAGGTACACCAAATTGCGGACTTTACCTCCAGTTCTACATTTCTCTCTTATGCGCTTCGTCTATGATGTGTCAACTATGGAAAGGAGGAAATCAAAGAATGTCATTTCTTTTCCGGCCACTATCAACATGGGCGATTACCTTGACAAGGACGAGGGATCTATGAACGGTGCATTGGATTATATATACGAATTACGCGGCGTTCTTCTGCACAAGGGACCCAGTGCATACCATGGCCATTACGAGGCACAGGTGTATGATCAAATGTGTGCATCATCCGGAAAATTCCATCTGCTTTCTGTCTGAAAGTTCCATTCTAATAGGTCACAATGTTGGTACCAATTTAATGACGAGTGCGTCACTAAAATCAAGACGCTTGGGGATCGAACTCTTCTTAAGAAGAAGAAAGATAGCGACACAGAGGAGTAAGCATGACTCAGTATAGCCCTATTGTCATGTATCAACCCAGCGTCAGAGGTACTTCAACAGAAAAGGACGATTCCAGGTAACAATTACTTATCTTATTCCATGGAATATACTAATGAAGATAGTATACGGTCAAAAGATGCCTATATGCTCATTTATGCCCGACGAGCATTGCAAAGCAGACCAGAAACAGAACCAGAGTTGACTATTCCCCCTCCTCCGCCACGGGCATCAAATGCTGTCGAATCTTTTAATCGAGCACATTTACAAGCTTGCGACGAGTTTACACAAAAGCAAGTAGTCTCATTGCCAAAGTTCGCAAACGTCAACGGTAACTCTTGCTAGGAAGCAATCTTTTTTGAGCCATTTTGAGCAAGTGCGAACCAACTTGAAGTCAATATATCATTCTTGGAATTTGTCAAAACACGATGAGGTATATTTTGGTTTCGAGCATGTACACCTAATTTCCAAAGCGATGACAGAAATCAGTAATCATTGGTCAACAAGCGCTGATCAATTGGCTATCGGATCATTGCGTGAGATTGGCTTGCCAAAAAGTCATTCCTCAGCCTGCAAAGCAAGATGAGAATGGACTATCAACCGATAAGGGATCCAATGGCAATGTCTCGATAAGAAATGATGAAATTCAATGTATACATGGCTATCTCGATCCAGAAAAGGCTACAGAAATGAAGCGCATAACCGAAGTAGGTTATAACATCCAACTGAACATATTTTTCATTGTTATTCTTAGTCGGCATACACAAAGATTGTCAATCTTACACAATGCACATTTATTCCCATATTTCAAACTGATCAAGTCTGTAGGGTCTGCGTTGAGAAGCATTTCAAAGGTGGGTACTCAAACTTCTGACCGTATGTATATCTCAGGGTGCTCTGGCAGAACGATTATATCAGCTCGAGCATCCTCAACATGTTATTGAGTTTGATAGGGCTGTTGCGCTTAGAGATGATAGTACACGATACTGGATATCAAAAAAGTGGCTAAGAGGTGAGTGAAATGTTGCCTCATGTTCTTCATGATCACAATTGTCCAGATTGGAGATCGACTAAACCACGGATGCATGTTGCATCTGAGGGTGATCCTGACCCTGAATCAGGAGATTTCCAGCATCATGTCCGATGTGAACATGCGGGGTTATCCGTGAATGTAATGAATCGTTGTCAGATCTCAATGCAGGTAATTGCAAGTTAATTTAGGGGAGATGGGAACCTTCATATCTCATGCGGATTAATAGGGTGTCATTTTGTTGCAAAGGTTGTTCCCTATGTGGGATCCTCCTTCGGAAGGCGAAGAGCCTTGTGCTGTGTGTACTGTTCAGCTCAGTGCATCTCGAGAGGATAGAAGAGAAGTTAAGAAACGAGCCGAAGAAGAAAAGGTAAGTGATATAACTATAGGCAAGACACGTGTGTGAAGGTCCTTTAGGCACGACTATTCGGCGTATATGATAGCACGTGTGACGGAGATGTAGCCATACAAAGTGGACCTTGTGCCGTTATCTCGGCTGCCTTTGTCAAGTCCTGGAAACAATGGCTAAACTTCCCGATGGATAATCGACGGCCTGAAGTGATCGATAACAGCGTCTTCTTTTGCGAACATGAGATGCTGCTTTTTGATCCTAATTCTACCCTTGATCTGGACTCAACCATGCTTATCATTCACAGGCATGATTGGGAAATCCTCGAGTCTTTGTACGTGGTCAAGCCGAACTTGCGCCGCAGACGGTGCTTACTTATCCAAATAGCTACACGGGCGGTCCATTGATCTCCCTTGCCAAGACAATCCGAGAAGATGGATCGTCTCATTATGATCAGGAGGTTCCTACATGTATCCAGTGCCGCTTAAAAAAGTATGTGGCGCATATGATATGCCATATTTGTCTTCTGAGACGGCGGTTAGGAAAACGGACTGGACGACGACAGAGATAGTGATACAGTTCTTTGATCCCAATGGTAAATCGGGTGTAAGGCGCAAGGCGCGTGATGCATCACGCAAGACTTTCAGACAGTCGCGTCGGCTGAGACAAATGAAGCAACACGGCGAAAGACGGAGGATAACGATCTCTAAAGACATGACCGTCAAGGAAATCAAAATCAAGGTCTGCGATCCTCTAATAATCGAAGCGGCGTTGCTGACCTCAAGTAACACAGATCCAGGACGAGTGGAACATTGCTACAATTTGTCAACAGTTATTTCATTATGGGACCGAGCTTCAGGATAACGCGGTTACGGTTGCGGCGCTGCAAATTACTGCCAACGACGTCTTGGAGTTACGGGAAGTGACGGAAGTACATGAACTAGATTCGGACAGTGAGGCTCAGTGTCCGTCTGGCAGTAAGGACGAGGGGCAAGGTTTCAGCGGGACCGTCCTAAGCGGGGGTTTAGCGCAGACGAGCTCACCTCCAGCCGGTTCCAAAGTCTGCCCAAGCTGCACTTTGCATAATCCCCTTCACGTGCCTTCATGTACGATATGTGCTACACCAATCTGAGATCCTTAATATACAGACTAGTCATTGTCTACCGACCATATGACCCAAGGAAGCATAGAATCAGTGTCTGCATCCCAATAAACGTCCAAAAAAAAAAAAAAGTCCCGCATGTGCCCAAAAAAAGGAAATCAAAAAAACCCGAAAAGTACAAGCACCATGGTTCCATCAAGAAAAAAGAAATGTCCGAGTGAACGAGTAATCATACATATTCAGGCAAAGAGGAAAGATTAGGAGTGTATATTGGCCCAATGTTCACTCTGTTGGTTGCAAGGCCTTGCGGCGTCGATAGTGGTGTTGTCACAGCTGTACTGGGCGAATTGCTCAATGGGGGCAAAGCCTCGAGTGGGGTAGTTGGACTTCCTGGAGCACGAGCTTTGAGTATCGAGGTCGCCGTGACGATAATGTCAACGTCGTTCGTTGCTGTTCCTTTCATTTTCACGGCTTCTGCAATGGCATCCTGTGTTGCATCCGACAGTTCACTGACTGTAACGCTCTGAATGGCGGTAACTTTCGACTGAGGGACGACTGTGCCCCCCGACTTGTCAGCTATGACGGTATGCGCAGCTTGTACGACAACATGTTGGGCCGCAACAGCGAGGCGGCGGGTTTGTAAATGGCTTTGTCCGGACAGTTCCCTGTCATAAGCGTCCACGGTTTGCTCCAAGACGTGCCTTTGCTTAGCCAGATCTTCCAGTGTTTCGTGTATCTCTGGTGCTCCAGTGACAAATTGACATTCAGCTTCTATTGTTACATTTTGCACTGCTTGCTGAAGAACTCTGATGACGCGCTTATCCGGGGATTCAAGGCCGACCGGAACGTCCGCACTCGTTGTGCTGGGAGGGATCACTTCGTTGACCGTGTACCCTGATGTCAAAGCCGTAGTCGTATTGGAGCGTCCTTTAGACCTGAGATACAATTAGGCTAAAATCCCTCATCATTCCAGAGATGTGTACCTTTTAGACGTCTGACACAGAAAAGAATCGCTTGTACTCCTGCGTGGACTGTCACCAGCCATTGACGGTCGACGAGGTGGACGTGCGGCTGCCTCTGCTGTAGATACAGGGGCTATAGTGATTGTGAAGGTGTGCGACAGTTGCCCTTCTTGCCCATCCAAAACGTACTGTTAATACCCCCATAAGGATATAAAGTTAGCTATTTTTGTGTGTAACTCACGTTGGCGTTAACTGTGATAGTGCAGTCTTTCGCATCAGGGGGTGGTATACCCGAAAGGATATCGTCTTTCCATGACAGCCAAGATGGAACAGACGGCGAACTGTATTTCACCGGAACGTTCTGCCAAGATGCCTGGGGATCCCAAACACGAGGAGACCATGACCATTTGAGACCGCAATAAGCGACGCTTGGAGGGTTGCCTGCCAGCTTCCGATGAAAGGGCCGAAAATCCCATTTGCCGTCGCCAGCTTTTTTTGCCTCGATATTCCAGATGTGGTTACCTTTAGACTTGGCCTTCTTACCATCCTCATTGAAGCGCAGAATGTACGGCTGCCGCCAGAGATAGTTGCGGATCTAGTGCGTGTGATCAGATTTGGGGATCTCATACTTGTATCGCTAGTGCAAACCTTTTTCATGGGTATTTTTTCTTCTGGATAGCCTTGTCTAGCAAGCTAGGTCACACGACATGATCAGCATGCTATTGATCTGGCTTACTAAATGCTTACTTCTTCTAGAAAGGCAAGGGTAAACGCTTGTATCCGGAATTTGAAAGGGCGAAAATCAGGAGATTCGTCCAGCCGTTGCATTTTCTTTGCCATCAAGGTTTGATGGATAGGCTCGCCCTTTGAATCGGTTGCGTCCACTATATAAAAATTCCGAGACCGCTTGATCACGAGGACGAAGTAGAACGTACGATTGGAGCAAACCTTGTTGAGGTATTCAAAGAAAATGCGATCGACTTCGGCTTTGTACTCCAGAGGAACATCGGATCCCGCGCCGGGTGAAGAGTCCAGCGATGACTTTCAAGTAATCAGCAAAGCTTCTACATGCAAAGATGTCGTTCGGAATACCAGTTTTCTGTCGATTTTAGGCTGGTTGTTGTCTGCACCTTCAGAGGTGCTGTCTTCGTCTTCATCGTCGGAGGGTGTTCCACGGGCTGTACTGGTTGTGCTGGGCGCTGTGCCGGGATCGTCTGATGCGGAAGAGGTAACCGACAAGACAGAGACATCGGGTGGCACCCATGCAGGTTGAATCACATCTGGTGAAGGATTGGGTGCTGAGGGCTGCACGCCTGCCCAATTATCTGAAAACGGATTGATGTATGCGTAACCCAACTGACCGTCTACCGGAAGGCACTCAGAGCTGGACCCGGATAGTTTTCCAATTGGGTTAGTCAGGACATCAACCTCCTGGGGAATAGGCGTGATTTGGATTGGTGCTTCTGATGGCGGTGGCAGAGGGGCCGGTGAAAAGGCATTGATAGGGTCGGGGATGACGGCTGAGGGTGAAACGACGGGAAGAACTTGGATTGGATGAGGGGGGACGGCGGTATCGCACCAAGAAGTAGGGAAATCGGAAAACGTCGGGGATGCAGAGGCCATCGGGGTTGTGATGCCGGAGCCAAAGTCGACGGCGGGTAGATTTGCGGGGATGAAATGCGGCTGCTTTACGGGTTCGATCAGATGAGTCGCGGGAAAGGGCTGTGGAGGCGATGGTGGACGTGAGGCAACGGGAGCGTCCGCCGAGGCAAACATGAGAGGGACATGGGGTGTATGCGCGATAGGTGTATCATCTGGAGGCTCGCGCTTAAGGGCCTTGGCGCTGCGGTGCTCCTCGATGTCCGAGGGGCCACGTTTCCTGCAGACGTCTGGGAGAGGGTGGGAGGAGGAGAGGAGGTTGGGGAGAAGGGGGGGATAAGAACCGGTATTGATGGACATGATGGCGAGCATTTGCGATACGTGGCGGATGCGCAGCTTGAGCTCATCGACCTTGAAAGAGGCCTCCTGGTTCTGACCCATACGGCAGGCGTCGCCAGCAGAAGATGCTGTTTTTGCAATGCTGTGGCAGGGTAAGCTCTCGGATAGAGAACGGGCAAAAAAAGAGGTTGGCGTACTCGTTGAGCATCTCACCAAGGATGAGATGAGGCTCTGGTGGAAGGAATGGAAGAGAGTCGAAGAAGGCGGCGTCCATGGCTAGCATGGGCGATGGGCAGACTTATACGTCTCAGCAGAGCGGAGGCCGCGTGACATGTGACAGAGTAACTAGGCTACCAAATCTCACAGCTCACAGCTGACAGCCTTGGAGGCAAAGGTAGTCAGTATCGCCTCCTGCCGGGGCTTCGTGAACGTTCCCTTTCTCGCCTGCGGTCGCTGTCAATCATCAGCAAGCGCCTCAACGTCGTCCCTGGAACTCACTCATATCGTGACGATGAATGTCGTTCATATCCTCGTTCTCGTTCTCGATCTCGATGCGCCTCGTTTCTTTCTCCCCCTCGTCCCGGTGGCCCTCCTCCTCCTCCTCCTCCTCCTCCTCCTCCTGCCCCCATCGTCCCCTTTCGTTTTTCCCGTTCTTCCCTAAATTTGCCAAGCATGTTCCGCAGCTCGTGATACCCGAGATGCATCTCGTTTCACACCATTTCAGTAACATCACCTCATGTCAATTCGCCTCGTGCTCTCACCTTGCCTCCAAAGTGATCTGCCAGTCGTCGATCCGAGTCGAGCACAGACAAGTATGCCCCACATACATCGCACACCCGTAGCTTCTGGTGTCCCGAGGCTCCCGAGGTGTCTGTCAGCTGTTGCAGCTCCCTCTGGGCAAACACGTTAGTCCCTCCCTTTCCTGAAACATGCCACTCACCTCCTTGTCTGCCTTCTCGCTCTTCAACGCTTCGATCGCTGCCATTTCTCGCATCGACTCTTCCACCTTGCCCTGTTCACCTAGATTGCCGGCATTGGCCTAGCGTCCCTTCATTTACCGAATTCACGCACCTAACGTCTCGATCTTCTCCGTCCCTCCCTGGATAGCTAATTCAATTTCTGCAATCTCGCGCATCTGCATCACACGTTGTTTAGATCACCTCTTCGATTGCCTCGAGGCTCAGGTATCTTACCAGATTCGTCGTCTTTGCATTTTCTTCCGGTGTCTTCTCCAGACGGCGGTGCGCGGCTCGAATCCTTCGATCACACTCATCTACGAATGCAAATATGTTGGCTTCGTACTCCATTTGGAACCGGTGGAATATAGGATCGCTAGGGTTCGCTTCCCTAGCCACCAAAAACTCCGTTTTCAATCGTTCCGTATGCGATTTCGGACAGGCGCCGAGGTCCATTTTCTGCACCTAGTTTTAGTGTCCTTTCAGTGTAATGTCGTTGGAAATGTACTGTGTTTGTGAATAACGTGTGTGGGCAAACCCCACACAGAAAATTTCTGCACACTTTCTCGTCTGACCAGACAAGGTTCGCGTTGGCTACTCCCATGGCCTCAGGACCCATCATTTGCTGGTAGGAGACGTATCAGCCACATAACTGCATCTTAGCCTACTGCTCACCTCCAGGAGCTTACGCTGCATTTCCGCTAGCCTACCCATTTTGTGACGGTAATGAACTGTGTGTCTGTTTGGTGATATTTGCCACCGCCATTTATTTGACTTTGACTAACTAGTGACTAGTTACTAGTGGTACTAACAGAACAAGAAAACTGAAAAGATCTCAACCTCAACCACGCACCCTACCTCTTCCTCTTCCTCCAGTATGATGTTTTCTGGCTTGTTGGTAAGACGTATCGTCGGCTTGCTCTTCGTTCGCATCAAGTTTCGTGTTGCTCTCGGCAATAAATTCTGCACCGTCAATTGCAGACTCTGCTGCCGAGGGCGAACTCAAGTCGCCGTAACGCATGAGCAAGGTCAAAATATCTTGAAGCTTCCCATTTTCTTTCGAAGAGGAATTAATATCTGACATGAACCCTGTTGAGTTAGCCCTGTCCCAAGCCTGCTTGATGTCTTGCGCGCTTGCCAACTCGTTTGCGAGAATCAAATCTGCCAAGAGGGGACTAAGCAACTGCAGTGCATATGTGAGAAGCATGTGCCCTTCGGGAGGACGATATATGGATGCATGATCGGGATCCTTGGGTGGATACGCTTTGAAAAAGTAAATGATAATGCTCAAGTTACCAGCCTGGAAAGCAAGGTGAACTGGCGTGAAACCGTTCGAGTTCCTCTCATCAGGCTCGGCATCTGGTCATGAGAAGATCATTCAGAAACAGAGAAACCAAAAAAGAACATACTGTGCCTATCTAGATACTCGACCAGGTCGGCGTCTCCGTTTTGGGTTGCAATGTGCAGCAACGTCTCTTGCGGATCTTCCGGAAGGATCTTAACAAATTTCTCACAACCGGCTCTCACCTCGCCACCGCTGGCGTCAACGGAAAACTCATATATACCTTCCTTCACTTTGGCAGAGGTTTGCTCACGAGCAGCCCGAAAGACGCGTGAACGCAAGGTCTGAGCGCGCTCCTGCAATATCTGAGCCGTCTGTTCTGCCTTTTGGGTCTTGGCCATGGCCTGCGCTTTTTTAGCCGCCTTCTTATGTTGCTGTCGCTCCTTTGCTCGATGACGCTCTGGCACCCGAACAAGTCATCTCAAATTGTCAGCAAACACACTTGATTCGGAATACCTGTTTCTCTTTGTCGTTCACGGTCCCGCTTGCTTGCTTTATCTTCCCTTTTTTGGCGTTCCTCGGCTTGTCTCTGTTCTTCCATCGTTCTTCTCTGCCGTTCTCGATATTCCTCCAGTGTTTCACGTTGCGCTGGCGCCCCCCGCACATAAGGTTCGTAGGAGTATATGTTTTGGGAACGCATCCTGCCGTTCACGAGCCGGCTGAAAAGCCACCTGACATGGGGATGAGGCCATGACAATCCAATGCATGCGACATAACAAACAAGTAGAGCTCCAGTGGAATTCCTTCATCGTCAGAATCATAATGATCGTAGCCATCCCAGAGATCGTCCCCATCTTCACTGTCGATGTACATCGAAATTTGTCGGTAGGCCTCACTTACATGTTGAAACTGGAGTGTGGCATTGGGATTGTTAGGATTCTTGTCTGGATGAGTACGCAGGGCAATCTTATGATAATGTCAGATGTACTATACACGCAGCTATGCGAACGAGATGACTTGTCTGTATTTAGCTTTGACTTGGTCAAACGAGCATCCCTGCGGAGCAATGTGTGGAAGCTGGTGGGATAGAACAAGAGAGCATACTTGGTTCAAACCGAGCACGGCATAAGCGTCTGCAAGCGAAGTAGGGTTGTTGGAGGGACTTTGAAGCCATTTATTAAGTACTTATAAGTACTAAGTGAACTTTCAAATTTTACTAGTGACGGCACGTTCTCACATCGATTGAAGAAAAATCAGATTTTCAAGTTATGCCACTCACCGCAAGCCACTTCTCGGTGGCCGACGTCTTCGGCGACAAGTGCGTCTTTACATTTCATTATGCACGTTATCCTTGACCCGCAAAATCAAGTGCAGCCCGTACTTCCAGGCCGGCTTCGGTCTCATGGTGAATACTTTTGTACAACCCAGAGTTATATCTCATACTACTTAGGGAGTGGGCATCGGGTTAACTGTACTGCGGCAAGGCGCTATCCTTGGTTCAATCGCTATCCGGAGGCGGATGCTCGTGTCACTCGAGATTAACAATAAGGATAGAGCGTATGAGTGGTTCCTTGCCTGGATGGCTCGCCAGGCGGATGAGGCTGCAAAATCACAGTCAGGGCACCGCTCTGCACCGTGGCTCAGGAGCCATCAGCTGAGTGTCGAAACGACGATCGAACAGCGAAAAAACGGTTCGGCGTCCGCACTCTTTAAACTTGTAGCAGGTCCAGGGACCCACTGGTTCAGGTATAAACAAGCTTGGATCCAAGTATGTCTCAAGCATCCTGAAACCCATCGGTGCATTAATTTGGCAGGTGAAACGGGAACGGGAAACGCGTTCAATGCAGCTCATGTCTGGAGTGCCATGGGAGACGGTAACTCTAACAACTTTGTCACGCGACCGAACCTTGTTTCCCGAGTTACTTTCGGAGGCGAGGGATCTTGCCATGCGTGGGCAGGAAGGGAAGCTTGTCATTCACACGGCATGGAACGTGGAATGGAGGCCTTTTGGCCAACCGAGACGCAAGAGACCACTCCATAGCGTCGTGTTAGCTTCCGGGGTGGCAGCGAAAATAGAAGCAGATGTCAAAACATTCCTTGAACGTCGTCAATGGTATGCGGATAGAGGTCGGTCATTATGCGGCCGCAAGGGGATTTAACATAATATTAACTAGGAATACCATATAGAAGAGGTTACCTTCTATATGGGCCACCGGGATCCGGAAAGACATCGTTTATTCAAGCACTTGCAGGAACATTGTCCTACGATATATGCCTGCTCAACTTGGCCGAACGCGGATTTACGGATGATAAACTAAATCACCTACTGTCTAATGCTCCAGAGCGTAGTTTTATTCTTATTGAAGATGTGGATGCTGCGTTTCATAAACGAGTGCGAACGAGCGATGATGGGTAGGTCTCTCAGATCTCCTCTCGTCTAAGTTTACGAATGGATGATAGCTACCAGTCCGCTGTTACATTCTCTGGCTTTTTGAACGCTTTAGATGGCGTGGCATCGGGGGAGGAACGTATAATATTCATGACAACCAACCACCTAGAAAGACTTGATCCCGCGCTCATCCGACCCGGCCGTGTCGACATGACGGAGCTTATGGACGACGCAACGGCCGGGCAAGCAAAAACACTCTTTACTCAATTCTACGGCGGTAGCGAGAAAGTTACGGACATGGCCGATGAAGAAGTACGACAGCTCGCGGAAGAATTGAGTCACATTGTTGAAAGCGAAATGCAACGTGGACGAAGGGTCAGTATGGCCGCTTTGCAGGGACTTTTCATTCGGAACAGCGGTAGAAGAGCCGTAGAAGGGTGTCGAGAGCTATTTGTAGCGAAACGCACATGAGTTATGCAGAAACTCTAAAAAGACGCCTACCGTCTGGCTGGAGGCTAATTAAACCTAAAAAACAGGCCGCCGTTTGCGACCCGTGTATCTTGAATCCCTTGGCACGTCCTCCTTACCCCGTTTGCGATACAACTGCACCAGGCATTATTAGCAATTAGATTCAGAGTCCCGCTAAAGATCCTACCTCTTTCTTTTTCAGTATCCACTCTCTGTCCTTCACACTTTTGCGTTTGCCGCTCTTGACTCGCATACGTTCTCGTTCTCGTTCTCTTCTCCGTTCGAATACGGCTCCAGCTTCTACTTCCTCGTCTCCTTCAAGCCCTTTCGGCACTTGATGCCCGCCTCCACCCCCAACAAACAAACACAAGTACACTTTTTTAGCTTTGTTAGAATTCGGATAGTCCACCACAATGCCTCCTCCAAAGCCAGCCCTCTGTGCAATTGAAGTTATGAGCTGGATTTGATCGTCGGATGAAGGGTAGAACTGAAAAACAGCGCGAGAGGGATTTCGCAGCGCTGAATGGAGTGTCGTGAAAAATCTCGTCAAGCGATGGGGAGGCGAGGATGTTGGGCGGTTGGTTTCTGCGTTTAGGAGCCACTGAAGGACTGACACACTAGGTCAATGAGCGAATGAAATAAGATGTTGAGCTTTAATCCTACCTGATAGCCCCATCAAAGCTGCCTGGGCGAAAACCAAAGCCTTGACCAATGTCTTGCAGGAACAAGTCTCCTTCCACTTCTCGCTCCAGTGCGACCTCTTGCAGCTCGAAAGTCACGGTGAAAACACACATGAAAGTACTTACACTTACCCAGCATACTAGGTGATATATCTACGCCTACCCAATGGTACCCTTCCTCATCCAGAATCTCCCCTGATAGACCAGAGCCGCACCCAATGTCCAGCAGAAGGGCAGGCTGATCGGGCGGTAGGTTCAGTAGTTCAATGGCTCGATAGGTCATATTGGCTTGCACTTGTTGTATTCGCGTACTATGGAGTGTCAACAAGTTGAAGGGCAGGGATGATTGTTCATGACCAACTTTTTTGTGTATTTTCTAGCTTCTGCATCCCCATAATACTGCGAGGAAGTAAAGTTTCATCTCTTCGCTGTGGGAATGGATGTCTGACGCACGATTTCTGGAGGAGCTACAAGTTCTGGCCTTGACATTATCCTGATCCTGTGTTGGAGGGTACTAGGATACTAACGTAATCGATTGTTCAGTCAGCCTGGGCAGTCCTTACTAGTATCTAGTCGTCACCGACGGGCACCTCTTCTTCTAAATACTTTAACAGTTTTACTCTAATCTCCGTGGTCTCATCGCCCCGAAGCACGTCTGAAATAAATTCGGCTTGAACTTGCATTTGGACCTGTTGGTCGCCATGAACCAAAGAAAAAAAAAGACAGTGTCGGATTCACCATTTCTAATGCACCACGTATGACACCACAGAGAACATTGCTAAACCACAGGCCTCCTTCCAGAGCCTCTTCTGGAAGCTCGACAAATTCCGCAAGGGGATTTTCTTCCATTGCCAATGTAAAAGAAGAACCAATGGCTCCAGCAAATCCTGCAGGGCCACTGGGAGGTAGAGCATTGTGCGTTACGGATGGCGTAATGTTGAGGAAAGACTTGAAGCCGACCTACGCCGGTTAAGCGTTCTTATGGCGAGTTGCGACGGATGAGGTACCTTTGCCATGACCTCTCCGACCTCCCGGAAATCTGCACAGCGCCCGAGATTACTCTTAGCTAAAAAGTCTTCTATCAGGCGCGTGCCGATGCCATAACCCATCTTTTCCAGCTGCTTGTTGACTTGGGCGTAATCTTCGTAATCTTGTATAAGTTGCACGACCAAGGCACCATAAGTCAGGGCAAATAGCTCTGCATTCTAAGCCGATTAGAAAAGCGATTCAGACGCGAAGTTTTGGAGCACTCACGATTTTTTCGGTGCGAGTCTTCCAGAGGTCTTCGCCTATGTTCTTGTATTGCTTGCTGCTGGTCGTAGCCATAATATGGCTCTCTTATATTTCACACGCTTTGCTCACTCTGTATCATTGTTACTGGCACTGGCTCAACTATAGCGATCCAACTGGTTAAGTTTCCTAGCAGTCCTTGCATTGGACTGAGTATTCTGCCCTCTAACAGGCAAATGCATGGCGTGGCGCTTCCCGACATAACTTCCAATCATCCGCTGGTGCGCTATGTTTTCCCGAATCTCCCTTCTCAGCTCTGATTCAATCTTGACGTTTTTGAGCGGGTCAACGTATTTGAGTCCCTCCGTCACGTAGCCTCTAGCCACCTTTTGTTGTTTCTTTTCTTCGCGGCTCGCCCTCATAGCATGGAATTCAACCTGAAGGTCTTGTAATGATTTGTCGCGTGACGGCACATGATCATGTGCAGCGAGTGGATAACGAGGCGGTGTGGAAATGGTATCCGGAGACGAGAGATAGGAAGTCAAAGCGGTAACTTGGAGGGGGGTTAAGTCCCTAACTTTGCATCTGTCGTGAACTTGCAGACGAGCACATATACGGTGCGCTGTTTGCAGGCCGATGCCATAGAACGAAGTCAGAGCATGCTGGTGATACTAAGGTCAGTCAAAGAGGATGTGCTATGAAGATTATGAGTCTTTACGCGCAGGGAATGCGACTCTCGCAGGTTGACGCCGAGAATATGGACCATGCTAGGGTCGTGTGAAAAATTAAATTCTCTCAATCTCTCGACCATGTCCAATAGCAAACTCGAAGGCCGCAGAGAGGATGCTCTCGCAAAACAGCGCATGCAGATGCGTGAAGAATACGAGCGTCAGAAAGAGAAACTCATCAGCGAAACAGAGAAAGTGCGCCCGTCGGCCAACCGTTTTGTCGGCCAACACGACTCTGTCGAAGACTCTCTCAAGAACAGCACCGTCGGCCTTGTTCGGCTAGAGGACTTTCAGCAGAGGCGCAAAGAAATAGAGGAGGCAAAAGCGAGAGAGGCTGCGCGCTCGAGTGAACTCAAGTATGGTCTCCTCCCCCATCGCTGTAAAGCACAAGATAACTTATAGAACGTGGAGTACCTGTTTAGGGAGGAGCAGAAGAAATCTAAGAAACGGAAAAAAGTAGCAAAGGCCATGCTCTCTTTTGCCCTTGATGATGACGAAGCTGAGGGTGAAGAGTCGGGTGGAGCTGATTCATCAAGAAGGTCAGAATCGAAGGAGCAAGATGATGAGACCCTGAGCGAGCCTGCCTTGAAGAAGTCCAAGCTGAAAAAGAATCCCCATGTTGATACCTCCTTCTTACCCGACAGGGAGCGGGAAGAGGCGGAACGTAGAGAGAGGGAGCGATTGCGCTTGGAATGGCTTGAAAAGCAAGAGCAAATTAAGAAGGAGGACATTGAGATTACATATTCGTATTGGGATGGAACGGGTCATAGGAAGAGTGTATTTGTGAGTTTCTCATTCCATTGATGCAACCTTTCCTGATTGTCAATGCATCAGTGCAAGAAGGGCGACAACGTATCTACACTTCTAGAAAAGTGCAGGCTGCAATTTCCCGAACTCAGAGGAGTTAGTGTGGACAATCTTATGTATGTCAAGGAGGACCTTATCATACCTCATGTGCGTTCGGTTCAGAGCTTGCATGACGTTTATAACATTCCACAGCACTATACCTTCTACGACTTCATCATTAATAAGGCGAGGGGGAAGTCTGGGCCTCTTTTTAATTTCGACGTCCACGATGATGTACGGCTCCTTCATGATGCAACAAAGGAGAAAGATGAGTCGCACGCGGGCAAAGTCGTGGAAAGAAGTTGGTATCAAAGAAATAAGCACATCTTTCCAGCCTCTCGATGGGAAGTACGTTAGAAACGTTTCATTCCATGTTCCTAACTAACAATCTCTATACAAGGTGTTTGACCCAGAGAAATCCTATGGGAAATATACAATAGCTTAATAGTTGCCAATGCCATGTATGCTGTAGCGGAAAAAAATGGGGGCACCGCGGATCGAACGCGGGACCTTTAGAACTTCAGTCTACTGCTCTCCCAGCTGAGCTATGCCCCCTAATTGACTTGTCTGGTCGCTGTCTCATACGGCGCCGGTTTCCCCTTCGGACCCAGATTCCTGATACCATCTAATCACCCATTCAGTATGTCGGGGACAGGAACACGAGAAAATGTGTTTGCGACCCGTATGGCTCTGACAAACACCAAGCAGCGTCTCAAAGGCGCTCAGACGGGTCATTCTTTGCTCGCCAAGAAGCGTGATGCACTCACAACACGATTCCGTGCGATACTGAGGAAGGTGGACGAGGTACGCCTTCCGCATCATTCCCCGCTTCCCCCGTCTTGCATCGTCCCGGTGAGTAGGCAAAGAGAAAAATGGGGAAGGTTATGCAGTTGGCGTCCTTCTCTCTGGCCGAAGTTACCTATGCAACTGGCGATATCTCCTATCTTGTCCAGGAACAGGCCAAGATAGCGTCCTTTCGAGTAAAGGCGAAACAGGATAATGTCTCCGGCGTCGTTCTACCTGTTTTTGAGGTTGATCGAGTAGCAGGAACGGGTGCGTTTTGTTATTGATGCGACACCACTGCATGGCTTACTCACATGGAATAAGACTTCAATCTCACAGGTTTAGGGCGTGGTGGTCAACAAGTGCTCCGCGCCAAGGAAGTGTACGCAAAGGCGCTGGAGACACTAGTGGAACTTGCGTCGCTTCAGACAGCCTTCACAATCCTGGACGATGTGATTCGCGCAACCAACAGAAGAGTCAACGCTATCGAACATGTCATAATTCCACGATTGGATAATACCATAAGATACATAATGAGCGAATTAGATGAAATGGATCGTGAAGAATTCTTCAGGTGTGTGCTTTATTAATCGTATTTCATCGACGGTGTTGACACGATCCACCAGGTTGAAGAAGATCCAAGGAAAGAAGAAACGAGAGGCTGCGCAAAGACAAATTACAGCCGAGCCAGAGAATGATACCGTCACACCTGTCGATGAGGGGATCTCGAATTTATTAAGTAGCAAAGACGAGGATGTCATTTTCTAAACAAGTGTCACGTCAATGCATGTCTGACGATCACACTATTACTGCAATGCAGATAAAAGGGCGATGGTGATGACATGGTCCACATGAGCAAGGGTACAGATGATGATTTTTAAGCCAGAAGCTATGTGCAACATGGTAGAAAAGCATTCACTGTAATATCAAAATAAATGCTGGTGAATATATTCAAGAGTGGGAACATACGTCAGCCATCTCGACGTCAGTTGTTGCAGCAGCCTTCTTTCTGTCTTTCCGCTCCAGAATTGCTCGTCTGGGCCAACATGAGTTAAAGTATAGCGACAAAAAGGACAAACCAGACCTATCCTTATCTAGCTTAATGTTCATAATGACAACCTTGCTAGGATGAATGCCGATCGGTACGCTTGCACCGTTCGACTTGTCTCGCTGCACACGGTCGACGTGTATCACCCATCTCTTACGGTATACCTGAGTCACCTTTCCATCTCGGCCCTTGTACTTCCCTCGAACAATCCTGACTTCGTCATCTTTACGGATAGGCAATGAGCGGCACTACCCAAACAAGTCAGCCTGGTCTCATCGCCACGTTGCTCCACGTACGTTGTATTTACCGCGAAGCTCTTTTGAGAGCGCGGACGACATGATTTTGCGACGGACAGACGAGGGCGCCGTGAAGTGTGCTTTGCGAGATTTACGTCTTGAAGAAGACACGTCTGCAAGGTCATCAGTTATCAGCACTTGCAAGCACATCCGAATGATAGAAATTGCATCCAACTCAATCTTGGGTCGATTTCGTTGAAAAAAGTTGGTATAGCGAGATGAAGACATTCTACAGAAGCCCAAACATACCGGGGTTAAACTTCATTTTTGTCCGGCAGGCTTCTTGAGGACAGGCGGGGGCAGTGGCTCGCGAAGCAGTCAATGGTATGAGATTCCCACGATAGGGTATTTAGATCACGTGGACTATCGTTAACCTACACTCATGTCAAGCGGGAAAGTGCGATCCACAAAGCTAAAATTCAAGGGTGACAAGGCAAAGAAAAAACGGAAGAGAGAGGACGACGAAGGTGGAAATAGCAAACGAAAGGAAGAAGAGCAAGACATGGAAACATGGGTGTTTCCCGACGAGGCATCAGAAATACGAGGCCCCACATTCATCTTCCATCCATCCGATCCATCTCCAATATCAATCAATTACAGTGCGGCAGCTAACAGACTGGTTCTACATACACTGGATAAAGAAAAAACGGAGGAAACGGAGGAAGAGCCACCGCCGCTATTGGAGCGCATCCCAACAGATGTTTCTCAAGTTTGGGTCGTGACGCGGGTCGCGGGTTCACCTACGATCAACTTAAGGACAGGGACTGGCGAGGGAAAATTTCTGTCTTGCGATACTCATGGCCTGGTATCTGCTGACAGAGACGCACGGGGGCCCCAGGAAGAGTGGACACCGGTATTGTTACAGGATGGCATGGTTGCATTCATGAACATCTACGAGAAGTACTTGAGCATAGACGAAGCCGCAGGTGGCATATTGCAGCTCAGAGGAGACAGCGAAGAAGTAGGGTTCCAAGAGCGATTCTGGGTCAAGGTCCAGTACAAATACAAAAAGGAGGCCAACGAAGAAGAGAAGAAAAAGAGGAACGTTGTGACGGTTGAGCCTGACTTGGAGGAAACAAGTCTAAAGTACGTTATCCGAAGTTAGCAGGTAATCGAACTCACTCATTCGCTCTAGTCGAACATACCAAGCCTGGGGAGCAGGTCGGATTGTAGTATCAAAGGATGATAAGAAGGAGGTGCGATGAGCATATCACACCGAAGTATGACTGACTTTACTGTACAGCTGAAGCGAGCTCGAAAGGAAGGGCGATTAGCAGAGGCAATGCTTGAACGTCGAGCAAAGCTGAAGAGGTGAGTGGCTTCCACGGTGCCCCCACTATGTGTGACCGTTTTGTAGTGACCGTTTCTGTTGATTCATTGTACAATAATTAGGCGGGTGATGGCAACGTTCTTATGTACACAGAAGCTTGCGGGTGAAATGGTAAGCTCAACACGAGGTTCAAGTTTAATGCCAGCGATGGCTTGCGCATGTTAGATAGAGGCTTTAGTGTTTGAGTAGACTCGGATGCCGGGAAGTCTTCATAGTTGCTGACAAATTTGTTCCCATTCCACAATCTGACTGTGATGGAGACAGAACTCATACAGCGTCCTCCGGGTTTAAGAGCAGATAGAGTGCAAGAAAACGACCTAAGAGATCATATGGGTCTGTCGAAGAATAATTTCCAACTCTTCAAGTCTGTTGTAGAGCAGTATGCACTCGAAATGTTACCCTGTGTCCCCAAAAGTAGGCAAAAACTTGATGCGTGGCAAGCCTTTGTCGATGTGGTACGTACAAGTCTATCTACATCAATACACTCATCTCACAGATGACACAGGTCAATGAGGCCTTCCCCATGCAACGCAAATATGCGGATAACTGGCACATCACTGCTTACTTTGGCATGTTGAGGAGAAACTCACAGGTATGTTAATATGAAAAGGCATTGACGTGAATTGGACATAAAATCTATAGATACATCACCGGTGGAGATCAAAGTCGGCAGATAGGGTTGTTGGCACTTCGACTTTGTCGGCAAGAAGAAGAAGAAAGCTCCAGTATATCGGCGTGGCAGCTCCGGTATGGCGGATTGTGTCAAGTACAGAAAAGGATGACGGAGCAGTATACCAAGTAGGTAATATTTTATGGGATAACGTCCATGTTCATGTTTTGTTCTCGAACAGAATGCCACTCCAGTTGTTTCTGAGAATCTAATCCGCCCTATTCACACTAGGGATGTTCTTATGGAGCAATCAGAAGAGAATTATCCAGCCCCGTGCACTACGTGTGGATTACGTCCACCGGTACCTCCTTCCCAGACAGAGAAATTGCGAAAGTTATTTGCCGATGCCATTGATATTTTTCCCGTTTTGAATCTCATCGGAGTAATACACGACCGTCACCTTTGCATGGTGCAGAGCTGGTCACAAGTGGATCGTATATCTTTTATCAACTCGCTTCGTTCAGATCAAGTTCGTCCTGGCGATAAACAAAGATTGATCAAAATTTTGGCGGGCGGGTCTCCTGTCGCTTCCCTCCGCCCTATTAAAAGGTCCAGACGCGAGCGGACATATGATCCGATTCCTAAGCCTCCGCCAGATGCGGAGCGTCGCTTGACATCTGCCGAAGCACCCCTCTCGGAGTTGATGCAAGCGATGACATTTCAGAGCGAACACGATTTCTACAAGATCCTTGTAAGCCCATTAGGTCAATCTCCTCGATTCATGATTCGATTCATGAGTTATTATAGCAAACAATTGATCAACTTTATGATGAATTTGACGATGCATCGGTGATGAATAATGAATGGTGGTCCCAGTTTTTCCAGAAGGTCCGTTGTCCTGTTGGTAACTATCTTTTGGTGTTGACTTGAATAAAAGATCTATAACAAGTGGCCAGTCATGAAACTATATCAAGAATCTGGACCTCAAAGAAACAATTGGGCTATCAAATTCTATCTGAGGCACAAGCTAGCAGGTGGGGCTCGATTATCGCCTAACGATATAGGCACACCTTTACGGTATGACAGAGAAAATGGTGTAAGGTACCGATATAAACCGAGATTATGACTCATGGATTATAGCAGATCAATGCAACAAATTCGGGCAGGAGTCCAAGCCCTGAAGTTGATTCAACTCATAGATCAGTTCACAGAAGCTATCCGGGCTTCACCCTGAGTACATGCCCCATGCATTATCCACCAGATCCTCGCTTGGTCAGTGCAAGATTGCGTCAGATTCTAGAAATGCACGGATCTGAAGACCTCATACCTGCATTCATAACAGTTGAAATCAGGACAGATGAGGCATTATTGAATCTGGGCCAAATGTCAATGCAAGATCGGATGAGAAAGTTCATCAACGGCACTCAACTTCAACTGACTGATCTCCAAAAATTTGCCTTGCAACTAGTTTTAAGCAAGCTGTAGCCGTAACTTACTATTTACTAGCTATACAACCAGTCCAATTAAATCTAAAGAGACGACCAGAGATTGATGCACAATGTGCACGTGTATTTAGAACGGATGCTGGCTATCTTTGAAAACGGTACTAGTGACAGGTAGAGAAGAAAAAAGGGCGAGTAATATGCAAAAACAACAAATCAAAATTCCTCCTCGTCTTCTGGGAGAGGAACAGCTTCAGCCTGGAAAGATCGCGTCATCATCTTATAAGGAGTGAACAAATGGTAACGAACCTGTTTCAACTCGCTATCATACTGTGCCATCAATGCAGCATCTACAGCAACCTCTGCAGGCGCGAGAGCCGGAGCAGCGACGAACTCCAGGGTTGGGCTACTGGAGGGGATGTCAGCGATTAAGTTCAGATGGTCCGAAAGCTGTACCTACCCGACTAATTTCCTCGCAAGCCAAAGGAATGGCTTTTCGAAATTGTAGTTCGACTTGGCAGAGATTTCGAAATATTGCAGACTCTTCTTTCTGTGAAAGGTCACAGCGCCTGTCTTCACTTTTCGCTCCTGTGTCCTGCTGTGAGCGAGTTGCCAGAAGAGATAAGAAAGAATATAAGCACCTTTACGTCGACCTTATTCCCACAAAGCACAATGGGGATCTTCTCGCACACGCGTTCGAGATCACGATGCCAGTTCGGGACATTTTTGTATGTGATGCGAGATGTTACATCGAACATGATGATGCCACATTGTCCCTGGATGTAGTATCCATCGCGAAGTCCGCCGAACTTCTCTTGGCCGGCGGTGTCCCACACGTTGAAGCAAATGGTGCCAAAATTGGTTGTGAAGGACAGGGGATGTACCTCGACACCCAGGGTGGCTACAAATGGATGGGTTCAAGGAACCCGTAAACGGAACTAGAGTTTTAGTGCGCACCGATATATTTCTTTTCGAACTCTCCAGTCAGGTGACGCTATTTGGCGGCGATCAGCTCGAGATCGCAGGGAAAGAAGAAAAAAAAAGCAGAGGCACGCCTTACCTTGACGAAAGTAGTCTTTCCTGTTCCTCCATCACCGACTAATTGATAAAATGATCCACCCGTGCAGGTACAGAACAAAAGACCAGAGCAAGTTGGAATCGCGTATCGATCAGGAAAGGAAGAGAGCTGGTGCGTCAGAGCGATATGAAATCGGGCTATGGCGGGACATTCACGCACCGAGAACAAGCTTGAAGGTAGGGACATTTGGGGTAGTACCAGCCATTACAAGTATGCGAGGGAGAAGAGGCAGAAGAAGATGAGGGCGTTAGAAAAAGTTGAATCAGATAAAGTTTGGGATGACGCTAGCTTTTTCCAAAAGAGGAAATCCGAACGTTTACTACTTTTTCCTGGGGCGCACAGGCAGCCGGCAACCGTGTCGCGACACGCCTCTGTATTCTGAAATACTTGAAGCTATCTACGGCGACAAGCGCGTGCAATCTGTCGGGCAATTCTCCCGGGACCGCTGGCGTGGGTAGAAAGCGTATCACCGAGTTTGGACCTGAATTCAATGGTGTGCCGCCACAACATCATGTGCCTGCGCGACGGCAGATATTCTGCGGCATTCCGGCAAAGCTTTCTTGTCATGACTATTGGCTATTGGACATCTTATAAACCCATGATTCGTCTTTCTCTCGCCGAGCATCTTGTCTCCGGATCTTCTCTCTTCTCCGGTCATTTCGTGCCATGTCCTCAGATCAGAACAATACACAATCCCCTGCCCCTCTCCCAGTCCAACCAGGTGCTTCATGGAGGGCCAACGAGACCCACCATCTACCTAAAAATCGTTTGAGCATCGTCTGTCTCTTCCTTGTCATTCCTTCATCCTCGGCACCGACTCCATTTGATGGACAGGTTATGCCAGGCCTTATGCTTGCCGTCTTTCTCGCTGCCCTAGATCAGGTCGGTTCCAAACCGCTCTTTTTCTTTTTTTTTTTTTTCAGCCGCCGCTACATGATCAATATACACTAGACAATTGTTGCTACGGCATTGCCGACCATCGTCGAGAAACTTGGCGGGGGACAAAACTACAGCTGGGTCGGAAGGTCAGTGCATTCAGACATGTCTCTTCCAAGCCTTTCCAGAGTCTTGCTTATGTCGACATGGTACAGTGCATACCTGCTAGCCGCCGCAAGGTATGCTTCAATGATCTCGGCCCGGCTGAATGCTCATCCAATCTTAATTAGCTTATCGCCCCTGTATGGCAAGTTGTCCGACTTAATTGGAAGGAAACCTATTTTGTACTCCACCATCGTAATCTTTCTGGTTTGTCTTTCGTTCAGGTCCGTCCGCACTTCTGACCCCTTTTACAGATCGGCTCTGCGTTATGCGGAGCGGCGCAGGACATGGTAATGGCCCCGAAACATTGGTTTCTCAAGATCTGATGATTTCCCTTAGACATGGTTGATCGTGGCTCGCGTTATCCAGGGCGTCGGTTGCGGAGGCATAGTGCAATTAGTAAGTAAGGTCAGGAAAATGAGCATCCGAGGTTGAAGGAAGTTACAGGTTAATATCACAATAAGTGATATCGTATCTTTAGAAGAGTACGTGAAATCACACCTTCTCAACCCAATTGTGAACTATGAAACAGCCGAGGTAAATTTGCTGGCTTGGTTGGGACGACGTGGGGCATTGCTAGGTACGGGTACTTATTTTCCAGACATTCGATACCGATTTTCCATTTTCAGCGTTATCGGACCATTGGTTGGGGGTGTGAGTATGAATACTATCCATCACCATACCTTTCCAAACTTTAAATGACAGGCATTCACTGACCATGTGACATGGAGATGGTACATCATTTCGTCGTGCTCTTGCTTACATTGCTGACCAGGAATGCAAAGGTGTTTTTTCATTAACTTGTCCGTCCTAGTCACACACACCACGCGCTAGTCTTTCCGACTAACAGCTTCTCGTTGCAGACCCACGGGAGGCATATCTGTTGGTCTGCTATTTTATTTCTTGAATCTCAACCCACACCAAGGTCGTACTTTGCGGCAACATGCCGCGGAGTTCGATTTCATCGGATTGTTCTTGTTAATTGCCGGTGTGATTTGCCTACTACTTGGCTTCAATACCAGTCAAACAAGCTGTTGGTTTTTGTGAATATCATGCTGTCCCGTCTGGCTCACGCCTTTCCAGGGTCATCTGCAGAGACGATTACTCTACTAGTTGTTGGATGTGTTTTGCTGCTTGCGGCTGTTGTGAATGAATTGTATACTCAGCGGTCGCCCATCATTCCACCGAGGCTTTTCAAAGTATGTTTTTGTTACATCTCAGAATCCTTGTTTGTAACACCTGATAGACGAGGACAACATCGGTAGTGCTAATCACTAATTTCCTCCATGCCGTGGCTTTCTTCTCAGGTAAGGGCTTATAGTTCAATTTATTTAGACGTACGAAGCAGCTATTTTCAGGTGCCTATTACCTTCCATTTTACTTTCAAGTTCTTGGCGCGTCTGCCACAATGGCAGGTGTCCAGTAAGCATTTCCGCGCTACGGTAGGTTTGTGAGAATCTGACAGATTGTCAGAATGCTGCCCTACTCCCTGGGAGCCGCGATAACATCCGCTACTGCCGGCGTAATGGTCTCACGAATCGGAAAATATCGCCTTATCATGCAAATCGCATTTGCGGTTTTCACGGTGGGGATGGGCCTGATGACAAGATTAGATGCGTACTCCAACATGTATGCATTGACGTCTTCATGCCGGCATGATATCTCACGAGTAAATTAGTGCGGAAAAAGTCTTGTTTCCATTGATCGCGGCTATCGGCCTCGGCAACTTATTCCAAGTGCATGAGGTTCATGATATGTAGATGGCTTCACATGGCTGACATGGTTAACTCAGGTACCATTGGTCGGCTTGCAGGCTGCCATGCCGCTTCAGGATATGGCCACTAGCACTGCCGCATTCGGCTTTCTAAGGTATCGTGGCTTTTCTGACTTTGATCTATGTATTGAAACGACTGCAGAACTCTTGGTGGTACAATTGGTGTTTCAATTGGGCAAGCCATATTCTCAAGTGTCAGTTTGAGGCTGATCTACACACCTGCACACACATGACAGGCTGACGAATTGGTTAGGTTGCGCAGAAAAAGGTGTCGCAGATTCCGAATGCAAACCTCAACACGTCTGCGGGGGCACTTGAAGAAAGTGTACGGACACTCAAAAACATTCCCGACCCAACAACGCGACTGGCGGTAATGCAAGCGTTTTGTAAGGCCATAAGCACGATATGGTTGGTAATGACGCCGATCGTGGGTGCGAGCTTTATCATGGGTGAGTTGATCGGCAAATGGAGATGGAATCGCTTATGATAATGGGATTGAAGTGCTCATTATCCGAGAGTACACATTAAAACGACGAACGGTTCGGCAAGAAGATGAAGAGGCGGGCGAGGACGAGAAGGTGGGGGATGAAGACGATGCGAAGACAATAGAGGGGGTACTACGAGTGGCTGAAAAGAAAGATTCGGAAAGACCTGCGACGCCGCCTCGGACGAGGAGCTCGTCTGAAGGATGGATAGAATAATGTAATGTATAACAGTAGTAAGCCGGTGCGGGGTAAAGTGTCCGGGGTTCGGACGGGCGGGCAGGGGGACTGCGATCCACGTGCAGCCTTGCTTCCAGCCTCCATGCCTGCTCATCCCATCCACGACCCGCCTGCGCTCGACCTGCCCTCTCAACAGCAGTCTGTATGTGCAAAATGTCTCTCAACCCTCGACACGACTGGCTCCGTGGCAGGTACTTTCGTCTGCGTTGCTTGCCGCGAGTTTCTGCTCAGGGATTTCGAACCCCGTCTCGACCAATCCCTTGCTCTTCCGCGTCTGCACCCCCGCGACGATGCCATGCTGCTCGCCGATGTCACAAACCACTCCTTCCGTGTCCCCTCAGACTTCTGCTCAAAATCTCTCAGAAAACCCGCTATCTCCTGCATCACCGCTAATCTTTCCCCTCTTACTTCCCCACCTGCCATCCACCCCTCAAATCCCGCTCAAATTGATTCTCGACGCCACAAATATCCAGAGTTGGATCCCCTCGTGGACATTACGCGGCTGCGCGTCCGCACTTCCACTCATCACTGTCTATATCCAGGCGCCACTTTTGTCGGCACCCAAAAGAGCGGTAGAAGCAGCTACGACGTTACAGTCACCGTTGTGGTACGGCCTCTGGCTCTCTTTCAGTGCGCACAAGCGCTCTAACCTGTACAGGATGTCGACTTTTCTTCCTCATTCTTGTGCGGCTACCTGCGCATCCGGGGCTTGACAGATGACTGGCCCGAACTGACCACATATTTTGACGCCGAAATCATCGGCAGCCGGTACGGATTTCTGACACAAAACTGGGATGCTTCGGAGCAAGATGACATGGTTCATTGGGCCCGCTTCCCCGCTTTCAAGCATGTAAAACATGAACTCAAAGAACCCTTACTTACCATGTCAGACCGTGACAGAGGTGCTGTCTTTATGCGATGGAAGGAACGTTTCTTGGTGCCAGATCATCGTGTGCAAGATATCAGTGGCGCCAGCTTCGCGGGTGAGCCGCTTGTGTTCAGATAGAGGACCGGGCATGATGCCTTAAATTACAGGCTTTTACTACGTTTGCGTTGATTTCACCCCCCCTCCTGATCTGCCTTCCACATCCGGTCCAGTTGATGTTGCTGCACCGACTTCATCCCCCCAACGAAATCGACGGAACACAAGCCGACGAAGGGGCTGTTCACCTTGCACGGGTCCACTTAGCATTCCGGTTGCCACCATGAACGGGTTTTACTACCATCAAAATTCAGAACCGTACGTCGATCAATAGTTGCTATGTGTTTCTCTGTCTTATCGTGTCCAGGTATCAACAACTTTCGTTAACGCACGTTCCTGAGCGAACAAGTTCAGGTTTCGAGTTTCGCTGACGGCATTTAATCCTAATCTGTACATTGTTACTATCCTCATTAATGCTTCTTTGGAGTGTATTCTCATACGCATACCATTATGTTTCGCGCTACCCGTGCCCTCGATGGACAGCTGTTGTCCTGTTTTTGTAATGTGTATCAATTCCCATTTGAATCCAATTCAAAGTCAGACGTAACCTTACTTGTAGTTCCGATTTTGTCGAGCACGGCAATGCACTTGTCAAGTGGGCGCACTCCTACTGTTGTCATAATAGGGGCTGGGTGCGTACTTTGACCTCCCAACGCCGGTCTACATTGACCGAGGTGATCATAGTTTGGCAGGAATTTCCACTGCGATTGCTCTGAAAACGCAACTCAAGTTTGCAAATTTCGTCGTGAGTCTGTAGAAGTCATCATGGTGCATTTGCATATCAATTATACTCAAGATTTATGAGAAAGCCGATATCATTGGAGGTACCTGGCGTGTACGTACAGTCACTGGCACTGGTGTTTGCGACGCATACTAAAATACACCACAGGACAACACATACCCGGTGTGTTTTATGCTGTTGGCGGGTTTTCCACGCAGGATTTCTTAAAACTTGTTCCAGGGATGTGGGTCAGATATTCCCGGTCACTGGTACAGTCTATCCACTGAATTGAACCCATACTGGTCGATGTTCTATGTTGGCCAACCCGAAATACAGGCATACTGGATGGATCTATGGCACAAGTATAAACTCGAGTCTCACACAAAATTGGGACACTTGGTCAAGTACGCTGAATGGGACGCAGCAAACCACCGGTATCGTCTGAAAGTTGAGAACGTAGCCACTGGTGAAACTACTGAGGTTGACGCCGAGGTTCTATTTTCCGCGGTTGGTGGCTTTGTGCAACCCGCATTTCCCACAGATATTCCAAGTGTCGATACTTTTCATGGGAATGTTTGGCATTCCGCGAGGTGGAACCACGATGTGGACCTAAAGAACAAACGCGTGGGTGTTATTGGCAATGGATGTTCAGCGTGGGTTGTGGTTGCGATGGGATAGTCATCAGCTCTAAAAAACCGTTCAAGTGCTCAATTCATACCCGAGATTTCAAAGGAGGCTTCCACTATGGTGACCAATTTTGCTCGGACTCCACAGTGGTATATGCCTCGAGTAAGTAGCGTCCGATGTGGAGGAGGAAGTCGGTCTAATTTGTAGGATAACATGCGCTATCCGGAATGGCTTCAATGGCTCTTTGCCCATGTCCCATTTGTAATGAAGCTACACAGAATTTACATCATGGTCGAGGTTTGCACGCTCTCATGTAACAGATGAATGGCTGGTGACAGTTTTCCAGGCCGATCTTCAATCATTTGTTTTCAACAAGAATAACAAGACACTGCTTTGGCTCACGAGACGTGTACGTTGCCCATGATACCAGTCTGATTACGAAGTCGAGATTACTTTGCAGTCATTCACAAATTACATCAAAAAGATGGCACCCAAGGAGTACCTGGATAAGCTGATCCCGTCATTTTGTGAGTTTAACGTTTATCCAAGCGAGTTGTCTCATTCTTGTCCGCTGCTAGCGGTCGGATGTAAACGGATCATCGCTGATCCCGACTACCTCAAATCTCTGCATCAGCCTAACGTCAGCCTTCGATGGGAAGGAATTGACTGCATTGTCAAGGAAGGCATCAAGCTCAAGACGGGAGAAGTTGTACCATTGGATGTGATTATATTTGGAACTGGGTTCTCGCTTGTGAGTTCAGGTCCGCTTGTTGGGGCTGATGCTGATAAGCTTTTGGAGCTTTCTAACGAGTTGACGATCCGCGGAAGTAAAGGACTAACGCTTTCGGAATATTATCAACAACAGGGGGGTGCGGCGGCCTATCTCGGCACTTGTATACCCGGTTTCCCTAATATGTTCCAATTGTTGGGTAAGGCAAGCTAGGAACAAAAGGTGAAACTGATGCGAAGAGCACGTTTAGGGCCCAACACGGCAACAGGGCATGCATCAATAATATTCACTGAGGAGGTGCAGGTATGGCAGGCACATAGACAGGTCAAGCGCATGACATTGACAGAGTGCAGATCAATTACGCGATGCAGATGGTCAAGGCTGTGATCGAAGGCAGAATCAAGTCATTCGAGGTTAAGGCGCAGGTGTGCAAAGCGTACGACGAGTGGGTGCAGCGGCGGTTGAAGAATCGAGTGTGGACAGAGTGCCAGTCATACTACTACATTGGGCAGGAGCCGGAGAGGAAGAACGTGGCGATGTTTCCGGGGCCGGTTGTGCTGCTTTGGTGGATGATGCGGCGGCCAGTGTGGGGGAAGTACGAGGTGGTGGGGGAAGGGCCAGAGGCTGGAAGGGGCTGGAAGGGGCTGGCGGCGGCGGTGGCGGTGGCGGCGGTGGTAGTCGGGACAGCGGTTGGGTATCATCTATGATCATATAACTTTGACATTTTGACATACATAAGTCTCGACTCGACCCCTGGCGGGGCGGGCGCGGCGTTAGTAATTTGTGCGGAGTTGGAATTGGCATCGCAGGTGCTGGAGCGGCGGTCGCGGCGGGTAAGAGGTTATTTGGGCGGAGTTGGAATCGACGTTGGACCATGACCTCCCACTCGCACTCGTCCAACATCGTCGGCGTCCACTACCGCGTTGGCAGGAAAATCGGCGAGGGCTCTTTCGGCGTCATCTTCGAAGGTACTCATCTCCCCTCTCCCTTCTGTCATACCTCCCCTCTTCCTAGGTACAAATCTCCTCAACTCCCAGACCGTCGCCATCAAATTCGTCCGTCGTCTCCTCTTCATCCCTTTCTATCTCTCAGCCCCCCACCCAGGAACCAAGAAAGGCGGAGGCACCGCAGCTGCGAGACGAATGTCGTTCATACCGCATTTTGGCTGGGTGTCGTCAGTCGCCTGCCCGGTTTTCTTGCCTCCTTGATTACAACCATTGTCTTGTGCAGCCGGCATCCCCCAAATATACCATTTCGGACAAGAAGGACTGCACAACATCCTCGTCATAGATCTCCTTGGTCCAAGCCTAGAAGATCTCTTTGACATGTGCGGTCGCAAGTTCTCCGTCAAGACTGTGTGCATGGCTGCTCGACAGATGGTACCCAGTCCTACATACAGTAACCAGGATCTGATGCGCTTCCCCAGATCACCCGGGTACAAACGATACACGAAAAAAACCTCATCTATCGTGACATCAAACCCGACAATTTTCTCGTTGGCCGCCCAGGTACCAAGGCTGCGAACGGTACGTGATCACCCATCTCCACGTTGCCCAACACGAATGCGCTTAGTGATTCATGTTGTCGACTTTGGAATGGCTAAGCAATACCGCGATCCAAGGTCAGGTCAGCATATCCCGTACCGCGAACGAAAGAGCCTTAGTGGCACGGCCCGATACATGAGTATCAACACTCATCTGGGACGAGGTATTCGCCTTGCCCTTGTCTTTTGGCTACTCCCAATCCTTTCGAGCAGAACAGTCCCGGAGAGATGACCTAGAGGCATTGGGCCATGTATTCATGTATTTCCTGCGTGGTAGTCTGCCTTGGCAGGGCCTCAAGGCAGCTACTAACAAGCAAAAGTATGAGAAGATTGGGGAAAAGAAGCAATCAACTCCCATCAAGGATTTGTGTGATGGCTATCCTGGTACTTCGTCTGCCACTGCACGCACCATTCACTGATAGTCTTCCATAGAAGAATTTGGCATCTACCTCAATTACGTTCGAAAACTTGGATTCGAGGAGGCACCGGATTATGATTTCTTGCGCGAGCTATTCGCGAAAGTCCTTAAGAACAATGGTGATGTGGAAGATGGCGTGTACGACTGGAACCTTCTCAATGGTTCGCTGTGCTTTGTTTTTGATCCGTGGTCACCTGCTGATAATTTCTTCCAGGCGGTCGTGGCTGGGAAGCATCTGTGGTTTGTGTCTATTCATAAAATCATTTGTTCCACGGGCTTAATCAGAAGCATCAGAACCAGAGTTCACAAGCTCAGAATACGGCACTTGCGCCCGATCGCAAGCGAGATGATCGGCGGAGGTCGCAAGGTGGTGCAGCAGGTGCCAATGTTGTCCCACCTTCACCCGCGCTCGTTCGTCATGGCTCGAAGCAGCGCAAGGTTCCGGCAGCGCTCACCCCTGGTACTACTCCTCGAACCGATGTCGCCCAGATCAATGTACCCATTCCCGGTCAACGCTCCGGTGCACACCCTTACCCCAATCCAGGTGGCGCAGATGATGATACCTTTGCCCAGCCACAGTATGGCCGCGTTTCTCCTATGATGCCTTCTGCTGCTGCACCTCCAGCTATCAGTGCCGTCAAAGCTGCAGGCGTTTCTCAAGGTCCAGACTATCATGGTCACGATGACATCGATATGCCTCCAAAGCCTAGTTTATGGCGAATCTTGACCTGCCGATGTTAGAGGTACTCTTGTAATCTCGCGTTCTTTATGACCCTTCCTTTGATATCCAAATCCCGCCTAACTTGACTACTGCTTGCATAATCTACGTTTCCTGCTAGGATTTTTTGGCATTCCTTCCTTTCACACTGGATTCATACCCAATATACGAATTACATCATGAACAACACTGATTGAAGAGCACAGCAGGTAACGACAGTAAAACAATTACACAGTATACATTTAACGAGCCGTTGGAAGCAATCGTCATGACGTCCAGGGGTTACTATCCATCTCGCCTTGGGCCCATGGATAAGACACATGCATCAATGGCGAATGATGTGGACCTCACCAAATGCCGTTTCAGGCGTCTGATGGTTTCTACTGGCATTACCATCACCATCTCTCTCTTCCTGCGCGTATTCGTCTTCCCATTCCATGTGTGCTTCATTATTTTCAGCTGACCAATATTGAATATGAATATATTAATAAAAAAAAGATAACACAAACTCACGTCTTGGTGAACGCCTCGTGTCTTGCTGGCTTTCTTCGGTATGATCATGCAGCTCATTCACATCCCGTCCTGGAGAAGACGGTGAAGGCGGAGTGGACGAGTGCCTCGAAAGTGGCATGTGAGTCTCGGCATTGGAAGAGGCCATCGCGTTGAAAGGGGGCGGTGTGTCAACTCCTTCGTATCGTTGCAGATCGCTGGATCCAATCTCAGGAAAGTCATTGTGCCGGTACGCATCACTTGACCCGGATGGTTGACTAATCCGATGGCGCAACTCAACTGGTTGATCCCTTTCGTGGTAAGGAGAGGTGTCCTTGGCACCATAGCGTTGATGGTCAAACTCTCTACCTCGGCTATACCTTTCGTTATGTCGTCGTTGCAAACCAGGTCGATACGTTGGCCGATAGTTGTGGCTATTGTTAGAATACCCATTTGGCTGCCTCATCCCATAACTTGGCCTTGGAGCATTGTTGTACCGCCGATAAGGTTCCGTCGGATGAAACTGGAACCGCCCAGGATGGAACGGAGGTTCGCGAGGACGAAAACTAGAGTTCCCTGTGTGATTTCCTCGGTAGTTATATGACTCATTGGGCATGCAGAACGAATTCAATCCACCTATGGATATGATCGATGGGTTTGTCATAAATTACGAGATTACGAGATTGCTCACTTTCAGGATTCCCAACAGTTATCGGTGTTAAATACACCTGTGGTGAGACTGCCGGGAAAGATTGCGAATTAGAGATCTAGATAAATGAGTTATTAACAGGCGATCTGCAGGCCTACACTCACCGCTCGTTGTAAAAGAGTATTCGTCGTATGCAGTTCCTCATATATTTGTTTGGACTGACGTCCATTCTCCACGGCTGCCACGCGCGACTCTAATTCACGTAACTTCCTCTCCTGTTCTTGATTCGAAGCGTTAGAAAGAGAGGGTTGTGGCTGGTCTTCGCCTTGTGCTCGGAGAGTATCATCTCCTTGATGTTGATCATGAAAAGTTCTTGCCGACTCGGGTCTTGGTGTGTTGTGTGGCTGGAGCCGGATTTGATCTTGAAGTGCGGCCACAATTGACTCAAGCGCATGTATTTTTTTCACATAATCTTCTGAAGAAGGTTCATCTTTTTGACTTGAATGTTCAGACGTTGGCTCCGGCGAGTGATCATCCCTTTCGGCAGTAACAGACGCTTTCTTTTTCTTCCTGCTGGGTGGCGAGGCGTTGTGATTTAAAGCAGAAGTTAAAGCTTCCGCTATTGCAGGAGCACAATTTGGTTCGCTATGCGCGGATGTCATCAACTGATCCCTTTGAGAATTGGTACGTCGCAGTGCGCTGGCCTCCCGGTCATGTCTGGGCCGCCTAGGCGGATGTGATTGCTCAATACTCTCCGGTGACGAATACCGCCTTGAGTTTGTTCTTTTAACCCCACCCGAAACATTTACGTTTGGCTCTATCTGTCTAGTGATGTTGGTGTTAAATTGGTTTGGTGTCGGGTCTGTAGATATCATACGGTCCACTGATATTGCACTGCCTGGGTTGATCTGAGAAGTCTCAGCTAAGGCACGCGAAGCTACAGCAGTGTCAGTTAAGTGAGGCTCAACGAAGTCCTGATAGATAGTACTTGTCAGTACTGCGTAATAATAGAGTTATTGATTCATACATTACCCAGTATATCTTGGTTTAGTATGGAATTTGGCTCGGGGTCTTCTGTAGTCTCACTATTCACCTGATTTTGCGAGTCTACATTCTCCCTGGTAACCCACTCCATTTCGGGCAGGTTCTGCGGTCCCGCCGCTTTCCTTGATCTCACTTTCTGTCCGTACTTTCGCGCTTTATGCTTCGCAAAGTCTCTGCCAGTCTCATCGCCAGAACTATCGCCAGAAGATTTCTCTGCCTCTCTCGTGCGATTTTCAGTTGCCTTTAGGTTCCCCAGGATGTCCCTCCTATTTATCTGAGGCGGGTGTTCTTCGTCGGCATTCATAGAGACACTGACATTGGTTACTTTGCCAGAAGAGTTAACCTTTGCATCAGGACGGGCAGGTTCATTGACCGGCACTTGCTTCATTGTCACGTCGACAATAACGTTGCTAATCGATGAAACATTGTCATCGTCCCATGATAGAGAAGAATTATTTAGTTGAACATCTGGTTGAGGTTGGGTCTCTGCCTCTGCTTTACTTCTATCACGACGGGCGTTGCAGAAACGCTTATACTTCTCGATCGACTGCAAACTTGGCACATCCACATAATCAAAGACCCAGCACTTTCGTTTACGGCTGATCGGAGAAGACGCCTCGGCCACCATCTCTTGGACGTCTGGATCTAACGTCATTAGTTCTATTAATCCTTCGGACTCCGAGATCTGGGTTAAGGGTGACAAAAGAAGTCTATCGTGGAGTGCATCGTCATACGGGCATGCATACTGTTCTTTATTATTCTGTCGAGCCATTGTGAAAACTCTGGACGCTGAAAAATATCGTTCTTACCCAGCCGTCATCATAGTAGCCACATCGGACAAAGCGACTCGCCGGTAGACACTTCTTGTGGAAGGCAACGATATGGTATCGTTGATATCTCAAATCCGGGCATGACCCACGTGTGGTGGATTCCGCGAATTTCTCCAATGCAAGTCCTTTTTCCAGGGTGGATATCCTATTACTGCCATGGTATTTGTGGAATAGTTGCTTATCCGGAGACCCGTAATCTAACATAGCATCGACAGCATGAGTATCATATTTTGCCAAGAGGTGTTGGAAACAATATGTCCTGTGACAGTTCCCACAGTAAAGGCTGTCGAATTTCCTGACTTCGTGTACACCACCTTGTTCGCTGCATCTCCTCGTTACCTGCAAAGAGTGTAAATGACAATCTGATTCAGTCACCAGCAAAGAGAACTCGCGTTAATATTGTTGATTTGATTCCTCAGACAAGCCGCAGTGAATACGCCAGGTTTGTCAAAGTGTTCTTTGATTGACGCTTGCTTCGCATCATGTTCCACCAGTAGTTCAAAGGCTTCAGTGCGAACTTGTAAAAGATCTTCAAATAATCTACATTGGGCGGGTGTCATGGAACCACATCGACAAGTCCTGCCTTCAATATAACAGCGAGGACAGACGACACATCCATAGCCCACAGTGACTTGGCCTGGATTTTCGACGCATGAGCGACATTCGAAAAAGCTTTGGAATATATCCGCGCTACAAAAGTCGCACGTTATACGTTCATCAGCATCATCACGCTCCGAGGAGAAAAGACCGAGCGATATAAAATTGAATGATGGTTTACCGGCAGCGATAGAATGGTAGGCTTCGTCAGATAGGATGTCATTATAAGCTTCTAGTAAAGACTGAAGACTGTTCCATAATCGTTTCACTGGTTTAGCGACTGATCTTGTCTTCGTTCGTCGCCGTTGCTCGCCTTGGCTCTCATTTTTTTTCAATTTGTCGATAGTATTCTTAAGGGTATGATAAATGGTATGCTTGATACGATAGGTTTCAGGACGGCAGACCCTTACAGACAGGAGGATGAAGAAAATGTCGAAGCAGGACGTAGTTGACGCACCTTTGATAGATAGGCAGTTCATGATAGTAAGCGGCAATCAACCCGTGAAGAGTCATCCGCGACCATGATGTCTTAATCGTAATGCCGCCTAGGTTCATTACCTGGTGGCAGCTTCTGGATGGAACAAGTACAAGGTCTCCGAGCTTTTGGTCCGTAACGTACACCGTAAACGGAGCTCGTGAGAGCTGATCAACCGAAATGAAGTGGTTTTCATGGTCCAACTCTTTCTCGATCTGATGGAAGTAAGAAGCGGCCTTGAAGACGTCACCACCTGCAGTCATGAACCACAAAGAAGAACCGTCATTTTCTGTGTAACACATGAGGTTTTGTCCAGACGAGGCGCAAAGATCCTTGTGACATGGCGTATAAGTGTCGCTGACTCCGACATAACACATCAGTGTTTCAACACGACCCTGTATGGAAAATTAACGCCGAAGCGGTAATACAAAGCAGCTCTGAACCTTGAAGGGCTGATTGACGAGCACATCATCAGTACTTTCAAACTGCAGAGGCCGCGGTATAATCTGTTTTAACGATTGGCGCCACACTTCGGGACAATCGACATCTTTCCCGTATAGTCGCTCTCGCTCTTGGCAGAATCATCAAGATCAGCATGAGAAAGCTGTGAAGTGACCACACCGTGCTCAGTCCGGAAAGGCGGGGCAGCGCGGCATATGTCGATAAATTCTGATGTGGGAATTGTTTTATCTGTGCCATCGATGACATTGCGGACGCTGATGTCTATGAGGGAGGTAAAAATAGTAGACGAAGGCACAAGGATCGACTAACCCTTGGGCCCGTGCGATCTGAACCAGTCGACATCGAACTCCTTCGGCCAACGAGTAAGCTTGTGGAGGTCCTGAATTACTACAGGGACACCCTCTGCATCGTATCTGTCGAGGGCAGACGGGTTCAGCTCAGCCTTCTTGAAGATGGAGATGCGGCGAACTGGCTTGAAGTTAGGGGAGTATGAAAGAAGATGGTCAAGGGAGAGAGACTGTGCTGATACAGGGCTAGGAAGAGCGGAGATGGCTGGGAAATGAAGCGGGGTGGAGTTCATAGCGGAGGCTTGAAAGAGAGCTGCGGTGGCCTGGTAAGTTGCCAGGCAGTGGTCGACCGTCTCCTGCGCTAGATGCCCTCCGCCTGGCGTCGATTCGTCCTGGTGTATGCGCTTTTCCATGGCAGAGACGGGGGAAAGGGCTCCAGGCAGTGCAGAATATATGATACCAATGGGCGCCTCTTATCCTTCCTCATCAGAATGCAAACAAGGCGATGCCTAATGCACACGAGGATTCTGAGAAAAGGCGTCCCAACGGGAAGTTGTGTAGCGCTTGCCGTAAGTTCTCCATGTGATCCAATTGATTGCTATTGCTTTGTTTCATGTCCACCGTCTCAGATCCTCAAGACCTTGTCTTCTGGGACCTCGTCTGCTGCTCAAAATGTCTGCTACCTTTCCTATCCAGCGCGGGCCCAACCATTCCTTTCTGGCTCACTGAATGCAGTCATGTTCTCTGCAACAATCACTTGAGTAAGCGAAAAAAATATATCTCCCCCCCCCCCCCCCCCAATCACCCGTCTTACGTTACAGGCCCTGATCAGAGCTGTCCACTCTGCGGCGCCCAAGGCATTCAGCTTGTGCCTCTACAGAAAGAGGTTATATACCCATCCTTGTCCTGGCCCAACTCATGCTTTCCCTTAGATGGAGACACCCATGTCTGACTGGTTTCGCCCTATACCCTCCGCTCTTGATGAGATCGCACATTCCGTCAAGGTTCTGATATCCATGCATGCTTCTCAATGCTTAATACCGTTCGCTAGTTCCAGCAGGACATGATGGCAACACAGATCATATCATTGAGATCCCAATGTCAGCAACAACGAACGGTCATTGATCGTTTGAAAATCGAAAACTCAGAACTCAAGAAGTACCATCGTCCTGTGTTTTGTTCACTCACGCGCTAAACCACTACAGAATCAATGAAGGGCTTAGAAACGGGACATCTCAAAGCCACCCACATTTCAACGTAGCAGATGATGACGATCGGGGTCTATCCGATCCAATAAACTCCAATGGAAAGAGACCATGGAACGATTCACATCAGTACGTCGCTCAACTGTCCAGGAAGCGACATGTTAATGATCCGCGTTAGGCTGGATGAAAGAAGTTCGATTCTAAGAACTGCTACGGGCTCTCGGTACTCCGCTGGCCCAGAGAGGTTTAGTTTTTCCACACAACAAACGTCAAGGAGAATGTTCTCTGCAAATCATGGACATGGACCGGGACACGATGCACATGGCGCATATGATCCTCCGCTCCAGACAAAAACACAGCCCGAACAGCTCCCCAAGTATGTTCTCATTATCTGTCATCATAACGGAGATCAAAGATTTCGTTAGACAATACGCCTACAAAGGACAATCATCTCTCCAGTACAAGCCACCTCCACTTTCCCGTGCGCAAGCTGCGCCTCTGGCCTACCAACGACGAGCCCAATATACGCATAGTCCAGGGCATTTCAACCCACCATCAGTACAAAATGTTCAGTCAAACTTGCCGCCAACTCCTCGGCCCCAGTCCCGATTCAAGCCAGCAAGAATCCTGCAAGCAGCAGCAAATCAAAGTACAGATCCTGTCAATTCATCAAACCTACAAAGAGCGACAGATCAAGAACTCAAGAAGCTGGGATCCATGGGACCGCCACCGCAACCTCAGCGACAAGAGACAAAGCCATATCAAATTGGTGTAAACGAGGATCCCAAAAACAACATTCCCCCAATCAGCACGAATCGGTTCCTGTCATCTTCCATTGGACAAACATCCAGTATTCCAACAATGAACAGCCGGCGGTTCTTACCTCCTGTGGGTGGGTCCACTAATGTAGACAGTATAGGAAATGGGAGACGGAATGTACGTTAAAGTTTGAAGTAGTGATCAGGTTTTGTACTTTGTATTCATGATTTGCTTAATCATATCAATACATAAGAATAGACGAGTGCGTCATTTTTGTTCAGGGCTGTGTCGGTTTCTCTGGCACGCGCAGCAGTGTTAGACCTTCACCTTCTACCCTTTTCATCACTGTGCAATCTGCGCGCATCGCACTATGTCATATGATGACCCATACAAGAACTACGGGCAGGTCCCATCCCCGCAACATCACTTCGATGAGTCCAATTTGGCAAATAACGACGGACACAACTATCAGGATACCACTGGATATTTGCGTCAGACTGACCATGACATGGGCTACCCTCCAAGACAGCAGAACCTCCAAACGCAAGGTCTAATGGTTGAACCGCTGCGCAGGACCAGCAGTGGTTTCGAACATGGCGAATTCTCGCCTCAGACGCCTCGCCCAGCAAAGTTCGTGTATCTGCTTTTCGCCCTTATGTTAACATCACCTGTCACAGGACCCTGCGAGGGCTCAAAAATTATCGTTATGAGAATAGAGGGAATATATGGACGAAGGTTGTGTTGCTTCGCATATTTTCATGGAACGACAATAACGTTCAATGATTTAGGGCGGAACAGGCCATTGCATTGGGCGTTTCTGCTGTTGTACTCTCATGATAACAGTGCTCTTGATAGTCAGCATTCTTCTTACACTGGCTTTGGTACTTGCATATTTATTGTCCACCCTTTTTGAACGACTGATCGCAGAATCAGTGGATTCGACCACCTAATGTCAATATTGGGGATGCTTATATTGCTTCCAACAATCCGGTGTGTAATTGTTCGTTCTGAGGATAGACGCCAGTTACGACCGCGAATAGCTTCAAATCAATACACAGCAAAAACAATTGACTATTAATCTGGGAGTCAACATATCGTTCGTTAGCCATATAATGCATTTCTAGCCCTCTTTCATTTGTTATGACAGCGTCACCAATCCTAACTATTTCTCGATCAGCTTCCAAACAATTCAAGCGAAAGTAAGTCGCATCTCGTTCGCTTCCAATGGTACCCTGACGCTCTTTGAGCTATTTTATCCTATCAATAATACCAACGTCGGAGGAGGAGAGTTGAAGAATATTGTCTTCGACTCTAACCAACAGACCAATGTTGCATTCCCATTCTCACTGGACTACAATGCGTCCGATGACCCGAATTATATTGTGCTGCTAGATCTAGCGCAGAAGTGTGGTGTGGGTGGTAGTACGCAAAGCAATATCAAGATCAACTACGTAGTCACTGTACGTCCTTTCCTTCATTTTGAAAGCGGTGTGATTTTACAGCTGTCGCTATTGAAGCTCGGGTTGAGAGTTCTATTCTTCGTGGTTTCACCTGCCGTATCCAATTCTGCGAGCTTCGCTTGTCCCGCCACTGGCCAACAAATAGAGGTAAGTCCAACCACCAACCACTGATTTCCGATCATATGCTTACATGATTCAGAATTTCTTGCAGAGTCTGGGTATTTCAAACCTGACTAGTCCATCTTTAGTTTAGATTTTGTGTACGTATGTACATGTGATAATGGATAATGGACAATGAATATCTGAACGAATGAAATAAATAATTTGCTGTATGACAACTGACAACGGACATTGAGAGAGAGAAGGGGAAAATGACGAATAAAAAGTCATTCGACGCCAGCAGGATTCGAACCTGCGCCCTCAAAGAGGAACAGATTTCTAATCTGTCGCCGTAACCACTTGGCTATAGCGCCTTGGCATTAGAAGAATCCCATGATGATGAACCCCTGAGCCGGGCCGATCTTTAAACAAACGCGCCCAGCATTTGGCGATGATGAATGTTCTCTTGGTGGATCTGTAGAGATCCACGCTCTTAGCGCCAGGCTGGGCATGCTTGTGTCGTGCAGTCAGCCGCATCCGGTATACCAACTGGTAAGCATCCCGGCGCGCGCCCTTTAATTAAAACCATCACATGCAAGGGCAACGTAATATAACTATATGACGCTACAGTTCCCCATTAGGTCATGATCTAACCTCATTTTTCTCAGGCGATAAACTACTCCTAGCGTTGCTTCGCCTGACATATCGATGGACAATTAAGCCTTTTTCTACGATTAGGGGCTGCCGCCGTGGGCTGCACGTGGAAAAGAACAATTATCCTCGGAACATGCATGATGATGCCGTGATCTTGACTGACCTAAACGCTGACATTCCCGAGAAAGCTGGATACGATGGCTTTTTCGTTAGCATAAAGCATGTCTGCCTTGTCGCGTATCCTGACATTGCACCATGTCTTCTCCAACACCATTACAATCGCTTCTTGGCGGCGTAGGCCTTGCCTTGTCAGTACACCTCTTGATGCGCCTCAACGGTAAGGTCTTTGGAGTATCTGGCTTCCTCCACCGCGCCGTCAAAGGTGACAAAGAGGCTTTGAGCGCCGTTCTCGGCCTCGTCTTGGGAGGTGTGATAGTTGGCCTTCTTGAGCATGGCAGGCCATTGGCTGCGGTTACGGATTTTCCCCATACTCTTCTGGCCGGATTTCTCGTCGGCCTGGGCACCAAGGTAGGCGGTCTCATTCTGTACTCCCATTTAATTAACACGGAGCGAGCTATCAAACGGCTGTACATCTGGGTAAGTTTTTCGTCGTTAGTCTTGGCAAACGAGTCATTGTGACATCAGGCACATGCTTTGTGGTGTATCACGGTTATCTTTGAGGTAAGTGTGCTCATAGCAGGAAAAATGTTAGGTGCTTAGTCTTCCAGATCGTTCGTCGCGACAATTACTTTCTTCATCACTGCCATTGCCACGTCCCATGTGATGCACACAAATTTGCCTGCTGCCCAAACCTTTGATTGGACCCTTGGAGAACATGGGAAACCTCTTCTCCTTATCCAAGCGTTTCTGCTTGTAGTTATATTGTCCTTCTTTCTTCTGGTCAGTCGCTCTTTCCCTTCTGGAATATCCGTATTAGATAATTTGCTTACCACAAAGGCTCCCTCCGGCCGGGAAGAAGATATGGCAATACATTCGAGGGATGAGACTCGTCCACTGAGGCAAGAGCTATCGTCCTCACCCGGGGCATTTCGGTATCTCGCATTCTTCATCATTAGTGTCGAGTTTGCCCTCGCTCTTCGGCTTTCGAACCTCGTCGATCCCGTTCGCGTCGCTTCCTTCCTTCTCCTTCCATACCATCCAGCTTTCGATCCTTCACTGGCATTCCTGGCCATTGGAGTGCTGCCATTGACCACAATGCTGTATCGTTATAACCGTGGTCCGGAAAAAGCGCACATTGGCGGACACTGGTCTATACCAAAAGGCGGAGAAATTGATGCAAAATTAATAATAGGTGCCGCAGTATTTGGCGTAGGCTGGGCAATCGCGGGAATATGTCGTGAGTGTAATTCATTCAACGCCCATGTCAATTTCGTCTCACGGACATAGCCGGTCCAGGTCTGGTTAACTCTGGCAGAGCCATCGCTGCAGGGACTGGCTTGGAGCAGACTATCGGTTGGATAATTGCTGTCATAGCTGGCGGTATGATAACATAGCGAACCTTCACGAGTCTGGTTGATACCGTGGATTCCTTCGTCTACTTATGCATTCCACACAAGATGAGAAACCTAGCCTGTGGTAGACCTGTGATGGACATGTTTTTCGGAACTAAGTAGAAGCGTCTTGATTACAGCAGAGTTTAAATGACCTCATGAATGATGTGGAGAGCGAACAAACCTTGCCAATTTAAATACCATCAAACCAGCAGTGCAGAGTGCGCCGACGATAATACCGATGGCGACAGGATAGGCAGTCTCCTTGAAACGACGCCCATGAACGGGACGGAGACCGATGTGTTGTGGCGATGGGACACTGTCCTTCTCCCATCCTTCATCAAGCAGCTGGAGCATGCTGTCTTTGTCCAACTGGGCCAAGTCCTCCATCTGCCAAGTGGTACAAAGACTTGACATCCACTTCATCCTCTTCTTCCCGACTTCGCCACCAACGCCTTGTGCCCGCTCCTTCAGCATTTCACGGAGCTCGCCAACTTTCTGGATCGCATTGCCTTCAACGCCTGCTAAGCCCTTCCGTAGCCTATCTCTAACGAGCCCAGCCATTCGAGGCCCATTTCCATTTGTCGAAACCATAATCTGCAAAGGGCCATCCCTTATCTGGGCGCCAAAATAGAAGTCGCACAAATGCGGAATGTCCGCGGCATTGATGGGTATGCGCGCAGTGCGACATAACTCTGCGATTTCGCGCGACACTTGAACGTCGTCGAGCGCGGTCAGCACCATGTCTGCATTCTCCAAATCATTTGCTTTCGAGAATACGCGATTGAAATGTGTTATGCGTTGGGGGTGTAAGGCTATGAATTGACGAGTCCGCAGATTGAGACCCTCGGAGGGGGAAACGAGGGTGATATGGGCATCTGTCGTAAGAATCGAATCTATCCGCTGCGCTGCGACCTCTCCGCCCCCGACAATGAGCACGTTCTTGTCTTTAAGTTGCCAGGCGATAAGTAGAGAGCCGCCAGCCATGGTTATCTGTTTATGTGACAAACAAACTTTGTCATCTTCTCATCATGCCAAAAGCCGACCTCAATAAAGCGGGATGGGAACAGAGCGAATTCCCCATTCTTTGTGAGACATGTATGTTGTCAGATTCTGTGGTGAATGTTGGCTGACTGATGTCCAGGTCTTGGCGACAATCCCTTCATCCGTATGGTAGGTGATCCCTGTCTTCGCACACTTTCCACCTCACCTCAAAATTCCAGACGAAACAAGAGTATGGCCGCTCCTGTGGTACTTGCGCACGTCCATTTACTGTTTTTCGATGGAAGCCCGGCTCCGACACGCGCTATAAAACAACAGTGGTCTGCCAGACGTGTGCAAAAGTGAAGAATATTTGTCAAACATGCCTACTTGACCTTGAGTTTGGTCTACCTACCCAAGTCCGCGACACCGCTCTCGCCGTCCAGCGCGATGCTCCTACAAGTGATATCAATAGAGAGTACTATGCTCAGAACATGGAGGAGAAGGTTTGTCATTTATTCGGCTGTCTAATGTTTTGTTGACTCATTCATTTTTGCAGCTGGATGGTAACAAGAGCTTGATATCCGGCCGTACATCGGCTGCGGGGAAAGAGATGCTTAAGCAACTAGCAAGAACAGATCCTTATTACAAGCGTAATAGACCCCATATATGTTCGTTCTACGCCAAAGGGGATTGTAATCGTGGAGATGAATGTCCCTATCGTCACGAAATGCTGCAAGATAATGAACTTTCTCACCAAAATATTCATGACCGGTACCATGGTCGTAATGACCCAGTGGCGCGGAAAATTCTCTCTGCCAATGCCGAGAGCCATGGACTTAAGCCACCAGAGGATGTAACGATTGTAGGTACGAATTAAATTTGTTGAACACTCACTGATGTCAATTCCAGACATCATTGTTCCTCTCTTCTCTGTCACCCAAGTCCACTGAGCAAAGTATTAGATCACGTGTCCTTCAGTCTCTACCAAGTGTTGATCCTACCGAGCTGAAGTCAGTTGTCCACGTAGCTAAAACACGGTCGGTCCCTTTCAAAAAACAACCGATTCAGTTACTGATACTTATTAGATGTGCGTTCGTCAACTTCAAAGAACGGTCTGCTGCTGAAACGGCTGCTCATGCATGGGCAAATGGATTGGAAATTGACGACGAGAACATTACTATTAAATGGGGACGTGGAAAAGCGTCAAAGACTGGTATCAATGCAAATACTTCCTCTATCTCTGCCTAACGATTTACTTTTCTCTGTATACTAAGTCGTTCTTTATACCGAGCATAATTTAATAGAATAGGATATTATGCAATTGTCCGATTCGCGTTGATGTAACCTGTCCCGTAGCATGAATACAAAAGCTGACTGCAACTTGCATTTTCTGGATCTGCAAGCACGATTTTAAATGATGACCCTAAAAATATTTTGAGATCTCTCAGGAATTGTATCCTGATGATCAATTAGCAAAAAGATAAAGATCTGTATGCAATAAAGACGAACGTGCGAGGTGTAGGTTCTCCCATTCGGCATCGTCCAACATCCTCGCTCCCCAATGTCATGAAAAGCAAAACAAGGGGTTGGTGTTTGCGGTCCACACAGCCTCCTCTCTCCAATTCGGACAAAAGCTCGCGAGTAGCCTGAAGCGCAATATCTTCAGGAGCAACACCTGGTCGTGATGTGGCTTCAGCACAATGGATTGCCCCAGTTGTTGACTCGGCCAAAATACTCAAGGCATATCCAGGAGACCTAAGAGAAGTTGGATTAGCTCGATCAGCGGAACGCAAGGAAAAACCTCATACTTTCCACTGTCGTTACCCTTGTAAACATCGGAATATAGGTATATGTCAGGGATATAACGATTGAGTACAGAGCGAGACGCCTCGATTGTTCTGTTTGAAATCTGAGGGTTGACTCGCACGGCATGGCTATGCTAGGTATGAAGTTTAAACTGATGAAAATGGCAACATCACGAACGCTATGCCTCGGATACGTTTAACTTTTCCAGGTTCTACGAAATTCAAGGTTTTGACTTGCTTGACAATTGGACATAAAAACTGAACTTCTCCACCACCATCCGGCGGTGAACCTCTTTTTTTAATCTTTAGAAGCGGGCTTGTCAGTGCATAATGTAAATAACAGGGAACACTGCTCACCCTTAACTCTAAGCCCTCAGAGATGCCAAATAATTGAAGGTGTGGCAATGTGACTGTTCGTAGAAGATCCACCTAACGAAATCCGTTAAATATGATGGCTCGACGGCTACCGCACACTCACCGAAAGGTCATTATCATCCGTCGTGATTCCTCGGACAGTCAACTGCACAGGTTTTTTGGCTAAGGGAGCTAGCATTATAATTGGTTCCAAAAGGTATCCAACAGAGCGGGATAGAGGACAGTCATGCGAAATAGGGCCACCAGAGATGATACCAGGCTTAAGGAGTATGGCCGTTCCTATTCACCGGATTATCTACCCGAAAGGTGATAGGGAGGCTTCGACGTACCGGTCACCGATATTTCAATGACGGTCCCGTTCGTTAATTTCTCCAATAGTCGCAGAAGACTTATCTCATAATCTGTAGCAAGTTGGTTAATGACATTCATTGATTGACATAGGCTGCTTATACCTCTCAGACCAGGGTTTTTGTCCTCTGAACGAATTTTATCGATTTTGACAGCTTTTCCGCTCAAAATGGAGAGCACAAGACGGGAACGAAGATACTGATGCCCGCTGAACTTGATGAGATTGCCATTCTGCGCCATGCAAACGATTATGTAACAGTGGTACTGTACCTAGCTAGATACATGCCTGACTCGTTCCTTCCCCGCATCCAGTCCGTGTTCTATGCCGTTTTTGATGTTCGTCAGGGCCCAAAAATCGTCTATCAAGTACCCGAGGGTCTCATAGCTGTACCCTCAGCAGGTCTTGTTCCACTAACCGGTTCAATACCACCGACGCCCTCTCCAGAGACATCATCCTCTGCCGGTTCTGGGCTCTCTTCGCGTGGTTCTCGCACATCGCTTGTTTCCCCAGAACCGGATCAACTTGGCCGGTCATTGAGCTCCCTCCAGAAGCCCTCAGCTTCGGCCCAAACGCTTTTCAACTTTGACGAAATATCAAAATATGTCATCCCGCCCCCCGCTTTATGTGGACGATTGGTGACATGCTCTACTAAGCAACATCGAATTATCGGTTTTCCAATTGAGTTGAAAGGAAAATACCAGCGGAACTACTTCCGGTATAATCTATGCTTTGTCTTCGACCGAGGGGCCGATTTAAGTTGCTATGAACCCATCGTCCGCAAACTTAGTCGGGTCCTGACATCATGCGAGGTCTGTCAACGTTTCTCGACGTTATCGCTATAACCACTGTTAAACCCCCCTACTCAGGAGGAATCCGGATTTCTTTCTTCGACGGAAACTTCGCCGGCGTTACATGCTATCCTGGAGCAGTTATATGAAGACTTGAATTCATTTTCGGAAACTTCTATAGCCATTGACCAGTTCAATTCTATCGAACTGAAAATATTTCCCTACTTCCCAAATCCACCCACCGTCAAGAATTGGATGGTCCCTGTAGCGCTTATTCACCTTGATAGGCTTTTTGAAGAGAACTGGGATCTAACCATGCTTAAAGTTTGTACTGCAGTCTCGCCGGGCAAGCTTCACCTAACAATACACAAAGGTTTGCAAATTCATCGACGGGGTCAACCACGTCCGTCGAATAGCTCATTTAGCAGAATGTGACATGGAACTAACACGTTCGGCTATTGCACATCTACTGTGAGTTATCTATACACTTCACTTCTTTACTGATTCTCATTGTTACAAGGTATTATCAAGTTGTAATGATTATCGATATTTTCCAATTCTCTAACATGTACACACTTCGCAAGAGCATTCAGTGGCTTGGAAACGAGTCACACGTACGTGATGAATGTGGACCGTACGTCACAAAGCCAGGTCGGTATGCACACCGCTCGCCAGCAAGAGAATAGTAGTTGACGTTTTTGCAGGAAGGACAATTCCCGACTGGCCCCAGCTTCTGCACCTTTATTCAAGACTGAAGCCAGGAATGACCGTCTTGGAATGGATGCAAACTCATAATATAAACCTTTTAGGGATTGATGCGCGCAGGTTCGTTAGTTTTGGTGTTATCAAGGTATGCTTTCATGCATTACCTTTCAGACATACTCGACAGTACTTCTAGGGATTTCTTCGTCGAGTTCACCGTTGGCCGGTTCTCCTTCCGCTCAGACCTATTCAGGCAAGTCAATTAGAGGGAACGATCCGGGGCACGACGCAGATAACCACCGCTAATGCTGACGGGTTTCCTGGAAAACATGGCAAAAGCCTCTCAAGTGCTATATATCCCAGTAATGACGGACAGTCGAGCGAACCCTCAACAATACGTGGTCGTCCAACACCCATTATTGTCTACAATGCACCAGCTGCGCAAATCCACCCAGAAGAAGCAATTCATTCGTCTGCCTCAACTACCGCATTATTTACTCATGGATCCGCCACTGTCGTATCTGAAACGCAAAGAGCACGACGTGCCAGTGCAGCGGAAAAGGTCCTTGAGCAACTCCGAAACAAAGATCTGCAAAGGACAGGCGCTGCTGCATCTACTAGTCCTCGCACGACGTGGTTACACAAACCAAAAGAGGAAGAGGGGAGATCTCGGACCGTTTCCATGCTGGCTAGTGTTACTGGAACAACCACAGAACCTCTTCCAACTTCTGTCGCACCGAGTCAAGGGAACGCCGCCAACCCCATGATGGACCATCGCAAGCTACACACGACTTTACCCGTTGTGCCTCCTCCATCGCCTGTCAATCCAAAAGGGGCATTGCCGCCGATGCGTCCACGCCTATCTCGATCACCGTCTGCCCCTCACTTGACTCAGCAGCACCAAACCATTCCGGGTGGTAGTACCAACGTGCAAATTGGTTCACAAACAAGGCCACCACCGCGGGAATTTGTACTGTTATTAAACGGGTCTCATCATACAGATGAGCTGGCGGTGCGATTTGAAGTGGGTTGGCCATTACTTGAGCGATGGCTCACAGTCGTCGGGGGAGGTGCAGGCAACGGAGATTACGGACGTGTATCCATCATCTATCGATGATCCACATTGAATAAGTTTACGTTATGTGTGAGAGAGCGTTGTCTTTCGATCTAGCTAGATATCACAAATGATTAATATGATAAAGTGTCAACTATTGCATCCAATACACGAAGCGCATCAGGCATCAGGAATTTCTCATATTGCAATCCTGCTGGCACACTAGATAGGCTCGTTGACGCGCTAACAAACGAGGACAGAAATGCACTCACTCCCAACCAGCAACCCGCCTCACAGGTGCATTCAACTTGAGGAAACACCTGTTTTGAACCTCTGCGCTTATTTCACCACCTGCGCCAGCAGTTAGACCCGCCTCGTGCACGATGACCAGTCGGCCCGTTCGTTTGACGCTTTCTGTCACAGTTTCAACGTCCCACGGAAGTATTGAGCGCAAGTCGATTAATTCGATCTTTGCACCTCTCAGAGACTTGGGTATATGCCGCTCAAGCTCAGGTGGAGGGGAAGATAACATTTGGATTGCTGATTCGCAATGGTATACGGGAGTCCCCCAAGTTAATAGGGTGAGGTCTGACCCGGGCACTAAAATTTCTGCCTTGTCAAGGGGAAGCTCATAATCGTCAGCCGGAACTTGTTCAACTTTTTACAAATGTTAGCTTCTGAACCAGGGGAGTGACCATCGACATACCTGCAGATCGGTATAATATCTTAGGTTCCATGAATATGACAGGATTAGGATCACGGATTGAAGCCAGTAATAATCCTTTTGCCTGAATGGGAGACCGGGGAATGATGATCTATGGCAAAATCTTGGAAAACCCTTCTCTTTGTAAATTGAACATAAAAGGTACGAACCTTCAGTCCGGAAGCACCCATGAAGAAAGCTTCCGGAGATTGAGAGTGATATAAACCACCATGGCCCTGAAGCCAGATCAGCATGGCCAATGACTGTGTGACCTTGTACATACGACAGACATTGTTGGCGTCCGTATTGTGAGCCCCCCGACGTTGTACTGTCCACCTGATCGATACCTGATCTTGGCAGCTTCATTAACTATCTGGAAAGTACGTCACTCGAATGACAAAACTGATCACATCCGTGGGGTATATACCTGATCAAATGCTGGGAAAATGTAGTCGGCGAACTGAATCTCTGCAATGGCAGTATGTCCCATCATTGCCAAGCCGATTCCGAACCCGGCAATCCCTTGTTCCGTTAATGGCGTATTGAAGACGCGTTCTTTTCCTGTCAATTGGAAATTGTTAATTGTCGTCCGATATATGACGCTATGGACGAACCAAACTCCTCTGCGAGGCCCTGGAAATTCCAATTGAGCCATCAGTTTCTACAAGCCCTGGGGACCCACCATAGTACACCTGAAAACGCCTCCGAATGCAACGTCTTCCCCAAAAATGACGGCATTGTCATCTTTGGTGAGCGCGATGCTATTGACCCATCTTACTTCAAACCTATGCAGAAATCTATGAAAGAGCAAACCTCATAGCGTCGCGAACGGCTTGGTAAGTGTTCATCTTGCGCGTTTCTCGGCCGCCGACGATGTTCTGCGAAGGACCAGAGGGGCCCTCATCGATCCAGGTAATTCCTGGCGTACGCAGAGCTGTATCTCTGGTTGTACGTAGAATTGTCGACGTAGCGATGGTGGGAAGGTGGCCGCCAGCGGGTGGAGCTTCCACTGCCGCCGAGGAACTCCAGCGAGAAGTCTGTAATGGTGAATGTCTTCTAAGCAAGCAAGAATGAGGTTTCAGCTTTGAGGTATACATGGAAGAAGGAGGATAAGATCCGGGTTGATGTACAGACGGACGGTCCGCACAGGGGTGAGTGCTTACCTGAACCGGCTTTTCGTTCACTCGGCGCTGGACACAATAATGGACAAGTCTGTCAACGTCGGTGAGGAGGTTTATTAATGCAGCTGGGAACACGAACAAGTACTCTACTATGATAGTACGAGTACGAGTACTCGTCTGGACTGGACACAAGACTCGGACACGGACACAAGACTCGGACTCTGCCACGTGATTTGCCGCATTCATCTTTCAGTGAACCGTTCATGGAGCCTTCGACGCCTGTCACGGCAGATTTCTCCTCAGCACCGCCGAAGAGAACTAAAATCGTCTTACTTGGCGACCAGAGCGTAGGGAAAACCAGCCTAATAACAAGGTTAGTCTGGGTTTGCACTCTGCAATTCGTCATGTTCATGGTCGACAGATTTATGTACGATACCTTTGACAACACTTATCAGGCTACTATTGGAATCGATTTCCTGAGCAAAACAATGTATCTTGAGGACCGCACCGTCAGATTGCAATTGTGGGATACAGCAGGACAAGCGAGTCGCAGTACCTCTTGGTGTGCGGCGGGCATATTACTAATGGTTGGATAGGAACGTTTCCGTTCCCTTATACCCTCTTATATTCGCGACTCTTCTGTCGCCATTGTCGTCTTTGACATAACAAGTGCGCAATTCCTTATCTGCTACAACAAGTTGACAGACTGCTGTTTTGTAGACAGGCAATCGTTTCTGTCAACATCAAAATGGATAGACGACGTCCGGTCAGAAAGAGGGAGCGACGTCATTATTGTCCTGGTGGGAAACAAGGCAGATTTATCTGACAAGCGGTAACCCTTTTATACCTGCGTAAATCACGTCCTTCTCATCATTTCCAAGCCAAGTAACTTTGGAAGAGGCAACGGCCAAGGCTACTCAGCTGAACATCATGTTTATGGAGACCTCGGCAAAGGCAGGTCACAATGTAAAAAGTCTGTTCAAGAAAATTGCCATGGCACTACCCGGTATGGAGAAAGAAGGTCAGAATGAGACCAGCACGAGTGAGTTTGCGTTTGATTTCATAAAGTTCATATGACACTGACCATGCGTCGTAGCAATCGATGTCAACTCTCAGCCGGCAGGCGAGATCCCTGAAGCATCACAATGTAATTGTTAATATTAATACTCTCTCGTCGCCGTTGATCGACGACGATTTACTTGTAATACAACGTCTTCTTGGTGTAAAATTATAATGTGAAGCAATCTCCGTTAACCACGATTCATCGTGTTACCCGCTCCTCGAGGATTAGCTTCCGTGTATCGTGCCCACTTTTCCTCCTTCTGTCTTAACTCTTCTGCCTTTTCTTCGCTTTCACGAGTACCATCCATCTCCGCAGCCAGCATAAGTTTTTCCGTCGACGTTGGAGCCTCCTGCGATGCGCGTCTGGGAAATCATCGAGGACATGAGGACAATAAATATACGAAAGACATACCCGCCACCAGGTATAATATTGCCTCTCTGACGTTCAATCTCCAAGTACTCGTCGACCGTCATAGTAGGTAGTCGATGACTTGGACCGAACACTTGAGTTTGCAGACGTGCTCGATTCGGAGCTTCTGACGGGAGAATAGTAAAGGGTCGAAGAGGCTGTCGGACGGCTTATCAAGTACATGACAGGTTATATAAAGTGATCATTACCTTCCCACTTGAATCAAACAATGGCCTTCTACCATCTGACCCGTGATTAGACAACTGGGGAACGTCTACTCTCCATGGGTTCTCATCTGCCCCTCCGCGCACCTCTTCTTCAGGCCGCCTGTCGGGGGGTGCATTTCGGAGCAGTTCACGTTCCTGTTCCAAGCTCTCCAACTGATTCTGCGCCTTGGCATATAAGATACGTAGAAGGACCAGCGTTGCTTCCCTTAAAGTGTCTTCTGTATCAGAATCCCACTCCTCTTCCTCCGTTTCGTAAGGACGTGAACCGCCACTAGATGGAAGCAGCATGGAAATAAGGTCAAAGTCGTTACTATTGTCCGAAATAACAGAGCGCAACCCTCGATGGTAACGGATAGCCTAGGGACCATATGAGTCATCGGCCTGCTGGCATGGGTCTCCCGTGCAAACCTCCAACTTTGCCCGCAAATCCTTCTCTTTTTTATATTGCATGATCTTGAGTTCTCGTTTCTGCCGAGCATCGCTGGTCACTTTCCGTTGGTACAATACACGGTCGGTTTCTGACACAATGTCATAAGTTTCAATGCTAGATACGAAATATCTGAGAGGTCTCTGTATCTATGAGTGCACACTAAATATGTTTTTGAGGTAGACTCACGCACTTGCTCCTGGTCAAGAAGCTGTAATCTGTCTAGTCTATCTGTGGCTTTGACTCGACCTAGTGCTTCCGACAGAACATAGGGAACGGAGAGATAGACAAGATCTTTTGTTCCAATATCTTCAAGGAGCTCGTTGGGACTGAATAAGGACAGTGCTGCCACTCTCGACTCGAGCGTTTTCAAGTCATTCAAACAATCCTAGTGTGCATATCATATCATAAAACATAGCAAGCAAAACAATTGGCACACACCTGAATATCATCTTCGATTGTTGGAAGATTCAAAGCCCTGGAAGCGGCAGATAGTGACTTTGCAAAGAGGTTAGAGAGAGAGAGGGACATCCTTATTGCTTATCACAGTCACGTCACGTCACGTCGTTGGATGGCGCTCGACAGTCGTCCCGCCAAGCGCATCAAGTTGGACGATGCTGAACATCTTGTATTCGATGATCCCTCCCTGCGGAAACGCGCGTCAGACTTATGCAGCTCGCGAACTCTAGGGGTCGGCTTTCTGTCAGGCAAGGTGTTTATGGCTTGGGCACCCACAGCAAGCATGAAAATACATTTTATCATGGAGACAGAAGAACTGGACGACAACGGCACCACGCATACGCACAGGTTCTCCGTGATATTTTCCGGAACGTGTAGCGAGTTCTTTACCGATTTAACCCTTCATGCTCGCGACGAAATCATGTTGTCTTTGAAAGGTGCACGCGTTGAGTCGACGAACAAGCAACTACGCGCTTGCACGCTAGCCATGACACTTGTCTATGAAGACGGCGTTGTTATCGTACTTAAGCAACATGCCTCCGGTCTGTCAGACAAAGTCATCGATACTTGGAAATGTACGTACCGTAAATAACGGTTGTTTCTTATATCATGTAGCGTAACTCAAGTATCTCAGAATTGGTTTGACTCTCCAGCACCGGAAGGTAAATTAATCGCCTTTTAATGTTGATTTATCTAACTTATATTTCCAGAGAGTCGACAAAGTACATCGTCGTCCCAACACATAGTCGTTAAAATCTCGAAGAAGGAACAGAGACGACGGAATAAAGCTCTCAGAGAACAGTCCAAGGCAGAAGCAGTTCCTGGTGCCTCCGATGAAGCACAGCTTCTTATCACTTCGGTTGACCATCAAGTAGAGTCGTCACTACCAATAGATGTGATACTGGAGAACGTCGAGGAAATGACCGCCGGATTACAGACAGACATGGTAACAAGCATCGGCTTCTCTCGCGCTATCGCATTGATGGTCTGCTTTCAGCATAAATATCACCCTATAGGAGATGTTTCCGTAGGGCAAGTCGTCGACTTGGCCGGGGTTGTGGTCCACACCACACCGCCCACCCAGACGCGAATTGGAGGTAAGAGTACATCCAGCGTGGTATTCCGCTTCATGAAGTGAACAGATTGGAGCGTCAATATCAAGATCGTAGATCCAAGCTCACCGACCAAGGTTGATTCGAGTGATCCGGAGGCTTTCGGTATCAATTGTTTTACAAAGCCACACATTTCATGGCTTCCGCAACCTAAAATTGGAGACGTACTACTACTGCGGCGTATCCAGGTTACTTTGGCGCGTTCCATTACTCAGCATCAATTGATTTGGCGGGCAGATATCTAATGTCAAGGGTCATCTTAAAGGCACAGCTCATCACAACCGCTTCCAATGGGCGATATACTCTCCAGAACGGAAGACAGTGCAGCATGAAGCCTCTCCAAACAAACATTTGAAAACTGACATCGATTGTTGGGAGCCATCCTTTGACCCTAATCTTTCTGAAATTGACTATTGCATGAAACTCTCTGAATGGTGGCACAAAAGAGGTGGTAAACGAGCATCAGAAGAGGTGAATCCTATAGCTACGTACAAGAGTACGGGTGCTGCCAAGCGGCTCCATCGCCTTATCAAGGACACTGGGCCCGAGGTTCAGCCGAACGGTTATTTTGACTGCACCGTGGAAGTACGTCTGATCCTGTCATGTTTCATTCTAGTCAACTTCTCTAGGTTTTACATGGTCACATGAATGATAATGAGGTTTTTAGCCTCTATGTCACTGACTATACAAGGCATGATCTTATGACGCCTGTTCAAGCTGATTGGTGTCAGCCAGAACTGAATGATCTAGTTCTGAAAATGGAGATGTGGGATGGAGCAGCTAAACATGGCCCTCAAATGGAACCTGGATCATACTATGCAATGGCAAACGCTCGAATGCGGCTCAGTCGAGGAGGTTATCTTGAGGCCAAAATGGTTTTGCCCAGAATAGTTAGACTAAAGGAGGAAGATGCCGACAGCAACATTTATTTCAAAGGTTTACTAGCGTGAGTTGACAATTTCATTTGCAAGGCGATCAACTTATAAATCACAAAGCCGGAAGGAAGAGTGGAAGAACCAGAATGGGACACCGTCTAATATCGAAGACAAGTTAATAGAAGAAGTCGTAGAAGACCAGTTTTTTAATTGCGTCGTTGAAGTCCGTGTCATATATTATCGTTTTCTTAGCCTCGTCTCATAATTCAAAGGTGTTACACGTTGCTCAAAGTGGATATGGGCCGCCATACATATATGCCACTGACTATACAGGGCATCCTTACCTGCAATCATCACGATTTGAGGGAACATGGTGCAAGAATCTAGAAGGACGTGTCGCCAAAATCTCGCTTTGGGATTGCCATTCGTCTATTGCAGCCTCCATTACGCCAGGACTTTATTACTCTATAAAAAAACTGCGACTCAGACTGAGCCCTCGTGGAGACAGTTTTGAGGGAGAGTTACGGGGCCGTGAACGATTGATTGACCAACTTAATATTGGAGCAGAAAATGAACAGCTCCGAGAACTTATCCGGTCAGGACTTTTGAAAGTAGCGGAACGATGGTCTCACTTTTGTGTAGACGTAAAGAGCACTTTTTGAATCAGCCAAACCTGGAGGAATCTAAGAAGCCTTTCTGCGATGCGACGAGCCACAGTTCAAAGGCCGAGCAGTCAACTGATGTGAAACCACAGAATAACTTGTCTCATTCCCGCAGTGCAGACGTGATCACAGAAGAACCCTGCCAGAACGCTCCGATCGAACATAACATCACAGTGGCGCAGCAGTACACGAACTTTAAGGAGATGATCACTAGTGAAATATGTCCCAACAAATTCCTCGTCCGAGCGCGGGCCGTGGATTTCTATCCATTAACCTTGAAAGATTGTTCGAGGCAGTTTTGTACGCGTTGCAAAATCGAGTTGGTGCCCTTTTTCTCCATTATTCATTGCACTAACGTTTGAAGCATTCCCGCAAAGTACAAAGCATGTATCGAGTGCAGTGATATAGAATATGAATTTGTGACCTACCGTTACCAGATTTTCTTGATGTTGGAGGACGACGAAGGAACAAGGATGGTGCTCTCTGTGTACGACAAGGTACATTCTATGGCTTTTGTACTTTCTGGCAACTTATTCCAACCGTTCCAGTCTCATCTTTTGGATGGACTTGAACGGGCCAATTTTGGCGTTAATCCGACGGCCTATGATAAGTTTTGTGCGCGACTTTCGCATATCTTAGGAAATCTTGTCGAGGTACATGAAAAGGGTCTTCGTGGCATTAAAGTTGCACCAGAGACCAAGGCTAATGAATTGGAAGTTGTGAGCTGGGCTGTACCAGACGACAAAAGAGCTTATGGATTGTACCGTTCCAGAGGTTATGAAAACTAGTTCAATGAACGTTCTTGCTTTTATGCTATTTATGCTTGTAACTGAATATCGTTTCTACTAATGAGGAAATGGGAGTGTTGGGTGATCATCCAAACTTTAGCCCTACATTGAACCCCGAAGTTCGCGCAAACATCGAGATCAAGATCACTTGTACGGAATACCTAGAAGGGACAGATAAGAACAGTGAAAGGGAAAGGGAACCATGGTCAAACCATTTTGTATCTACAACATATTTTGTTTTTAGATAACTGATCGTTAAGTATGATGTTTACTACGTACTCTTTGGAATTCGTCATACGCGGTACTTCTAATATTCTCGTGTGCATTGCGTATGATATGAAGCATTTCATCCGCAGCTTGTCGCTCATTGAGGTGGAGAGCGAACCGGTCACGTAAACGTCTGAGGGTTGTTTCTCCTTTGAAGGACGGTAAGCCAGAATCAAGCATCAATTGCACAGTGCTTATAATTTGCTCGGCGTGAGGCCTAATAGCTAGGAAGGCTTTCACGGTGAGGGCTTGGAATAAATGATACCCTTGAGAGTAGCGACCTCCCATGAGAACAACCATCTCATGGTTTAGTTTGAATGAATTAGGTTCGAATTTGACACCCTGGAAATCAGTTCAGTAATATGGCGAGGAACAGTTATCGACTTACTCCAGGACGTAATTAAAGCATGAAATTTAGCCAGCAGAATGCAAGTGTCAGGAACATAATACTTATCTATATCAAATAAAAACCCGAAGTCTAAAATGGCTGTTAGGTATGAAATTATGCTGCCCAAGTGTACCTACCAACATGTACGATATGGCCTTCTCCGTCGATCATGATATTGCCGTTATGTCGATCCTTCACCTGCAGAATGTAACAAGCGACAGAATAGGCTGCCATGGATTGAATAAAGTTCAAGCGTGCTCGTTGAAATGCGACAGAATCTTGGTTTCCATATTTGGCTGTGAAAAAGTCCAATAGGTCATTGACTTTTGCGCGACCCATTTCATCTCTGGACGTTGAGTTTGGAACAACGTCAATGACACCCGTCTAGGTAAATGATCAGCGAGCTACAGTTTTAACACGTTGAGAACATACTCCTGGTCCAGTTGCAGTGACGCGATAGGGAAAGAGGTACAATGTTAATCCAACACTAGTGAAAACGTTCTTGAACATAGCAATGACTTGGAGAGCCAGAACGTCCTGCCGGCAGTCATCTCCGACTTTGAAAATGGCTTGCTGCCACACATCGTATTGCTGGTGACTCTCATGACCTCCCCCTTCCCCGTTCAATAGCGAATCGGGGTCCGTATCAACGACAACCAGTTGCTTTTTGACTTTGAAGGTTGCCATGAAGGGCGCCTTCACTCTATTCAGAATCTGAATAAAAAAAGTAAGAAGTACACCACAAACCTTTGCATGGCTCTGCAATGGCCTTCCAGATTTGTGGTCGATATCAACAACAACACCATCTGGGTTACTTGGAAGATATACTCCCACATCAACCCTGATTTTGGCCATTTCCTCATCGATTTTGGCCTCGTATCCGTAATTCAGTGAAAAGCAACGTCGGGCAATTTCGTGATTCACCTTTTTCTCCGCTTTTGTCTTTTTTATGTAGGGCTTCAGTTTCCCAGATATTGATGTGACTTCTTCAAAGAACGTAAATTCACGATCATAAAATTCACGTGCTTCTCCGGATAGAGATTCCACTACCCTGCTTGTCATCTTGTCCAAAACAGGTTTCAAGGTGTCCTCCTAGCATCGCTATGAACGCTATCTTTATCAATTATAGTTTTCTTACAATTTGCGCAAAGTCATCTTTGTAACAGTTGGCCTTCATATTCCAAATAATTTGATGACAGAAGAGCTGGGATATCTTAACGGTTTCATATATGAACCGAGCCACATATCCTAGTTACATGCGTCAATCAGCAACTTGGCGTAAGTTGCAGACCTACCTAAGTCATCATATCGGAGAGCCTGAACAACCTGTGGAACGAAGAAAAAGGTGAGTTCTACCGGGTGTTCTTCCATAACTCGATGTGCATATTGGAGAATTATGGGATCATTCTTGAACCGTCGTTCGAAGAGGGATATTGCCATGACGGGCGGCACAGGAGCCCAGAGCAACATGAGCTGTTGAGTGGTAAGAACGTAAGATAACTGTGTTAATATACGAGTACCTTCACATCCATGTGGGGATCCACGCGATCACCAAGTAAGAATGGTAATGCTTCTGGTGCGTCGATAACTTGCAGAGTATTGGAACAGAGCAATTTAATGACTTCATTTCGAACTATTGCAATTTTGAATCGCTCCGCTAACTGTATTGCAGCAGTTGCATTGACATTCCACACAGAACGAACAATGTTTGCCCAAGTCGACTGTACACTCTTGAATTATTAATGCCCTCCGTTAGTCAAGGTAGAACCACACCTCAGTTTGCGACTTTTCATATATAACTGGATGGTCAGCCCTTCTCTTGAGATCACCTGCTGGATTGGCCCAGACAAGCAATCTATGAATTTCATTCTCGGTTAATAGGCGTAGGGGATTATTTAAATCGCGAATTCTGTCCTTGTAGTCTGACCAACTCCATTTAGTAAGAGAATTAACTAAAAAAAAGGAATCGCGTACAACTTCCCCGTGACACCAGTTGGGGCGGGGAAAAACTTGAAATCACGGAGTGATTGTGCACAGAGTCCGCTTCAAGGTGGGACATAAAATCAGAGAGAACCTTTACATCCGCTTCGATCTGGACCAAATTTGCTCCATATGTCCATCTTAGCAAGGCCATCACCAATAGTCATAAAGAGCGAGTGGGGGAATGACTTACTGTGGGCGGGTTGCGAACCAACTGTATGCCACTGAATATAGCGACTCTCTGAAAAGATTCTCACAGAAGGAATCCAAATAAGAGCTTCTCATAGTCTCCATACCGAACGACAAGAAAGTGAAATGAGTCTCTCTGGCAAGTGCATGCGTACTGCGCGACATGAATTAAGAACAGACGATATGATAATGGGACAAAGTTACCTAAATGCACTGTGCGATCGTGTAGAACGCATAACCAAGTGCTGAATCAGGAACATGACATTCGGCCTATTATATCTGGCCGCTTGCAGGCGGCTTAATAGCATGTGTAGGACGACATTATGAGGTGATAAAAGGCGGCGCGCACTCGCTGAGCCTCTGTCAATGATGTCTTTACCTGTTGGGGTGTATTCGATTGGCTGGATGAATGGATCCTTGTAACTTTTCCAGATCAGTGAGAATTATTTGATTCATTAACTGCAACTTACTTCATTGTAGGTGAGAAGATCCCTCTCTCTCCTTTAATCGAATCTGACCAGGCTGACAGGATTTCAGCGATCAATGCAACTTCGATGTCAGATCGATCTCCCATCAACCAAGTCCATACTTCAATACCGACCACCATAGCAGGCGGAGTAGCAACAGTGAAAGGAAGGGCTACAAGACCATGCAATAAATCGTAATCGCACTAGACGAAATGCGTCATACATTGACAACTTTACAAGAGGCCTCACCTTTTCCATTGACAAAATAAATGCAGCGCATCGGAAAAGCAATCGCCTCAAATCATGGACGGTTAAAGTAGTACTTCTTTCTCTCACTCCTTCGGAGGCGCGATTCAATTGCCTTTTCAGGCTTCGAACGTCGACGGATGATGACTCTGGTGTTTGTTGTTCCAACTTGTCTAGGCCTATGATTTCCAGTAAGCCTTCTTAGAATGCTATTGAATATTGCGTTACTCGCATCGTGCCAGTCGCGTCCCACTGCTTTCGCCAGCAAAATAGCTCTTGATCGCAATTTGACTAGTCAATATCTTAGCGCTATCTGTTGTCCAAGGTATCATTGATGCCAAGGATGCTAAAGAATATCCGCTTCAATCTTATGTTAGGAGCTGGGATATGAATACCAACACAGTTGAGCTTGTATAGGACTTATTGTTCTTCCGAACTCCTCCGCGAGTGATGCGCCAAGTTCCGATAATCCGATGACTGAGACGATTGTTTGATTGACTGCCAAATATCTCTTAATTCACCTTGTTGAGTGTTGGGACATCAGTGTTTTCAATGCAACACACCTGCAACGTGTCATGTACTACAGCTGGCGCACGGGAAATGCCCAGTTTAAGCCAGGTCCTAGCATACTGATACAATTGCTGAAGAGTGTCATTTCGAACTTTGTAATTGTCACTTAATTGTAGCGTAATACCGGATCTGTCTGAATGATACTCAAACGTTGGGTTGTACTATATATTGATAAGTTTTGAGGTTACAACATCATGGTGTAAGCTTGCCTCATCGACGAACTCGTTTTCGCATGACTTCTTCAAGAGAGTCAATACGTCCAAGAGTCCAAAAATTAAAGGAGGATGGCATAATACTGATGGAAGGGATGTGACAAGGCGATTAAGAAATTTGAGTGCAATTTCCCTTGCTTTAGCGATACGGTGAGTACAATAAATCAGAAGTAATTGAAGCTCAGAGAACAATGATGGCGGGAGAGCCTGTTGCGAGGCTTTTCCAACTAACTCGTGTATGCAACTCCGCATGATCTGTCAAGGAGGTATGAGGTTTGTCTCCTGCATTTTAAGACGATTAACTTTCCTTTTCTGCAACCAAATCCATGCAATTACTGAGGTCGTTGTGTTTGTTAAGACCCTCATTGACGAAATAAGAGGGCAAGGATGATGTCATTCCTGCACTGGATCGCATGATCTCCAAGTCATGGATAACAAGCACGAAAATTATTTGACCAGACGAAAGATGGCGAAGATCTGTCGCCCTAAGGGACATATGCTTGGCCAAAACCTCTCGATGAACATGTAAAACCTTCAAATAAATCAATAATCAAAATCATTGAATCGCATGAGCTTACAGATGATACATATTCTTGTCGAATGACAGAATTGAACTCGACATCACTAGCCACAAGCTCATGCGATTCCTCGATGACCAGGGATGGTGTTTTACATGCAATTCTGCTGAGCGCTGGTTTTAGCCATTCCATAGCATGATCTTGCTTGTCATCCAAGTTCGTGAAGTTGAATAAAACGACAAGAAACCACACGCCTCTAAAAAGGTTAATGAATTCTAAGGACGAAGTATTGTTTGGCCGAAAGTCAGAGTGAGCGAGCAGCGCATCAATGGGCAGTAGGAGTGATCCTAGTTGTTCCACCATGTCATCAATCTAAACGCTCCGTCAAAAAGTCGCTTCTTCCAACTAAGCGCAATCTAAACTCCCACCTTTAGATGACGATTGGCAATTTTGACGTTCTGAATGGCAACCCCTTTATCCGTAAGGAGAGTGAGTAACTCGACTAAGTATATACTGTAGAATTCTGGTCGTTGATGTAATCCTCGTGCTAACCTAGTTTGAGCGGCGAGAACCTCATGATTAAGCCTTGATATCAGCAGGCTAATTGAGGTAAGGTTAATATTACCATGTTATTAGAGAATCTGGGATCATCAGGGTTTGCAGAACGATTTATGTTCGAAAATTGCTGGATAATTTCAATGAAAGCGCTTTCCGGGGCTTCCAAAGAAAGGTCGACAAGGTTATAGGCAATAGCTGCTTCAACAGTTGGCTCTGCATGTCGCAATCGCTGAAGCAACATTGACACAGTCAGACGGGTGACCTATAGTAAACTCAGAAGCTGTGGGCACGAGCCTGCATGAATTTGAATACCTCCTCGGTGCAAAACTCCAGGGCTAGTTTCGTGACGACAGATATTACGTTTATCCCGACCATCCTTCTTTGATCATCTGATAAGCCGCCTGGTCCCCGTTCAAATGAGTGGATGGTGTGTGCAGAATTGTCGAATGGTGTTGCTGGGAATGTGCTAGATGTCTCAAATGGTTCTTTGCTGGTTACCCCGATGTAATTCAGCAAAGAGTACATGTAAGACATCATCATGTCATCTCCAGGTGCTAACTGAAACTGAGGTAAGATTCGAACATGAACAAAATCAAATCAGTTACTTTGATGCATAGCGCTAAGCACTTAGCAGCCGCAACCAGCGGAGGTGGTGTACGTGTCTCTGTTGCAAACTCAAATTCAAATATCGGGAGAGGTGAGGTAATGAATTGACGAATGTGGTGTGCCATTCGTGAAGAAATCTCTGGGAAGCTATTCACGTAACTTAATACCTAAATGACTTAGAAGAAATTCGGCTCACCTCTGTACAAGAACCGTTGTAGCTTTCAGGGCTGCTTCTTGGACAAGATTATCCGATACTGGCGAAGAACTGCTCAATAAAAGAGAAAGTCGCGTGTACAATTTCTCGTCCAGCTCGCCTGATGCAACAGAGCATATTGTAGCAAGTTTCTGATGTAACATGAGAGTTTCTATACTTTCATTCGTGTGTCCTTACCAGGCTCTCGGACATCATTTCCCATGAATAGGTGTCCATCGATGGCTCACAATCCATTTCTTCGATTTGCATCATCAGGTCAGCGAGGCATTGCATTGCATATGTCGCAGTATTTCCGAGCTGATCCATAATATTTGGGCCAACATCTGGCCTCTGGGCTGCAGACGACATTAAGGAGACCCATGCTTTATTTGCTGCTGCTGCCTCCTTCGCATACCCTTCAACGACAGCGGTCGGTGGCGCCAATGTCTGTGCAAGCACTGTCCATTCAATCTCAATGACGCAACAAACCATGAAGAAGCCGCTTAGGGGGCGCCCTTGGGAAGCGTAGCGGCCTAAAAATGTCTGGATATACTGTAATGCTTCTGCATCAATATTTTCTTGTTGTAAGATGTCATTCAATAATCCGTTCAAACGGTCAACGAAATCTTGAGAGCAGATTGGTTGCATTGCAAATACCAAGTGCTCCCATTGTGATAGATTCCAAGGGTATGATATTGAGGTAATCGCACGATATAGTCCATGCAATGCAGGTGCCAATTGTGTAAGGAGTTCGAGAGCTGTGCGATTATGAGTCAAATAGAATGTGGATTCAAGGGCCTACATGTGCTGGTTTTGACGTTTTTCACAGTCTGCGCAATGAACGCAAGAATAGCTCCAACTGCTTGATCGCTATATCGTGGGTGTGAACTTGTTGTGAGACGTAATATTGCGGAAACAGTGTAAAATATGAATTGATCCGGAAGCGCCCACTCTGAAAGAAGTCATTTGTTGCAGGAAGCTTCACTGGGTAATGAATACAAACCTGTCCAGAATAAACATCTTTCGTAGTTCATGCGATAAATATCGGTCAACATCTCTGTCAAAATGGGCAATAACGTGTCTATGTGCAGCTCCAGGTATGAAATCGGTGCGTTGAGGACCATGTCACTGAAAGCAGTATTAGAACGGACACCGGAGGAGGACTGCTCTCGACTCTTAGCTCCTTGTGAATGATGAATTCCATAAAAATGTACCATAAATATATTGGGTTCGGCAGACAATTCCTGCGCATTTGATTCGAATTTCTGTCCTCGTTGAACTCTGGGCAATATCAAGTCTTGCGCAAAGGATGCATCATCATTTGACTGAGCAGCAACTGAAGCTAGCTCGGACAAGATGCATTGATGTATGTTAAGCTCCAGGCTTCCACGTAATGAACAGGATGCTGAGAGGCCATTTGAGTGCACTCACCAATCCATAGCGCAAATACCACGGAATGCTAGGGAGTGGTAAGATCCAAAAATGGTAAGCTCCCAGGTTGACCACCATTACATAAAATACATATGGTCCAAACCGCCAAAGGTAAGTTTCGTCGTGATAAATGTACGCAGATAGTCATATTAGCGTAGGAAACACACGGTCATCGAAAAAAAGTTACAAGGAAAAGACAGAAATCACTCGGTGAGCAGCCGTTCTCTCTCCAATATGATAATTCAACTACAAGCAAGTACTGGACATCTCGATATCACAAGTACCATCCACAGTTATCAACGTATGTATCTGTTACGCCCTAGATTCCATGACAATCGATGCCAGTCGATAGCAGGAGGGTGTACTCGAGGAATAGAAATCCAGGAGCGCAGGGGGTCAATATATGCGCGTGCTCGATTGCGAGCAGGAGTCATATCAACGTCTGGATTAACTTATATGTATGTCCTTTGTTACATCGATCAAATCATTAAAAAGACGACATGTAGCGAAGATATGCGGGTGAACCTTCGGCGGCTCCGGGAAGAAGAATCGTCGTTTGAAAGCTTTGCCGCAGACTATGCGACGCTCAAGAGACCACAGGAGGTTCTAAGCCTAATTTCCATTGCTTTTAAGTTGACCATTTGCTTAGGAAGCCACGCGGACATTCCCAGAGCTATGCAATGAGCTGGTGAATATGTTAGGCTCCAGGCGAACATCACATATAAATTCTGCTTGTGAAATAGGTTTGTCATATTTAAAACATTCGACATGCGCTTCTGATGGTGCACAGTCTGTAGAGCACCTGACGTTCGTCAAGAAGCTTTGAAATCGGCATTAAAGCACGCTCGGAAAGAACTCGAAAGGGTGAGAGAGAATGAGAAAGTATGCATCCTAGTTTGTCCAACTCCCAAATAGTGCTGAATGGTTCAATAGGTTGCTTCAGATGCCACTGAATTCATCAAACATTACAAAGGACTTATAATGACATCATCCGGTGATAATTGAGGGCCCAGTTTAACTCTACCAAAATGACTTGTAAGCAATTGGGAGTAAGAAAGTGACTCCTACAATTCATCTTCCCATCTGATGTGTACACCATTACCTTCCGTCGGACGTAGATGAAGATATTCGGAAACAAAAACTCGCATTAAAACATTCCATCGGCGCAGTGTTGGAAGATGAAGGGCAAAAGCATTATCCTACAAATGGATTTAATCAGTGTTATCTCAAATCGCATGTTGCCTTACCTGGATAGTATGCCAAACGCCAGGAAAAGGCTCTGCAATAATATGCAAGACGCTAATGCCTCTGTGGAGGAATGGGAGGTGATCATCCTCCATATAGTTATGGTTAATGTCATCCCGAGGTTTGAAGAAAGTCCTCCATATACCGGGAGCCATACTTTGCTCGTCACTGTAAGTAAAAGCACCTATTTGGCCCAGTCTTTGTTCCGCGGAGACCAATGCATCGAAAAGCCATGCTGTCTCACGGAAATATGAGCGCACTAGTGGATTTGGCGCACCAAGGAGATCTAATAAGATCAAATGTTCCATAGTTGAAAGTTTCGTTGCCTGAACATTCATCAATCTTCTTTTCGTATGGGGCTGTACATCAGGGATCTCCCACTCCTTAGCAAGGTGCCTGAAACGTACATCGTTTGTCACTGGTCAGACTGAAGGGCCTTTGGTGTCACCTTGCTCCATAGATAGAATCTGTCCCCGTCCAAACACCGAATGCTTCCTCACCGTCAAAAAAGATCAGCTGTAGTGTCGTATCCAGAACGTCATCGTCGTCGTTCAAAGCGTCATCTAGTCGATCTCGTCGTCCATCGAGGAGTGGATTCAGTGTCTCTGCAAGATCCAGCAGCATTGCACACGACGCAGCAGAATCTGTCGCTCCTAAGAACTGAGACACGACATAAGTAATTTGCAATCCAATGAAGCCAGTAACACGAACCCCGTAGTTAGGGCTACCAGGTGGGAAATATTTGCTGTCATAGTGCGCGGCAAGAGAAACTTGTCGAGATGCAGTAGGGTCTTTGGTTGCGACTATATTCACAAATATTTTTGGGCCTATAGGTGTCCCCTGTTCGAACTCATCCACTTCAATATGCCAGTTTAGCGCTTTCAGTGTTGAAATGATATAGTTTCTAACTATAGTATTGTTGGTAGTACCCGCTGATCCCGTCATTCAGCGTGAAAAATTGCACGACGATGAGCAAAACATACAGACGCGAGGTATAAGGATATGGGACAAATGAGAATCGGGATTTCCATGGTCCAAATTCTTAAGGGGATCCGGTGTGGAGGAAAGATTCAGCAAGTCACCCTTTGATAATGGAGGCAGTTTCCGCTCTCCCAGAATGGAATGTTGCAGCGTCGAAATAGTTGATGCCAATAACACGAAAATCCATGAGTTCAAGAGGAGAGTTATAGCGGTCATTCGTGCTGTACAAAGCCAAATTTGTGCTGTCCGCTGTCGACAGGGAACTCGGGCATGGCAGTGTTTGCTTACATAAATTCCGCCCAGTCGATTCCGTTCAACATGGCAATCTATGGTCTCTGGGTGGGTTACTCTTCACGAAGCGTTCCTGAAGGCTTAGGAATCAGATTTTAAGGTTATTAATAAGGCAGGAGGCCTAGTTTATCAACGCAACTTCACAGGTGACCTAGTGTGATCATAGTACGAGAATTCAGCGGTACTGATGCCAAATGAAAAGAGGGATTAGCTCTGTTGTCGTCAAACGAGTACCTCGTACTTGCCGGTACTTTGCATGGAATTCATGCAATCACAAGTCGACTATCACCGATCGGACCAAGCTCAGGAGCGAAAGTCATTGAAGGCGAGACCTTCAAGATGACAATTTTGTTAACTGCCACCGGTATGCCTTCCTTCAATGTTCCTCAGCCCCAACCTGATGTGCGACAGGAACTAAGTTTGTACTTCTGACTTCTCTGTCTGAGATGTCGGCGGAAATAATTTTACAAAGAGCATACGACGCATACGCCGACGCCGTGATGAAGAACCCTTTCCATACGCCAGAAATGCCAATCCGGAGTGACGGTTTTGATATCCGGATAACAAACTTGATAGGCGCAGGGACAATGTGAACCACCGTCATCCTTAAGAATAAATCATCTTGTAAAGTTTTAGAATCACTCGTGCCCTTGGGCCTTCAAGCTTCAAGCTACGACGTTTGCTCTTGAATATATGCGATCAGGTGATCTTGGTTCGATGTGTATGGTATGCATGACGACATGGGCAATACGTGTATGCGCAACAACATATAAAGGAAGACCTATCTTTCAACCCTTCTCACCGAACTTATTCTCACTCTTCGACTGAGATGCAAGCTCAGACTGTAAGGAGCGATTGTATCACATCATCCCAAAGCCTTGCAGCCATCCAAACTCTGCTGCGAGCGGGATTGGGCTGTATTACATTTCTTAGGTGAGCACCTGCCCTTTAACATTGTAGCCCATACATACCATATGCAATATTATAGGAACTTACTACCCGACGAGAACTTCACAGAAAGTGCTTGTCTGGAATTCGCTAAAAAATATTGGCCTTAATTTGCGTGACAGGTCATTTTACCGCTGCCGGCGACCCAGATACCTCTTCCGATTCTTGCGTGCCTCCTGTGGACCATATCCAGAGACGTAACGTGGCTGGTTTCAAGATTATGGTCTGTTCCGAGCAAAGAAAGTGGTATTGTTGTTTACCATCCATTATAGACGATGACAAGAGGTTACACGGAGGAGGCGGATAGAATCTTGAACTACCTTGTAATATGTCTTCTTTTCGTTCTTGGCGGTTCAACATCATGCCAGTAGGAATATGGTATTTTCGATGCCTTGCAGAAGCAGTACCTCCGAAGTTTCATTTTTGCGATATATCTCGTAGGTCTCGTCACCTTTGGAAGCGCCCGGTGCTATCGCTCATGGTACGTGATCCAAGGATAGCAAAGACCCAAATAAGTGCGCATACATACTCTTGGGAATGGGATTCTAACTGTAACAGCATCGCTGAAGCTTACACGTTCAACTTTCGCGTGCGTACGATTCACTTCTTTCTTTATCTGGTATTTACTGCAATTCGAGTACCACAACGTTCCAGGTACAGATACTGTTATTCCTATTCTCAGCCTCGGGGATGGCCTACAGAAAATGTCTTTACAAAACAAGGATCCCGTAACAGAGGCTGTCTTGAAAGGAAAGGTTCCAACTTTGAGAGAAGTTAAGAAAAGCGTTAAAGTCTGTCATCTGATGGCCTTGCCTCCCTGTCATTGACCATCACATGTGTAGGTTCTATTGAAAACACTTATTCACGCCATGACACAAATGGATGTCTTGCCAAGTTTAGTCCTGATTCAGAACATAAGCAAGTCATATATCTGATAAATGCTCGATAGAACGACGTTTTGCGACTTTTAAATTATTTTACACCGAAAAAACACCCCCCAATTATGAACCACCCCATTTTCAAGCTGGAGATGCAGAGAAGGACAAGTGGTATTTCATGACCCACGACTTGGATGAAGTGCCTGATAGATGGAGCATCGGTCGCGTCAATACCGGGCATCACTCGTGGGTTGATTATGACTCAACACTTTCACAGTGAAAGCTGAAATCACTATTACAGAGTGAACTTAAGTGTTACATCCATCGCAACTTACCTCCCATCATCCACTCGACTGGATGATGCGATCTTTACCGGTATTACCCAGTCAAGTACAGCTGCGTTGACACCAGAGCAAGAGGCTTGCATCAGAACATACCAAGTGGAGGAACAACTTAATGATGCCGACAGTAGAAACGTCGCATGGTCAGTCGAAGACAACGCAGAGCTTTTTGACTTCGACGCAGATGGAGAGGATGATCCAGATTATAAACGACTGATGGATGGCACCTACACAAAAAGAGCTTATCCAGAAACTCCTGATTTCGTTGCTCCTGTCGGTATCAAAAATGATCGTGGTATTATTGAGCCTATGGAAGTGGACTTGAGCGAGACCTGTTTCGGTGGCGTCACTGAAATTGTGCCAACCCGATTGGCAGAATTGGTAAAATTACTTGCTTCTTTGATATCGACTTTTTTATCTATGGTTGCAGGCTGGTCACGGAGCAGTTTTGTCTGAAATGGAACAGACACAATCTGTCGAAGATCCTTTGCCCACGCCACCAGTCGATAAGCATGTAGAAGAAGAATCAACAGTCTGCCAACACGTGTCGCCGGAACCTCCAATCGGTTCGGTCACTTACTTCTGACAATGTTCTGGATCTCATACCGTTCATAGTATCAAGATGTTCCTCGGCTATTAAAAAATTATCTACAAGTGCAACTGAACAAGACAGTGCAAGTTACGAAGAGAGAAAACGGGCTACTAGTAGAATAACTGACAAAGGGTTAGATTGCGAATGCGGTGTCATGGTAAAGAGATCGACAAGCGCGTTTCGTGACTAACGGCGTTTGCTAGACCGAAGATGACTGTTGTTTCTGTGAAGGAGGCTGCGGCCGATGGTATCACATTTGGTATGTTATCCGTTCTCATCATTGCCACATGGCTTGATTACTCCGCCAGGTGCATGGGGTAATTGACATTCGTAACTAAAGAATGGACCTAACGGGATTCAATAGTTATCACTCTGCAAAGGATCCGCGGATGCCAATCAAGTTTCTTTGCTTCGATTGCCGATTAAGAGCGGACCTCTCTTGGGAACTGGTCAAGACCGAACTTTATCCAATGATCATATCTAAATTCAAAGAACTGGCATTATTCAGGTAGGAGCCAAAACTTGAACTTTGTGCGGCGTTTAAGATAAATAGGCGCGCAATCAAGGTTGCTGAATTGAAAAGGCCGAAGACCTTGATAGAATTTAGCAAGTTCTTCGGTAATGCATTCCAAATCGTTCCACGCGATATGCTCGTTACCGCGTGCTCTAGATAACGACCATGGCTTAGCGCGCCAGCTCTTTAAGCGCCTGGAATCGGAAGGTACATCGACTTGAAGTACCCACTCAACGACTAAACAACATCAGGTTTCATATCTGATCAGTCTACTGTCATAGATGACTTTGGCTTCACGGAAACTCATACGAGAAACACCAGGAACAAGGCGAGACCTAAGGGAAAAGGTCAAAAGAGAAAGGTAGTCCAAAAATCTACGTTCGCCTTTAACCATGCCATCAAGACCTCTGAAGTGTATCTTGATCATTTCAACCCTGATCCTGATATCGAAAGCCGTCTAATGGGACTTTCGGAGCTGGTATGGTCGTTCCTGACATATATGAGCGCATGCTGATCGGTTCACGCAGAGAACAATAAACAATACGCGCGACAGTGCCGTGACAGTGCGACAACGTCAAACGATGCGAGATGATAATTCTCAGACTCAGGAAGAAACACAGCTTGCAGCTTTGGCCAACTTGACACTTGACGCACGACATGATCAAGAAATTGATCGTCCAAGGAAAAGAATTAAAATATCTGTTGCTATGGGAGTAGACCTTGCAGAGTGACCAACACGGGTGTACTTTTTGACCGACCCTAAATAAATTTTGTGTTAAATTATCACCACGAAAAATAAAATTTATATCCCCTCATACTCTCTGCGCCAATTGCAGGAACCCATGATTGGTAGAGATGGTTATGAGGTCCCGCAGGAGATCAAGTACTGCATAGAACTCACCTCCGTATCTCCCAGTTGCTGTTAACCACAGTTCTCTGGGCTCGTTAGTGTGGTGTACATCGTACAAGTAATATATTTGTGTCTCAGACGTGAATTTGTGTTGCATACCTCATTCGGTTTGATCACGGCAGACAAGTTTAGACAGGTGTCGATGCCTTACAGATTATCTGCTACATTGAAAGCGCACTCCTCCGATGTACGTGTAATCAACTCCTGCACAACAATCACCATCGAGGCTTCTTAGGTCCGGGGATTGAGTACCCCATCGACCGACCTTATCTTATCGGCTTCCCGCGACACTACCACAATCCATTGGCAAAAATCTACCACCGGTTTTAACGTCCAATCGATCTTGCGTGCAGGTTCACGTTACGTTAACTCCGTGGCGTACATCTCCCCCACTTCTGAAGCACCACGAGGTATTGTTTTCGCAAGCAGAATGATGAGCAGTATTTGACGGGATTCTAGGCTACGCAGTCACAGGAGGGCAAGATACCGTCATCAATGTTTTTTCTCTTTCAGATCCAAAAGAGGATCCGGACTTTTCTCTCGTGGGTCATTCAGACAATGTATGCGCTCTGGCAACGACGGCAGATGGAACAATCATATCAGGATCCTGGGATAGGTGACTTCGCTGTTATATCAACTGCTTTCCAACTGAAGTTGTCTAAAGAACCGCCAAGGTTTGGAAGAACTTTAAGCTCGTGTACGATCTCAAGGGGCATCAACAATCTGTTTGGGCCGTCATAGCTCTCGATGAAGATAGGTTTTTGACAGGTATATCGGCGTAAAATTTAGTCAGGCTTGTTAAATTAACGTGATCAGGCTCCGCAGACCGGACAATCAAACTATGGCAAAATCATAAAATGTTACAAACGTATACAGGTCATCAGGACGCTGTTCGGGGCTTATCGCTTGTCTCGGATATTGGCTTTGCTTCTTGCTCCAATGACAGGCAAGTTTACTCATCTAATCTCAGGTCTCAAGTCATAATCTTCTTCAGTGAGATCCGGGTGTGGACATTTGAGGGCGACCTCGTTTATTCATTATCGGGTCATACTTCCTTTGTTTACGCACTCTCCACGTTGCCAGATGGTGGTTTAGTATCTTCAGGAGAAGACCGCACAGTGCGGATATGGAAAGGTGAAAAAGAAGATGGCGTATTAATTTCCAGATCTTACTGACACGCATTCTTTGAAAGATGGCGAATGTTCTCAGGCGATCGTGCACCCTGCCATTTCAGTGTGGACGATATCTACAATGCCCAACGGTGATGTTGTAAGCGGGTGCAGTGACGGTGTAGTTCGTGTTTTCAGCGAATCAGAGGAACGCTGGGCCACAGAAGCGGAATTGAAAGAATACGATGCGGAAGTAGCTAGTCAAGCACTTCCTACTCAGCAGATGGGAGATTTTAAAAAAAGTGATTTACCAGGACTCGAAGCCTTGGGAAGACCTGGTACGTGTCCGAGGTGAAGGGTTGCTTCTTTCACTTGACAATACCAGGAAAGAAGTCGGGTGAAGTAAGAATGGTTCGAAACGGTGACAATGTGGAAGCACATCAGGTATTCATATCCTGCTCTTGACGATATTACATTCAAAACATTATCAGTGGGATAGTACCCGTCGAATTTGGGAGAAGATTGGGGACGTCGTAGACGCTATTGGACAGGGGCGAAAACAACTATACCAAGGCAAAGAATATGACTATGTATTTGACGTTGACATTCACGACGGCGTTCCACCTCTAAAACTTCCTTACAATATCAATGGTGCGTCAGCAATCTAGTCGCTATTCTGCAACAATTTATATATGCCGACTAGAGAATCCCTTCGCCGCTGCTCAACGTTTTCTGCAGCAAAACGAACTTCCGTTATCATACATCGATCAGGTGGTCAACTTCATCGAGAAAAACACAGGTGGGATCAACTTGGGAAACAGCGGGGAATATGTTGACCCATTTACCGGTAACTGACCCAAGCGCACTTCATGGACAAGGTACGATTGAAATACAGGTGCATCTAGCTACAGGAGTGTTTCGAATTCAGCTGCATCCTCAACCCCAGTCCCTTCATATACGGACCCTTTCACTGGCGCGTCACGGCACATCAGTTCCTCAAATCCACAAGTTTCTTCTAACGTTAATCAGCATATAAGTGCCTCTGCTTCCATGGCCGTCGAGCAGAAGAGTAAAATTCTGCCTGTTGTAAGCATCAACATTGTATTTTCACCTGCTGCGTAAAAATATAAATTGCGAATTTTAGACCACTTTCGTAAATTTCAAGCAGGCAAATGTCGTCGCAATGCAAGCGAAATTAAACCAATTTGACGAGGCACTTCGCAACGAAATAGTGAGCCATGCATCTTCATGCGATTCTCAAAGCTAATTCTTCAAGTCGACTTCGACTCTAGCCATGTACCCTGATGAGATGAATGCATTTAATGATGCTTTCGCATATCTTTCTCTTCTGACTACAGTATCCGTGGAAAAGCCAGCCCAACCTCTAACAGCAACACATGTTGAAGCTGTTATGCAAGTCCTCGAACGATGGCCAGTATCTCAACTGTTTCCTGGTAAGTATCTAGTAACGCCGCATTAATATGTTGACCCTTTGTCAGTCATTGATCTGGCGCGGTTGCTGGCTGGCTACTGTCCAGAGATATTCCAAGACAATGATATAAAAGAGCGATTTTATAATACATTGCTCACAGTTGTCGACTGGTCATCCCCTTGGGATTCTCCACTTTCAAAGATTAGAGAAACAAATGTTTTGCTTGTTTTACGGACAATGAGTAACGCACTACAATATGGAGTAAGAGGGGATCAACCATGGGTCATTCAGGTACGTAATAAATCCCCGAATGATTTCGTATTGAATCATTACCTGTTCAGATTTTACAAGCTTCTCAAGTACCGTATAGTGCACTGGGAAAAACTCAACGAGTGGCTTTAGCTTCACTGTTTTTCAAGTTGGCGTCTATTATTCTGATCTGGTAACTTCTGACCAAGTTAAAGTGCATCCTGCGTGGATATCAAATCTCCGTTTGACCAAAGTACTCGGAACCTGTTTTTAACGTCTTGTATGAGTGTAAGTGTATCAACACACCACCCAGATGCCAACTTGAAAAATAAAATAAACAGTTACTCAAGACAGAGAAGACAGACTCGGAGCCGGCGTATCGCGCTTTGGTTGGGCTTGGCAATGTTGTTCGTATCACAGTTATTAAGACGAATATCGTCTAAACCGTCAATAGGTCCATTCTGCTAGAACGAATAGTCGACCACTCGAAAGCTCTTGGAAAACCGAACTGAAGCGATGTCTTTCTCTTGTCAATGGTGCTTTCTCCGAAGATCGAATTCGTAATATCATTGGCGAGATTTCGCTCCTTCGATAATTTGTACGAGAAAAAGTCGATTGTAAATAAATAAAAATCGATTAGAAAGTGCACGTGGCCTTGTAAATAAATTTTGTATGTGAGCACAATACCCATGGTTGCGCTACGGTTCTACTTCGTCCGGCATGGGGAAACAGATGCGAACCGGCAACAAATTATCCAAGGTCAACTGGATACCGTGCTGAACAAGCTCGGGCAAGAACAGGCAGACCTAGTAGCAGAGCGCCTAGGATCAATTCCATTCGATATTGCATATGCAAGCGATCTCATTAGAGCATCCAGAGTACGTGATGTAGTATTTGTGGCGAATGTCATTGGAAAACGGTGAAATGTGTTTAGACCGCAGAAACAATCCTTGCTCGTCATCAAGGCGTGAGATTAGTGAAGCAAATAAATCTTAGAGAGCGGGCGAGTGTGCTGTTCCTCAAGTTCACTAAACATTCTAACATAGATGGGATAGTTCATGGGGGATCTTCAGGGCAGACCAGGGTCTGACTGGGGGTCAAGCGCCAGCAGCACGGCGGAATCATCACAGGCATTTGTTAAAAGGATCAATGAATGGTGGGATGCTTGCATGCTTGAACTTGCAAAGCGGCCTCCCAAGGCAGACGGCACACCGCATGAGATTCTAGTTGTCAGTCATGGGGGCTTTATAGGAACGCTAGTTCGCAGCCTTATCAGACAGCAACGACTGTCATGTACACAGGGGGTGGTTGTGGGTGAATGCAGGAATACTTCTATCAGCATTGTGGAGGTGGATGCGGATGGCAAGAATATGGTGACAGTATTCGGAGACGGCGCACATCTGGACGCCGCGGAGAATGCCGAGGTGAGCTGATCCGCAGTGTACAGCATTCACTATACCATATTGGGCGATGCGTATGTCGCAGACATCACTCTTGTTCTCCTTATCATGTCTTCCGAATTTTCGCCCTTATTGCCCCCTCAAACACGTCCTGCTGCGGCTTCTCTTCCAGTCCGTATAACTGCGTTATTAAAGGGCGAAGGCGAACCAACTTGGTCGCAGTCCCTCACCTTTTATATTTTGGGTTCATACCTCAACATTTTCCTCTGTTTCATACCTCTGAGCTTCTTATCGCACCATTTGCAATGGGATGCTGCTCTTCGATTTTCATTTAGTTTTCTGGCCATAATCCCTTTGGCGAAAGTATGTGTTAATTCATGCTTAGCTGTGATTTATAAACGTCCATCAGCTTCTCGGCGTCTCGACAGAGGAGCTGTCGATCAAAATGGGTTCAACTTGGGCAGGTCTGTTGAACGCGTCCTTTGGCAATGCTGTTGAGATCATTGTTGGAATCGCTGCCCTATTGCAAGGTGAAAATCTGAGCAGATACGTCAGTTTGCGTGCTGACTTTAGACGCAGACCAGCTGCGCATCGTCCAAACATCGGTATTTAGATTTAGTTCAGCGTTTCAAGTTATATTTAATCTCCATGTCAACGTAGATGCTGGGATCTATCCTGTCAAATCTCTTACTCGTATTAGGTTGTTCATTCTTTGCCGGTACGCTCTCCAGCTCGTTGCAGCTGACCCATTTTTCTAATGTACATGCAGCTGGTATACGATTTGAGGAAAGTGTTTTCGGTCAGACGGCTGCCCAAGCGTAAGTGTGCACACTAAAATTCCAAGCGTGTTGTCTTTATTTCTAGTTCGAGCTCTGTATGTTTTTCTCCCTCTAACACACATCCACTCAACATGGGGATAGCTCATGACTTTAGCGTGTATTAGTCAGTGTTGAATTGCTTTGGATAATTGTTGTCCATCTAATATTTGTAACAGCTATGATTATTCCAGCTGCATACTATAGCACACAGGATGGGGGTAAAGTCAACTGATCCTAAGCGTTTTCCGGACTTATGATCAGTTTAGATACTAGTGCGAAGCCTGGTCTTCTTGTCATATCAAGGGGCACTGCGATACTCCTTCTATTTGTATACATCGCTTACCTCTGGTTCCAGGTTTGGATTTTGTATTTCCCTGAGAATTGGCTAACATCTACCAGCTTAAAACACATACAAAACTCTTCCAGCATGCCGAGACAAACAACGGATCTTCTGATAACACTTCCCCACCATACGAAGAATCCGAAGTTGCAAATATGAATGTCCTTGCAGCCGGCACAAGGTACTTATCTCTTAGTTTGTGTCGTCGCCGACGAAAAAGGTTTGACTTGTTTAGCCTGGTTGTTGTCACAGTCGTGACATCATTTTGCGCAGACTATCGTAAGCGCTTGAGCTTGTTCAAGTCTATATAAAGCTCATAGCGACGCAGTGGTCGCTTCAATTGAAGAAACAGCAGAACGTTATCATATTCCCAAGGCATTTATAGGATTGATATTATTACCTATTGTGGTCCGTGTGGATTTCGTCGCATTCAGCATATCTCACATTCTTCTAGGCAAATGCTGCTGAACATGTAACCGCCGTTTGGATGGCTTTGAAGAATCGAATGGAGTTGACGATTGGAATTTGTGTGGGAAGCTCTATCGTGCGTTACTTCCATGGCTGTGGATGCAGCATGTCCTGATTGACCTCTTAAATTAGCAAATTGCCATGCTTGTTGTGCCGTTACTCGTTATCATTGGCTGGATGTGAGGAGATTGGATATATGTCTTCCTGTCTGTCCATGTTAACATTAGAGCAGCACCAACCACGATATGACGTTATTCTTTGCGAATTTTGAGGTTCGTCTAATTGTCCTTCACAAGTTCAAGACTTCTGATTTTTCCCAAGACGATAGCATTTTTTGTGTCCATCTTCCTTGTCAACACGTTGATCCAGTAAGTTTATCATTTGACTAGCAAATTATGATCCGCTGAGACTCTTGCTCAGGGATGGAAAATCCAATTATATGGAGGGACTCATGTAAGTAACTAAACTGGTTAATATCTGTCAAGCAAGCTCACGGTTATGAAGGCTGATTACGCTGTATCTCGTTATAGCACTGGCTTGTAAGCTTCTTTGCAAATTAGCCAAGACAGTTTTCTAACATCTGCACAAGTCTGGGTATCATGAACATGATTGCATGGCTCCCACGTTTCAATCCGAAACATCTCTAGACTTATTGATTTTTGTTTAAATGCTTATACAGTAAAGTAAAAATAAGACGGTGTCTAAAGTACACACGTAGCATCAGTTCGAATTGTAAGAATTATGCAAACCGACTGTTTCATCAGAGTGGTGAATATTCGCGGAGTTGGTGACAGCGTCGATTGTTAGCTTAGCCTCTCCATTGGGAGATGCAGTGGACGTTTTGTTCCCAGCATCGTCCAAGGTAGTGTTGCCGTACAACTTGCCACGCACATTGTCTGAGCGCAGATTTTCGATGTGTTGAAAGTACCTTTCATCGACACCCCCTGTCATGTATACTCCATCAAAGACAGAGCAATCAAATTTGCTGATAGATGGATTGAATTGTCGAACGGCATTCACCAAATCCTGCAAGTCCTGGAAAATAACGAGATCGGCGCCAATTGCTGCGGCAACTTCGTCCATTCCTCGACCATAGGCAACGAGTTCACTACGGGACGGCATGTCTATGCCATAGACGTTCGGATAGCTGGAGAATGTGTAAATATACGTGCGTAGGAACCTACTCTATGAACCCGTACCGGATAGGGGGGGCACAGCTCGCGACAATAACCCGCTTGGCGCCAACGTCCTTTGCCATTTGAACTATTTCCTTGGACGTCGTGCCACGGACAATTGAATCTAGTGAATATTAAATCCTGACCATGAAGCCAGGGTATACAAATGTACCGTCCACGATGAGAACGTTTTTCTTGTCGAACTCAAGGGCCATGGCATTGAGTTTTTTCCTCACGTTTTTCCTCCTTCAAGATATTTGATGTTACTATCAATGTCTGTAGAAGAGAGAGACAGCGCACCTCATCTGTTGGCCAGGCATGATAAAAGTCCTGCCTACATAGCGATTTTTCACGAAGCCTTCGCGGTATGGAAGCTGGAGTTTCTGAGCCAGATTTAGCGCGGCTACTCTTGAAGTGTCTGGCACCTGAAATGGGTTAAGCGGAGCGGAGATGAAGCAAAATCCAAAAATAACGGACGGGTATGACGACATCGACGGAGATGTCCGCTTGGTGCAGGACTCTCCTGACTTTGTCCGCAAGAGCATCGCCCATTGCCATACGGCTGCGGTAGACACTGATGCCATCCAAGACAGAATCGGGTCGTGCAAAGTATACGTATTCAAAAATGTCCGGGGCAAACGTGGCGGCTGGAGCGAGCTGGCGGCGGGATGCCCCGGAACGTGTCACGATAACAGCCTCACCTAGTTGCGTTTCATTCAGTCCTACTCAACCCGACACCAACGCGCAACGAACCTTGTTTGACGTCCTCCCAATCGCTGAACCCGCTGGCGTCCGCGACAACGCTTTCGCTAGAGAACAGGTAATCCGTCCCAGAAGGGTTCCTTCTCACACCCACGCCGAGGGGCCGAATGCCATTTGGATCCCTGAAGGCAATGATACCAAAGCCTGCCAACATTGCCACGCAGGCATAAGCACCAATAACCTGCGACATAAGTTCTCGTATGGCGGTAAAAATGTCGTCTTCATTTATGCGAAATTTTCCCGTTTGTTGAAGATTGTTGGCAAATATATTGAGCAGCAGTTCAGAATCCGATGCTGTGTTAATATGCCGATGGGCCGTGGCATCCATGAATCTCATGAGCGATTCTGTATTGATGAGATTGCCATTCTGGACCGAGTGTCAGCATGAGACAGGTGAAAGAGAGCAGATGACGCACATGGGCAAAAACGATTCCGTATGGCGAGTTGACATAAAACGGTTGAGCCTCCGCGTTATTGAAGCTGCCAGCGGTGGGATAGCGAACTATAGCAGTGTCAGAAAGTAGAATGTGGAGGCTAAACGTTCTTACTTACCATGTCCGACGCCCATGCCGCCTACCAAGCGGGAAAGAGCATGAGGATCAAATACATCCCGGACCATGCCATTAGCTTTGCACTGGAAAAATCTGCCTTTTGGCCCACAGGTTACGATACCGCACGCGTCTTGGCCTCGATGCTGTAATAACGAGAGTCCTTCACATATTTCTGAAGCCACATCGTTGCTGGGATCATGGGATAACAAGCCAAGAATGCCGCACACTGGAAGCAGTCAAAAAATGGCAGACAAGCATGGAATCAGGCGTACTCAGAGGGAGGGGTCGAGGAGGGGAGTGGAGAAATACATTGGAAACCAGTGCACGCACGTGCAAACGTAAGGCTTACGCGGTTGAACGCGATCTATTATTTACCCTACTAAGTATACGATAATCTATCTATGCAAACAACACTATAAAGGATATGTAGTTAAAATGGCTGGTGAGGGTATCAAATAGATAATGCATGCTCATGTCGGGAAGGATGAACTTCCCGTGCCCGGTATATAATCCTTCTACAGTACCAGTCGCTTTGGTTTTTCCCAAGCATATTCAGGGTTTCCTGCATATAATTATTTACTCAGCTTCATTACACACGAACAACATCGTCAATTAATACACACCAAAATGCCCATACGACGCCGTCCTTAAATACTGTGGCTTTTGCAGATCTAGGTCCCGTACTGCAAAACTAGTTGATGTCAACTAACGTCAATTAGGAACTACGCACCAATCACTCCAGGCCGCAAATCCCAATTTTTCTGGATAATCCTCACCAACTCCTCATCGGATTTGACACCGGTACCATAGGTATCGACAAAGATGGACAATGGCTCGGCAACACCAATGGCATAGGACAGTTGAACAAGTATTCGACGCGCAAAACCACCTGCAACGAGCGATTTGGCTTTGCTATGTTAGCATTATATTTGGCAGAAAGTGCAACAAAAAGATTATACCAATCCACCGTGCCGTGTATGCCGCTGAGCGGTCAACTTTGGAAAAGTCCTTTCCAGAAAAAGCTCCTCCTCCGTGTGCTCCCCATCCGCCGTAGGTATCAACGATAATCTTACGACCAGTTAAACCAGCATCGCCCTGAGGTCCACCAATCACGAAACGCCCAGACGGCTGAATCTGCACTATTGTGTTAAATCATTCTCACCACAAGAAAATAGGTAGGCCGTACGTGATATATGGTTCTGTCGTCCAAAAGACGTGGAGGTATAACCTGTTTAACGATCTTTTCCAGTACTTCTTTGCGCACTTGTTCTGGAGATATTTCCTCGGCATGTTGAGTAGAAATGACAACAGTATCAACACGAAGAGGTATGGTCGCACCACCATCCTTTTTATATTCAACAGTAACTTGGGTCTTGGAGTCCGGACGGAGCCATGACATAACACCAGAACGACGTGCGGCGGCCATTGCACGGTTAAGTTTGTGAGCCAGCATGATTGACAGAGGCATGAACTCCTCCGTCTCGTCTGTTGCGTAACCAAACATGATACCCTGGTCACCCGCACCGTGTTCCTCGAGGGAACCCTTGTCAAGACCTTGAGCAATATCGGCAGACTGCTGTTCGATAGCGACCAGGATATTACAGGTCTTATAATCGAAACCCTTTGATGAGTCATCGTATCCGATCTTCTTGATGGTGTCACGGATGACGGTCTGATAGTCTACGTGCGCCTTTGTGGTGATTTCACCAAATACCATAATCATGCCCGTCTTGGCTGCTGTCTCGCAAGCAACCTTGGAAGAAGGATCTTGTTCTAAACATGCATCGAGCTATAATGTGTTCATGAACAAGAAGTATGCATAGACATAATGCATCGCTTACAATGGCATCAGAGACCTGATCACAAATTTTGTCTGGAACAAAAGTTTTTGGATTAGCCAGTCTTATTGAGGTTCAAACAGCAGACACACCGGGATGGCCTTCACCCACGGATTCAGAGGTAAACAGGAAGTGACCAGGAGCAAGAGCAGTTTGAAAAGTTCCGTTGGGTGCCATGGGGGAGGGGACAACTTGGACGCGCTCTGAAATTTAGCTTATATCCCAAACAATTAAACTTGTTTATGTCATCAATGCATAAGTATCACGCCATCTGGTCAAGTTGTCAACCTGACCTTTTGGCTTATTTATGATATGATACAGGTACAGTTTTATTATCTACAATGATCCCACACCAAGAGGGTCCTTGTTTTCTGTCGGTGTCTGTGGCTCTTCTTTCACATTTAATTCACCCTGAATTTTCATTCCGGCCATTTCCCTAGAGAGGGAGGACGGGTGAGGCATAGGGTGAGCAACCGTAGGATCAGACGGCCACAAGTTTGATGGATTCGTTGTAGTCGGACTTGTAATGGAAGTCCACGGATTCTCCTCGAAAAGGCCGGGGATCGTTGGGTGATGAGGTCGAGATGTAGCCCAGGGGTTGGCACCCGTGGAGTAAGATGGACGACTTCTGACGTGTGAGGTCGTTGACGTTTCGGTTTCAGTCCAATCCTCAAGGTTCGTGCGAAGCTGAAGTTCAGATATCTTCTCCTGGTCCATCTCATTGCCTTTGGAGTCTTTTGCGACTCCAGCATACGCTTCTTGTACCACGGAAAATGCGGCAGATGCGTTCGAAGATAATTTACCCCACATCGATTTCATACCGCTGCTGACTCCTCCTGCTGCGAAGAAGTCTGGGGGCTTCACTCGGTTTATATTAGGTGATGAAGGTCGACTGGAGCCCGCGCCAGGGGCCAGTAGGGTGCTGTAATTAGGGGGGGTGGAAGGTATGAATGGCAGGAGACTGTCCTTTCGTGCAGGTGATCTGGAAAAAGGGTCGTAAGGCAATGGCGAACTTTCGCGATGACTGCCTGGCGGATTTTGAAGTGGTATCGGACTTGAACTCAAAGTTACTTCAGGCGCCGGCGTGAACGAAACCGATGGCGAAGGCGGGGGAAGGTGTGCAGGATCATCGTCAAATCCTTCAACCAGCCCTAAGACGTCAAGGCTCCTGGACTGAGCTGTCACCAACCGTCCGTTCATTTCTTCGTCCGCTCTACCATAGAGTTCGTGCCAAAATCTGACATCCTTGGGATTCAGCAGCAGTACTCCCATATCGGCATCTGACGCACGGCTTGATGGGTCATCTCGTACAGGATTGTAGCTGGGATTCATGTTTTGCTCCACCTCGACTGGTGTATTGAAAAAATCCCATACGCTAATTGTCCGCTCGATAGGCGGAGCTCCGGAGCCATCGCCCACTCGACGTTCGCGCTCAGAGTTGAAAAGGAAAGTACCGAACTGACAGGAGTATAAATGATAATAAAGCTGCCGTAAAAATCTTTCGTTGAATTCGAATCGATCGGGGAACTGCCGTTGTATTTGTCGGACGCTCTCTAGGAACTGATGGAAAATGGGACTTGTCTCCTTGACGTGACTTTGGGAAGCAAATCGATTCTGCACTGATGCTAGGAACGCCTGTGCTGCTGCATCCGCGCCCCCAGACACAGGGAATTCGGTAGGAGACACAAAGAATTTTTCTGACGATAAATGACCGCATCGATCCATAAATTTGTGCCCAAATGATAACCAATCCTTTTCTACGAGAATCTTGAATCCTTGAATTGTTCTATAAAAGGGATCCAGACAGATTTGTGATAGAGACGATAGTTGTGCTGTTCGATCCCAGCCATCGGAACAGTGAACAAGGACGTGAGAAGAATTAACATGAACGTTTTTTGTTATTAGAAGGACCCCTTCCAGAATAATAGAGATATGGCGCAACCAGCCGGATCGACGGAGAGCCTGTCTATCCAGAATAGCTAAGGAACCATACTGCGCTGAGAGGTCGCTGTTGATAGTGGAAATAAGTGAATCTGCTTCTCGTAGAGCTTCCACCACTTTGGCCAAGGATTCGCGCATGGTATGGATATGGTCGATCCCTAGATATACCTTCTTGCCTTCTCTGTAATGATCCATATTTTCGGTACCAGCACCTTTAGCTGTATTTGCCACAGCATTCGTCGTGGGTCTCGCATCAATAATGAGATTTGTGGCAGTTGCTCCGTAAATGGGTGCGTTTGAGGTACGCGACTGGGGTGACCAATGAGATTGGAAAATAGCTTCAATCAGTTTTTCATCTTGTATCGATCTATTTTGGGTAAGCCCGACCATTGGCTGGCTCGAACGCGTGATGGTGCCCTTGAATCAAACATTAGAACTTTACGACCGAATGAAACGATGGGCACAAACATAATTGGCCCAGTGCAGATACGTAAGAACAGGTATTCGACATTTGCTTCGATATTTAGCAGCATACTGTAGCGTCGTGTCACTGATCCTGGTCGGTATGACAAGCCGTGCAGGATATGTGGGACAGAACTATAATATCTGATTTACATCAACGCGACATTCCAGAGGATTATGATATACGCACAGAATAATCTCTATTGATATCAGTAAAGCGCCAAGACTTTGTACGAGTCCCAACACCCATTCTGCCGAATTCTTCCCTAGGTGAATATATTGACCAACCGGAGCTTGTCTGATAGGGTATGTTTGGGTTGAAGTAGAATGCGTAAAGCTGATTTACAGAGACTTTTCAAATATTAAGATGATAGTCAACTTCAAACTGAAGGCATACCAGCAACGGTTAGTTCCTTGACACTTTCAAAGACGTCATGGGCATCGACGTCTTTATCGAAGATAAGCGAGAATGTCTCAAAGGTCCGCGTATGGCACGTCAAGGGACATCGCCCTTCCAGCGTTTGAGGAAGTCGAGTGACCAACGACATGAGCGGATATGGCACCTGGCAATATCGTCAGGTAGCCTGATACAGTTACTAGGGTGATATCACTGACCCATACTTCCTCCTTTTTCTGAGTATCATCGAATCTGAAGATAAGATGGTGGGCTGTTAAGTGAATCGTCCCTCTGGATGTGACTCCACCCTTCATCCAACCGACATTTTCGACCTTTCGAGAGGATTATATAGCTCAGTCATATTCAATAAACTACACGTACCTTAGATACCCGTATTGCATCCATTTGGATAAAAAAGCTGATCGCTGATGTTAGCGTTTCTGCAGAAGTTCACAGTTGGTCATATTTGTAGACTGCTCTCGTACACATAGAAGGCTACCATGCCAAACCGACAGCTGACGCTACAGTTGACCAAACTATAGTTTTTACTATGAACCTTCAGACATGTTAAGGGAGACACAGCGCTCCTCGAGCCAGAATACGGTGTAATGTACGCCACGTCATTCAACGCTCGAGCCAGCACTGCCTGTGAGCCGCCGCGAATTACTGACTCAATCCCTGACATTACGACCAATAGTGACTTTTGTGGCCCTACCGTTTTTGACTACGAGAAGGATTCCAGGGAGTTGCCATCAAGGTGCTTCAAATCACAAGTGGGCGGCGTAGCTCATCCTCCTTGATGACTGTTTTCACTTGAGGGAGGCCCCGTCTGAATTCTGATCGGCCTCATGACATTGAAGTTGGATGCTGACATCTAGTTGCCTAGATATAATATAATAGTCAGACTAAACCTGGTAAGACAGGTTGAAATGTATCAAAGCCCAGCCTGATAAGAAATGGTGATAAGAAATGGTGGAGCCCACATTAGAAACTTATGAACCATTCAGAATGAAACGAGGGAACTCATTATTCTCTGTGCCTCCACAGGAGCTTGTCTCGATTCAAATCAAGCACTAGGTAAACTACATGGCTGCTAGTGACAATACCAAACCGACAACTGACACCATGAGACCAACGTTTATGGAACTACGGAGGCCAGGTGCTCCATTCTTACTGGATGAATTAGAAGACGCTGAAGTGACGGTCGCCGACGATGCACCGCTGTACGTGCCAGTGCCGGTGGCTGATCCTGAATCGCTGTCTGAGTCATCGCTGGTTGAATCACTGGTACTGGTTGCTGATGCTGTACTACTGCTGGTTGTACCGGTGACTGTTCCAGAGCTAGTAGAACTTGCAGCATTTATGGCATTATTCTAGCGTCATCGTTTCAATAAAACTGCCTACCCCAACAATCGCTTCTCACCTTGAACTGCGCAAAAGTCTTGGTAGCACTGGGATTAATCGCGAAAACCATGCCTGCATGACAATGGCTTTTCAAGCTTAGTTAAACTCAATGCGTGAAATATGGGTTGTCTTACACGGCAGGTACAGTCTGCGCACAGAAGAACCATAAGGGACTGGCTGCACTCTCCGCGTCGAGCGTTATGCTCCATTGGGCAGCCGTTGTACTGTTTGGTGGAATGGCTTGGAAGCCCGAGTTGACACCACCAGGGGCAAGTGTACAAGGGTTGGTGAATGTCGATTGGGTAGCAGACTACATCATAAGTGAGCCATGTGACAATCAATGGGATGGTGATACAGACATGATTCTTCGACACACTAGCGTACCTAGTTAGATTCGCGGAGGGCTGAAACTAATCAATAACTCACAAGGTGAACGCGATGGTATCGCCTGCTACGGCCTGAATGCTTGGCGGGTTGAATGTTAAAGTGGAATGCTGTCCAACCATAACAACGTGCACAGTGCCAGTAGTGCTAGGGGAAGTCGAGGAGGAAGTCGAGGAGGTACTTGGCAGGGAGGAAGAACCTGAAGTATTCTTGGCATTTGCCTATCCTTGATGTCAAAACACATCATTTACTGGAGATAATTGAGTATCACCTGGAACTGGGAAAAGGTCTTAGTAGCTGTAGGATTCACAGCGAACACCATTCCTGCATGACAGTGGCTAAGTGAACGAGGTCTTAAAATGCAACTCTTAAAATCAGAAAGACGGATGCCTACTTGGCGGGATTTGTCTGTGCACAGAAGAACCAAAGAGGAGCCGACACAGATTGAGCATTTAGATTGAAAGAGAATGTCGGTTGCGAAGCCCCCGCAACAGGCTTAAATCCTGAGTCAATTGCTGTACTACTTGCCTTGACACAAGGATTGTTGAAAGTCGACTGTGTGATGGTCTTATCGTTGATGAGTCAAGGAGGTACTAATCTATTGTTCAATGTGACGTACATGGTTCTTAGACGTGCTGTAGGTTATGATCGGTTAGAAATACTTATAGTCTCCATTCGAACGATGGAAATTCGTACAAAGTGAAGAGGATCTGATCACCAGCCACCGCGCCAGAGATGCTTGGCGGGTCATACACCAGTTGGTTGTTAGCACCAGCAGCAACGTTGAATACCTTGGCAGACACAGAAATGACCGACAGGAGGGCACAAAGCAATGAAGTAAACTTCATGATGCACAGCATATTCTTAAAGATCAAAGCACTAAACGTCCTGCGAATGAGTTTGCCTAAGGAAACGAGCCTAATGGATGCTCAATCGCAGCTCTAGTGTTGCAAAGCCATTTCACTTACCCTGCTCGAAGAGACCAGCCGATGTGACAGAAAGAAAAGGCGGGGGTGGGAAGTTGCCATGAAGATGGGATGGGCCTTATATGAAGATCATTGATCATCGATCACAGGCGATACACCATCAGCGCTCAATTTGACATGTAGCGCGTTGCCAAGTGTACAACTGAATAGCCATTCAAACGGTATGATTCACTCACACAAAGAACCAAGAGCGAAACCGGAGAAAAGTGGTATTTGGTGATTCGAAAACAAAAAGTAAAAAATTCATTAACAAATTAGGGATAATAGTTCTGCATACACAAGTAGTACCAGTATCACAAACTATCCCATCTCAGACAATCGTCAAGCCCTACAAATCGTAACTAATAAACTGTGGTATTTTATTAAAGAGTAATTCCAGCAACAAGGCCGGCCAAGATCAGCACGCCAGCAGCATTGCTATGACGTCCCAGAGCGCCATTGGACTTGGTTGGAGTAGCCGCGGTTGAAGAGCTTGTGCTCGTGGTATTGCCGCTAGTGGTATTGCTACTCTCAGCGGCAGCCTGGAATTGGGCGAAAGTGGCATTGGCAGGAGCATTGATGGCAAACACCATTCCAGCGTGGCAGTGGCTAAGACGATGAAAAAAATTAAATTAAAATTAAATATTTAATATTATTATTTAATAAAGCTGAACTTACCTCACGGGGTTTTTTTGTTTGCAGTAGAACCAGAGAGGCTTGGTATCGTTGACAGTGATCGCAAATGTTGGTAACGTCGCGCTACCATTGGCAACAGGCTCAAAGCCAGAATCGATGGCATCAGCGCTTGCTTTGACGCAAGGGTTTGGGAAGGTAGATTGCGTGACAGTCTGGCAAGTTTGGCGTTAACGTTAGAATATCTCCCCCCTCTGACGCGAGTAAGGTAGGGCCTACGTGATTTTTTGCAGCACTGTTAGAGAGAGAGAAAGAGAGTCAAGTCACGCGAATTACGCGGCAAAAATGGCTCTTACAAGGTAAACACTACGACATCACCCGCGACAGCCGTGATATTGGAGGGGCTGTAAGAAAGAGTGCCATTGGCACCAACAGTGATGGGGATTTGTGCGGCAGAGACGGCCGAGGCAGCAGTGAGGATGGAAGCAAGGGCAAGAGAGAAGCGCATGGTTAACTAGAGGGAGTTGTCAGTGGACGTGATGGAGGTGAAACGCAGGAGCACTGAATTACTGACCGTGAAAGAGGTGGTTGAAAGGGAAGGATGGTTCGACGTGGTTAAGATGGCGTGATGATTTTATAGCCACGAACGAAAAGGGTCCATAACCATGGCTACCCACGGCCTATGAAAATGAATTGCTGACATGATTTATCATGATGTGCACGCTGGCCAGCCCCTTGTTACTTCATCAATGGGCGCTGTTCCACGGCCATCCGTCCGCTCTTGTGATTGGGCATGGATGAACAGCACGGGTTGCGGGGGTTACATCAGGTTGATTGCCGTTGGCGCGGGTGGCATGCGTGACAAGTCACATGTGCATAAATGCCTCGCCCCATCCTCGTCCCTCGCGCCCTAGCGATCGTTTCATTGCCTAATACACTGCCATGCATTGGGAAGTCTCTATATCGCCAGTTCCACTCATCCATTCCGCGCAGGGCCGTGTACAAGGACGCCGATCATCAGGCTCGTCATTTAAGCTCAGACGGACTATTAACAATTAAGTGTGCTGCTGCAGACCTTCATGAAAGTAACACAGGCAAACGACCGGCTTGTCCTCGTAGACTTCTATGCCAAGTATACTTGGCCCTCTGTTTGATTCCTCGTTGATGTTCTAACAAATCGCCTTAGCTGGTGTAGGCCATGCCTTCAATTGTCACCCATTTTGGAAAAGCTGTGCACAGATACGGGTGACACTACTACAAGCGACCGCCCGTTGCTTGACCTTTTGAAAATTGATATTGAATCCAAGGATGGGTCTCTACTTGCTCAGCAATACGGCGTAGGTCACCTGTGCTGGCCGGCAGCGGCAATGCAAACTCAACTCAATTTCAATTAGGTCACAGCCCTACCGACAGTTTTTGCGTTTCGGGACGGAAAGACTATCAGCCAATTCCGAGGATCGATACCTGAACATGCCGTGCAAGAATTTATTAAAAAAAATATTGCATAGCCAGATACACATAGCCCAAGGTAGATATGAGTGTAGTAATCTACACAGAAGTGAGAGCGCCCCGCGAAGTAATGAACATTACTGCAATGAAATGAGACAGTGGGAAAAGCAAGACAAAAAGAAAAGCAAGCTAATGACGTCGATAATACAGTATTGGCAACAGTTAAACTAGTATGCTCTTCTGTATGTCTAAATGGCAGGTTGGAGAGACATTGGAGCAATGACGGAGAGAGAGATTATTGTATCGTGCACTTGCAACCTGGCGTTTGCTGACCATAATGGTCCTCCGCCCGTGCCACAGGACCCCATACGGATGGTACCTGAACGAAAAAAAGTATAAGTTGACTGGAGTTCCACCATATTTTCACCATACAAGATGATCTTTTGTTGTTTTACAGTAGCGGATTAGGCTGTCGAGGACAACATTAGCATGAGCAATTCAATGGGAGAAGCGGCACATACCTTGCGCTGGCCTCGCTAACACGCAGACGCGGCCGGGCCAAGTCTTCCCGGAGCCGCTGGTTATGCTCGAGCAGCCGTCGAAGCTTCAGCTCAGACATAGATTGTCTACCGCCGCCGCGAGCACTCATGGTCGAGGGTAGGGTGATGTTGAAATGGATGTGGCTAAGGGTTGTTCGAAATACCTGATGATTAATGGAATGATTAATAAATGGTTGCAACGTGGCTTCGTAGCAGCTGCCAAGACAGGTTTGGGCCCCACTCAACTGATAATGGTACGCGATTGCGCCGGCTAGGAGACGGCAAAAGGTTCTGGAAGGGAGGAAAGAAGGAGGTCAATGGGAGAAATGCGCGTCAGCCGAAAAGGAAGGAATCAAAATTTCTTGCGACCCATTTAGAGTCAAAAAGCACATGCATTCGACAAGATGCATAAAATATTAACTGGGATATATAAAGAGTAACAAGAACCAAATGAGCGAATGTAGTTGGTGGAATTGGTATATTAAGGATATGGGGATATATGCTTTGCCACATCAGCGTTACATCAGAGATCCGTCGAAGCCCTCTTCTTATACATGCCAAAGCCAAGGCAGGCGAGCAATTTCACATTATTATGCAGTGGCAGCCTTGCGCTGGTGGGGCGTATGGGTCTTCGCTTTTGCTGACAGGCCCCCAGACGGACGGCACCTGGAGTTACCTCAGTCAACGCCTAGGACATACTCGGTGTCGCGACGCACAAGGTGATCCTTGGTTGTTTTGCAGTAACGAATTAGACTAAGGAGGCATGAATACTTGCAGCGTTGGTGACAGTAGCTGATCAGTTCACCTTGTGCTGGCTTCGCTAACCCGGATGCGCGGTCTCTGCAGGTCTTCCTTCAACCGCTGATTGTGCTCTGTCAGCCTGCGGAGCTTGAGCTCAGACATGGATTGCTGTGTAGCCATATAGTAAGCAACAAAGGCAGGACCTGGAAAAAAAAAATCGAATAGCTGACTTTATGAGGCCGTGTGCTCATGATTGGTTGATAGACCTAATATTGATTGCGGCACAAGCGACGACGGACCTGACTACATGTATGGAGTTGTACGTTAACGTTTGCTTCGCACTCCAGACTTCTTCTACAAACCTTGGGGTGCAAGAACGAGAATGTGGTCCAGGTGGTCTTGAACGCTCACTGATGAGAAAACACAGGGATGCCCTTTCGGAGTTTCAATTACTCATTGGCCTTGGCCGTTTTCTCCATGGGCCGAACCGGGGCAACAACTACTCGACCCAAGGCTCTTCGCCATGACCATCGACGAGCAAGTCACTCAAGGTCCAGAGGTTTTTCTTGCTAATTCTACTATGATGTCGGGCTTTTCGACTGTATCTGTCCAGCAGGCTTGAACTTCCAAAGAAGGCCTTCACATAATCGTATCTCATCATCCGCTTATTCCCCGCAGCGACGCGACGTGCCTCGTTCATGGGCTCGACGGTCCAACAAGCATTACAGGCCTTACCATGATGACGACAATATCACAGGGTTCAGTGACAGCGAAGTAGAAAGCCATGACGCAGACTTTGTTTGGGATGAAGAACAAACGTTATTCTCGGACCTCATGGAGGAAGCGTACGTAAGATCACAATATATATCTATATGCGCGGTTTATCAGCATTCAGCAACGTCAAGGGCGATGGCAGTGAAGAATGGATGGAGATTCTGAATTCCCTCCAAATCGCGTTTGACGAGGACGCCATTGCATTAAAGAAGGACGTGGCACAGGCATTTGTTCCTGCGGTCAACCGCATTAAGCATTATTACCGTGTCTTTGATGATCAGGATAAGATTTACGGTAAAGGACTTCTTATGCTAAATGCAACTCTCAAGGAGTACGAAATCATGTCCATCGCGACGGAAGACGATTTGAAGAAAGAATACAGCTCGGCACAGGTATATGCACGTCTATGCTGTGCGTACAAATATCGTGTCTCACGGGTGCAGAACAAAATCGAGGTACTGCTCAAAGAACTTGGTGAAAGATATTCCCGGCGCGACAAACTCTGGATGAAGCTGCACGAGAAGATAGACCAGAATGGTGATATTAATGATGACTTGACGGCAGAAGCTTATGTGGGGAAGGTAGTTGATCCTGTGACGCAAGTTTTGCAAGTGACGCCGGCCAACGTGGAAAGGGAAATTGCAGGAATAGAGAAGATCCGAGCCAAGTCGGCGGAAAAGGAAGAGGGCAACAGTACGGTGTACACGGAGGAGATGCTAAGAGTGTTAAAGAGTCTTGCGTGAGAGAGGGCCGGAAATTGATTTCCCAGGTCATGTAGGGTAGACTGTCCGCAACCCACAACGACACAGCAGAGAGAGCATCACACACTCCACTCATGCTAGGCTTCGTGGACTGGTTCGTGGCCGAAAAGCTGGGGCTTACCAAGCTGCCTGAGTATTTGCCAACAGTGCTCTCTTCATTCCTTGCTTTTACGTTCATTCACCGCGTCCTCGCGCCTGTCGTGAGCAATGTACTGGCACCAGTTTCATATCGAGCCGTCCAGAATAGAAATACCTGGTGTGTAGCCTCCGCCTATCATTATTATCCCGGTCAGGGATTGACGCGTGCAGGGGAATCCATTTTACCTCTCAGATCAACGTACTCCTGCTTGTTCCGCTTACATTCTGGTGTATCAAGACGGACAGGCCCGACAGAAATGATCACTTTGACAGAGCGTTTGGTTGGGATGATCGCACCGGCTTTGTGAACGCTATAGCCTGCGGGTGAGTAGTGCCCGGTCGTCCGTCCGGTTCCATGGTTCCATGTCATAAACTTACCCACAGCCAGCTATTTTCTTTGGGATGCTCTCGACGCCACTGTCAATTATATCGACGCCGGTTATGTTGCTCATGGTAAGCCTATCTGTTCACACGTGTAGGTCCTGCTTGTGAATCCTTCATAGGAGTGGCATGTTTTATCATCTATGCGCTGTCATTTGTATGTCGTCAAAAATGTAGCTCAGGGAATCCCTTTCATCCAAGCCTAGAAACCATTTGTATCGTTTTATGCTGTTCGTTGCCTCATGTGGGAGGCAAGCACTTTTTTCTTGAACAACCACTGGTCAGTTGACATGCTTTCATTTCGTTTAATGCTTCATTGATCGAAAACCAAAAAAAAATAAGGTTTTTGGATAAGATAGGTCGCACGGGTTCCATGTTGCAGCTCGCGAACGGTTTATGTTTGCTGCTAACGTTCTTCTGCGTTCGCATCGTCTATGGTGGAAGTATTGTATGCCCCATTTCGCTTGATCCAATCCCCCGCTGAGGTACAGACAGTCTTACAACTTCTTTGTCACGCTGCGGCATGTGTATAATGACACGCCATTCCTTTACACACTTACGTATACCATGGGGAACATTCTCTTGCAGGGTCTAAACTGGTATTGGTCAGTACCCGTGCGGTCCCCCAGTGGCATTCTGATCGTCCTTTTTTAACAGGTTGGCCAAGATGATTGTGGCGTTGCGTAAACGGTTTAATGTCAAGGCACCTCAGAACGGAAAGCTCATGAACAACGGTAGCCCCATGGCTGCTAAAGTGAATGGTACGACACATAAGGAGGAATGACCATTTCTTGTCTCTTGTCATCTATTAGATTTGGATGCTTTTTGTAATCACGTTGCGCACTATACAAGTATGAATGCAGCGTTCACCATGTCCCGAACCCCCTTCGTCCATGCGATGAGATTGACATGGCGTGATGCCTCTATGCGTATGTTGTCATCTGCAGAATTGAGTATACAATGTAAATAGGCAAATGCGAGCGCATCAAGTGGAGTTGGTTGACTGAGGATTATGAGCCCATGCCTTGTCATTCAGTAAAAGGACCCACGTTGAGCCGAGAAACCAACGATCTGTACCGAGTCGTTCAGATAGAGCAGAAATGGCCTCCCGGTACTGTGTCATCAAAGCAATCGATGAAACTCGGACACCAGATGGAGGGATGACTGATGTGATGCCAGTGGCAGGGGGTGGAGGTGGGGTGATCAAGGTTTGCAAGGAGGGACTGGGCGTGGTGCCGGGCGCGGTGGAGGGCTTGTCTGAAGACCAAGAAAAAGATAGAGAAGGGGTAAAGGAAAGCGAGAGGCAATTCTCGAAAAACGAGGGTCCCGGACGCGAGAGTAGCTACTCAGAAGGAAATGTCAGATGCGACGGGGGGAGTGTGAGGAGAAGAAGGCGTACGAGAGCAGAGTGAACGATGCCCTCGAGAAGGCTGACCCAAGCACGACTCTCGTCGCGTGCTGGCTCGTCTCTGTAGCCCTCCAGAATGGGATCAAGGGGGCATTGCTGGGAGTCAATCCAAGATGGAATGAGACGGGCAGCCAAGAGCTCGGGATCGTCTACAGCGGGCACAAGAAGGTTGGGCAGGCGACGGTCAATGCAGCCCTCGGGATGGATGTCGGACCGGACGTGGATGCCGGAGAGACCGCGAAGGGCGAGGTAGGCCTGCCACTTGACGCATTCAACGTCTGCACTGAGAGACGAATTTTTCGAGTCTGGCGGGTAGATCCAGAGAGTGGGTGCAGATACAGGCCTTTTTGAGGGTGGATGGATGGACGGGTGGGTGCGCAGAGGGAAGTGGGCGAACAAGGCTGCAAGCGGCGGCGGAAGAGCGAGCATTGCAGCCACCATGTCTGATCCCGGCTCATCCCCACCCTCCCCCTCCGCCACTCTCCCGCCAGACTTGCCCACTGCAAGGCCTTTCAGATTCACCTGGGATCCCGCTTCACGCAGACGAGGTCCAGAGAGCGTCTCGGGCACCACCGACGGTAGAGTCGACTACATCACCCCTACTAGTAGACTGGGCTTTCTGAACACATCATCTACCGCTACTCTCCCCCTCACTGCTTTGCCCGCAGAATGGAGCTGCTCGCGCCATGGTTTCAATGGTACGTAGTTCTCCCTTTCTCTCTCATTCTTCTCCTCATCTTCCTCAGCAATCTCCACTGTCCTCAACCATCCTAATAAACGACAGGCTCCTCCCAAACCACATTCCACCTTGCCTGCTGTCCCTCCCGCTGATCTGCCCCGCGTACGCAGGAAAGACTTTGATTCCTATCTATGCGCCGTAGCTCCGGAATGGGAATCGTACCAGCGCAATACCCAACTCGGCCGTGACGGCCAGGCTCGGCTCTCAACTCCCCGTCCATCTTTCTCCTCTGCAGCAGACCTGTCTCATGCACACGTTCCACACCTTGATTCTGTCGAGCCCATCTTCTTTAGCCAGAGTTTTGACCTTGGCGATCCACGTACATTTGCAACCGTGACAGAGTATGTCCCTTTGTCGTTACCTGGTACCGCCGAGGCTGCCAATGGCGACGCATTGACTGATACGCAGTTGCTTGACCGACTCTCACAGTATGCTGACACAGTGGAACAGCATTTAATCAAGGAAATTTCCATCCGTTCGACTTCCTTCTTTGCTGCTCTTACCAATCTTCAGGATCTCCAAGCAGAGTCAGAGCAATGTCTGGACAGGATTACGCGCATGCGCCGGCTTTTGCAAGATGTCGATGAACATGGCGCAAAACGTGGACTGGAAATTGTTCGCACAAAGAGCAAATTGGCCAATGTCAGCCGTGTACAGGATGGAATCAAGATGATCGCTGGCGTTTCTGAGATGACAACCGTTGCAAAGGGGTTGGTTAATGCTGGACAGTGGGGGCAGGCGTTGGATATGATTGAGGAGTTGGAGAAGCTCTGGAATGGTTCAGACGGGGGTGGAGAAGGTAGCCAAAAGACGGATAAAGTGAAACGGATACCAAACGGCCGTCCCAAACTGTCGCCTATGGCGGAGGAGGATGGGGAAGACAGTGGCGAAAAGCAACAGCATCATTTATCCAAAGCAAAGCAAGATTTCCCCCTTTCATCTCTCCAGGCTTTTGCGTCCCTACCAACACACCTGCGGGACATGATTCTAGAAATCGCGTCGTCCTTATCATCAGAAGTCATTGGTGTTTTGCGAATTGACTTGAATGAGCGAATTTCCAAAAACAGTCCCGATGAAAATACTGCAGAACAAAACTTGCGCGACCGTCTGACGCCTTTGCTGCATGGGCTTGTCCGCACAAATGGGTTGAAAGAAGCAACGCTATCATGGAGAGAGGCAATACTAGGTGAAATAAAAGGTATCATTAAGGCGGTGTGTGTTATACTCATTCTAATTCATCAGCCTCATTTAGACTCACCCTACATTGCAGCGGCTGCCTGGGTTTGATTCAGACGATGATAGTAAGGAATCCGGACTGCAGAATGGACAAGCCGATGCTCGGTGCGTACGCGATATATTCCACCACACACGTCCACATACTTATGGAGGATTGCAGTGTCTCATTGATAGAACACTTGCGAACTATGTCTCATGACGACTTCTCCAAGCTTACACGTGGAATATATCAGAACTTATTTAATGGCATAGAAGGGATTCAGATACAAGGATCTGTCTTCATGGACATTGTTAATATTGTTATCAAGTGAGTTCCTGGTTCCTGCAAACAAGCATTGATTATATGCTATATACTGAATGCTGTTCACAGAAGGCATGAAACGAAATCGCCCCCTGATGCCACTTTACTGCAGGCAGATTTGAATGATATCCTATGTTCGGCTACCGAAGTGGCACATATCCAAGTGGCTCGGGTGATTACAAGCCGCACGGAACAGCATGCGGCGCTTGAATTGCCACAATTTTCGGCATTTTTCTATGACAGTTGGGAATTTGTGATTAGATGCGAAACGCTTTGCAGGCGCATGATTGTGGGACTCCGAGGAGTAGTCGTTAGCCAGGTACCAAGTCCATCTGACATTCCGTGGAATGATTAATCAAACAGCTATGGTCAGGCAAAGGCATTTCTCCAAGCTTTTCACCAAGTACGGCTTACCCGGTCGGCGAAACTCGTCGAAGATGAACAGTGGAATCAGGCAGAAGTACCGTCTTCACTACAGCACCTCGCACAGACGATACTGGACTGTGCTGTCCACGATTCACCTGAGCTTGTAATAAGGCATGAGAATCCCCTTTGGAGCCTGCCATCATCTGCGACACCAAGCACAACCTTGGACTCTGTCAGCAATGGGGAGACGAGGATTGGAAATAATTTACATCCCCATCCTGCTGCTACGAGTCCCGCAAAAAACCTGCGAATTGACGACAGGAGTTATTTCATCGTTTCTGCAACTGCAGAGGTTCTGGTACTGCTGCAAGATTACCTGCGTTTGGTGATTAATCTCTCATTGCTTACGACGGATACGATGAGCCGAGTAATCGAGTTCCTGAAGGCTTTCAATTCAAGGACGTGTCAAGTCGTATTAGGGGCAGGGGCCATGCGGTCCGCCGGTTTGAAGAACATTACGGCGAAGCACTTGTGTTGAGTTCCGTGCTTCAGTTTAAGGGTTGCGTCATTGACGTCCGAATCAGCGCTGGCATCCCAGTCCTTGTCTGTCATGTTTGAGTTGATCCCGTACGTCCGCGAAACATTTCGTCGGCATCTTAGCCCGAAGCAAGCCGTTATGCTAGTGGAATTTGATAAGCTCAAACGGGTGGGTTCTCTTCGCGTCAGCAATAGGTGATTGCTTACGTCTCTCACAGGACTTCCAAGAACATCAGAACGAGATTCATGCCAAGTTGATTGGGATCATGAGCGACAGGCTAAACGCTCACATCAAAACCCTGCAGGTGTGTATACTTCCCATCAATATTTTCATTGCCATGCTTTTGCGCAGTGCCCTGGGGTCTCGGTTCGGACCGGCTGCTTGCTATCTATTCATTCGCCATGCTTTATGATCTAACCAACAAAAAGAGTGTAGATCTATCTACATCTAAACCTGGAAATGCCGTGAACGATTACATTGAAATTCTTGTGAGGGAAACGGTAACGCTACACAAGGTTCTTACACGCTACTTGGCGATACCGACGGTTGAGGTGCGACCACGACCAAGGAGTTCTAATGCACTTTTCTTCTGATCCGCCTAACCATTCGCCCCTATAGTATGTCATGACGCAAGTACTAGCCGCAATCAATCATCGTTTATCAGAGGAGTATGGGAAGATTGAAATTCCTAATCCAGAAGCGAAGTCACGGTGAGTTTCGTTCATTACAAAGTGTGGCTCAGCGTCTCACGCTATTTGTCTGTCATGTCATCGGCAGACTATTGGCCGACGCAAAATACCTTCATCAGAAGCTGTCAGCTCTGAAGCACATTGGTACACCGACGAACATGCTGGAAACGGTGATTGCGGAAAGACGTATAGCAGCAGCACCAGCAGCAGGGGAAGGTGCTCAAGTAACTTCGCCACGTTTAGATCAATCGCCACAATCGGCACAGAAGTCATTGTCACGAAGTGCTACGATTACAGCCAGTGCGAATCAGCGACTGAGGGGACTGTTATCTGGGCGATCACCAACGTTCGATAAGATGATAGGACCCCCGCGGAAAGAAACGTTACCACCTCCGCACGTGTCACGTACCTCATCCCCAGGGCCCACGGAGCTGTCTGCATCAATGTCTGTGACATCACTGCTAAGTGCGGGAGAATCTAGCGCGAGCACAAGTATGGTTGGACTTGTTGACGGTGGCGGTGGCGCGAGCGGTGTCGGATTGCCGGTGGGATCATCTGAGAGTAGAGGAGCATCTGGCGCTGATGGATATGGCCATCCCGGGTCTGGACGAGCGGAATCATCAGAGGAGGTGTCGGAGACTGTGATTGAGAGAAATTCGCCTGGCAAGGAAGACGGCGTGAGAGATGGGGATGAAGTTGGTCTCGAAACGCCCAGGCTTCCAGAATAAGGGACGGGATCCTGTAACGGTGGACGAGTCCTTGTGAATCGGACAGGCGGTGTACTCCGTGCCGTGGTAGGCTTGCAAGCGGGTCAGCAGGTTGAACACGAGGTTCAAGGTTTTAGCACTCAGGACGGGTTGGCTACGGCACTTGAGGGAGAAGGGTTACGTGGGGCTGCGAAGTGTAAAATGTTTACATTTTTTTTTCAATTTATCCACATAAACTCAAGAGAAATGATAGTCACTAGTCATTCAAGTGGTGGTGTATATGATTGCATATGATGGCAGACTGACGCACGTCTTTGCAAAATCGAACGTGCCTCTCTCAGACGAACCACTTCCAACTGGGCCAGAGTAGCGACCCGTAGCCCGTCTGGGTACCGAGGCCGTCCCCACAGGTCGGGTACCGCACAGGCCAACGTAATGGGGAATGACAAGGTCTCTATCTCTATATATACGCCCGGCGACTATGAGTCAACTATAATAGTGGCTAGTGCTCATGATAACAACATTATATTGTCAGGACAATGGTTAGCTAATAATGTAACTAGGGGCTATCGGCGGGGGAAGAATGAACCGGTTCACCGCGGCAGATCGGGCGCTCCCGGCCACAAAAGGCAGGGCGGCCGGCGCTATGCATGACGTAGACGCCTGGGATAACAGCGCATACAGTGTATGCTCAATGCAGAACAGGTGTCCACTGCGCCGGAAGCAGTCAATGGGCCATCAGCTGCTGATGACGACTCATCACGCTGCGGGGAGGGGGAGGTGCACGGGCGAGGAGGTGCATCTCGGGAGTGACGTGACATGTCACGTGCGACCCAGATCGAGTCAGCTGCAAGAAACTCGAAAAAACGGATTTCAGTCACCCAATGTCGCGACCTCCCAGGTCCGACCTATATAAGCTCCCCTTCTCCCCGCCTCTCATCCTGACCTCCTCCCCCTCCCCCCTCCCCCCTCCTACTCTCACCATGTTTGAGGACGTCTGTCTAGTCTGCGGACGCCACCTCCACGACGACGGGTAACTCGCCTCCTCCTTCCCTTGCTCTTTCTCATCATCTTCCTCAGCCGTGCTTATTGTAGCAATGATTGTGAAAACGCCGACACATCTTCACCCTCCATCTCCTCAACCAGCAGTGCTATTTCCTCTCCGCATCTCGGTCATGGGGTTGAAGGCGATGTCCCTGCTCTTCCCCCTTCTGCTCTCGGCACTGCTTTCAAACGACACCGTCATCGCGAGAGGTATTCTGTATCTTCCTCCTCCGCTTCCTCCGCTTCCTGGTCTGTCCCTACCGACGACGAAGATGAAGAACCCGCTTTGGGCGTTAACATTGAGAACAATCCAACTGACGGCTCAGAGCATCCGCATGATGTCAATTTAAAGTCCACTACCAACGGTCATTCTCTCTGGTCAGCTGCTTTGTCTTACGCGCGACTCCCTTCTGGCACCAATAATCGTTCGACCGTTCCCCATCTACACAAAAGAACACCCTCTGGCTCTCCTGGGCACGTGCGCGGGACCCCTCAAAGTGCACCTATACGTTCTCATTCATCCGCGGATGACGAAGAAGGTTATTCAGACTTTGCATTTCCTTCCCGAGATGGCTCGGATCCTGTTGAAACTCATCATTCTCTGCAGCCAGACGGTTCTGGAACAGCGAGATCAAAGCGGACCCGTAACCGTGCGAGTCTGCCCGCCTGCTTTTCGCTATTGCAGGTATCAAACCCGGCACACGAGGCGCGGCACTCTCCCGTTTCATCGTCTTCTGGCCATACGATCGCACGCGCATCGCCCCCTACGCCAAAATTAGTGTTGTCCACAGGCGTTGTACATGCACAAATGCAGATGACCAGTCTGGCCCAGGGGGATGCCATACAGGTGACTCCTCGTGGTCGACGACGGGTGCCTGGGACATCGAGAACTAGCCGCCGGTCGGGGGAATCGAGTTCTCCGTCGCCGTCGCTGTCTCGCATGCACCGCAATGTACCTTTTCCAGATATGCTGCTTCAGCGTCCTGAAATTAGAGGTGCATCCAGGCACCCAACTAATTGGTCTTCGGATCCTTGCGCCGGGCGAGGTCGAAATACCTTTAGAAGAAATGTTTCGCCGCCCCCCAATTCGCATCTTGATGATCATTTAACGTCAAAAGCAAGGGCGAGGGGCCGCCTGCGGGCTGAAGAATTGGACAAGTTTTCGCCGGAGGCGCCTGGCTTTGGTAATGGGCGCAGTGGATTAATGAACAGAGAGCGGGGGCGGCCTACGCTATACTATTAGGAGCAACATGGGACGTATATCTCCAAACGTTGGACCAAAATACCCCTTGGAAATTGAATCAAAATTATGTCATGTCGCATCATCAATCATCTCACTCACCTCCATTGGCTCGAAAGCTATGCATCGTGTCTTATGGCACGCAAAATCCGTCCGCTGCATGTTTAGAATCTGTCATATCGTATACGCTTGCATGTTCCCATTTATTTCAGCGTACAGTACACGCATCATATTAAAAAAAAGGTGCTGGGTGCCCTAGCACTGCCCGAGCGGCTTTATCTTCTTTTTCTTACTTTTTGGATTACAAAGGCATTCTTAGTAGCATTTCGTAGTTGCCAATGGACAGATTTCTGTTGGAATAATTGAGAGTGCTAAATGGGGCGGCTTTCGTGCGAATGGACACGCGAGGACGCGCAGGTGGGGGGTCCTCAACTGCTTATCGTCCACCACGTCCATCTCCAGCATCCCACCCACATCAGGCGCTCAATCGGCACCAGTCTCGCCATACTCGTCAGATTCGTCCGTCTCTCCTTTTTCCCCCGGAATTAAACCGTATTCCAGCTGCCATTCGCCAATCTCCAAACTTTCGCAACCATTGCTTCACCTACCCACCCCACTTCAACGCGGCAGCCGCTGCTCCCTCCTGCCCGTGCCCCCTCCCCGCAAGCCTCTCGTCTCCCGCCCGCGCCCGATACGTCCGCATTGCCGCCGGATTTTCTATCATCGCCTCCGTATACCTTGTCAAGTCTCGTTCCGGCTACCCGCACCAGGTCTGACCTTGAAAAGGACTCTTTTGACACAAACCCACGTAGAAGAAGCGGAAGCATTGCAAGGAGTGGTAGTCTTGACGTACTTCCCATTGCACCTATCGGTACTGTATCTCCCCTTTCTCTTGATTTCTCGGGCCACGCCTCTGACTCGTGTTTAAATTAACCGGTTCATCCTACTACTCTCATCGCACCTCGCCATTGCCGTTCCTTCCACATTTTGCGCCACATATTATAACCATTATCGTTTCCCGGGCCCTCTCCACAATCGGTCATGCGTCTTTCGGTCCTCACATTATGTGCCTTGATACGTTCCTTGTACGTCAACGTGTTTTCCTTCATTATCGTCGCCCTTGCCGCCGCCGCGGGTGCTGCACCTCGGGTATTAGAAGATTCTGAACAATCCCGTGCTCGCAAGAGGTTGCGGTTTGACAGTCCATCCCAAACGTCAGCTTCGTCAAGCCCACTACTGAAGCCTGCCGACCATCAATTCAACGCTAATCACCCCTCGGCTACCACTATTATGCGATTTTCCGAATCGGATCAGGATTCACTTCTTTCTTCATCACCCAACTACAATTCGTTACCAAGTCCATCTTCAGCAGTCATGGGCGATCCGGGGTACCAAATCAATAGTCCCACAACAAACGGAAACATAAATGTTAACAACAATGGCTTCCTGGCCTCTGCAAACGGGTCGACCTCAAATGGTATAGGGAATGGGATACATAAAACAAATGGAAAATCGGTCATGAGGGTGAATCTACCAGGCACTTTGTTGTACGATGACGATAATTCGTCGGTGGACCGGGAGGAGTTTGTACGTCTGGTTATTCAAAGTTTACGGGAGGTTGGGTATTAGTGAGCCTCGAGCCCCGATTCTTTCAGAGTCCCTGACTTCCAAATTATTAGCGAGAGCGCCGCTACACTAGAAGCGGAGTCCGGATATTCAATGGAAGCAGACGAAGTTTCACAATTCAAGCAACATATTCTACACGGACATTGGGCAAAGGCTGAGGCTGCATTGACGCGTTTGGGCGTCAATGACGAGGCTTCCCTCATGGTAAAGTTGTCGTGCCGCTGCGGACATTACACGTATATTTAATGTGAACAGGAAGCGCAGTTTCTCATTAGCGAACAAAAATACCTTGAACTTCTCGAGGCCAATAGGACAACCGCTGCATTGTATGTCCTACGAAACGAGCTTGCCCCCCTAGAAATCGATTCAGACCATCTCCATATGCTGTCAAGGCCAGTTTGCTTTAACTCCTTAACTTCCCGGATGTGAATGCTGATGCATTGTGTCTATTGTAGTTTGATCATGTGCTCGGACCCCGAAGATGTGCGACAACGAATGGGATGGGATGGCTCATTGGGCAAATCAAGGCAACATCTCCTCAACAACCTTCACCGTGGGTGCCAAGCCTTCTTTCTAGACAGGGTTCCTCAAACAAACAAAAAAACTATCTTTTCTGCAGGTTATATTCGTTCCTCCGTTATGATTCCGCCACGTCGACTTTCTACCATCATACAACAAGCACGACTCTACCAACGATCACGCTGTGTATATCACAATTTACCATCAAGCTCTGTCGCATTTTCATTGTACACTGACCACCAATGCAACAAATCTGCTTTCCCGCGCCTTACAACCACTATTTTGGATGGACATGCTGACGAGGTGTGGAATATAGAATGGAGCCATGATGGCACTTATCTCGCTAGTGCAAGCAAGGATAAGTCGGTGATAATATGGCATGTGGTGCGTATCAAAACTTTAGCGAGAGTAAATTGATTTTTCTCATACGCTCTCACATGTAGACATACACAAGTCCCGAGGCATCTTCTCACGACTGGGTCATGCACCTAAGGCTGAAGGATCATCCATATCCAGTAGGATGCTTAGCATGGTCCTTAGATGACTCATTGCTTCTGACCGGCGCAGAGCACTTTATCAAAATCTGGAACGCAAAGGTATGGGAACCTTGTGTGAAAAAAAACTTTTTTGACAGATTGTTCGCAGACCGGTGTCTGCCTGCGCACGCTAGAAGAGCATTCGGAACCTGTAACCGCGCTGGCCTGGCTACCGGACGGCTCAGGGTTTATTTCCGGGAGTCTAGACCGCAAAATCAACCAATGGGTAAGTGTATATCACCCTTCACCTCTACTTGTTACCGATTCAATTGCTTTACAGGATGCAGACGGCAAGCTGAAAGAGTCGTGGGGTACCACAGCAATCCGAGTCACAGACTTGGCGATTACACCGGACTATACACGCCTAGTAACCATTGGCATGCACCACCAATTACCTTCCGAGCAAAACGCCCCTGCTAGGACACCACCTAATGACCATCAGCTGTACGCCGGAGGCGTGCCTGCCGTCGCTACGACACCTTTCGCCATGTTGAATAGAAACACCAACAACAGACTAATTGTATACGATCTGGCAACGAAGCAAGTCATGACGTACGTCGTAGCAACATAAGGTGACGTGAGCTTGATTGATTGATTGAGATCCACAGCTCCGTGAGGATGGAAGGGGAATTGACGAGTGTGAAGATTTCACAAAATTCTCAATTTGCTTTGATCAATCACGCGCCCGACGTGAGATATGGCGTTTATTTGATTGCGACATATTCTAACCTCTCGTACGCGCAGGAAATCCATTTATGGGACCTCAAGGCAGCTCGAATTGCTCGAAAATTCGCAGGCCAGAATCAAGATAAGCATGTGATCAGGAGCTGTTTTGGCGGTGTTGATGGTTGTTTCATTGCAAGCGGAAGTGAAGGCTAGTGTATACTAACGTGAAAGAAGAAAAAGCTCAAATTCTTTGTTTCTAAAACAGATGGAAAGGTGTATGTTTGGCATCGTGACACTGGTGCGCTGCTTGAAGCATTACCTGGTCATGGCGAAGGCAGTGTCAACACAGTGGCATGGAATCCTCGCCATGAACGGATATTTGCATCATGTTCAGATGACTATACAATACGGATATGGGAACCGACCATCTCGGAGTTGTCACCGTCTTTAGCTGCCGACCATGCTGCCCCGCTAGCGGAAGATCATGAAACGGGCAAAGGCAAAACGCGTCAGCAGGAACAAGACCGGGAAGAGTCCAACTTTTCCGCCGCCGCAACAAGGTCCATTAGTAGCGGAGGAAGCGGAGACTTTGTCCGTCCGCCAACATGAGCATCGGGCCTTTTCCACAATGGCGTTGGTTCCCATCTATCCTTTTTTTATTATCATATAGGCTCTGTTTTTCAGCATGTTCATAGCACAAGCTTGCATACCTTTCCATAATTTACTCTCACACCAATTACATTGGCATAGACTTTTCCGCTTCTATCCAATCTTTGTAACAAATCATGATTTGCATCACCCTGCACAACTATCTCTTTCAATGTCATATATATATTGCGTGCTCTTGAGTCAATGGATAGTTCGGCTACGCTGTAATAGGAAAGATGGCGGGTAATTCGCGGCTTATCCCACGTCAAAAGTCGAGCTTATGATGCCGTGATCAATGAGCTTGTCAAGTACCCATCAGAAATAAACCTAATTCTACATCCGGAACCGGGGATCTGCATGCATAGCGTAGCAACAGGAAATGAACTGGTCTAAGATACAATGTAACAGATATAGAACAGCGGCTAGCGGCGGGCGAAGCGAGTAGGGGATAACGTTGCCGACCGGGACATATATTCATACCTTGGTTGGGCGCTGCGAGAATGCACGATGCTTGGGAAGGAACAGGCATGCCATTGGATCTTTTTTTGGCGCCTTGACAAGTGGGCGGTTCGGACTGGTATCGGCCGATGTCTGAGAAGATGGTTGTAGGTCACCCGTCGTCATAGTCATAGGGGTCGTGTTGTAGGGCACGAGCTTTTCCTGCTGCACAGCGTTCAGTGGCTCAGGAGCACCATATGGAGCAGTAGTATCAGGAGAATGCAGCCGACGTTTGCGACGTTTGACGGTGGTGACGGTCACGCGGCTCGGTTGACTGTCCGCTTGAGGCGGCGGCGGAAGAAGTACTGGACTGGTGGGTTTGGCGGCAGGCATGTAACCTTTGGAAGCGGGCATAGGTGGGAGCATGCGTGCTCGGTACACCGCCTTCTGCATCTTGGAAGCTTCAGATCGAGTTTTCTGGAATAAGGACCTGGGCGGCTGGGGCATTTCCCCTGGAAAGAAGGTAAGATGGCAGCGACATGGGGACCGGAGAATGGACGCACATCCGGGCTTGGGCCGTTTAGAAGGTGGCAAGCGATCTGTAATCTTTATTGCACGTTCTTTCTTCAGATCGTCAGCTTCTTGACGTTGCGAGCGCAGTCTACACGCCAGCTCTTCTAAGCGCTTTGCCTCTGCTTCCTGCATTGCCTGGTAACATTATTATGGAACTAAGCGAGGACCATATGGCCACCTACAAAATGACGATCTCTCCAAGATTTCGGGTCGTCTTCCTCACCTGCCAGATACGGTTGTGCCATTTTGGGGTATTTGCGGACGCAGAGGTCCATCCACAAATCTATAGAGACAATGACAAGGGATATGTGTAAACGCTAGAACACTTGTAGAGGCTCGTACCGTCCATTTCGTTCTGTAATTGCTGAATAGACGTTTATTGACCTTCTGTCGTCCATCATGACATAACATACCGGAGATGCCTCTTCTATCAGAAGCAGATGCTCAGCACTACATCTCTCGAGTATTGGCTTCGCAAGACGAAAACATATGTCTGAGCCCAGGGTGGTTATGGCTAAGGCCTACAACGTGAGCGGGTGCGAAAGGAGCTGCGGTACCGTATGGTCATACACACCGTCAACGTGGGCGCTGGCCACTGTAGAAGGGAGATGAGTCTAATTGCATTGACACCAAGTGAGGATCAGACCTCGCTGGCATAGAGAGACCAAAGTCGGGATGCGTCGGTCTCCAGCCTGGACTTCGTTGGGTTGCATGAAGGGGTATGATGAAGACCGATTAGGTAATATTCGTATATCTAGTACCCAACAGCTGCTGTTGCCTCTCAATCTTCTTCGTCCGACAATGCATCGTCTCGCTCTTGTTGAGCCCTCATCGCACCGATAATGTCGTCCGATTCTCCCCTCTGTGCTGCCAGTCGTTGCCCTACACCTGCGTGTCAGACTGCACTCGATATTCATCTGAATCACTGGGCCTTTACGAACGGATGAGCGTGTGCACAGCTTCTTGTGTTTTCCTTTCAAGCTTGCTAAGTTTCCTTTCCATCTCGCGCTTCAAATCCCAGTTCGGTCGTTTTGGAGCAATATTAAACACGTCCTTGTTGTGCATCGGAGTAAATACAGAGCAAGTCTGGCCTAGATACACCTACCAGTTCCTGCTGTCTGCGTTGCTCATCCTCGGCTATGATATTCTCGGCTAACCCAGCTACATCCTTTTCGACAGTGTCTTGCATATCTTCATAAGTATTGGCATGTTTTCGCAGCGTCCGCGTTTCAGGGTCGAAGTTACGATTTTTCAGAATTGTCCTGCAGGCAGCGTCAGCGCGCCTTTGGCTGAATAAGTGATGAACATGTACTCTGCCTCGTCACTCTCGCCTGCTTTCCGCTTCCGAAGTGCAGAAAGACGTGCTTTACGCGCTTCAGAGGCTTCCAGAAGGGACATGGTTAACCAAATTGAGGATGACTAAGCGACACAAATATCTGCTGCAAACTATCATTATTGAGGGACAAGACGCGTCTTGCGATGCGTTCATCCTGGAACAGCGCATGCATCAGAGCTATCCAGAAGTTGCTGGTTGCGACAGGCATAGAAGGTCGCAGACACCTAAGCGCGTCACCAATACGTTCTGTGCAAAAAGGTATTAATATGCAGGACTATACAACTGAAGTCATTCGGTAAGTTGATTCATTGCATTGGCGGCCAGTTTTCAGTCCTGAAGTAGAAAAGGAACTTCTCAATCATCGCACATATTGGTAAGTTTTTTTCTTGCTTTCTGTTGTGGAGCGCTAGTTAACTGTCCATAACAAGATCATGGCAAGTCAACTCTGGCTGATCGGTGGGGCTCTGTCTTCCTCTGTGACATCAGAACTGACGAATTCTCAACCAGGTTACTTGAGGTACATTCTACTTGACGAACTGGTCCGAACTTGATTAAAACAAGTAAGAATGTAGATGACTGGCACGATCCAAACCAAGCAAGGCACAAAGAATGAACAGGTACTAGATAAACTAAAAGTTGAACGGGAGAGAGGTATCACAGGTGCGTACGAATACACTAATTGGGAGACACCATGTCACTCGTTCTCCATAAGTCAAAGCTCAGACGGCAAGGTCAGGAATATCTACGCCGCTTATATCCTTGCGCTAACACGTGTGTCAGTATGGTATACCCTTATGCAGGCAGGCGTTACTTGTTGAATTTAATTGATACACCTGTCAGTTACGAAATTTGCGAACTCATGACAATTCTATAATGACGTGTCTAGGGACACGTCGACTTTTCTTGGGAAGTCTCTAGGTCATTAGCTGCTTGTCAAGGTGCCTTATTATTAGTATGGTCTCCATTTTATGTACCTTGCAGTGGCAGCTGACTTTTACAAGGTTGACGCAAGCCAAGGGATCCAGGCACAATCAATATCAGTCTTTCATGTGGCCAAAGAGCGTGGGCTAACAATCGTACCAGTATTAAATAAGGTCAGACATGGCAACCTTGGCTGCTCTTCTACGTCGCAAACGATTTGAATTAGATTGATCTTCCGGCGGCTCAACCCGAACGAGCGGCAGCACAACTCCAGGCTACTTTTGGCATTGATCCTTCGGATATTATATCTATATCCGCGAAAACTGGCTCAGGCGTGGAAGCCGTGTTGGGAGCAATTATTAAGCGAATACCGCCCCCGAAGGGTTTAGAGACCGGATCTTTCAAAGCACTTCTATTTGACTCCTTGTGAATTTTCTCCCCGTCGGCCAACGAGGTTGTTCTGACTAAGATCATAGCTATGATCAGTACCGGGGAGTTATCTCATTACTTAGTGTTAAGGACGGCGTCGTACAGAAAGGTACGAGCGTCTCGTGTTACTGCTCGAGACCCACTTTCTATCTTCTAGGTGACAAAATCGCATCATGTCATACAAGAAAAAAGTACGATATCACCGAACTGGGAATTCTGAACCCAGAGGAAGTTCCTACTGCCTGTCTTCGTCCTGGACAAGTTGGGTATATTTCCTGCAACATGAAAGAGTCATCCGAAGGTTGGGATATGATTAATATTGGTAATCGACGGTAGTCATCCCTATGCATAGCTCACATCGGGGACACCTTACACCGAATGGGTCAACCAGTAGAACCAATGCCCGGATTTCAGCCAATGAAAGCTATGGTGGGGCCACTGTCTTCTATTTTCGAACTGTGTTTATCGCAGAGGATAGGTTTATGCTGGAATCTACCCGGTAGATAGCAATGACTTTCCGAAACTAGAGGAATCCATTAAAAGGGTATATCTTTATAAGATCGATGCCAAATGAGATTTACTAATTGTAACGTAGTTGACGCTGACCGATCGCAGCGTGACGTTCCAACGAGAAACGTCATCGGCCCTTGGTCAAGGCTGTCGGCTGGGCTTCTTGGGAACGCTTCACATGGATGTCTTCCGACAAAGACTTGAGGATGAATATGCCGCTCAAGTTATAATAACAGCACCAACAGTTCCGTACAAAAGTATGTGCATCCGCTTAGCAACCTTGGTACTTTCCTGAACAGATGTAGTAATTTATCGTGACAGGGAACAGATTATCAGTAATCCAACGGAATTTCCTGACACCACTGATACCACCGCACATGTCAGAGAGGTTCAAGAACCCGTCGTGAAAGCATCCATATTAGTGCCAAACGGTGAGGCGCCCTGTTTTTGGTGGGTAGTAAATGATAAACCCGTTCGTTAGATTTCGCAGGTGAAATGATGGAACTATGTTTCTCGCACCGAGCAGTGGACCTCGATATGAAGTACATAGATGCCGATGGCGAAGAGTCTACATCACGTCGCGTTATCATGACCTGCACACTGCCCCTTTCTCAGATAGTTACTGATTTTTTCGACAAGCTAAAGAGTCGCAGTTGTGGATTTGCAAGTTTTGAGTACGTCTTCAGATATTCCATTGCTCAACGCGAGCTTATTCTCTAGCTATGAGGATGCCGGGTACATGAAAAGTGATGTAGCAAAGGTGAATTATGTTAGTTGGGTCTTACTTTGAGTTATAACGGTTTATAGATGTCGTTCCTTTTAAATGCAAAACCGGTCGATGCACTAGCTTTGGTTGTGCACAAGTCAGAACAGGACGCCGTCGCGAGACGGTGGGTGAAGAAACTTCGTGAGCTTCTTTATATAATATTAATATTCCCAAAATCGGCCTCAAAGCGGGTCAGATACGGTCATACCACGGCAGCTGTTCGAAGTCCCCATCCAAGCAGCTATTGGCAAGAAAATTATTGCAAGAGAAACTTTGAAAGCCCTCCGTCGGGATGTCACCGCGGGGCTCTATGGAGGTGACATGTATTTTGTATCCGTTTCGAGCAGACTTACTGAATGATCGGTGCACAGGACATTATGAACGCAAGATGAAGCATCTCGAGAATCAGAAAGAGAGTAAGAAACGTATGAGAAAATTAGGCAAAGTTGAATTGTCGCAAGATGCATTCTTCCAAATTTTACGCAAGGAATGACTGTCTCATGTTTAAAATTATACCAATCTGTCTACATCACAACTCATTGTCTTCGTCATCGTACGTTTCTTTTAGTAACCTACAAGGTCTCCAGTATAAGTGATGTAGAAAAAAATAGACCTTACCGGTATATTGATGATGGCGGATGATCACCGCTACACGATGCAAGTTTTAGCACTGAACGTAAATGCAAGATGCTAGTCAGACTTACTCGTTCGTGATAAACGCATCGATTAGCTCAGGCCGAACATAATCGTAGTAGGGATTTAGCACCTCTACCTTGTCCACAAGATCACCCTCTTCGAAACGTAGTACATCATTCGGATCACCGAAATCATGTGCACCATATTCATGATAGAGATTCCATAACGGCGTCAGTTTGAACTGACCTGTACACACCACTACGGGAGTGCTATGTTCTCTTGCAGCCGTCGCGGTTATGAGTGAACCCGTGATTGCAAACATTCCACCATTCGCTAACACGGCATGCGCACCGATAATGACTTTGTTGACGCGGGACATGAGTGCGTATATCGAAGAATCTGGTACAAGAAACGTGGAGATGCCATCGGACGATAGAGAGTTGGCCATATCACGCCCAGCATAACTGGATATTATCGAACACGAAACTTCAGTATTCTAACGAGTGGGGAATAAGTTGGCTTACGATGGCGCAGTCTCTGCCACTATGACAGTAAAATTTCTATGATGAGCAGCAGATTTCAAGAAAGCTTCGACTGTCCGGGAAAAGCCTAGAGTAAGTACGATCTCGCTTTATTTGGATCACTAACAACCACACCAGAACATGGCCATGCGCTTACTCTGAATGTATATGATCTCTGGCGTTCTTGGACACATTATCGTAGACTGTCTCAAGCTCGTCCAGCACGTCTTGAATAGCTTCCATGATTAACGGCTTTATTCCTTTTGCAAATGAATCTGGGTCGTCCGGATCATCCTCTTTGAGAGTGCCCCTTGCCTCAGAAGTCTTTTCAGCTCCAATATGGTGTTTTCGAGGCTGCCCTTGGAGGACAAACTTGGCAACAGAAAACCTGCCGCTGCTCTCGGTTACCGAAGGAGATGCATTATTACCCGTGGCAGCGTAGTACTCCTCCCTTATGTGATGTAGCAGTTTCCGCACAATATTACCGACAGAATGTTCTAATTGATCCCCCAAAGTATCAGAGCTGAGGCATTGGACGAAAACTGGAAGAGTCATGGGAAAAATGTCTCCTACCTTTTGGTTGAGCGACCACTAATCTGCGACCCACTGTGCGTATGATGGATATTAACTGATTTATGTTTGAGAATTTGGCCTTTGTCACGACTTGGCGCAGAACAAGCACGGTCTCGAGGGCTGCGACGCGGGATCCAACGACTTGTCTGAACGATACTGATAAGTCATATGGCGCGTCAGATTGATGCCTGCGAACTGACCGGCGCCGCAACTTGGAGGCCAACACTTCCACAGATCGGATATTCGCATCCACAGACATTGATTGCTTACGTAAACTATGTACTATCTAGACCGCCATGCTATCATCCCTGCCACGCGGAGAAAGGTGCCAATCAAGAATATCCGCCCACTTGGGCAGAATCTCCGATATCTGCTCAACATCTTTATCGCCTCTCCCAGACAGGCACTAAGGGAAGTGGATACTATCAACACGAGATTGTAGGGCCTACAAAGTGGTGGATACTCACGACGACGATATCTTGGTCCGGCGGGAGACTACTTGCTACCCGAACAGCTTCCCAGATGGCATGGGAAGATTCCAACGCTTTCAGAATTCTCAGGAAGGTATCAAGAAGAATTCCTACTTCGATGCTTACCTGGTATAATGCCTTCGCTCTGAGTTAGCATGCGGAACCCACGAAGCGCTTGTTCATCTGTTGCCACGACATATTCGGCTCTTCCAGAATCCTTCAACCAGGCATGCTCTGGGCCGACCCCAGGGTAATCAAGCCCAGCACTAATTGAGTGCGTTTCCACGATCTGGCCTTCTGCAGATTGCAGAACATATGTCCTAACCCCATGAAGTACGCCCGGTTCGCCTTTTGCCAAAGTAGCACTATGCCTGTCGCCATCAACACCTATGTTTCATCAAGTCAAACAATTTGCATACAAAAAGGAATGCTACCTTCACCGGCTGCTTCAACACCGATTAATCGAACATTCGTGTCGGGTATAAACGTATGAAATGTTCCGATTGCATTACTTCCGCCCCCAACGCAAGCAACGACGACGTCAGGAAGCTTGTTCCGAGCTTCCTTGAGCTGGACTCTAATTTCTTGACCGATAATCTTCTGAAAGTCCCGAACGATAGTCGGAAATGGGTGTGGTCCAATGGCAGATCCAACAAGGTAGTGCGTTGTCGCTAAGTTTGTCACCCAATCACGCAAAGCGTCATTAACGGCGTCCTTTAGTGTACATGAACCAGAATTGACTGGGATAACCTCGGACGAGTATGAGCAAGAACAAACCAATTAATCACAACCAGATCACCTTTGCTCCTAGCATTTCAATTCTGAAGACATTGAGAGCTTGTCTCCGAACATCCTCAGAGCCCATGTAGATCACGCATTGCATACCAAATTTAGCGCAAACCGTTGCAGTTGCCACGCCGTGCTGGCCTGCACCAGTTTCTGCAATTATTCGCTTTTTGCCGAGGCGTTTGGCCAAAAGAATCTATGCCTACAGTCAGCTCAAAAAGGCAGTTCGTATATCCCGCCGCTTACTTGACCAATGGCGTTATTGATTTTATGGGATCCTGTGTGATTTCTTTGTAGAAATTCTATTAGATCTCACGGAAGCGTAAATCAATAGACATACAGATCCTCTCGTTTCAGCCATATTTTTGCACCTCCTGCTTGTTTCGTCAAATTCTCAGCAAAGTAAAGACCAGAAGGGCGGTTGATGTAACCATAGTAACTGCGAAATTCTTGCAAGAAGGCTGGATCAGCCATGGCTGACTTGTGAGCCTCTTCTAGCTCAATTAAGCAGTCAACGAGGGCTTCTGGGACGTATTGTCCACCAAACTGGCCGAACCGAGGGGGCAGCAAAGTAACAAGGTTACTGACAACTTCCTTTGCAATAACTGGTGCCGTTTTTGATGCGCCATTCTCAGTCGCCGAAGGAGCCCGTGGTCCGTCCTCTTTTCTGGTCATCTCATGACAGAAAGATTCGACGTGCTGCAGGAACTGATCTTCGGGAGACTGCTGGATGATACGGATTATGCGACTACCGATGACGACACCCTCAGCCCCTGCGTCTGCAACAGAGTCAAAATGAGATCGAGTTGCCACTCCAAAGCCGACGGCGACTGGGACAGTGGCGTGTTTCTTGACTCGTGCAACTATGTCTGGAAGCGCACGGTTCATAGCAATTTTTTCGGAGGAACCAGTCGTGCCCATCTGATAAATGTTAGGCGTGAAGAAACATCACAGAACGAAGGAGATGAATACCTTGGATACAATATAGATGAACGTGTCTGCGATAGACGCCAAGAACTCGACACGATTTTCCTTCGTAGAAGGTGCGATTAATGGCACGTAAGAGAGGCTGGCCTTCCATCAGCAAACGATGACTATATCAGTCTTACTCACTCAGCCTTGGCACACTTTTCACGGAAAGCAATGGCTTCCTCTGGAGGTAGATCAACAACTATAAATCCATTTGCTCCCGCCTCGCGTGCATCCAGAATGGCCTTTTCTTCACCATATGCAAGAATTGGATTGTAATAGCCTATTTAATTTGTCAGGTTTATCTACAGATGATTTGCGAGGATCATTCACCCATGAGGACAACTGGCACCGTCAAACCTTTTCTGCGTGCCTCCTTCAACTGAGATAAAATAGTTGTATAATTTATATGATGCTTGAGCGCAGCCTTGGTCGACTTTAGCTGAAGGTGCAATACACGATATAGGTTAGAATGCGCACTGTATTTGCCTCCTGAATGACGGGTCCATCGGCGATGGGATCTGAAAAAGGAATACCGAGTTCAATGACATCTGCCCCACCGTTTTGCATTGCAAGCAGGAGGGGAACTGTGTCGTCTTTGCGAGGAAAGCCAGCGGTGATGAAAGTCACCAGGGCTGTTGAGCCCTTTTACGGTGTTAACAGGAGGATGTCCAGTATGATATATTTCTGAAATACCTCTGCTTGCTTGGCTTGAAATGTCTTTCTAATCGCATCCATCGAGGAAGGCGGCGGTAAGGTGATCTAGGCGAACCACGTGAATGAGTTTGCATGGAACTCTCACAGCCTGCCGACGAATCCCGGGTGCTCGTAATTTATACTGGTATGCTGAGCTCAACAATCTTCGTCTTTTCTCATCATCTTGGAAGGCGGCACAATTGGCATGCTCGTTGGCCATCAGGGCTATGTTCCAGAACCCCATTTTCTGACAGAAACCCTGAGAAGTCAAAATAGGTTCCATGACCCCCTCCAGGACTCATTATTCTCCAATGCTACAACTGTACAAGGCTTCAGGCAATGGAATACGAGCGGCAGGTCCAGTCCAATAAACCCCAATAATCCGTCCTTGATAGCGCACCGAACTTTGCCCGTACGATCAACACGACCTGTCGGCCATACATCAACTTTGGGATTAAAGCAAGAAGCTCACATCAAACAGCCTGTGTGGGATAAGGTCTCGGAAAATGTGTACGAGGCGCAACTTCCTAGCCTCGTAACGCCCCGGAGCGCCGTGCCCGGAGGAACTAGGGGCAAATCTATCCGGTACGCCATTCTGGAGGTTAGAATTCAATGGTTGCCTAAGAGCGGCCTGATCAATATTTGTGCCAGTGGGACCCTTTACTGGATAGCAGTAACTTTGGCATTGACGGTACTGACCATCGTATCTCATCCGATTCACTTCACAATGACGAAAATTAGACTGGATCCGAATAGCAATCGAGATTGAGCTGAACTACCAAACATTTGATGCGTTTGTCGTGCTGCATGGTACAGATACTATGTCATACACTTCCAGCGCGCTTAGTTTTCTACTCGAGGACTTGGGGAAGACCGTGGTATGTTGCTGTTCCACCAATCTCAAGGTCTTTTTAAGTTGGATTGCACAATTTGTTTTCTAAGATCATGACTGGCGCCCAAATCCCTTTATCACAGCTGCGCAATGACGCAGTCGACAATTTAATGGGTGCTCTCACCATCGCAGGTCACTATATCATCCCAGGTAAAAAGTTATATCGTTATGCATTGCAGATCCTTTTGAGTGCAGTAATTAGAATGCTGCTTGTACTTCAACCACACACTTTATCGTGGCAATCGAGTTTCCAAGTTATCTTCCTACTCTCTCAGTGCTTTTGACAGTCCCAATTTCCCTCCTTTGGTCAACGGTATGTAGCCAAGCACCATTGGAGTCACGGCCTTGAATGGTATCTCTGCCAGTGGGTATTGATATAGTTGTCAATTGGAACGATGTTATCAGACAGACAAGTCTCCGCCGCTTCAGAGCACACAGAGGTGCGTATCGTTTAGTCCCAGTGCTGCCCAGTTCACCGCTAATGCTGGGCCTGAACCCTAGAAATGAGCCCCTACGTTGGTGAGTTTGATGGGTAAGAGGGTTAAGGCTGCGACCAACTACTTTGCAAGCGACACTACGCCTATTTCCTGGCATTACCGCTGCGACAGTCAGCGCTTTCTTCGTGCCGCCCATACGTGGTGTTGTTCTTGAGACATTTGGAGCAGGCAACGCGCCAAACCGGGACGACCTTATCAACGCCATTAAAGAGGCTTGTGATCGGGATATCGTAGTCGTCGCCATCTCGCAGTGTGTCAAGGGATCAGTGTCAGACGCTTACGAGACAGGCAGAGTCCTTCTACAAGCAGGTGTTATACCGGGCAGTGACATGACGCCAGAGGTCTGCTCATTCCAAAATATCGAACATTTTGTTTCCTGACTTACTCAGTGTGCCTTGACTAAACTTTCCTACCTACTATCAAAACCTGAGCTGTCTACCAAAGACATTCGGGAATTGATTGGCATACCCCTCCGTGGCGAGCTCACGAGACCTGCCAGCACTCCGCCCAACCAGCCAACGATTAACGACAACTTGGAGAAGATCCAGGACGTCCTCTCGCAGTTTGTCCGCCTTTCTCGGCCACCTTCTCTGGGGCCTCGGATCGTCATTTCATCAGAACTTCCAGACTCGACGACACAAGAAGCCACAGCCCCGTGGACGTGGACGGCAGCCGAGGCAGCGACAGCAGAATCAGTTTTGCTTCCTTTCTTGATCCACCTTGCCGCAGCACGGGATGACCTAGAAAGCCTCAAGTTTTGCCTTTCTGCAAGCCCTGAAGCAGATCCTTCTCCCGTTCCTGCGATTCGTCAGTATGGCAGCATCGCAGGCGGTCTCGTCAATTGCTTGGAGCCGGCAACTGGCCGTTCGCCACTTCATGTTGCTGCCTTGAATGGCAATATCAGATCCGTGGATGTACTTCTGCGTTCAGGTGCATTGGTGCACCTACGCGATGCATTGGGTCACACTGCCTTGTACTACGTGAGTTTCAATCATGTTGCTTGTTGCCATGTGCGGTTGAAATCCTTGGTATAGGCTGCCCGGCAAAGTCACGAGGCTGTAGTTGATGAACTGGTTCAAGCAGGAGCAACTCCAGGAGGCGTTGATTCAAGCTATGTAGAGATGGCAATAAATAATGCCTTGCTGCTGGGCGATCAGCGCTCACTTCGTATTTGGGCCAAGACGGGTGCTACTATACCAGCCAGCACCAATCATAATGATAGATAGGATTTTTTTGATACACTAAATTAACCAATGAAGCTAGAAATTACCAAAAAATCAATGTGATATATCAACTATCTGAACATCGTCATCGCTCTCGCTCTTAAGTGCCTCTTTAATGCAATCATACAAGGTCCGCAGGAAAAGTGAAAGCTGTTTCTTGCTAAATGAGAATGGTTGATTCAAAAATCCTAGTCTTTCGACAAAGTCAGGCGGTTCCTTGTCCAGGTCATCAGGAGTGTACTGTATCGATTGTTCGTTGGGGTCAGATCCGGCATCATTTTTTCCTAGGACAATGGTTCGTAAGGTAAACGCCACACCTGAGCAGTATTTTGAGCATAACAAAGCATCAATGGTCAATGAAGCCTACTTTTTTGCATCACGTCGTCTTCAGAGTAGGTATATATGCACTTCAAAGTCCAATCATCTGCACCTGGTCTACTGCCTGCCTGGTGCTTCATATTTGTGACAAGCAAGTTCGTGAGATCCTCATAGAAGCGAATGACTTGGGTGTTCTTGGGGTCTTCAAAGGCCGTACCGCCAACTCGACCTCGGGAGACCGTTTGTGGTGTACGGTGCGATTTATCAGAAAGACGATTCGCGCGTTCAATTTCTGCCTTGAGGTCAGTTTGCAGGTCACTCTCTAAAACCAAGTTGATCAAAACAAAAAGAGTCCAATCGTTCAAAGGGACTTTACCAATTTGGCGTAACTTAGCAATTAATACCTCTCTCTCTTTCAGCTGATCTCTCAGTTGATCATTTTCCCTCAATAGCTTTCGCTGTGCTTCGTCGGCAGCCTCGCGTGTTATCATATGGAGAATACCCGATGTCAGCGGCTCTTTTTGCGCCAGTTGGGATGAGAGCCCCTCAATCAAAGCTTCTTTTGCTTGGAAAACAATTCAGGGAGTAAACCTAACAATAAAAATGTCGAACCTACACTTTAACTCAATCTGATATTGATCATCCAGCGCCTTCATCAACTTCTCAGCTTCTGTATCCCGTATTCGATGCGTTTCCTCCAATTTCTCTGTTAGCAAATGAACCTGTTCTTGAGACTAGAAAACATAAATGAACATCCTGATATTCAGAAGAGGGAACAATAACTACTGACACGACGGAGTCTCTCCTGTAGTTTGGCCACTTCCCTACTATTTTTATCTTTGAATCCTCCTCCATGGGCGATAGCAATCGCTCGAGCGGTCTCTTGCGCCATATTCATTTCGTCCTCCAGCTCTTCCGCGGCATCCACATTGATAGTAGTGGCTTCTGGAGAAGCCGATGTCTTCGTCTTTGCCGCGGGAGCCTTTGCTTTTCCCTTTCCCTTTCCCTTCCCCGCCGACTTGCCATTCAAAGCAGTAAGAGCGCCAGTGGCCGATCCGGCCGAACCTTGTTTCCCCTTTGCAACATCCACCATTTCGATATCTTCGTCGGGATTACCCATTTCAGTCTGCTCCACTTCATCTTCCCGAATTATTTCTTGCACGTCCGAGTCGCTCTTATCATCAGGTTGAGGTTGTTTCTTTCGTGGATTGGCTGCTATTTTTCTCGCGCCAGCGGCCTTGTGTGCTCTAGATGACTTAGAGGATGGTCCGGCCTCCAAGTTTGCATTTTTACGTGGCTTCTTAGATTGTCTAGGATGAGGAAGCGGTGTTGTTGGTGAAAATCCGCCGAGATCTTGGTGTAGAATGAATGAACATGGGGAAACGAACTGTAAAACGCGTACCTTCAGAGTCGGACATGACAGTGTGACAAGACGTGAAGTGATATGTGACGTGTGACAACAATGATTAGCCTTTTATTGAGGTATAGAGACTTTTATATACTCTACTACGATATGAGTTAGAAATACACAACAATAACATAGCTGGCCAGCGCAGATGCGGGGTGCAAGATCTGAACGAGTGTTAGAGGAAAGAATGTGACCAAAAATAAGCCCTTATAATGCTATAAGATAACACATAAACACATATCAAGAATTAGTTCAATAAACGAATAGTGTACGACAGAGTCTGCTTCAGAGTTCGAGAGAGGAATGATGTTGTAGGCTCGGCTTGGAGACCTTAACGGTTGTTTCTGACCCTTCATTAATGTTTGGCGGCGCGTATAGCGGCAGGGGAACTGAGTAGTCAATTTTGCGATCCCCTTCTTCATCATAAAGTTGTGAATATGGAGGAAGAGGATAAGGATTCGTCCCCGACACCGGATGGGGAACCGGAGAAGGTGAAATGGAATGCAGCTCCGCTTGAGAAGGTATGGGAGGAAGAACGTTCACCATAGTAACGGGCACCTTCATGGTAAGGCGATCGTGTAACCGAGTCCTATTGGCATCGTCATCGTAAGATAAGGTCACCCGCAGAGTAACCTCGTGAGCTATCTGGAACAGAGGCGTCCGCATGGAAGGTAACATGTCAACTGGCTCAGTACACCAGTCTGCAGCATCAACGATGGTCTGTTGAGATGCGAATGGCAACAAAACCTCGATTGTATACCAGTCTGGGTTGTCCTTTGGGACGCTATCATCTGTGAAAGCGTAATTGTCCTTGCCAAAGCAGTGTCTTCCACTTTCACCCTGGGGTAGAAAAGAGATGGTACGGATGCTGGCTTCCTGGGGCTTCCCGGGAGCGATGGCAAGGCCGTATTCGTAAACGTTGCCAACTGGATGGGGTGTGAGAAGTGGTTCATTTGGAGGCTGTCTGTCTCTAGGAGGCACCGGATAGGCCTCTAGATAAGAAGCAGAGGCACAGGATCTATGCGATGCTACAGCATGAGCGGCATGTGGGTGTGACCAAGAAAAACCGAACCTGTATTTTTCTTTCTGCGTAATGTCAACAGCGATCTCTTTCACTTGCAGGCGCTTGCAATGTACAGAATCCAAGCCGCTAGTGCGGAGACGCAGCACGATGGGCAAGATATTTGCCTGTATGTCGACAAACTCGGGGACGGCGACGACGACTTGGATTTTATCTAGGACCTCTGTGGGTATACTAGATTTGTTGATCAGAGGGCTCGTTTTTATCATGTAGCTAGTCGTGGCTGGGTTGAATGGTACATCGGATGGCGGTTCCGCGAATCGTCGCAAGCAAATTTGTTTCTGAGTACGCGCATAACGTGTGCGGGATCGGAAAGGTGTGCATAACGATGCGAATGGCCAGGTATGATTGTCGTTTGAAACGGTGAATTTTGCAGTGGCGTGAAGAGCGTATTTCACGCCTAGGTCCGCGATTCCGATGCTAGTGGTTTCTGGGAGCCATCCGGGAATGGGGAGGTTGAACACGACGTTCCAAACGCCTACTTGCCAAGTGGGTTGGAGTATATGGAGTTGAGAAAAGTTACTTACAGTCATTTGTTGAGTCTTCGTCTCCTTCGTTAGATAATCCTACTGGCGCGCCAGTCACCAGCTCTCGCGAGAAAGAGCAGAGTCGCACAGCCGCGTAGCCTACTTTTGGGTTAAGGACCTCAGTCTGACCTTCAAAGACAAGTTGTAGCGACTGTAACAGCAGGCGGGTTGTTGGGCGGCGCTCAAATAGAGAATAGGGCGATTTTATTGAGATGGAGATATGTCCCGACAAAGAGTAAGCAGAACTAAGCGGTGTGTGGGTTAGTTGAGTGCGCGCGGGAAGGATAAGGAGGAGGCGATGACATACAGAGGATCGGGTAAGCCATACATGTCGATTGAATGTGCCAAGGGGACGATATCTATGGAGATGGACATTGTTAGTGGAAGAAGAAGAAAAGGAGAGAGTGGAGGAGGCGGTCGCTGCGAGGAGGAGCAACAAAGGAATATATAAATTGAGGCAGCCTCAGGCAGGCAGGTTCGGCGCCGCCGACTCATATGAAGGCAATGACAAAAGGGGAATAGATCGCCTAATAAAGCTATGACACCAAATTAGATCTATCCCATATCAGGATTGCTGACTCAGCACGACAAAATAGGAGACAATGCACAGTCCCCTTCTGAAGGGGTCAGCAAGCCCAGCCCGCGGCCCACAATTTGTCCATTGTTCTCCACAATGGCTTTGCGTTCCAGGGTTACATATCACATTGTATTTGTAACCACCCATCATGCAAATACTTTGGACACCGCTAGCTCGTCCTCAGGGAGTTTTCTCACTTCCTTCCTCCTTCTCATCTCCTCTTCGGCGTCTTTCCGCCTGCTATATCGGCTCCCCTTTTCCCGTCTTAGCACCGATCGAACAGCAGACGGAGATATGAACTCTATGCAAGGAGTCACGACAATTCGGGTCTAGATGGCCTATTACCACCCACCCGGATTAGAGTACACCGTGGCGCCGCTGAACGCGCCTTCGAATATGCGAATGGGAGTCAGAACAAAGCGTGGCCCTATCTCGACCAACGTGGTCTGCTGCGGCCCATTTGGTTGCAAAGGGTCCTTTTCAATTATCTCCATGGCCGATAGTTGAGTCACGGACGTGGGTTGCCGGATGCGGTGTAAGCCATACCTGATAATTACGAAACCATATCTTCGAATCCACAATGGAAAATGTCAAGATGTGGTCAACAAACGGCTTCGCTCTCCGCGCCGTCGGGGGAACACCAAATATCTACAGATTCATGTCGTACTTAATTAGCCAGCATGTCCATACCTCCGTTGACTCGTCATGACTCACGTGTACAAATATTTCTTTCGCCAGTTTGCCCCACTCTGTCTCATCAAATTGCGTGTCAAAAGATAAAAGTCCACGGCTTCCCTTCAAGCAGTTCCCTGTCATTTTTAATTCATCCATGGTATGTATATTCTGTACGTGCATCTTGATGCTCGGTCCATTGGGCGTTTTCGCTGCCCACAAGTACAGATCTTCGTGCCGTCTGGCTTCGAAAAACAAGGCATTGTTACAGTTGTTCAGGTCGGCCAGCTCCGGAAGCAGATCGAGATGGTTTTTAGAATCCAGTTTTGAATCTGACTGATTATCAGAATTGAACGCAAGTCTGAAACAGCACCAACCGGCCTTTTTTGACATGAGGCAACAAAGCTTCAAGGTCGTTCATGAGGTGCCGCATGCGATGATTGATTCCCCGCGAAGACAAGAGTAATACTCTTTGCTTGTTCTTTCGCGGAGCTGGAGGTTCATCAACATCCATGGCATTTGCTTTTCTTTTTCCATTCCCCTTCTCCTCGGCCTTTACAGCATTGGCCTTCTGCGCCTTCACAACGGAAGTCATCGTGGCGTTTCTAGCAAATATGTGTTTATTACATAATGCGATCATAGCAGCTGTAAACTATCGGTACAGAAAATCGCAAAAACTAAATCCCGTATGTGTTGTAGCAAACGTAGAGGAACAAGAAAGCCAAAAAGAAAACAGGAATGTCAGAGCTATGTTACGATGACTGCTGCTGTACACGAAGCTGCTTTTGCTTTTCCTGTTCCAGCCGCTAGTGTTGTTTCCCGTATGAGCAGCATACCACGAAACGAAAGGCATGAACCTACATGGTACAGAAGCTGAACTGCCATCTGTATGTTGGCTGGTTGCCCCGTAATGACAACTAATCGTTCTCCCTCCCCTCCAGCAGGAGCCGGTGCACCATTCACTCCAACACCCACTGCTCCTGGCTCCATGATTTTGATTTGACTGGCACTCATATTTCTAATCTCGTTGATTTTGCTTCCTCCTTTGCCTATGATGCAGCCGACGAGATCATTCGGAATATATATTTGTTGAGTCTGCAACTGTTGAGGTGGGTGGTGTGGAGGGGGAGGGGGAGGTGGGCCGTATGGACCGTAACCAGGGACGTAGGAGGACCCGGCATGCATCGGACGGCGAGAATTTCCAGGCCGATAGACTGAATGAGAGGCTTGAGGCATTCGCTCCTGAGCTTCTATCAGGATATTCCCAATGTAGTATGTAGCAATGTGAATAGCATCAGCCACGCCAGCCACGCTGAGAACTCGCTGATAATGTATTGTATGAATCAGATAGCATGTCCAAATTATGTCAATACCTCTGTAGAACCCGGAAGCATGCCTTCGCTCGCGTTCAATCGAGCACCACTCGCCTCCTGAATTTCTTTAATTTTGCAACCTTGTTTACCAATAACTGAGCCCATGCGCGAATTGGGTATCATGAATTTGATAGTTACGGCGCGACTGCCAGGGACAGATGGCACATCAAAAGGTTCATCATTGATACGACGTACGATGAGACCGAATGCCTTTGAACGAGGATAAATTCGCGCATATAGTTATGATCAAAAGACGAACTTTGGACACCGCATCAAGTGGCCCACTGACATTCAGTATTCGCTCAGGATTTCCAGGTATGCTTTCGGATACGACGACACGAGCGCCGCTTCTTTCGCGAATTTCGTTGACATGCGCGCCTCCTCTACCAATGATAATGGAAGCATCCTGCGTAACGATCAGACACCGCATATGGATCTGAGCGGTCGGCGGGGCAGGTGGCGCAGACGAGGATGTGGATGGTGCTGCTGAAGTGGTTGCTGAACTAGATTTGTTACCGTTGACGATCGTAGAAGCACTTTTGTTGTCACCTGATTTGTCAGACTGGTTTGAAGTAGGAGTCGACGAGAAATTGTCATCGTTTGCAACAGTCGCATCATTCATTTTGAAGTCTGGTGCGGCCGTGACAGGACTGGAGGCCGGGGCGTCATTCGACGGAATTGTGGCGCCAGTATTTGCGCGCTTGTTCTTGTGGTGTTCGCTATCGGAAGGGGAACGAGAGCGCTTTCGAGTCGAGTCAGCGTCAGGCATGGCGTAAGAATGTAGGGTGCGGGGCCAGATGAGGACGGAGGAAAGGATGCTTGGAGGAAGGAGTAGCAAGGCCTGATGGAGGCATCGGGGAGGTGAGGGGTGCGAGAGTGTAGGAAGCGGAGTCGAACGAACAGAACACTCACCTCGGCTACGATGGAGGACGGCAAGTTACGCGTGGCGACGCCACACCAAACGATATGCATACACGTAACCACATATGCAAATATATAATTACACATAAACACACAACTACATAGACATACATAGACATACAACTACATCTATGTTGCACAGCCGCAACTGAGTTGCCACATGGACGTGGGCGCGTCTGTCGTTCGCGTCGCGTTGGCGCTACTCACCCGCTCCTTCTTCCAGCCAGACGAATATTTCCAGTCCCTCGAGCCTGCACATCACATTGTCTTTGGCTACGGATTCCTCACCTGGGAATGGCTCTCCTCTACTCCCATTCGCTCCATCCTCTATCCCTGCCTCAATGTCCCTCTCTACGCCCTCCTTAGTGCAACTGGTCTTGCTGAAGCAGGTGTACTGGGCGACTGGCTTCTGGTACGTGCGTCGTTGGCCATGTCACCCCATCAGTCCCTTAGCCACAGATTGCCTGTCCCCGTGTATTGCACGGATGTCTTGCTTCCCTCACCGACATCTGGCTAGCTCGTCTTACAAGGAGAGTGCTCGGTGAACGCTACATCCCCATCGCTGTACGTTAAGCTGTTGATGATAAACATTTGTGTAAATGCGAGTGACAAAGCTATTTCTGTCCTTAACTTGCTTTTTCCATGCTCTCGCTCTGTCGCGATCCTTGTCAAATTCGCTCGAGACATCGCTGACGACAATTGCGTTTGCGAACTATCCGTGGGATGCTACCACATTATCAAGCCCAAACGTCTATTTCCAGCGGTACGTTGCTCCTGTCCACATTGCTTTCGTTGCATACACAAGAATAGGCCTCGCATCCGCATAATGTTTATTTTCGTAGCTCTGGCGTGTATGATACGACCCACTAATGCCATCATCTGGATCTACCTCACCACAAAACTTCTTTTGATTCTTCTCCCTTATAAAAACCTTGTCAAATTTGTCATACAAGATGCAGCAATCACAGGGTATTACGATGCAGAACACTAATACGACAATGGACTGATTTTTCATAGTGTATGTGCGTTAGCAACACTAACGTTCTTCGATTCTGTTTACTATGGCAAGCTGACTTGTACACCTCTCAACTTTATTATCACCAATCTATCTCCGGTATCCATGTTCTACGGCTTGAGCTCTTGGCACTACTATCTCTCCCAGGGCTTGCCTGTGTTATGCACAACGTCCCTCCCATTTGCTTTGCATGGCATGTGGACCTCCGTCAAGGCCGAGAAAGCCATCGCTTTACGAACAATGACAGAAACTGTATTTTGGACTATTGGGATTTATTCTTTTGCTGGCCACAAAGAGTGGCGGTTTATCCACCCACTTTTACCTCTCTTGCACGTCCTTGCTACCAAGTCCCTCGACGATCTCACAACGTCATTGCCAAGTGCAAAGCGGCAAATAAAAACGAAGCTCCTACCCGTGCTCGCAATACCCCTGCGATACCTAATATGGTTATTGTTAACTATCCCTTTTACTCTTTACGTGGTACTTTTATACTGCAGCGCACCGATAAGCGCCATGTCATTTCTTCGCTCGCTTCCTCGCCACACTTTGACGAATACAACAGTCGGCGTTTTGATGCCTTGCCATTCCATTCCAGGCCAAGCCTACCTTCATCGAGAAGAGCTTGCTTATGGTCGATTGTGGGCACTAGGTTGCGAACCTCCCTTGCAGTGCGTGATGTCCTTGCTTGGAGTTATCTACAATGTCACTCTAACTGACATGACAGTGGACAAGATTTGGCTCACTATCGTGATCAGACAGACGTTTTCTACAGTTCCCCAATATCCTATCTACAGATTTATTTTCCACGAACGGTTAACGCATCTTTTCCACTTTCTCCTTATCCGGCAACCGCTCCAGGAAGGCTAGCCAATCCAACTCTTGGCGGACAATATCCATGGAGACATGAATGGCCCACTTATCTCATATTCTTTGGTTGCCTGCTGGAGGAGGAAGGTGTCGAAAGGCTATTCATTGACCAGGGATATACCGAAGTGTGGAGGAGGGGACGTTATTGGGAGGGTGATGACAAGAGAAGGGGTGGGATACGCATTTGGAAATGGTATAGATGGTAATTATATTTATGCCAAGCGACGACAGATTTGGTATTACAGGCACTCTAAGCTACAATATGTGATGTCCGTTTCAATTTCAAAGCTTGGATAGGTCACGTCCCCAAATGCCGCTAGGGATGTTTCATTCGCGGAAAAAGTACTGCGAAAGAGAATTGACATACCGAATAATCCAGTCGGCCATCAAAAGTGCTCTAGTTCTTGCCGATACTTGCTCGCTCCAGTAGATGCTGCGCCATGCATACATCGCAATCAGCCCGCCAGTAAGCGACAAACCTCCAAAGTCAAACACAGCAGCATTTCCTATGTAAGCCAGGCTACCAAGGTGGTGGTATCGGAATGGGTCGCCGAGCGCTTCATCCGCCATCTCAGCAGTGATATCATTGGCCTTTAGCGTTTCTGACTTGTGTGCGAATTCGTGCAACATTTTACCAACATATTTGCCTTGTTGTGATGCTACTTGCGCAGTCTGTTTTACCAAGCTCACTGATCCACCAAAGACCTCATATATTTCGGTGAACTCACAGCAGGCAATGCAGTAATTCGAGTCCCGATATCTTGCAGCAATGCCAGTAGTTCGTTCAAAGAGAGGTTGTCATCTGCATCGGTATCATATCGCTTGAATAGTTCTTTAACCTAATCCTAACGTGAAAATGCATCGCGCAACCAGAAGAAACTTACCTTTTGCATGTGCTTTTCGGCCATTGGAATACGTTTTTTTATTTTCCCCACTATAATCGTCAATTGCGACAGTCGCACAGCCATTTAGCTTACCCATGAATTCCCACTCGCCCATATCAATCATGCCATTTTTATCTTTGTCTGCTTCGTCCACTAGCTCTATGAAGTGATCGATGATTGAAGTCTCAATCTTGGGTAGAATAAGCCACGAGCGGACTTTGCAAGCATCAACTCAGACGTACCGTGGCGCAGTCTCCAACGGCGTACACTTCGCCGCGTGGGGCACCCTTGACTCGAAGGTACGCATCGACTTCAATAGCTTTCCTATGCACTTGGTTGGGCAAATAGGTTGTCACCTTCTCAGTGAATGGATTCATTGCAATCCCAGTAGACCAAAGTGTAAAGTTTGTTGGTATTTCGTGCTTACGAAGCCTACCGTCGGGGTCTTTGGCAGTGTATGTTACCTTGTCTGGCCCCACGGCGCTTACGCTGCGACAATCTGAGTTGAAATACCAGAAATCCACTCAAACACTTACCGTGCCAAGGTGATCAGATTTACGCCATCTCTTTTAAATTTTTTCTAGCGCCACAAGTTAGCTCCTGTGAACAAAATTTAAATGTGGAGCATACCTCAGCATAGTCGCTGATGGCTTCTGAATACTGCGACAATTCAATGCATAAATTCATTCGTGCTAGAGTTGGCAATTACTCACGGTATTTAGAATGTGCTCTCTCGACTGAATAACATATATGCTGACTTCTTCTCTACAAATTTTAGGATACTGCAACACATCAGGCACAAAACAAAGAGACTGATTTGACATACATAATTCATGATATCCTCTTGGCAAAGATCGTATATTTCCTGTTGCGGAGAGCTTAATTATAATAATATATGCGTTTCGTTGAATTTCACCGCTGCGGCTTCAACGCCAGTGGGTCCACCACCGCAGACCACAAAACTGAGGAGGCGTTTACGTTCTTCGGGACTTGTCGTGGGTAAACTCGCACTTTCAAAATTATCTGTGAAATTATTTAGGAGGAAGCTCTGCAAACACCAGCTCGACACACCCAAGATGCGCCGACGTATGACTTGTGCGTCTCGTATGGTTTTGAGCTGGAAGCAATGCTCTAATCCGGGAACCCCATGTGTAGCCGACGAGGAGCCAACAGCAATGACGAGTTTATCGTAACTTGCCGAATTAAGGCGGGAGGACTCATACGGCAAGTAAATACACTTACGGTATATAGATATTCAATTTTTTACTGTTTGAATCGACGGTTTCGACTTCCAGCAAGCGCTCAGACATAACAAGATCAACGGCCTTGCCCTGGACGAAATGACCATGCAGGCGCGCGATTATTTTCCTTATGGGCTCCACCAGGGAGCGTATTTGAACTGTGCCAACAGCAGCAGCTGGGTTGGTCATCAGTCTAGAGGGATTGCTCCATGTCTGGGTGCATACATGGGAGTAATGGAGTAAATGTGGTAAATGTGTCTGTTGAGACGATTGTCACATGATAGTCGCCAGGATGCAGGTTCTGAATAGCACTCATAGCCTATTGGACACAATGAGCACCGAGACAACCCGATGCGATCGAGCGACATACGCCCCAACCTCCGCCTACGATCACAAGTCTCGGCCGCTTTGCAATATTCTTGGCGTTTTCATCTTCCTCGTCGTCCACCTGTACGCGAACAATGGGCAGGTTCTTGGGTCCGCCTGTCTCAGGGTGAAGAGCAAGGGGGGACACAGGGACGCGGTCTACGTGCTTGTCGGTGTATGTGAGTGCATCGTGGATAAGAATGGCTGCTCCAAGGAAGAAAAAACCAGACAGAGCGGATGCACAGAAGTAGCCAGTGTAGCGCAGAGTGGAGCGTAATCTAAAGGCAGAACCTTTAGATGTGTCTGTTGCGAGAGAGCGGCGTTGAGTCAGGCGAGCGTGATGAGAGAAACGAGAGAAGAATGGACGACAGAGCAGACGAGTCCTCTGGCAGAGGACAGCGGACATGGAGGACGAGGTCACGCGGATGGATAATTTTGAAACTATTTTTGTGATCGAGAAAATAAAGTGAAATTCAGGGATTGGTCACGCTTAGGTACGTCGCCTGCAGCGTCCGCCTGTATGTCTTCCAATCCTCCCCTTCCACCCATTCCTCCCTCGCCTCCCAACATCGGCGGCTCAGTCAGGCGTCATCACACAATCTCTACGTCTTCGCGCTCAGCAAGGGCTGCCGCGAGGGAATCGATCTCTGAAGAAGTCGCTGATCAGCCCTTCTCCACCGAAGACGAGCCCGTAGATGAGGATTGGGTCGGCGGTGTCGGTGCCGTTGGCGAGAAGACTTCCCTTCATAGGCAGAGCTCGCTGCCGACCAAGTACCATCGAGGTATGCAGAATCTTTAGTCGTCGGCCGGTTCTATGCACCGCCCTTGCTGACAGTCCCATTCGTTTAGCTTCTAGCTCTAGGACGGGCAACAAGTCCCAAAAGTCAGTCAACTCTTTAGCAGCCATCGCTGGCCATGAAGGCGATGAAGAACCGTGGAACATTGGAAATTATTCTGTACAAGACGATGATGTATGTTCGTCCTATTCACATTAAATTATAACAATTGATTAGTTTCCAATACAACAGCATTCCGCCACTGAACAGCAGCCCCCCTTGGAAGCACAATCTGCCACCTCATCATTGTCGCCTCATTTTTCAAATACTGCCCTTGAGCCTTCACCTCCTACAGGACCAGGCGTTCGTCGACACGTTTCGCTAACGTATGGTGCTACTGTAGGTTCCCGCAAAGGGGCACTCAAACGCTCGGGAACATTGCAATCTGCTGCCCCAGCACACTCCCACAACGCCAGTCCACCCGAGCCGGCTGAGCATAATCAGGAGGAAGATTACAACCAGAGCGCCGAAGATGCTGGTACGTATGATCCGTATGATGACAGCTACTTCGTACGTCAGCAACAGTCAAGCCAATACCCTGCAAGTCCTTCCATGGGTCGCACGACTCCCTGGAACCTCAATAATGAATGGCGCAGTTCTGTTTATCCCGGAAATGGCACTTCCATCGATGACGTTCAACTTGCCTTGTCTGCTCTGGAAGTTTCCAGCAGTCAACCTATGACACAAAATTATCACCCAGGGGGACAAAGCCTCCATCCTCCCCGTTTCAATCCTCCTTACCCGCCACCTACTCATGTAATGGGATCCAGACGCAGCAGCAACGGAAGCAATAGTGGAAACGGGAGTGGGAAGAGTCAATTCATGACTGAATATGATGGACGTCAGACACCGCTTTCGCAAGGACGAGGTTCATATACTCCCACTAGCAATGAGCGAAGCTCTTGGGACCAAAAGGGTCGCGGTTTGAGCACACCAAACTCGACGAACTTACAATATGGCTATCAGCAAGGGACAAGCCAACATGGGAAAAATGGAAGCTCGGGCAGTGGATCTGGGTTTCACGCACAAGCGCAGTACATGCAACAGCCAAGATTGAATGCGCCATATGGGCAGCAACAGCAACCTTCTAGCTCTGGCCAGACTCCTGCTCCAGGCTTCCTCTCTGCACCCATCGATGTACCTTCTTTGATTGCGGCAAAAGGATATAATCCATTGGATTTTGATACCAAGCCTGCATTTGTACGGTTATTCCGTTTACACCGCAGCCATCATTGACAACCTATTTAAGGCGCGATATTTCGTAATCAAGTCTTACACTGAAGATGACGTACACAAATCTCTCAAATACGAAATTTGGAGTTCGACAGATCCAGGTAATAAACGACTGGACAAGGCTTTCAAAGAGGCAAATGGACGCGGGCCTGTCTACTTGTTTTTCAGCGTGAATGCAAGGTAAACGTTTGTACCGTTGTACCTGAGTAAATTTAAACAAATCTTATCAGTGGACATTTCTGCGGCATGGCGGAAATGCTTACACCCGTATGTCTTCATTGGTTCTTCAAATGGAAACATTTGCGTATGCTCTGCTATAGGTCGATTACACGCGAAGTAGTACTGTGTGGGCGTCCGATAAGTGGAAGGGCGTCTTCAAAGTTCGTTGGATATTCGTTCGCGATATACCGAACGTGAACCTTCGTCATATCAAACTCAAGTGAGGACCTGATCGTCCTTCAGTTTGGATGGAGTTGCTAACGCTCTGTTAGTAATACACAGGAACGAAAGCCCGTGACGAATTCTCGAGACACTCAAGAGTTGCTGCCTGATGCAGGGCAAGAAATGCTACGCATTTTCCATACTCACCCAGCAAAGACATCTTTGTTACAAGATTTTGCATTCTACGAAGTATGTTAACACAGCAAGATTTCATCCTTAATAACTCTTGGAATATAGTTACAATCGTTGCAAAAAATGCAAACACAAGGGGGTACACCATCATCACCTTCACAAGCTAGCTCGGCTATCCATTCTCCTCAAATTCAACCAGCCATTCCTCAATCTCTGCAGCCGCAACAGGGCGCATTTGGACTATCCAATTCACCGAATCCAATGGCATATCAAATGCCACAGATGAACCCGATGTTGCAGATGCAACTAGGTATGGGCATGGGTATGGGTATGGGCATGGGCATGGGATCGCGATTTACTATGCCGACGACGCAGGCTATGCACCAAAGTGTCATGAGACATCCCAGTCCCAGTCCATCTCAATCTGGTTCACAAGGATATATGGGCTACTAGCTCGGGAGTGTTCGCAGATCGCAGGTGGTATGTGGATTTAATCTCTTTCCAAAAGTAAAGGCAGTGCCGGCTCCCATATCTTTTTGGTTACATCTATTTTTTTTTTTTTTCATGCTTTCAATTTTTGCAGTCTTAGCTATTGGTTTCTTGGTTGTCTTGAATAATGGCTACAATGTCGGCACGGATATCACTTACATAGTCCTTTGTCAAGTTCTCCATTTCTGCACCTAATCTTGCTCCTTTTCAACTCGTTTTCCTGTAGTCGTCAATGCTATGTGTACAGACGGACAAGGGACGGTGCATGGACATAGAGGGGTTCACTATCTTGTACTATGTATTGCTGCGTTACAATATATTCATCTGTTGCTTTCAGGAATTTCAACCCTGCCCAGTCGACATCCACTAACAGCATTGGATAATAGTATCCAATCTCCAACTTGAATGCTATCTTTGATGAGCACACCTTTCTCAGCTTCCTCGACGAGACCATGCTCAAGAAGCCAGCGCCTGATAACGCCCCTGAGACAGCCAGTACTCAGAGGCGGTGTCAACCACCTCCCATCGCGATATATAGCAACATTAGAAATGGATGATTCTGTGATTTCCCCTTCTGAGTTATACAATAGAACATCGTCCGGCGTCGTCGCTTGTGAGAGAGGAGGTAAGTTGACTCGAAAGCGAGCTGCGTCGTAGTGCTCTCGACGGGTGGTTTTAGTCGAGGTGAAGATCGAGGTTGGCGTCGGCTGCGTGTCGATTCGGACAGACGCGATAAGCCCTGGGGGATCAGTGCCAGAATCAGGTTTGAATCGGGCTGCGATAAATGGATCTGCTGGGAGATGATATGCCGGGGATGCAATAGCCGTGAGGACGCCTTGTTCTGTCAGCAAGACGCGAATCTGCATGATGTTGGGATGACCCGAATACTTGCTTGCTGTGGAAAAAGAGAGAAAGAAAAAAACATACCCTGAATTGGTCAGCGTGTTCGTCGCGGGCTTCAGACGCCAGTACGGCATTCTGGCACGCTGATTTAAGAGAGTCGTAGTTTAGCGCCGCTTTAGCGTATTCCCAGCCATGGGTATCTGCTGCGTCTGAAAGTCGAAGGTAATGGTAGTTGAGCAAGAGAAAGGAGTGGTTGCGGCGGTTGTAACGGATGGAGGTTGTTAGTTGATAGGACATTTGTTCTCACGACGGGATGCGGCTTGCCATATCCAAGGATGAATTTAAGCGCTGGTTCACCAAGTGTAGACCCCCAGCCGGCTGGTCAAAAGTGATAGGCAAGTGGCAGCCCATATTCTTGTTACGCGCGAGTTCAGTTCACCAACATTACCTCCATGAAACAGCCGTCGCTAATTCAGGTGGTCCCGACTCGACCTGTCTGCTTTTCCTTCTCCACCGTTACCTCTCAGATCCCGCGCGACAGGACGAAAAAGATCCACTTCCATCCCGTCTCATGTCCATGACAGTGGACCATGACCTCCAGCCCTCTTCTACCTCCATGGCCGAATCATGCGCAAAATACGCACACTCACTTCCCGGTGTTGAACATGTCACCACAAAGGTCCCCTGGTTAACCCCACCATTTCCGGCGCGTCCCATGCCAGAGAAGGAGGCGTTTGAAAATACGGCTAGGTTAGCAAGATACGAAGCGCTGTATCGAAGCATGAATTCAGTTCCTCCCGAGTGCGACGGTCCGGTCAATGTGATCGCGTTTGGGCACCATGCAGACGATCAGGTCGAGACGGCACTTATGCGTTTTGGAAAGGGAACGACGGAGTTGGGAGGTGGTGGTATGCGGCCGTGTCGGCGTTGGGGTATGGGTTATTTCCACAAGGACATGGGCGAAGATTCCCTCGGATGGGCAGGATTCGGCGGAATGAATAAATGGGTTGTGCGTCCTTTATTGGACGTCAATAAGGTAATCGCACTTTCTTTCAGTTCCCAAGTCATTGACTGCAATTTATCAGGATAGGATACTCGCTACCTGTGAGGAAAATCAACTAGAATATGTCACGGACGAAAGCAACTTTCAACCTCATCTAACTCTTCGGAATGCTATTCGAAAAATGTTAAGTAGTGCTAGAAGTCTGGACGACATTGATGTACGTCCGAAACTTCTTTCCAAGTCATGATCTTACTTGCTTTTATAGTTGGTGTGCCCTGAGCCTCTGCCCCCAACTATAAAAGAGCAACTGTTGCACATCGATGCTATAATATCCTCAAAAGAATCTCTCTCGGTTGATTTGAACTCGGGTGTGGAGCGGCTGCGTGGTGCAGTGAAGCGGCTTGCGACGCAAGTGGAAGATATAGACGCAGAAGGTACTATTGTATCCTGCAATAGGATCAATGCCGCTTTTAATAACTTTTAACATCTAGTGGACAGTCATCTCAAACGATGCAGAATACCGTCTCCACCAGGAACTCTCCTCTTGTCATTACGCGGCCTTCTTTCCGTCCATGACGAGCTTGTGCGAACAGCTCTCGTTCTTAGGGTTATGCGTTACGTTTCTTTTCACCCATGGGGCTCACTGCGCGCAGACGGCAACAGGAGGAAAAGAATGCGCGAACAAATACTTGAAAAACTATGGGCCTTGAATCCCTTTGAACAAGGCAGGGGAATGTTTGTCGCTGGCGGAGGTGTTTTATGGACACCGGTACTTGTCAGGGGGACGAAAATCAAGACTCCAGATCGTGTGATCAAAGATGGTCTTGGCCCCAACGAGGTTATCGCCTGGTTAGCTTCCCGTCAGCCTCCGTTGAATAAACGCAAGATGGAACAACTAGAAATCCATAACCCGCTTCGGATTGATGTCACTGACAAATTGAAGCAGAGCCTTGATGGTACATCGAGGGCATCAAGTATGGAGATCATGTACGACTGCCGCTTCCTCGTGCGTTTTGACTTTGCCAATATGCCCCTGAGCATCTACAACAGCCTGCGCAAACCGGATAAGCAAATCCAAATTGTCATTGTCCCTGGTACAAGATGGTATTGGCCAGAAATTGTATTGAAACAGGGGGACGAGACGAGGATACTTCACTCTGACATTGAAGAGCATACACAGCTTCATCCACTTGGGAAACCCTTGCGCGATCGACCATCAGGCAAAATGTACTGGAGGCGCTATAGCGAGCCTGTAGTTTCGAACTGGATATGTGTTGAATGGATTAGACCCTTGTCTGCATTATAAAGGCACGACATGATGCAACTCTGACAAGTATCACGAGGACCATGCTGTATGTCCGTAACTGGCATCAATCACCGTAGCTCACAAGTTGGCCTGCTCAACTCAACCACCAGCCCTTAACCGGGTTCCAGCGTATCTCGAATGCGATTTCGTCGTCGCTCGTGGCCGATGCACAACGTAGTTTACCTGGAGAAGAACAGCGGGGCTAAGACACGTACAAAAGTCTAGTCGTCTTTTGGAGCCAGATAACTATCGGAGAACAACTGGTATATTAGTGTAACATGCTTTCTAAGATGTATGTCTAAGTACTAGGTGAATTTATAACTGTGACTTTCCAGCTGATTAGAGCGCGTTAGCACCTGTTACAAGAACTGAGCGCCATCAGCTTACCGTAATCTCCCCTCCTCTGTAGCTGCCCCGTTTTTTCTTGTTTTTCTCTTTTCTGAATCCTGCGCCACGAGTGGACATCAGATCCTTGTGGGCGCGATGGCCGTAATCGTTTGCAGGGCTTGCCTAAATACAGTTAGATTGGGAAGCTTGAGCTAAAGCACCGCGAACTTTGTTTTCATATCGGTTATCAACCACGATGTCGGACGATATCTTGGAAACGTCGACTCGTGTAAACGGTATTTTAGAATTCCTCCCTCCCGCCGGTGTTGGTTGTTCGCCATCTTCTGAGGTCTTGTGCTTCTTTACGGGTCGTTCCTGGTCTACACTCTCTTCAGCTTTTCTAGTTTGTTTGACTGGTGGCCATTTTTCATGTGTGGACGAAAAGGCTGGAGCATCTACCTTGACTTCTTTTCCTTCAAGTTCCTTGAAAACCTCTTCTGACATGTCGTCATCGTCATCGTCGGAAGCCGATTCTGAATTTGAGTCGCCTCCTGACGTCTGCGTACGACTGGACTCGTATTCTGCCGGCCGTTTTTTTAATTTCTTGGGTTTCTGAACTTTGTAGGACTCTGTATCGGACGATTCGTCATCTACACCAAGATTAAATCAATAGGCAAGCAGTGAAGCTGAGCTGAGCATCAGGTTACCTGATTCTGAGCCAGAGTCTGAATCTGATGACTCTCCAGAACTATGCAAGGGGGTAGATCTCTTTTTTTCCCGGGTTGGCGGCTTTGTTTCTTTCTTTGAGTCAGAATCAGAATCAGAATCAGAATCAGATTCCAACTGTGAGACAGTCTTTAATTTTGTGGGCTCAGAGCCCGAGCTTGAGCTACTTTCTTCGGAGGACGAAGCAGAACGACGCAAGGCAGAGGTTGGCTTGGAAGACCTGAGTGGTGTGAGGCAGCAAGTGGTGAGCTGTATGCAGGAACATACGCTAAAGTTGAAGGGTGAGCCTTGAATTCTTTCCATTCTTGAACGATCTGGTCCAACGAAGGGCCGTCGGAGAACAGACCGTCCTTGAGGACGACGACATTCTTAGCAGCCTTTCTGAGGGCTTGGGCGGCCTTGATATGATCATGTTTTGTCAGAAATGTGTATATAAGGGTATACGTGGCTGAAAGGGTGAGCAGACGGTAGAGATGTGGACGAGGAACGTACTGGGGAGGATGGCATCCATGAGGGGGGAGAAAAAAAAAATAATAATTGAAATGCAAAAATAAAAATAAATAGACTTTGGACGATAACGACGATGAGCTCTATCAAAAGCCCCGCTCAGCAAACCGAATCGTTCGACGGCACGCCTCTGCGCGTCGCCATCGTCCATGCCAGATGGAACAAGACGGTGGTCGATGCACTCGTTGCGGGTGCAGTTGCGAAACTCAAGGCATGTGGTGTCAAGGAAGGTAACATTGTGATCCAGTCTGTGCCCGGGAGCTTTGAGTTACCGCTGGGGTGTTCAAAGTACGTGAATGCGCTTTGGCGAACAGCAGTGTTGAAGAGCGGCCCACAGGGTGATTGCAGGATCACGGATTCAGGCGGGAGGGAATCTGCTGGGGAGCCACCTGTCGTCAAGGCCTGGGACACCAGCGCTTGGGTTGAAGCAGACGTTCGATGCGGTGATAGCGGTTGGGGTGCTTATCAAGGGAGCGACGCAGCACTTTGAGTACATCAGCTCCAGTGTGTCGCAGGGGCTGATGCGGGTGCAGTTGGATGCGGGCGTGCCTGTTATATTTGGCGTGCTGACCGCGCTCACGGATGAGCAGGCGGTTGAGCGTGCGGGGCTGAGGGGCGGGCACAACCATGGGGAGGACTGGGGCGCTGCCGCTGTCGAGATGAGCGTGCGTGCCCGCGCCTGGGGTGACGGCCGCTTTCTGTAGTCAATCAATCCATCTTGCCTTCTCCCCTCATGAAGAAAAAGGTCTTTCTCTCCATTTTCTCCTTCCACCATCCATAACTCGCCTCTGGCAGGTCCTTCTCATGGGCGCTTCAGGCAGCGGAAAGACTTCCATGCGCTCTCTCATCTTGTGCGCTTCACCCATTCTATCGCTCACCACAACCACAACCACTCACCTCTCACAGCTCAAATCTCCCCGCTTCCCTCACCGCCCGCCTCGGCGCTACTATTGACGTCGAACAGAATCATGTCCGTTTCCTTGGTGACCTCATTCTCAACCTTTGGGACTGCGGCGGTCAGGACGCCTTCATGGACTCGTACCTTTCCACCCAACGCGCCACCATTTTCGAGCAAGTCGCAGTTCTCATCTATGTCTTTGACGTCGAAACACAAGAAAAGGCCAAGGATTTCGAGTACTACCGTGACTGTCTCGACGGTCTCACTCAGTTCAGTCCCGACGCCTCCGTCTTTTTGCTCGTGCACAAGATGGATCTGGTGAGAGACAAAATTTCAACTTTTGAGAAAAAGAGGCGCGAGCTGCAGGATGCCAGCGGCGACGTCCATATTTCTGTCTTTGGCACGAGCATTTATGACGAGAGTCTCTACAAGGTACGCCTCCTCTCTCTCCTCTCCCACCGCCACTCAAGTGCACTCAGGCTTGGTCCCACATTGTGCACACCCTCGTCCCAAACGCCGCCGTCCTCCACAGACACTTGTCCATCTTCGCCAAAGCCTGCAACGCAACTGAAGTCATTCTTTTTGAACGCGCCACATTCCTCGTCATCGCCACATCCTCTTCTCCATCTCCACACACGCTCGGGACCGTCCCTCCCATCGTGGACTCCAAGGCGGGAGGCGTAGACGCAGACGCGATCAACTCTCACTGTCTTGATCCCACACGCTATGAACGTACGTCGGAACTCATCAAGGCATTCAAGTATTGCTGTTCCCGCGTCCGTGGGGAATTCCACGCACTTGAAATGGAGCTTCATGATTTCAGCGCGGTCCTGGACGGAATGACCCGCAATACCTATGTTATGGTCATTGTCCATGATCCGACTATAGGTACGCTGTTCCTGGCCTCTGCTGAAACGTTCCCATGCCCCCCCTTCATTTTCAGAAACCGCCGCTGTTAAGCTCAACATCCGGCTCGCACGCCGCAAGTTTGAAGAACTCCAAGGCGATAGCTTACTTGCCTAATTTTGTTATGAACATATTATTTTCTCTTAACTTATACGTTTAATTCATTAGCATCGCTGTTTGTCCTTATAGTTGTAATCATTGCATATTTATTATATAGAAATATGACTTTAATGCCGTCGTGCATAGCGAGCTGCGCGTGTGTTGCGTGGGGGAATGTACTCTTCCTTTTTGCGCATTTCTTCAATTCGTTTCTTAACCGCACTTGCCCGAGTCCCGCGTAGCGGAAATGATTCTTCTGACGATTCCCTCCATGGATCTTCTTCTTCTTCACCAGACGGCCGTCCACTCTCAAATTCTTCAAGCATCTTGAGCGGATCTGGACTGGACCTTCTTGACGTCTCCCCAAGCCGTCTCTCCATCTGTTCATCATCCGTCTCAAGCGTTCGTCGACGGTGAACTGACCCTTCATCGTTGTCAACCAAACGTGATTGATGACTGGTACTATCATCTCCATTCATCTCCGCTGTCAAAAGTCGCTTAACATTCTCCTCTTCTGTGATGGTCTCAGGCACGGAAATAGGCTCGTTTATAATAGCCGGTTCTTGCACCTGCGAGGCAGCCAGATCTGGCACTGCGGTTGTCCGGGCTCTTGTGCGCATCGAGGGTCCGTCGTGCTCCTGCGCACCCTTCCGTGGGGGTCTAGAGAACCTTTTGGGGGCCTGGGTTGACGTTACAGGAGCAACATCAGGCGGTTGTTCAGCTTCCCCCATTCGTTCAAATCTGTCGCTGGGCCGGGGAGCCGCAGATGACACATTGCCCGGCCCGATGAGAGTGGCCTGAGAAGTGCTCGGCTCATTGATGGCAGGATAGTCTTCATCCACGCGTTCATCCTCGTAACCTTCGACACTGAACAATGAACTGAACGAAGGCAATTACTAGACAGTGTGTAAGATGGTCAAGGACAATGTACCTTGGACGCCCGTTGTCGTCTTCCTCTTCTGTCTCCATCTCGGCTTTATCCGAACTGCGATCCTCGTCTTCCTGCTCATTTAATGGTGGGCGAGTAACAGCCACTGGTCCTCTCAGAGTACGGTCGTATCTATAGAGCTGTTCCAATCTTGGACGTTCTTCACGTCTGAAATGTTCAATCATGGTGTCTAGCCTCTGGCGATTCGTTTTACTCCTATAATGCTCCCGCCAACTTTCTGCGGGATGACGCGTGACCCAAGAAAATTCATGGGGCATAACATGCACCTATAACCAAACCTGAGCGCTGAGCCATGCACCGTAATAATAGCGTATGGAATTTCCTACAAGGTTGACCATATCTGCGTATATTCTGTGTCCTAAACGACCTCCACTGCGAGCGTCGGGGATCTTTATTGCAAGATAGCGGCAAAGATTCTCCTCGTCGGCTTTGGTATAATTCGTGCGACTAAAATGTCATTAATTAATTAATAAAAAGAGAGAGCAAATAAAAGCTACAAACCCGGGGCCATTTCCGCGCATAGGATATCGCATGATGGCGGAATGTTGAAAGACGCCACGACTGATACAATTCTGAAGGAAGGTAACATTCTCCACTCTAACACGGTTACAATTTTTGTTTGGGTGAGAGAGGTAGGCGTCTTGGAGAGTCTCCGCAGGATAATCAGAGTCTACAATGACAGTATCAACGCCTTCGTCGGTCGCGACTGCCTTTCCGCCGTATTTCTAGATTTCAAGTTATCAGAGTGATTGGAGCGAGGCGACTACTGAACGGTATACCTGGACAAGTCTTATGACATTCACCCTGTCGGCGTCTGCCAAACTCTCGTGAAGAAAGAACTTGATATGTTCGCCATTTGCGCGAGCGAACACCTGCCGGGTTTCTTGTCTGGCAGACATCACAAGTTTCTACTAGTAGAACGCGTGGTCACAGGAGCGTCACGCCGCTGTACGTAAACAGAAACTCTCATCAACTATGTCCGGCATCTGCAGGACGCGCTTGACTGAGGAACGCAAGCAATGGAGAAAGGACCATCCATTCGTGGGTGATATACGTAGATGCAGATAAGTGATGCTGAGAATATGACCAGGGATTCTTTGCGCGGCCAACCAAGGCGTCTGACGGGACCATGAACCTGATGGAGTGGGAAGTAGGCATTCCAGGAAAATCTACCGTATGTTGTGCGGGATATTCGAAGTGTGGATATATAAGACTAACCGCAGCATGGGATGGTAGACAGCCTGGGAGGGAGGATTGTACAAGTTGACCATGACATTCCCTGAAGGCATGTTGCACGCTAAGGCTGGTGCTTTTAGAAAGTGATGCTGATGCTGATATGTATATCACAGATTATCCATCCAAACCTCCAAAGTGTAAGCAATCCCGCCTTTCCTCATCCACCAACCTTGCGTGTCTGATATCAGCATGGCCAGGTAAATTCACGCCGCCGTTGTTTCATCCGAACGTATATCCTTCAGGCACAGTCTGTCTGTCTATTCTAGATGAAGAGAAAGGATGGAAGCCGGCCATCACTATCAAACAGGTGGGGGATTGTTGTTGCGTGGAAACTTGGCTGATGTGGGCTCAGATATTGTTAGGGATTCAGGATCTGCTTGATGATCCCAATGTGCTTGATCCGGCACAAAGCGATGCGTACACCATGTTCAAGTAAGTTCTGTCACATTGTTTATATGACATGGGGTTGAGGCGCAGATAGGAATGACAAAGTGGCGTATGAGTAAGTGGCCAGTTCACTTAAATGCGTTGCTGAATGGTTGCAGGAAGAGGGTGCGAGCGCAGGCACGAGAGAATGCGCCCAAGTAAGAATACGCGCGTTACAATACACTACTAGTGTCTTTAGCACGCTTTATGACCATTTCAAATGCCATTTCATTTCATTTCAAACAACCTCGGTTGGACTGCGCAGGCTTTTCTTGCCCCCCCATGACCCTTTCCATCCTCAACGTACACACACCCTCCTCCTCCTTTGCCCTCATCTACCCATGTGAGTCGCAGCAATCACCCAGCCCCCCGCTGACCCTCCTCAGTGTTGCTCCACGGCCTCGACGCCCTCTACGACGAACTCACGAGGAAAGTCCACACCCGAGTCGGCCCAGGCTGCATCAAGTACGAATTCAACGGGGCAGTTTGGAACTTGGACGATGGTACGGTTCGTGACCGCCCCTTTCTCATCTCCAATGCCCCCTTTCAGACTCGGACTACACAATATTTACCTGGCGCCTGAGTCAGTCTGACTCCTCAGCCTCACCTCCCGCCATGACTGAAGAACGGCCCTCCACTATACATCTTCATGACCCGACCCTGCCTCTTCCCAAGCCACCTGAATATCAAAACCCTGCCTACTATGTCTTTCGACGACAGCAGATTCACGTTGTTCGCAGTTCCTCTCCTGGCCACAAAAGCTTAGCCAAGAGCAAACGTTCACATGGCAGCAGCAAGTCGTCCAACGGGTCGGGAAGCCAGCCAGACGATGGCGTGCCTGCCTTTAAACGTGAGTTTGAAAAGTTTCACAGTGAGAATGGGGTCAGAACGGTGATGGGGAGCATCGGTCGCGTCAACAATGGTGAGCCTCCCTCCAAAAAAAAAAAAAATGATGTTGTCAGCCATCCATTGAATAACACTTGCGTTTACTAGTCCGCATGCTACTCAAGTCGGGCTACCGGCATGTCTACATGTCGCGCAAGTTTGCGCTCAAGCACCGGTTCATACCACCCGACGCCACGCCCGGTTATTACGGCTACAGCGGGCTGGTCAATTTGGGACTATGGCCCGTCACGCTTACGCCCTCATCGTCCTCTACCCCCTCATCGATATCCCCATCGCATTTATTATCTCGACCTTCATCGCTGCACACTTCCTTGAAAGATGGTCATGACGCGAAAAAGGTCAAGCCCAAGACGATACTGGTACCCGTGTACCTGTCAGAGGAGCCCCACTTTGACGTGGTTCTCGGGAGATCGTTCCTTGACCGGAGACAAATTCGCATGAATGCTATTGATCCAACGGACGTCGTGTGTCTTGATACCGGCGAGAAGATTGAATGTGAGCTCGTCATCCTCAAGGATGGAAGAGGAGAGATTGTCACCGTCACTTGACTCTGCAACGTTTTGTAGTCTGTGTTACCCATTTTCAACCATCTATAGTCTTATTTGTAGAATCTTCAATATAATAGCGTTGCATTCACATCCACATAGAATGGACTTGTGCTAGCTAGGTAAGTACCAGCTACCTTACCGACCAATCTTCAGCCGACTTGAGCGTGTCAACTATCGATATATTTATTGTCAACATCGCACTTCCCGAAAACTGACACACTTACCCTTCGTCTCTTCTTGAGCCTATAAAAATGAAGATATAGATTAACATCCAACCAGAGGACGAATGGAAAGGACCTACTTGTGTTTCCTCATCTTCTTTCGTCGCTTCCTCTTCGTACTGTCCATCATCACCTCCCATTCCTTCTCCATCTGCTCTTTCATCTCTACTCTCTGTGGTTCCATTTCAACATCAAGACCTAACCTACGCAGCGTCGCTTCCCATTCAGCCATCGCACCCGCCTTGTTCATCGCTATTGCACGCGTTAGCTGACGAGCGGTTTCTGAATCTCCTTCTGGTGACGTCTCTGGCAGGTGGTCGAACACGGCGATTGTGGATGGCGAGCTATACGCGGACGACAGGACATTCGCGGGAGGTGCAGGAAGACCGCGTGCATCCGACGTGAAGATGGCTTCTTCAGAGGGTGATGGTTGTGCACCAAGTGAAAATTCATGTGGGATTGAGGTATGGAAGATTGACGGTGGATTAGAAAGCAAAAGTAATGGCCGGTGCATGGAAAAGAATTGGTGCAATTTAAAGTCCTTGGCTTTCACAGCCAGATGTGTACGCAGGGACCATGCGCTTGTATTCACGGTATTAGACGGGTGCGTACTGGGTGCTTCAGAGTTTCCTTGGGCATTGCTCTCCGGGACTCCCGGATTTGTCATCGTAGGAGGAGACGAAGAGCCGACAGAGCCGGGCTGCGTCGACGGTGCATCGACCGACTCTGGCGTACTCTCCACAGCCTGGCACTCTTTAGCGTTTATGCATCCCTCTCGCGAGTCCGATCCATCCGAAGCATTTACTGCAGTGTTTGGTGGACTCTTCGATGGCTGTCGGGCAGCAGTCGCGATAACGGAGGATTTAGGTGGCTTTGCCGAGTTGAAAAAGCGTCCGCCCCCCGACTTTGAGGAAGAAAATGATGAGTAGGCCCTCCTGGAGGAAGACAGCAGGCGGGGAAGGTGACGCATGGATGGTCTGCTGAGGCGCTCAAGCTCAAGCTTCGAGTTACTGTTGCTGTTGCCAAACATGATCAAATACAGCTATAATTAAATATAATGGCACGTGAGCTTTACTTGCCCATGTTCTTCTCCAAGTCAACTGTGTTTGTCGTCTACGCTAAACGCGCACTTGTAATCATGGCAACAAAGTTGGGCGCTACTCTGGAACTCCTGCTTGATATCCGTTATCATATTGGCCTGTGCTTAGCTTGCAATATCTTCGCACTGCTCATCCTACGGTTGTTTTATTCTCAACTCGACTCGCCTGACCAAACTCCCACTTATGGCAAAGCAGAAATTTTGGACCATGAACAGAAGGAGGATTCTGTAGAAGGCGAGACTGCATCTGGTAATGGTGGACCCCAAATTCCCATTACCCAAGAGGCTCCTCCTACAGACCACAGCCAACCTACAGACCAGAACCAACCTACAAACCAGAACCAACCTACAAACCAGAGCCAAGATACAATCCAGGAGAAATCACGTCATGTCCAGGAAAAAGTTAGTTTCTTGGATATGCGATTCACAGACACAAGGTGAACCATCTCGTTTATAAGTCTCCTTCAATTCATATTTTTGAAAATCGTAGCAAGCGCTCCTTGCAAGCTTCTATTTGGGCCACGCCGGAGAAGCCCTTCAAAGAAAAGACTCCCACTCAGACGACTCACTCCCAGAAAAGATTTAAGAAGACCCGGATTTTGCACCTTCCTTCTTCAAATAGCAACGATTTCAGTTCAAATCAAGCCGAACGTCAGGCGAAAGATCCTACGTTACATGATAAAATAAAGGCGTTTGAACGCAAGAGCATGGGGTCAGTCCTTTATTCTGTCATTGGCGCTCGACTATGATCGACTTTCGTCTCAAGCGTATCTCCTTGGTTTGACGGTGCATTACAACTGGAAAATAATGGTCATGCCAGGTTGCAGCGACATCGCTCGTTTCCCAGATTGCGTCATTCCGTCCTAGCCTGGTGGGCTGATGTCGAACAAGAGGACACCGTTGGAGAACCATTAAAGGAACCCGATGTGGCATCTGAATTCGAAGAACATAGGTTTGTTGCTCTGAGTTTAAGTAGAACATCCATTCTTATACGTCTGCACAGTGATTGTTCGGTCTGCGAAGTCATTCGGCCGGGTGACTCGTGGTCCGCTGCAATGCACAACCCGCACATAGTTAATGATGAGGACAGGACACCAACTAAGACGACCAAAATCTCAACTTGGCGCCAAGCAGAAGTATGATCCACTAATCAACCAGTCATTTTCGGACAACATGGCTAAATCAGCTCCGTACCTAATTGCTATGCCTATCCAAAGTAGATTTGTCAAATCTTTTTATTCCCTTAGTGGTATAACAATCAAAACCTTTGGTCAACTGACAGATGCTCGATGATGAGTGTGTAAGAGTACATGCTCCATACCATAACGTTACTGTTCCTGCCATTCAAACGACCCCAAAATAGCCGTTCTTCCGACCACGGATCCTTGATTGGGTGATAAGATCGTCATTTTCTTATGGGGAATGTCCAAATGTGTCCTAGATTGTTGCTGTCAGACGAGCGGTAGCAATGCCATAAGTCTAGAACCTACACGACCAGAAAACCAGAGACGGTCAAATCGAGTAATTCTTCATCGTACCTTTCGTTCTCATCGGGATGAAGAGGTGCCAACAGTGCCAAAACGGCGTTGAGCAAGCCCGAGCCCGGATGTGAGGGGTCAACCTGTACGGGCTGGATCTCTGACACGACGCGCTTCGCTCCAATGGGAAGCGCGGAGGTTGGTGCCATGGTTTCTGCATGACAGTCAATGCGTCTACCATGGAAGACAAGAAGCGGCCTAACCTGCACCGATTCTGTAGATTAAGAGATCACTAAAATTTATCACAATGGACGATGGAGCAAGCGCCAAATCGGTGAGGGCTTCACCGCCGACTGTGCCGTCTGAGATCCCTGGTGGTGCGGAAATAACATGACCATACATGTATGCGTGTAACTGATAATTGTGTACGCGTTCTCTGTAGGAGTGTTCCAACTCGACTACCTATTGGTCGTATTGCCATCAGACAATGGCCCAGAACCATTGAGGAGAGACTTACACCACCAGATTTAGGGATCTTGACTACAGCTAGTTGCGAGCCATATATCCGCCGCATCTCCACGTTAAGCTTTTCATGCCCAACAACAATGATCACGTTAACTTAGCGCAGGGATCAATCATTTCCCCTGTGTCCGCCAAAGTGACTTACCATTGAATGCCTCCACGCATGCTCTGATAAGCTTATGACGGACGTCATTGGATCCATGACCTGATACGAAAGCAGAAGGCGTATCGATAATCAATCCAGAAACACGACCTGCATGGAGCAAGAGATAGTATAAGCCATAACTACATTCAGAATCGCCAAATGAACCAATTCATACTTTGTGCGTCGTTATCAAAGCGGCCTCTCACATTCTCACCCACAGTTCGGATGAGTCGTTCCAGCAATAAAGGGCTTTTGCGGACATCGGCATGCCCATACCAATATACCAGCGGAAGCAAGGCGTTTGCTGCGAGTGATATGGGAGCTGTGCTGGCTGCTGAACCCAACGGATTCGCAGAGGAATATGTTGGGATGGGACCTGGTACCGGAGCAGCAGAAATGGCGCCAGGTGCGGCCCATGCTCCCTAAAGCAGTGAACAAATCTTGACATTGTTATCAAACTATGATAATGCATTTACCTCACCCGGATCTAAGTTAATGTAGACTGGCGTCCATCCCTGTCCCGCCCTGACAGCATAATTTGTCAGAATCTTACATACCGTTGTCTTTCCAGAGTTCTCGGGGCCTAAAACAAGGACCCTGGGGGGTTCTGCTTGAATGTCGGGCTCATCGGTTTGTGGCGGTGATCCATGAACCTTTCTCAGACAACAAACTCGCATTTGTTCCAATGCAATATGCATGTTCGCATAAGCTGACATCGGGGTTTCTTCTGAAACATACTCCGTAGATGGTTGACCTATGACGTGCTTCAAAATAAGGATGCCCACACGCGACATGTAACATTAGGAGACTCATCTCAATTGTACATCCTCGCCAAGTGTAGACGGCAGCTTTGCATTCTGAACCAAAGAGATACAATTTGCCTTCTACGAGTTCGGAGCCAAATATTTCAGCGTGTCCGCTGACAAGCTTAGGGCAAGGCCAGGTGTGATTAGTGCCTTGAGCCACGATTTGCTGGATATACGCACCCTGATCGCAAGCGAGGTTCCAGGGTCCAGCTCGAACCTGTATTCTGTCTCTGAGTCAAGCTGCCACTCCTTTTTCACCACATCTGTAGAGTCAGATGTCATCTAGCTTCAACGATATGATATAAAATGTTTGTGCTGAACGAGATTCAATAATTTGTACTCAGAGATTAGTAGCCCGTGAGAAATCTGGGCAACCTCGTCCCACATGGGATTAGTAGGAATAACCCCAACCTGCTTCAAGTGGCTTGTGGGACTCGAGCCCATGTACGGCTCTTCGACACCAGGTCCTTACAAGGCCCTGAAGGTCTGATGGATGTCAACTTTTCTATGAAACTGGAAACTTATCATATGTGAACGTGGCACAGGTTCTTGTAGTCATTGATTAACAAATTGTTCGACATCATCGGCGGCGGTGTCCACAATACGTACGGTGACAAGCTAAATTTATGCACCAGAACAACAGGTCAAACGGGATGCCATAAAGTTGGCACTGTTATATCCCCAGTTTGTTTTCCTCCTCACAATATGGACCTCAGCAGCTGCGACTCTGAGAAAAGGTCCGCCCACAGCGGACTCGTATTTCGCGTCGAGGACGTTGATGTCGCGGCTCATCTAGCTGCAGGCGCGGATGACGCGCCTCTGGATCCAACAGTAGCAATCCGTTTAAGGTATGAAGGTAAAATCAGGATATTCCTATACACCCGTAACGTCTCCTCAAAGGCGCAAGATCGACATGCATCTCATGCCTCTCATGTGCAGTATGTATAATTTCTTTGTACATCCTTCGAGAACTGACGATGGGTTACTTCAAGTTATGTACTTGTGCGTATGCTGGTGGCACTATGTCAAGCACTTATTGATGATCCATAGAATGACCTTTGCCGATAAAACGACACTCGGTCAATCAGCAGTCCTTGGAATAATGTTTGTTTGTACTTTACACGCTGAATGGATTTTATCCTGACCTCTCCCGGAACAGCGAAGATGCCCATTTGTCTCGCAACCAATTCAACTGGTTGGGAACAATCTTTTACATCGGGTATCTTGCATTTGAAGTAGGTTATTCATTTGCTAGCGTTCTATTTTATAACGGTTCCTGTTTTCGAAAGTATCCACAAAATTTGGCTCTGCAGCGATTTCCTGTTGGAAAATGGATGAGGTGAACGCCATTCTAGCACATTGACCTAAATCTAACATTCTCCTTCCCAGTATTAATATTTTTATATGGGCGGTGGCGCTACTATGTCACGTTGCCTGCGATTCTTTTGGAAAGCTATTTGCAGTACGGTTCATTCTTGGCGTGTGTGAAGGTGAGCCATGGCCACTTATTCAGTAGCATTCTAATTTTTGTAGGTGCTATCACACCTGGATTCATGCTTGTTACTGCAATGTTCTACACCAGAGAAGAACAGAACAAAAGAGTGGGTTATTGGTGTAAGTCAATTTGCATTCTGCATATCACAATGTTCACGTAACGTTCAGTTCTGATGAACGGTATCTCAATAATTTTCCTTGGCTTTGTCAGTTTCGGCGTCGTGCATATCAAGGTATTTTCAATCTAGTTTACATTCCGCTTAAGTCTCAGTGCGTAGACACACCATTTCGCACCGTGGAAATGGTATGTCAATGGTATAGTTAATTAACTAATATTGGTTTGAGAACGCGGGACAGGCTCATGATCATTACTGGAGCCATTACGCTCATGACGTCTTTAATATTCTGGTTCGCACTGTCGTCCCGCAGTACAGGCCTAGGTCTGATTTAGGAATAACCAGGTTCTTCTTTCCTGATTCTCCGGCAAATGCGCACTTCCTCTCACCAGAAGAACGTGTTTTTGCTATTCGGCGCATTAAAGTCAATCAGTCTGGTGTTGAGAACAAACATTGGAAGAAAGATCAGTAGGTGAATACACCTGAATTGTGCTATTGTTGATCAAGGGGACTGGCGCAGGTTTATCGAGGCATTGACTGACCCTAAAACTTACCTGTTAGCCATTTTCATCGCCACATGGTGGGTCAATTCTACTTGAAGTTCGTTTAATAGATGCGACTAAGTGGCTCTCCTTCAGCCAAATCTTTAATTCTGTACTTCTTTGCTTCCCTCGCTACCCGCAACAGTCTTATTCTCTTCTCGGCAGGTCACTAATCAACGTCAAATCATTGTCAACGAATTCGGGTTCAACCTAATCCAGACAACCCTTCTTGGATGCGTGGACGGCGTTGTTGCGAGTGGGTATCCACCGCTCTCTAGAGTCGCGAAAGAATCATTATTTTCTAGTTCTTGTCGTTCTGGCGGGCATTACGTTGGTAACTTTTCCTTTTATCGGCCGCGCATATGCCGTCGTGATGGTGTACATCCCCGCTACCCTTGGATCAATCCTCGTACAAACATTACCGTTCAAAAATAAGATAGGTCTTCTATTCTCGTACTGGATCAACAGTGAGTGGAATTTCCTGCCTGGTATACCTGCATTTTATTCTGTGTAGTATTTGCTGTCGCGCCGGTAGCAATCATCTTGGGATGGACCAACGTTCTTGTCGCGGGACATACTAAGCGTATGTATTGTATAACGCATTTCGAGGATACTCTAAAGTCTATATAAAGGTACGACGGTTAATGCCGTTCTATTCGTCGCGTATGGTGTTGGCAATGCCGTTGGTCCTCTCATGTGGAAAATTCAGTATACCCCTCGGTGTGTGGCTCAAGTCCGATGGTTTAGACAAACTAAGTGTTGGTTAGCAACCACGTTCCTTGGAGTGTCATTGCGGCATCCAATGTCGCATCAGCTGTCATAATTTTGATACTTCGCTTCGTCCTCGCGAGTGAAAATAACAAACGTGAAAAGGAGGATCCAGACTACACTTATGATGACGTTCACATTAAGAAGGAACTGCCCGATGGGACGATCACGGAAGTCAAAGTTGACAAGGTAAAGCATATTGCTGTTCGTAACTGATCTAGTTAATTTCCTTGTATCTCCAGGCTTTCCTAGACTTGACGGACAGGCAAAACAGAGACTTTCGTTATGTACTCTAGATACTTCCTTACTCCTAGGAACGAAGCGCATTTCGACTGGTGATCATTCATGGGGTATTAGATCTCTGATCGCCTCTTACCTACCAAGGCATCATGTTATATATTCTCGTACCATCAGGCCCAGAATAAATTAATCAAAAGAACATGACATTGTCCCCTCAGGTGGGTGTAAGACTACACTGTTCAAAGCACCAGATGGTTGGTCAAATATTGACATTTAAAGGGTTGCAAGCGAGGGTTAAGGCGCTACCCTAGAGGCTTGTTAACACAATTAAAATTTAACTCATGTTTGGATACCGACGATTTCGCTGCCAGTGCAACAAGCAGACTGGGTATTGCATGTGTTACCACCAGCCAAAACACTGATGGGGACACAGTTAACGCCGACAGGAACATCTAAATTGCCTAGTGCAACCCCGGCCAATCCGGCGAGAGTTTGAACAGTTCGACTGTGTGGCTAAGTGACAATAGGTAAGTGTGCTATTAATCAGATACTTGAAACATTTACGTCCTGCAGTGAATCACAACACTTCACGGTGCCAACGTTACACGACGCTCCGCCAAACTAGGACAAGGTCAGATTACATATAAATGATCGCGGTAACGGAGACATACGGTGGGCACAGCAGAGACGACGTGGGATGCGATGGTCACGGCAGTGGCGAGGGTGAAAATACGAGCGAACATGTTAGAGGGTAATAGAGCGCTGAAAAATCACGAAAGTTGGTTGGTCACTCGGGGCACCGCTCAGGTGCTTTTATATTGCGCAAGAAATGCGGCATATCTGGGACAAGAATAGGGGCGAAAAATTGAAAGTTTCGTCCAGTGGTACTTGAGGAAAGAAGCAGGGACGACGAGAAGGTCTGGGCATTACCTACAGTTACGCTTGAAGATGCCATTCTTGTCCGCGCTCATCGTCTTTTTCAATCTTCCAAGTCGAGACGTCGAGGAAGCAAGCTCATGCATAGAAACGTGTCGGAGCCATGGACACATGGTTTCACAGAAGCTTCTCTGCTGAGGGTACTGGCCGTGTTGGTGACACCTACCATCATCAAAGTGATCCCGGGGTGATTTTCTGTTGTATCATTATTCTAAGCTCCAAAGTGCGTATCAGACGTGGACGAGTTTCGTTTCTATTCCTCAAAGCCAGAGGTCCGCGGACATTTCTTGTGTCACATTGCGTTTCGTGGTCCAGGCGCAACTCAGTTGAAAAGTATAGGTGAAATGTTTGTGGCGTTTTTGTATTCGCTGTCACTCCCAGTGCGTTAATGAATGTAGACTAGGAGAGTATGGTCGGAACAAAAGTTAGCTTTGGCCCATGGAAGGGTTCGCCTGCCAGATACAGACTTCTAGACCGCATAAAATTGAGTGAAAGTCTTTTCATTACAAAGTCCTAGTCCTGCCTAGAACTTCATGCACGTACTAATTACCCAGACCATTGTTCACAGGAAAGCTCCAACTTTGACAGGTTTCCGCACGGCCGCTGAGTTGCCCTCGGTGAAACGGTATGTAACGCGAACTTTCTCGATTTTAGGTTTCTTAGGTTGGTCTGTCTGTGATTGGACAATAGGACGGCCAAAGAAATCAACGGCAGCCTGGCACCGCAATCCGTCACTCAGTATATTGTTATTGTTTGGTAAATTACATACCGCCTCTGAGGTTATTCGTGCGCGTTTATTAGAAGGCTCTGGCGTAACATCGCCGTTCGTACCCCTTCAGTTATCCAACATTAGCACAAATTCAGAGGAGTGACCTATGAAAAAAACGGACAATTTTTGATTCAAATGTGGGTTGTCACTTTTGCTACCATCAATGTCCCGCGCAGATACCCTGGCATCTACCTGCCCGGTTACAAGTTGCATTACGGAGCTTCGTGGCTGTCAAGGGCATTAACGAACCTCATTAGCAACTAATTGTCGAACTGCATAGCGCGAAGCGGCTATATCCGTTGCTCTTTTGCCGTCGTACGTGATAAAGACATCGATGGGCCTATACTAGCTGTTAGAGGACAAGTGCACCGCAGATAGAACAATGACTCATACGGATCAAGACGGTACGTCAGTTGGCCATCCTCTGCCCTCTCCTGCAAAAAGCGGAAATCGAGAGAGACCATAATATCAACAAGCCTTGTCATGATCGCCTTTTCCTCTGCTCGAACAATTTGGCTATTAATCTGCATATATAAATATCAGAACTGTAGGACGATGAAAGACGTTGAACAGACCGGTCTAATAGGGGGTGATATTATTCGATTGATATATGGAGCAAACTCCAGTTCTAGCGTGGGGGAGGTGAGTAAATGTCTGTATTCGTTGCTAGTGCTTGAATTTCGAACACCGCGGGACATGGATTTGTAAATTTCTTCGTTCGTACGTGTTAGCTGTAAATGCTAGAGGGTATTACTGTCTGTCCTATTGTTGTTGAATCCGCTTACATCCCATTCTGTTTGTGAACGCTCAACTTGGGTGCCTCGTTGACTAAAAAGAGGGTAAAACGGCACTAATGTATAAGGCAAGTACTGGAGAAGCGCAAACTCCCCGTCCGAGTACATCGCAGCTGAAAAGGTATCGTACGCTATAAGCCATTCGTTGGCTTTCTCGTATCTCGAGAAATTGGCATCGTGTTGTCGCATATTAGGATATTGGGAAAAACAGCCTGTGGTGTTGATTGAGATTTCTGGATTCATCGTCTGTGTATCACCTACCAGCCGCTAAGGCGCTCTCTCTGCCACTGCTCTCGATTTCTCTGCTTAGTCGGGAGACGTATCTGGATTCTTCTTCTTCCGTAAGATTCAGTTCTTGTTTTCGTTTCTTTGATAAAGGGCTGAACAGATCGGTCAATATAGCATTTAATGAAACGTCAGCTTCTTTCATCCCCTTCGTGGCCCGCCGAACGGCTGCTTCTGTTACATGCACGTTCCGCGACTTGAGAAACTAGAAGAATTTCGGTTTTTGTTCAACCATTATACATAACCCCACATACCTGTAAAGCATTCAAACAACCGCGGAGGTCGCCTCTGGCAGTACTGACTAGAGTGTTTAATGCTCTTGACTCTACGCTCAAACACTCCGTTTCACATATGTACCGGAGGCGATTGACAATATGTGTATCGGCGGGACGCGCATATCTTAAATGGTAAGTGTGTGGTCGCAGCCTTGTTAGAACAGATGTATTTGCATCATTGCAGATACAAATGATCGGCCGTAAGACTGGTGGTCGTCCATGTAGACCGCGAGTAGAGCTTCCACCTCCTTGACGTACTTATCAGTACGTCCAAGCACGTACCGACTGATACATACTCTTTCTCTTTGGTTTATGCAAAACGAGTTGAACAAGTTTGTTGATAAAACTAGATGACTGGGTGGGGTGTTAGAAGGAACAGGCAAGATTCAAACCTCGCACGTTTTCGCCAGCGCCCGTTGCTCCATCAATTTCATCAATCACGAGGAGCACGGGCTTCTGTTTACCTACAGCAGAACCGGACTCCAAAGCTGGTCGTATCCTATCATCCACTACAGATCCCGTCCTAGCATCGCTATTATTTATAGATGTTACCCTTTTTCACGTATGAATGTACTGTGATCATTTACCTGGCGTTAATTTCCATTACATCATAGCCCGCCTGGCGGGCGACCACATGCGCCAAGGTAGTCTTTCCAAGGCCAGGTGGTCCTGACAGTAGTAAGATCTGAAATATTTGTCAACGATCCTCCAATATCAAGTTCAATGACACATACTTTTTGCTGTGGTCGGCGGAATTCATCCAGAGGATCATCTTCGTGAATTGTTTTCCTCTTGGCCCGGGGCCGCCTACCAAATACGCACCAGTCCCATTGCTTTATCCATGCCAGCGTCTCGCGTGCAATACGCTCATTTCCAAGCAGCTCAGTAAAACGGGTGGGTCTGTAGAGGTCAACCCAAAGACTACATTGATTGGATCCTTCTATGCTTGTTGCCTCTATGGGTTCTCGATCTCTACTGCCTCAATCACGATTCTTGCACGTACATAGAATTGAACGACTTACTCTTTATGTACACCGGCAGAAAGATTATCTAAAAGGCGATGAATGGGAACGTCCAACAGTTTTTCAATGGTTGAGACCATCGTATCCTTCTAGACAAGACTGATAGTAGTAGATTTAAGCAGCGTTCGGAATGGTATACTTACGTTCTGTTTTGTCTTTCTCTGTTTGGCCTTCCGTTTCAAATATATTATCTTTCCATCGAATGTGCGAGCCTTTATCCACTTCTCTGTCGAAACAGATGTCGAGTCTTCACATCTCTCTATAGGAAATTTTGTGGCTGAATCTTCAAACGATTTCTTGCGCAGCGTACGATTCAATCCAAAACTCGAGCCTTCACGCACGGCGGGTTCATATGATGCGTAGTCGGTAACCAGTGGGCTCTCCTCTGGTGGATCCTGGTTTAGCAGGCCCGTTGGCCTAAATGACCGTGTAGAGGTTCCTACAAGAAAATTCGCGTCAACAATATCGTGCCATTAGCGTTGTCCTTACCATTTTCATGTTCATGACCTTTGTCTTTGAAGCTTCAGATATATAATTTGTGATTTCTGGATCAATCATTTCTCACCCTGACCTGCAGATACTTGCAATGTATTAGCTGACAGCGAAAATGCATAGTCGTCGTTCCCAAAATATCCGGGCGTTTCAGAGGTTTCAGAAAGTAGAGATACGGTTGAGTCAAGCAGGCCGTTAGCGGTGAAGGATGGCATGCGAGTGTCCCGTCAGCGATGTGGCAACTGCACGTGAGTGTGTGACTAGCGCGTAGCAGCAAGCTTGGCCAAACAATAGTGATACCATGGATGCCATAGGCGGACAAACGCGAGACTTGGGGCAGGGGAGTAGCCAAGGTGCATATTTATTATATCAGATAGTAATGGCCTCTGATCATTATAGCATTACTTGGTCTACTTCGGTCAATCGCCCCCAACACCGTTCCCGATGATGGACGGAAACTTAGTGAAGAGGACATCAAAAAAATCAATGAGAAGATAAGTAAACTGGTCGGAAAGGATGCAATGGAGAAGTACAAACAGGATGTGAATGAACGGGGTGAGGTACGTTGTTTATAACCAGAGTGTAGTGAGCTGACATGATCTTCCTTTCAGTTGGTCAATGAGGAGGGTCTCCCTGTTATTGACATCAACGAACCGGCCGAGGATATCAGCCTAGGAGCTGCAACAGCGTCTATCGTACAAGATCAATTAATTCCGCTTGCATCCTTGTCGGAGGCGCAGATTGCACGCTTGCGTCAAGAGCGTGACCGCATTCTGGATATGTTGGAGGAGGAAGAAAGGCTAGAAGAACAAAAGGAAAAGGAGCGACTGTTAGAAGAAAAAAAAGACTTAATCCGCAAAAAGATGGAGGAAGTTGCAAAGGAGAATGACAGGAGAAATGCTGCAAAAGAAATACAAAAAAGGATGGGCAAGGCACTTTTAGGAAACGAGTCGGAAAGCAAAGGTAAAATCACGCAGCATAACAGTAATGTAAACGGCAACGTCATGGCACAGCCGAAGAAAAGCGTCTCCTTCGCTGCTGAACCTGCGGGAGAAAGAAAGAGCCCTGAAAGTGTAACCTGGGGTGACATTTCACTGGCGAGGTTGCGGCCAATGAATCGTCCAAATCTTCTCACTAAAAGGCAAGACGAAAAACAACCGATGAGGACAAATGTTGTTGAAAGAAAATCAGTCACGCAAAGTTCGACCAATCAACCACTGGACGATTCAGATGACGAGTTTGGTGCCGATGCCGAAGAAGTCATTGCGGACGATAAAGAGATTGAACAGTATCCCGAAGTTTTCGAATCGGACGCTACAAATGAAAGTCTGGAAGACTTCGACTATGCCCGGCATCAGCGGGAGGCTGCCCTTGAGTACTATGCGAAGCGAGGTATTATTGGGCAAGCTGCTGCACAAGCATTAATGTCGTATTCTCACACCAAGGAAGACGAGGAAGAGGTGTGTATGAGTCCAGGATGCAGTATTGTCCTTTCCAATCCATCATATAGGGCATTGCATCAGATACTGCTGTAATCGATTCCAATTTTTCAAAACCTTCTATATCTCACTTCAAAGCGTCGAAACTCGCATCTTCATACAATACCTCGATACCTCAGCTTGATGGATCAGTTCTTTCGACATCCGGTACAAAGACGCTACAACGCGCAATCCGAATGGGAAAACTTGATTCTAACGGCCAATTAGTCGCGTCGGATAGTGAAAGTGAAGCCGAGAACGAAGCAATCCAGCAGTTTCTGGGCCTGCTCAGCAAGGGAGAAGCTTACAACGTTGGCCCCGAAGGTAGTCGTACTGTCGACGGTGTACCACCCCTTAAACTGGAAAAGACAGATACTGCTGCAGTTGTGAATGCGACGATGCTGCCTGCACTTAAGAAATCCAAGGTATCAAAGTTCAAGGTCAATCGATCGCAGGTTGGTCCATCCAGAATTGGACCTAACCAAGTAAAAAACACTTCAACAGCCTCGACTTCCCACCCTACTGCACCTGTAGTAATGGAGCGTCGGTCTCCAAGAGTTACAAATCCAACGTCTGTCACGACGGGCGAGTCATCGACCATCATCAAAACTCCCTCTTCCACCTCTCTGGTGACTGCACCATCACAAAAACATAATCTCCAACAACTGCCGCAGATTCATGCATCAACGTCCTTCCCCATGATAGTAGAATCACCCTCGTTTCCCCCACCAGGAGGCGAGCGTCCATTGTCCACAACTAATGCCCCAAGCCCAAACCCAAGTACGCAGACATGGCGTCCTAATCGTCCACCTACCGTTTTATCTTCAGTTGTTCATGAGAAATCGATGCAATCCACTACCAAAGAACTAGAACAGGCAGAATCGACGAAGCCGAAGAAATTATCCCGTTTCCTAGCGGAACGAACAGGATGAGATGGTATTTATTTGTGCGCTTATCAAAGGTCTATACAAGGGATGGTGTATGTTGGCGACAGGATATTGTATTGAATTGCGCTATTGTACAATTTGCAAAAACTATTAATACTAGCAGAGTTGTGAAAGACAGGATCCATTGAACACACCAAGCACGCCAGAAAATGCCATAACACCGAGACACTGGAAATTTAAGCCCAAAGGTATGAGGTGACAAGCGGATCAGTGTTTGGTCACTAGCGTTTCTAACGCTTGAACAACTTCGGACATAGTTAGTCGATCCTGTGGGTCATGCATCCACATATTTTCTATCAGGTCTATGATTTCAGGGCACCATTGTTTCCGAAGACCAGCAGCGGATGGCCTGCAAAAATGAGGGATATGTATAGTCAATCCTACATGAAGTGCAACACTAAATTACCTTTGCCGTTTGGTGCCGACTATTTCATATATAGCGTGCTCATTCATACCCTGTATAAAATATATTAGTTTACGAATGACGAATATATATTATACAGACCTCCCATGGAAACCTTCTACTGGCTTTGGCCTGGTGCCATTGAAGCATTTCCCAATAGACCATAGCACACGAAAAAACATCCACCTTGTGATTATACTTTGGATGTGCATGCCACAGTTCAGGCGCTTGCCAATTGACGGTTCCTACGAGACTGCGAACCATGGAACGAGTGGATTGCTTTACTTTAGCAAGGCCAAAATCGGCTATTTTAGCTGCTCCTTTTGCAGTGATGAGGATATTTGAAGATTTGCAATCTCTATGGATGACAGAAGGTTTGCGCAAGTGAAGATATTCTAGACCACGCGCGATGTCCAGCATCATGACAAGCTAAGTTTGCACTTTGAAGGCCATATCGAAAGACAGGTCGTTATAAAACTCACGATTCTGTGCAGTGAAGGCGCATTCACGTTACGGATGTAATCAAAGAGATCGCCATTGGAACAAAGTTCACTGACAATCATAACGGGGGTCTCGCGGGTGTTTTCGGGTATGCTGACGCCAAGCTAATTGGGAGATTAGTAAAGACAAAGCCAAGAGCCCGAACCCAGAAACTCACGAAGCGAACGATATTGGGATGATCAAAGCCACCAAGTAACTTGAGTTCCTTGACATCCACTGTGTAGTATGAATATAGCTTGATGACGACGTAGTGGGATGACTTACTAGGACTCAGTTGACCTCGAAACTCGGCTATAGCAATCTTCCGCCCCTTGAACTTACCAATGAAAACGTCTTTGAAGCCCCCACTACCAATTTTTTCGAGCTTCTGTAGTTTGTCTGGTGGTATCTCTCGATCTTCCAAACCAAGACTTTCAAGGTCAAGTTCCAAATCTTGTTCCCCGTCTTTTTCTTTTTCTCTCTCCTTCTCTTTCTCTGGAATGGGGGTTCGGGGCTCATCGACGTGCACGCGGTGGGAACGAGAAAGGAGTGGAGTTTGGGTCTCGCCTGACTGATTACGAGTGTGATACCGATGCCGTCTGGATGTGGATGGCGGGCGTATCGTCCCAGTAGATGAGGGAGAGGAGCATTCATTCACTTGTCTATCGCGCCATTCAAGTAAAGCTCGCGCCAACTGAGGTTTGGTGCCGACAGGCTCTAAATCTCGCGTCTCACAAAGACGGACAAGGTCATCACGTCGCAAGCGAACAAGCGTTTTCGCAGTGGCAATGGCGAGATCAACTAAGCAATCAGTTGTCAGAACTAAGTACATAGCTGATATTAGATACATGAGCTCACCTTCCTCGTCCATCGCTTCTTCATCCGTCTCGCCCTCGGCGTCTTCGTCACCACCTCCATCTTCGCCCTCAATAACATTCTCGTCATCTTCATCTTCGTTCCCACCTTCATCTTCGCCCTCAATAGCACTCTCGTCCTCATCATCTTCGTCCCTATCTTCTTCCTCGCCCTCGATAACATTTTCGTCATCGTCCTCATCATCGTCCTCGTCCTCTTCACCAATGTCTTCTTCCATATCAGCATCTTCACCCACTATCTTACCATTCCGAAGCTTCCTTGGTTCCACGGTAATCATTTCTTCGTCATAAACATTGTCCGTTGTCTCCACTTCATCAACTTGGACGTCTGCTACCCTATCGTCAACATTCGACGGCACGTCTCCGCCATCGCCTTCATCATCGCCATCACTGGGACCTGCACTACCTACTTTACGCCTTGGCCTCAGCCTTTTTCTCAAAGGAGTTCTTCGAGTCTTGGGAGATGATGTACCTGAAGCAAGTTCATCGATTTCTTCATCCAACGATGATTCCTTGTCATCTTGACCTCCATCTTCGTCCTCGAACTCCAAATTCTCGGCGTCAACATTCTCCACCAAATCGTCGGCTTCAGCTTTAAAATGCTCCTCAGTATCATCGCTCCTAGATTTTGCCTTTCTTGACGGTAGAACCCTGGTCTTTCTCCATCCATTTACTATATTTACATCGACATCGTATTTGATATCTTGACGCGGTCCAGCTTGCCGCCGCTGCTTGGACGCGGAGCACAGTTGAGAGGAGACGAAGGTATCACTAGCAGTTCTTTGTCTGTCCCTGCTCCGAAGTCGTCGAGGGCTGGGTTGTATTATCACATTTTTACTGCTTCCTACCCAAAGAGACTTTTCGAGGTCCTCTAACTCTGTTAGATCACTTTCTGCAGCAGTCCAGTCCCCATCTTGCGAATGATGGACTGACGTTTTTGTGTGAACCTCAACGTTTGATTTAAATTCGACCTGTTTGGCCTTTCCTTTCCCTTTCGAGAACTTTTCTGTTGATGTCCGACCGGATGTTGGCTTTGTTTGGCTACTGGCTTTTGTTTCCATGGCATTAGATACTTGCCGTGAGCGTAATCTCGTTGCTGGTGGAGAACGAACGGTCCATGAAACGCTTCCTGCGGAGGTTGTAGGCGAGATGCTCGACTCCTTCGACCTGAAGATGATGATAAATTATCACATATGCCATAAGTCTATACTAACCGTAATTCAGGGCTTTCGCTGCTGTTGACCTTGTGATGCTTCGTCTTTGTTTGACCTCCTGATTGTGTTTGGCAACTGCTCATAGAATAACTACGTCCCATACGCATCAGGCTGCTGGATTTGCTTATATCATGCATAGTAGCCCGGCGGCGCAGATTCAAAGCTGGCGCATCTATGGTATCGAAACCACCGGCATCTGTCGCCTCATCGCCTGCAGTATTTCCGTCGTCACTAGAATAATCCGATGATTTGCCAATAAGCGATGACGGTGGAATAGAGGCATAGTCATCCCGAGCATCAATGATGGCGCTAACAATCTCAGGTTTGGTTAGCACTTCCGGATCGTCAGTGAGCCCTGCAAGCGTGTATAGGCGGATCAGGTCGGTTTTTCGCAAGCGATTAAGTTGTTTTTGATCAGCGAAATTAATGAGGTGTTCATCTGCTTTGTGGACGTGAGTATACTAAGTTCGAAAGTACAGCAATAAAATTCTACCCACTCGAGCTCCCCTCTGACATCTCCACTTTGTCTTGAACGTCAGACTCTTCGGGCTCAGACTCGTTGGAACACGAATCTGAATGTACTGACGCGTCAACATCCATTTCATCGTGACCAACAGGATCATCTTCGTCACTGGGTGAATAGGAGGACCTGAGACGTTTTGCCCGCCCAGAGTTTCGCGTTAAGCGTCCATTGGAAGCAACGTTTTCATTGGCGTTAAAGACGCGTTTTCTTTTAGCTCCAGCTCGCAGAGGTCCGAGATTATGTGGGCGCATTACAGTAACCAATGTATCGTTTTTGGATGCCGTCTGAGCAAGCAGAATTCGAGAGGGTAGGCGGCGTAGGTTGGGATGAAGGGGCACAAGGACTGGACGTGATTGGTCGAAATCGGAGGACGGAGGGATAGACTGCGAAGTAGTACGCTTGCTGACGGCGTGCTTTCGTGCTGTCTGAGTTGATGCGTGGCGGCGGAGTCTTCGGGCTCTAGGGGACGGGGTAGTACTTGGTCGTCGTCGTCCAGCATTAGCCATAACCGAATGACAACCAGCCACCACGATCCGATGCGTTAATTTATTGCTCTTATTGAGTACGCTGTTGGGCTCGCCGTCTGGACGGTGCTGAGGAGAACAAGTGGCTCAGGAGCGCTGGCAATGGAGGAAGTTTGGATGGCATTGTTTGTCTCTAGAACTATTGACAGAACAAATATTGGCAAATGACTGCAAATACTGAGGCGGCTTGAAGTTATAGACAACGGCCCAACTGATCAGCTCGTGGTCGTTGGGATGCGACAAAGCCATCATCTTCGCCATCATATCGTCCTTTAAGGATGGTCTTCTGGAAAAAGGTGTGCTCGATTTGTCGACTGGCCACAAAGAACATGCCTAATCCGGTAATCATAAACACTTGACCGCAATCGGCCTGGGCATATACATATATTATAATTCAAGCCATGAACTGCATATTCACGTCTACATCAAGATGTTACTTAAATTCACTGCCGCAGACATGCTCAATACTGCACTCGTAGATGTTGCATCAGGCGAGCGCGCATATTCTATTGTAACAGTTGAAGCGGATGCCGAAGTCGAAAGGGACTCTAGCCCATGGTCCACAGAGGATAAATCTAATTCTACGCCCTTCAAATGCCGCCGTACATCTATTAAAGATTCCTCAGGACAGCTTGTGGCATCACTGATATGGAATGGTCGACATCCGGACATTACGATTGACGACCAACGCATCGGTGGTCTGACAAGCCTATTCGGCACATCCACCGTACGTTTCATGTAAGCTGGCAATCAATATGACCAGGTGCAATGCTTACTGGTTCCAGGCCAAAAATTCTCGCTATTCCAACGCGGTTTGAAGCCGAATACATATGGGTAGCTACGTCCAAGAGCCTTGCAGTATGTGCAATATTATAATTCAACCATTTCATATCATCTCATGGTGTTCAGTTAATCGATTACGACTCTCATACAACTAAAGGCATATTCCATCAAAATGCTATTCAGATTCCTCGGTCACTCAAGTCATTTTCCTCACGTAGAACAAACAATTCGATTCTCCGCGAACCATCATTACTTGCATCTTCAACCTCTTGTCACTCATTGACATCAATAAGTTCATCTTCAACTACAACATCATTCAACACCGATAAATCATTCATCTATTCTGGGCTTCCAGGACTTGGTTCAAACTATCTCGAGTTTTCATCCCATCCTCTTGCTTACGACGTCGAAATAATAAGTATGATTCGACAATTTTGCCGATTAATTGACTCTGACGCAATCCCCTTACGTTGCAGTATCATTCATAATGATGGAAATATTACGACGAGGTCGCTTTCTGCTTACGCCATACAAATTTGGGCGGGGCAAGTTTTGGAAATTAAGGGAAGTACGAGATGCCGTATCCAAACATCTACGGCGTTTTACTCCCTGATTCGTGTTCTTTACATACCCTCATCCATCCATACTTGCATTTGTTTACTAACATTCGATACCACTTTTGCATATATCACCCACTCGTGTACAATCCTGCATATTGAGGCTGACATGAAAAATGCACTTCTAATCATAGTGGTGTAGAGTACATCTAGGTCCAATTCTACATCATAAATAACCTTATAGAGCGCGTTGCTTCATCCGACTTGCAACTGTTCTAAGACCAGCGTACACCTTCCCAGGCGGCGAGCCCAAGATCAATGAGACAATCGCATCTCGTGCAATTTTGATATTTTGGAAGGACCCCATTATGTGTATTTTTCTAAGCACATTGCAGTGTTTTGTTACGCAGAAATAAGTGGAAACCTACGTATCTGCAAGAACAATCCGCGTCCGACTGACATTCTCGATCGTGAACTTTGTTTTTCCTTCATGCCCAGCTATTCGACCTGCGCAGACATTTTGATACCATCGTATTGTCAATAATAGCACGACATACCTATTGCGCGCGATAGGTGGTCTCCATGGAGTGTTTTCACATCTTTGATCTCAAATGAATCGAGATATAAGTCGTCCAGCCGTAGTAACGCAATTGCGTCCTGTGTAAAGGCATGCAATAGGCGATTGATGTGGAGAACAATCCAGCAGACTTACATTTACGTCAAATCCCAAGGCAAACGCCTTAACGAAATCAGCGCCCTTTTGAACTGCGCCAATATCTTTAGTATGCTTTGACGTCTAAATCCCGTCGTCTGAGTGAAACCTGCACCGAACACGCAATTCGCAACACTCACCCTCATTTCCACACTCCTCTTTTGCACATTCATTCTCACCTGTAATCCAAGCAGTTCCGTCAGTGGCCCGAATATGTTCACCCAGTCCTTTTTCAGCGGCGACATGCGATGTGGCGGGATAGGTACCCTCCTCACTTCGGTTTTGGCCGCTGACGAGGACTTGGCTGCACTGAGAGGTGCAAAGACCAGCGCACCACTACCTCCAGCTGGCACAGCGTCCACATCGATCATCAACGATTCGTCGTCCTCTCCATTCCCACTACTCAGACTCTGCCCGACTTTACTCGCCCCATTTTGAATGATGTCCATCGGTCGTGATGTTGATGCCAAGTCACCCTCTAAATCCATCCCATCTTCATTATTTTCAGCGGTGATGTTAAGGACGGAGGCTGTCTGTGTTCCTTTCTTCTTGTTCAGTTTTCTTCGATTTTTGTGTTTTCGAATAGTGGTTTCGGTCGACGATCCAGCTATGGTAACGACATGAGTAACACCCATGATCCAAAAACGATTTCAGCGTCTGGTTTTTTTTCGTCTAGTGCGCAGGAGATATCAGGCCACAAGTTGTACCTCAAAGATTACTCTTGGCCGTCACCGCGTCACCATCATGTCACATCAATATCACTCGAATACAATGCGCATTCAATGGATATAGAAAGGTACATGTGCTAAAACAGAACAATTATCAAGAACTAAAGTAGTATAAACCAATAGATGTTGAAGGTCTCTAGTCGAACATGCTGAATTATTCCACTCGCGTACTTTTGAGCATACTATGTAGAATCTTAAGTCTATCGCATACTACTTCAAATGTGGTCGACGTACTTTTTCAATGCTTCTGAATCTACAGCAGGTGATTCCCCATTGCCAATCATTACCTTAACACCTTCGCTGGGAATATCATCAACAAGTACATGGAGATATGCTGGTCCAGGTGGATAAATGTTGCCATTTGGCGGTCCCTTGACTGCCAAAGTATTGCCTTGAAGAGTATGCTCCAAAACTACCCTGCGAGTATTAGCGTGGATGCCATGTGTTATGAAACCAAAGTCCATCAGAACGACTACGATAGATTAAGCCGTCGTGTAACCTATTAAGATGGTCAGCTTACCCGCTACTCTGCCAATCGTAGTAGGACAACTGAAGATCATTTGAAAATCTTCTCCAAAACCGATCTTTGTTTTATAATTCTCGATCTTTGGCCTAGGCTTCGACATGTATGGAGGAGACAACCACTCAACTCTGTACTCAGTCCCGTATTCGATTTCACTCCGATCAAGGTTCGGATTACTTCCGGCAATCATGACATTTCCACTGGGAGTCAATGTCGCCACACTATGATACAGTCTTGGAATATTGCTTGTTGGCATTCCGTCCCTAGAGAATCTCTGACCAGAGGGTGCACCGGGATCGTAAAGTACAGGAGTGTACACGGGATTGTCGGCGTTTGACTCTCCAACTCGGCCTATGACGTTCCCATAACCAGAGATACCAGAGCTTGCACCGTTGACGATAAGGACTTTACCATCAGGTAAAAGAACAGCGTCTGCCATTATGCGAGCTTGAGGCATATGTTCCACTTCCCAGCCGTTTGAGAAACCGCTCTCGGTTAGTACCATGCGCGCACATTGGGTAGTAGCAAGGTCCTGAGACGAAATGTCGAAGTTTGCCTTCTTGTCATCAACTAGTGAGCCACCGCAGACCAGGATTTCAGATTCATAGTTGTTCTCCGGAGATAACGATAGTAATAATCCAGTGCCAGCCATAGGATATGTCACGCGCACTCCATTTGGAAATGAAGGGAGTCGTCTCTCCGTATTCTTAATCCAGTCGTATATCATGGCACCTTGATTTGCAGCAATAAATACCTTACCGTCAGAAAGAAGAAACGCAATAGGGAAGAGGTTGGCATTCAGAGTGTCGACCAAGAACTGCATGTGTATCGGTAATCCGTTGGAATTGTGAATACCCTTGGGCGGGTAATATTCGATCGTTGGATTGTTGACAGTCGCATTGTTAATCCAACCACCCATCTTCGAACCGCCAATGATCATAGCGCTACCATCAGTGATGCGTACTACAGTATTATACCAGCGGGGAGCAGCCATTCTGACGGTGTCGTGGTATTCGCGTATGACACATTTTTCTGCATCACCATCGCAAGGATGGAACAACCGGACCGCCTGTAACCCATTGAGGTCACCGAAATCGGCGGAGAACGTATGACTTGCGACAACTGGATTTCCACCAACGTTAATCAACGTACCATTGCCAAGGAAGCTACCGCCCGCGCAAAAAGAGTTGGACTGCATTCTGAGCGGTATGACAGCATGAGAGTCAAGATTGTACAGCGCCGCCCAAGCAGGATGACCAGCTATATCCAGAGGATTGTGCTCCACTTTATCGATGATAATGGCGTAAGTAGATGATATGATGGCCAATTGCATTGCGCTAACACCAGTAGAGCCTTTTTGAACAAGATCCCACTGGGTAGTTGAAGATAGCTGCATTGCAGAGAGCATCACTTGCGATGTGTTCAGATGCTTATAAGTCGACGAAGCAGTGCTTAATTGAAGAGTAGCTCGATGTTGACCACGAGTTACCACAAACGCATCCACGTCCATAATTGCAGATTCGGAGGAGTGAGGCCCGACTCCCATATTGACGATTGTCAGTGTATGCTTGCCATTTGCAAGGTCGTATGCCCAAAAGAGCCGTTGTTGCGTCAAGAGAACATCATTGTCAATCCAGTTGTTGACCAACCTAATTGGCTTGCCATCTATATAAACCTGCGCGAAGCCACGAGTCCTGCCGGAATTCCCAAACCATTCAATTCCGGTGCCAGAGAAGCTGAACGACACTGAAGCGTTACGGTCGGTCGTGAAATGCAGTGGATTGTGCGCAAATCCATGAGAAAAACTGTAAGACCATTGTCCTTTGTAGGTCACAAGTGGGGAAGACGACGAGTAGGCTTTGGCACCAGGCGGGACGTAGTAAGGTCTAAATAGTGCTGGAGAAGTGGACCCCAGATCGACATGCCCATTCCAAGCTAGATTTGATTTCTGCAATGCACAGTCAACGAAAGGCAGAGCAGGTATGATGCTAAAGAGAGTGAATATGATTGGGAGTGTCAGTGGTCGTCCCATGTCAAGGTTGGAGGAGTGTTGTGGTAAGAATGAAAGTTGAAACGTTGACTACTGTACATAATCGTACCTTTCCTTTCACAAAGGAACTGAATTAGCCAGTATCTATTCGATCTGTTGGGCAAAAAGCGAAGAGCAAATTTTACCTCCTGCGAAGAAACCTTAGAGATCGTAAATGCTTGATTCGAGGCGCTTTTCAAGCCAAACGTCAAGTCAAAAGTAATCTCGCTCGATTTATGTGGCGAGAACAGTTGGTAGCAATATTCATGATTAATTAGGCGACTATAAATTGAAATCAGCACACATAATTGTCTAACGAGTATGGAAAAATTCTTCCAACCAGTCCGTCAGTGAAACGAGGCCAGCCTCACCCTTCTCTGAGACAGGAGCTTGTATGTGCAGCCACGTTGCAAGAAAAGTGATCTTGCCACCCTCCCAGTCATCGAACTTGAAAGCATTGCCCACGCTGTCGCCGCAGTCTAGGCCGCCAAGTTCAAATCCCTCCCCTTCTTCACCCAGTCCCTCAACACCAACGCTGTTTGATTGGGCTAATCGGCGCTTTTCTAGTTCACGTTCAAGAATAGTCTTGACACGGGCAATAGCGACATCTACAGTTTTCAGGAGATCGACTTTGTGCACCAAGATGAGAAGGCGTGGTGATTGTGACGGAGGCAAGGAGGTAATGGCGTGAAAGACATGATGAAGATGTCTAGACCAAGCCTGAGTTAACGAGATGATCAGAAATAAAAAAAATTAACGACAAACTCTGCAACTGCAGCACCATTCCTCGAGATTGAGTTTGCATCTACGACAAATGCAATGGCTCTAACGTTCCTCAAATAATTTCGGAATTGGTCTCTCAACCTAGGGTGGCCTGGAACATCGATTATTCGGATCGCTTTGTTCGATTGTGCGAATTGAAATACAGCAGAATTAGCTTGCAGCGAGGTGTGAGTGTGTGGGGTCTCTCCATACGCTAACTGTGTACCTCTCAACGAATGGTTCGGAAGAATAAAAACGAGATATACTGACGCAAGACCATATTGCAGTCTTCCCGGCACCTGAAAGTCCTACAAGAAGCAATGCATCTCCCTTTTTTGACGGTTTTCTGTTAAAAAAAAGTACAACTTTGATGCGTTGGTTAATTATTGTAATATCATGGGTAGAAACGAACATGCAACCAAAATGCAGGCAACGAGGATGGAGGAAAGGACGATGTCCATATGACAGCATTTTTCGGACAAGCTCCCTATTTGGCACGTCACGTGTAATAAAAAATAAGACACAACAAAGCTAATTAAATTTTGGAATCGTTCTCCCGAGTTTCTTCTTCACGCGACCCTTTAGACAGTGCCAGCCCACATGCATACAACAGCGGGCAAGGCGATTCGGTCTAGCGTAGAGGAAAATGGCCAGGTTTAGAGCTTACCCATCGGCATCCAACGCTATGATGGAGTGAGTGTCAGTCCTTTCCTACATGTTATTGTACTTGGCTGTACTTGAAAAAATGCTGTGATTGTGACTCGTGAGAAGTTGTGACAATCACGTTATACTTGGTGGGTTCCACGTTGGTCTTCATACACAAGTCCTGTCTTTTGCGTCAGCGTAACTCATTTCCCCCATGTTTATCATCAACTGGCTCTGGGACGTTCTCGCGCAGCTGGGTATGATTCTATGATATAAACTGCATCAGCGGTGCGCTTACATTTGACAATAGGTTTGCTGCACAAGAACGCTAAAATTCTGTTTCTTGGACTCGACAACGCTGGCAAAACAGTAAGCTGGTTTCCACGGTATGCGGCGCAGCTACTCAGGCCCTCTTCTAGACGCTCTTGCACATGCTCAAGAATGATCGGCTAGCTACATTGCAACCCACCCTTCATCCGAGTACGGGCACTCGTCTTCATGCCGAGACAATTTAACCCATGTTTTGTGACAGCTTCAGAAGAACTAGCAATAGGCAATGTGAAATTTACGACCTATGATCTAGGTGGTCACCAACAAGGTATGCGGCTTGGCATACATTCTGTTCTTGATTTCTGATATAACACTCAGCTCGCCGTCTCTGGAGGGACTACTTTCCAGAAGTTGACGGCATCGTTTTCCTTGTGGATAGCGCCGACTTTGAGCGCTTTTCTGAGTCAAAGGCAGAACTTGACGCCCTTTTGTCAATTGAAGAACTTTCAAAGGTCCCATTCCTTATCCTTGGGAATAAGATAGACGCTCCAGGTGCTGTCAGTGAAGAGGAATTAAGACATCACCTTGGCCTCTACCAGACCACAGGGAAGGTTTGTCATTTGAAAAGATATTAAGGGTTTCTCAAACTCATATTTCCGATAAAGGGAAAGGTTCCTCTTACAGATATTAGACCGATTGAAATATTCATGTGCTCTGTTGTTCAAAGGCAAGGATATGGTGAAGGTGAGTTAAGTCGCGCATTGATGGTCAGTAATATTCACGTCCGGCAGGTTTCCGGTGGCTATCGCAATATGTGAGTGCTTTTCTATATCCTGCCCAGTGACATTGCTAACTATCACAGATCTAAACTATTCATTGAACGGAGTAAAGTACAGTTAGTTTACGCTGCATACTCTGTCCTATATTCCTCGCTCTATTCGCATATACGTGTATTTCAAAGGCCTTGAATGCGTATGACTGAATTATGTGTTGCAGTGATTGAGAACATGACGCTCTTGTCCTTCCGCAATCCGCAATCTGCTCGTTGTTTCGAATTGAGTCATTCTCATTCTCTACAGCGAATGGCAGGATGCAAGGTCCTTCGTGAAATATACAGACGTTGACTACCGCGTATTCAGCGATGCGGCTAGATTCCTGCTGTTACGCCTTCCTCTTTGCTGGCACTAACAATTTCCCTTATAGTTGAAGTCATATACCCACAATCACTTTGAACGCCTCAAAGCACTTTAGCATCTCACGTCCGTTATCGATAGGCTTCATTCCTTCACTATGCCGATGAGCAGGACGAGGGAGAGGTGGATAACAATAAGTGACTGGTGTTTCCACTGGAGGATAGGTCCCGTGAGCAATATGATCCGACAGGGCTTGCGTGACGGGAATCTTGAAAAATGCGGGAGACGTGCCAACCATTACGATGCCAGGCATAACCTAGGGAAAGTAGGCACCAGCTTAGGTCAACCAATCGACTAGCTCAAGAAATGGCTCACCTTGCTGACCAATGGTGGAAGTCCCATGGCTTCCCTTTGTGCGTTGTTCTCATTAAAGGCCACAACTGCTTCTGCTACAAGATGAGCCCGCGCATTGACTGGCTCCAATTGCTGCAATCTCTTGTCCTCCTGGACAAGGAGAAGGATATCATTCTGAGAGCGATCAACAATACAGACATCTGTCTTGGCATGTCTGTCTTCACCACAAATAAGAAGGGGGAGGTCCACTCTCGTGCGTGCCAATCGTTGCCGACGAACATAATGAACAGTTCGACGGCAAAATCATGGACGGCGGTTTCGCCCTCATCGGGGATCATGGCGAGATCAAGTAACCCGATCAACTCTGCGTTACGATCTTGTTGCATAGTGTCAGCATTGAAAATGTTCAGCAGCTCTTGATCAATCACAGGTTGTGGCAGCTCCTGTGATGTAGAAATCATTAAGTCTTCCCAATGACAGAATGCGGAACTGCAAAGGTGGTCCACTTGATGGATGGTGATATGATACGAATCCAGGTCACTGCGCGTCCAGTCACTGCCAGACTTGGCGGAGCGAAGGATATTAGCCATAACGTCCTAGCAGGTTGTCAACCTACTACAAGTCTACAATCTACAAATGTTGTTTGCTGTCGCGCAAGAACTCACGTGACTGAGGTGATTTGAGCACATGACGCTCTTGTCCTTCCGCAATCTGCTTGTTGTTTCGATTTTATTGAGAATCATTCTCATTCTCTACAGTGAATGGCACGATGCAAGGTCCTTCGTGAAATATACAGACGTTGACTACCGCGTATTCAGCGATGCGGCTAGATTCTTGCTGCACCCAACCGCTGACAATCGTGCCAAGGGTCCTCTGAGCCAAAAATTTGGCCACAATTTTGTCTTCGGAGAGTGAGTAAAACGAGTTTCAAACCCACAACTTCTTATTAGACGTGTCTCCAAGCCCATACACCAGGGAAACATATAGATACACTCCCCTCCTTGCTCTCATCCTCACGCCTAACGAATGGCTTCATCCATCCTTTGGCAAGTTTTTATTCGCCGCGTGCGACATTCTCAATGGTACTATCATTCACAAACTCATCTTACGCCGTATCAAGAATCGAAGAGCGACAAAACAGGATGACGGAGTCCTCGGAGCTGGTTCAATACCTCATTCTGGAGAGAAGCTGGCGACTATTTTCTCTGCAGTATATCTTCTCAACCCTCTCGTGTTCTCAATCTCCACGCGTGGATCATCCGAGTCTGTCCTATCGCTCTTTGTCTTGCTTACCTTGGACTATGCACTTCTCGAAGAATGGGACTTGGCAGCAGTCTGGCTTGGAGTCAGTACGCATTGGAAGATTTACCCTGTCATTTATACAGCGAGCTGTTTGAGCGTTATCGCAAATGGGAAGGAACATCTAAGCTTGACACATTTTATTAAGTCGCTGCTGAGCTGGAAAATAGCAAGATTTGGGGCCATAAGCGCAGGGACAGCTTTATTACTTGGATCTAGCTGTTACATCTTGTGAGGACTTTCACTATTCATACTAAATGCTTACTAACACACTTGACTACAAGGTGGGGTCATCCCTTTCTGCAAGAAGCATATCTCTACCACTTGCATAGACTGGATCACCGACATAATTTCTCGCCATATTTCTACCTCACATACCTCACCTACCCGTCCCTTGGGTTGCCAAACCATCAAGACGTTTCATGGTTCAGCCACATGATTCGTTCTCCTTTGGCAAGTTTTGTCCCTCAAATGTCGCTCGCATTGGGTACAGGAATTGTATTCGGGCGGAAGAAAACGGACCTTGTGTTTGCGTGGTTCGTTCAGACTGTTGTTTTTGTTCTTTTCAACAAAGTCTGCACTTCTCAAGTATGTTTTCAACCATCCCTGACTGCGAATCAAACTGATCTGAATACAGTACTTTCTATGGTATCTCCTGTTCCTACCCCTTCTCCTACCACAGCTACAGTCAATTTCAATCAAGCGCGCTTTGATATACGCGATCGTATGGATTGGCTTGCAAGCTCTGTGGCTCGCTGAGGCTTATAGACTCGAATTCCTAGGTGAGGACGTATTTTGGGGGCTTTGGATCAGAAGTTTGGTATATGTCGGTGGGAACTGTTGGATCATTGCAGGATTAATGGACCATTATTCTAGTGGATCATAGCCGCGCGTATCAAGGCGTTGTACTCGGGATATGCATTCGCCAAGGGTCAGCGAATTCCTAAACTGCGAGCTCATATCGACAGTTCTTGTCAAAAAACATGTGTTCTTCTAAAGATACGGATTGATCGCTGGCCCTACCCAAAACTGCGATGCGCGACTCGTGTTCAGTACGCCGTAAAATCGTGGTAAGCTACAGACTGAAATGGATCACTGGCGTGTGCATGAATTAATAACGGGACACCTTAATAGCAAGACGTTGCTTGCCAGTGGTGTTCTTGCAATGTCTTCATCCGTCCCAGTAAGCTCCAATCTTGCATCCTCACGCGCGGCGCGTGTCAACGAAGAAACTCCACTGCTTCCTAATGACTCAAATGAAGCGGGCTCCAGGCTGAATTTGAACATTAACCAACATACCGCTAGTCACACTCGTCCTTGGTGGAGGCGGCCGTCACCTTGGTGGTAAGGACGAGGTACTACATTTTCGAACCATCCGCTGTGATTTAATGCAGGTTGCTCTACGTCATACCCTTCACTGCAATGGCTGCGTCTGCAACGTTGGCCCCTCGGGTGGAAATCTATACAATACTTGCATGCAAAATCCACAGACCGCATGATTATTTTTCTTTGACAGGGAACGTGGCGAGTTCGTGGCATGGCATCTCGACACGTGGCTCAGGGTTTGAAGTATTGGATGGCCCCAAGGACCTCTGTTCGTCCGACCCTATCGTCCAAGCCGCTGTTGCAAAACTAATAGCTGGTAAGCAACGATTGCGTCGAAATGGGACGGAATTGCTTGCACTTGTCTCACGTAGATGTAGGCATCGCAGTATCTGGTGGTGTTTTAAGCTCTCTCACAGGTGCCTGGTGGGGTGCTGTAAGCCAAGAGATTCACTATATTTGCGCAGGCTCTGACGGACATAGTTTTCTGACAGGCATGGTCGAACACGTGTCTTGGGAATTGCCACCATCGGGATTATCGTTGCGGACCTGAATTTCATTATTGTTGCTCTCTTCCCCGATAAATTCCCTGGTGGCTATTGGTTCCTGATCATAGGGCCTATTGTCGAGGGTTTACTTGGCGGTAGGGTGATTAGCGTTTCGTCCCTAGCAAGTCTTATTTCAGTGATAGGGTTGACCAGTGGCGCTGCCACAACTCAGGCTTACATGGCGGATACTGTGTCGGCAGATGCTCGGTAAACGACGAGCCGATCATCATGTAATTACCTCACATTCAAATATCAGGTCACGAACATTCTCTTTGAGTTATGGCCTCCTGTTTTCTGGATTCGTAATTGGTCCGACTATTGGAAGCCTGCTCATAAGATTCACAGGCCAAGTCATCTCTGTCTTTTTCTTGGCTGCTTCCATGCATGTACTATACGCATTCTTCATCTGGTTTATCGTGCCAGAGTCTTTATCAAAAAAGCAGATGCAAACCTCAAGGGAGAAGTATGAAGAGCAGATTCGTGGATCGCGTTACAATCATCCTATCAAATGTGCCGTCGCCATTATTAAAGAGATGCTTCGTTTCTTGAGTCCCTTGGCCATATTTATACCGTCGATCCACCCAACTTCAACAAGGGGTATCAAAGACTGGAAAATGACGTTCATAGCTCTGTCATACGGACTCTTATATTTATCACTGGTATGCCGTTGGGCTGAAATATCTAGAAAATTAACATATATTCCCAGGGACGCACCAAATATTCATTACAATACGTTACCTCTACGTTTGGTTGGAATTCAGAAACTGTAAGATCAAATTATTGCATCTCATGCATTTTGCGTGAATCCCGGGTCAGATAGGCTATTACATTAGCCTGATGGGAATTGTTCGAGCAGTGCATTTGATGCTGGTAATCCCAGGTAGAGATATACGGACACTGGCCACTTTGACATTGACGGCCTTATCATAGCATTAACGAAGTATACCAAGCCAAAATCACACATTGAACATGCCACATCGCTTCCTGAAGAACGACCACTCATTTCCGGCCGCGAACAAAACTCAAGGGATACCAGTGCTGTGGGCCAAGACCCGCGCTTGCCGTCCTTTGATTTGAATCTCGCACAGACTTCTATGATCATTCAAATTATTGGCTATGTCAGTATGGGTTTATCCAAGAGCGGATTCCAGTTTGTGCTGTCCAGTGTACTGTTGTGGTTAGGAAGCGGCGTTAACCCTGCCCTTCAAAGCGCTGCTTTGGCCATATACATAAGAAGCGGCGAAATAGAATCTGGACGATTATTCGGCGCTCTTAGTGTGATACAGGCACTTTGGTAAGTTTATGTGTTTCTTGGCACGGAAAATCAAACTGTTGCGCAGCTCCCATATTATCGGGCCGTCTCTATTCGGTTTCGTGTATGCGACAATTGTCGCATGGTTTCCTCAAGGCATATTCTTCATTTCGATGATTATTATTTTCATTTCGTTCCTTCTGTTATGTATTGTGCACCCGAGCGTTGTGCCGCCGGAAGACAGCGTTACTAATCATGACGTCGAGGATGTTGGGAACTTGAGCACGGTGCATCGAGAAGATGGGGACACGATGGAACCCAGTCTACGGCTCTTGTAAGGTTACTGTAGTCTACAGAGATAAGATGACGAGAGCTACTTAAGGACACCGCCACAATTAATTGTCTTTCCCACCTCTCTCCAACGCGAAATGTCTGTCACTAGAGAACAAGTGACATCTCAACAAGAATTACAATTACTCGTGGATATTGACGCCGATTATCCTTGGTGGAAGAAGCCTTCGCCTTGGTGGTGAGGTAAAAATATGCTGATTTGGTTGCGTTACTTAGGTTCCGCACAACCCAGGATGCTCTTCATAATGCCCTTCGGTGCAATTGCGCATTCCTCAACTATAGCCCCTCGGGTAGAAATTTATACCTTGCTCGCTTGCAAAGTTCACATTTTGGACAATCAAGGTCCTTCTGTTCTGCCGGGCAACTCTGCTATAACGTAATTACTCATGTTCATTAGTTGGCGCCTACGACCTTTGGGCATTATTGTCAAAGGACAACGAGTCAATCGTACATCAACGCTGTGCATCTGACCCCATAGTTCAAGCCGTAGTTGCCAAATTAATAGCTGGTTAGTACTCGAGACACAGTATTCGTTGCGCTCAATATCAGTGATTTCCGCGACTGACTATATGACCTCAGCCGTTGCGATATCCACAGGTATACTGAGCTGCCTTACAGGTGCCTGGTGGGGCACCGTGAGTCGAATATTGTTAAAGATGCCCTTGCAGGCCATGATAGTTGTCATAGCTCTCAGATAGGTATGGTCGAACTGTGGTCTTAGGAATCACGGTTATGGGCGCTATAGCGACGGACCTCAATTTTATCCTTGTCACTCTCCTTCTTGATAAGGTTCCTGGTGGCTATTGGTTTCTCATCGCTGGTCCTTTGTTGGAGGGCCTACTTGGTGGTAGAGTGTCCAATGATGCCGTTCGCGATATGTTTGAATTTGGTATTAGGTATGGTTAGTGGCGTCGCGGCGAACCATGCCTACTTGGCCGATACCACAACAGAAGCGTCAAGGTAAGCGATCTCTCGGTCACCATTGATTATGTCTTTTTATTACTCAGGTCGCGTTTTTTTTCTTTGAATATTGGTATACTCTACATTGGATTCGCAATTGGTCCAGCGCTCGGAAGTTTGCTCATCAGGTTCACGGGTCAATTACTTTCGGTCTTCCTCTTGGCTGCTGCCATGTATGCTACATACATGCTGTTGGTCTGGTTCGTTGTGCCGGAGTCTGTGACAAGAAGTCGGATGGAAGCTTCTAGAGAGAAGCACCAAGAACGTATCCGTGGATTTCATCGCGACCATTCTTTCAAGACCTACATTCAGAGGATGTTTCAATTCTTGAGCCCACTTGTGATATTCGTACCGCGGAAGACAAACTCGTCAAGACGGAAAGAGTGGAGCTTAACTCTTACAGGATTCTCATACGGGCTTATTTACCTTTTTCAAGTACGCCAGTCACGACGTATGTCGTACTGATGACATATTTTCCTCCTAGAACTTCAACCACTATGCAATACAATATATTGCCTCTACTTTTCACTGGAACGCAATATCTGTGAGTTCACATGTTCTAATAATACGAGTGCGACTATATCCTCAAGTTAGGCAGGCTACTATATGAGCCTTACGGGAATGGTCCGGGCTATTCATTTAATAGCAGTGATCCCAGGCATGGACCAACACCACCGTGCATTCTAACCATTCCTTAACAATTTCCTCCCTTAGTACTAACAGTTTATTTCAACCCGAAAACGCCGACTGAACTTATGTTGCCACTTCCTGAGGAAGAGCCGCTTCTTTCCGGACCAGATGGCCATCCTAGAAACAATAACATAGTGCGCAAACAATCACGTTCACCATCATTTGACATGAATCTTGCACGAATATCCATTGTCATCGAGGTTGTTGCCTACTGTGCTATGGGTTTGTCAAACAGCGGACTGCAGTTTGTCCTGTCCAGCGTTTTGTTATGGATGGGAAGCGGTATGAGTCCTGCTATCCAAAGTGTGGTTTTAGCCATATACACAAGGAATGGTGAAACAGAAACTGGACGACTATTCGGTGCGCTTAGTGTGGTACAAGCGCTCAGGTTAGCGTCATTTACTCTTCCAAAAGGCTTGAACAAACGTTTCATAGCGCCCAAATCATTGGACCAGCTATGCTTGGTTTCGTCTACGCGAATACTGTTACATGGATCAAGCAAAGCATTTTCTTCGTCGCCGCAACAATCCTTTTTATTTCGTTCCTCTCAATGTGTCTTATACGTCTGCCGAAGTCTACGACACAAGAGGTTCCGGCTGGCGGGCCATCAAATTGATCGCAGCATACCCCGGCTACTAGAAATAGATGTGTATTACATAAGCTACCCTGCCAGCTGAACAAAATACAAAACTTTGTTTGTGCTAATCAAACAAGACTATATACTATTGTCCCCTTCGGGGTGACATACGAAAAAATTGGAACGATACAGAGAAGATTAGCATGGCCCCTGCACAAGGATGACACGCTTTTCCGGAGTGGTAGACCTACGGGTCTCAATATTTATTTTATTTTATATGTTCTAGTTTGGATATGGAACATGCTGTAGTCATCAGTCGTCGGAGCGGCAATACCGGATGGCTCGGTCCGAGTTCAAAAGGTGCCGTAACTATTTACGAGGAGCTGATCGTTTTGTGGGCGGCACTTGCTTACTCTCGTCTTCCTCTGTTCAACAACATGCCTGTGGTGGGTTGCAGCTTTGGATTCGATACTTAGTTCTAACAACTCCTACGATGTCAGTCAGGAACAGTAGACATGCCGCAGTCCCTTAAAACTGCCATCCGCGACTTCCGTTTGGCTAAACGTTCAGACAACACCTCTGCTCTCGTAGTCAAAATCGACAGAACTAAGCTACTCATGCAATTGGAGAATGCATATAGTAATATTACCATTGAAAACCTCGCACAGGGTTAATACATCACATCCCCTCTCTTATGGCTGATACACTAAATGTCTATCGTAGAGCTACCGGAGAATGCGCCACGATTTGTTTTACTTTCCCGGCCTGTGACTCATGCCGATGGTAGGAAGTCATATCCTTTGGTCTTGCTCAACTGGGTTCCTCGGACATGCGAAATTGGGATGATGACACTGCATGCCAGTGCTCTCTTAGGATTCCAAAACGCGGTAAGCCGTCCAACTTTGGCGCTGGCTTTGCATCTCATCAACGACTTCAGGCGGATGTTATGAGGGTTATTAAGCTTCTCGACGGCCCAGACTCTCTGACATCTAAGGAAATCGATGAAATTCTATTGTCGATCCACTAAAGTCCATCTTAAAATTTTTTGGGGCTATCAAGGGTGGGTTATACCAGATGACTTTTGTACGAATTTGGTCGTTTTTGTTCTCATAATCGTGGGTCTGCGAATTCGACAATGTGCCTGCCAGAGTGAACGCTTCTAAGGAAGGACATCCTTGTTCCAGTTGGTCATGTTACCACTTTGAATAAGAATAACAGACATGTAGAATACGTTTTAGTAGCTGAGGATGCTGAGTTGGCGAGTACTCGCCGTTTGCCACCCACGGACCGAAGTTCCGATCAGCTACCACGGTAAATTTGTCGAGTCGTGGAATAAGCGGCCAAATGGCGGTCCAAGCTCCACCACGAAAGAGGCAGCGACAGCTCCCTCAGCCACACTCACCGCGACTATTCGTCCCTTTCCGGGTCCTGGGACTCATAACAAACCATGTGCCGTGTGTACTGCAGACCCGATCTTACAAGGGTGCTACAGATGGTCCGCGAGTTCATATCTTGACATGCTTGGGGAGGTCTTGGGCATTATGGGAAGGAGGAAAAATGACTTTACTGTTTGTTGGTAAGTAGGTTGGATTCTTGAGATGCTCATATCAACGTCTTGTCAACAAGCTTCATAGGTCCGGATGCACCAGAACCGATATCTTGCCTTGCAATGGATGGTGATTATGTATGGGCCACTGCGGGTCCTCATGCGATAAAATACATCAGGGGGAAAGAGGTTCGTCATTTGACAAGCTTGGACCCTCAACTCAGCAAATTACAGGCCCTACGTATCACCAACCCACTCCAAAAGACATTATCTTTTATGGTCATCTTCGGTGCCCAAGTTCTTGCATTGACCGAGGACGGCGGCCGCATGTTTTCGTGGAATACGACTACAACAGGTATGTCATCTGCGCTAGCCTATTGTTGATTTATTGATTGGAATGAATGTAGCTTTAGACTCTACAATAGAGTTTGATCCAGGCTTTACTGCAATATCCATTCTACATCCAGCCACGTATGTCAACAAAGTCCTTGTTGCCAGCAGCCAAGGAGATCTACAGCTATGGAATATTCGTTCTCAGTGAGTCAAGCGAATTGGTGGTTTCGCGTTTGTTTTAACTATTCCTTCAGAACTTGCGTCTATAAATTTCAGGCGACAAAGCTACTTGCGCTGCCTTCCAGATCTAATGATCTCAACTCTACTATAACGGCGCTAACTCAGTCACCTGCCATAGATGTTGTGGGCGTTGGTTTTACTTGCGGAAATATCGTGTTATACGATGTACGAGCCGATGAGAGATTAATGCGAATGTTGATGGACGGTGGTAGCGTTCGTGCTCTCGGATTCAGGACCGGTGAGTTCAATTGTACCTGTTCCAGAGTTGAAAGCCTTATTCTCTTGCCTTTTGTACGCAGACGGACAGCCTATATTGGCCTCTGCCTCTTCCTCTGGCCACATTGCTATATGGGACCTAAACGGGGGTGGCCGCCTTCTTCACATGATTCGTGGAGCCCATGATGGGGGGATAAGCTTTATTGAATGGATTCCAGGACAGCCAGTCCTCGTCAGTTCAGCAGACGACAACAGTGTCAAGGTCTGAGCCCGTAGCTTTTCAATTTGATGACCTAACTTGAACAAATGGTAGCAATGGTTTTTCGAATCTCCGACAGCTGCACCGAGGCTACTCAAGTATCGCTCCGGTCATCACGCACCTCCCCATCTTATTCGTTACTACGGAGAAGATGGGAAGCAGCTACTGACAGCTTCTAGGGACCGTAGTTTACGTTGCATGTCCGTGGTCAGGGATTCGCGATCGACTGAGCTTTCGCAAGGTACCTATCCTTCAATTTCAGGTAATAGAGTGTCTAACACGGCTCCTAAGGCTCTCTAGCGAGAAAAGCTACATCATTATCTATACCTGTGGCATCTCTCAAATTCCCTCCAGTTACAGCTATCGCATATTCACTGACAAGAGGGAAAGATTGGGATGACATTCTATCCGGGCACGCCGAAGAAACGTTTGCGCGAACGTGGTCAATGCTAAACAAGCGCCTCGGGAAACATACCTTTGGATTTGTTGATGATATCAAAGGTAAGGATAAAGGTAAAGGTAAAGAACATCTTCCTTTCGGTTCTGTGAAGGTCAGCATGCCAGTGTCTTCTAGGTGTCTAGGACTGAACGGTGTTATACAGTCCGTCTGCGTCACAGCATGTGGGAATTTTGGTATTGCAGGTTCTTCAACAGGCTATATTTGTATGTGGAATATGCAATCCGGCCAACGAAGGAAGAGCTATGACGTGGGCCCTTGTCCACCTGATGCGGCGAATGGCGCGTTTAGTTCTGGGAGCAAAAGGCGGGAACGATGTATCACGGGTCTCGCGACAGACGCATTAAACAGAATCTTAATTGCTAGTACTCTTGATGGCACAGTTAATGTGCGTGATGTTTTCCTAAGTTCAGACGTGTCTAACAATAAACATTAGTTCTTTGACTTTCAGACAACTACGTTGGAACAGACACTTGTGTTGCCGTCTGCAGCAGTGTCTTTGATGCTTCACCGTGACAATGGCCTTCTGGCCGTTGTATGCGACGACATGATTGTCAGAATCATTGACATTGAAACCAGAAGGATCGTTAGAGAATTTGGTGGAATCCACAGCCGCATTCTGGACATTGTAAGCAAGATGTTTCATAGGTCAAGCTAAACTGACGTACCTTATCAGACGTTTTCTTCGAACTCGCGATGGTTGATAACGTCGTCTCTTGATTCAGTAATCAGAACATTCGACATTCCAACAGGTCGCTTAATAGACGCATTTCGAACAAGAAGTGTTGCCACGAGTATCTCGTTCTCTCCGACTGGTGACTTTCTGGCTACTGCGCACATTGACAGTGTTGGGGTGTATCTATGGTGAGCTGAAGTCTAATGTATCGGTTAATCCATCTGAACAACGTCATAGGGCGAATCGTGCACAATTTGCTGAAGTTTCATTCCATACCGTTTCCGATGAAGATATCGAGGAGGTTTCCTTGCCTACGATGCAAAGCATTACTGATGAAGACAGTGAGCATTTGAGCAATTCGTTGTTGGCAGTTGTTTAACCTTTCGGTAGTCGTAGCAGGCCTTTCTGCACTCACAACACAAAGCACTCCTGTCGATGTCTTTTCTACTCCTCCACAATTAGACGACAAACTTTTGACACTTACTCTTTTGCCTCGTTCCCGATGGCAGACACTACTGAATCTCGAAGTAATACAAGTGAGTGATCGGGCTCAAGAATTGGTAGCATGGATCTAAACGTGCTGCTGCAGCAACGCAACAAACCAAAAGAACCTCCAAAAGTTCCGGAAAAAGCGCCTTTCTTTTTACCTACGCTTCAAGGTGTTGAAACGCGGTTTGCTGTGGAACCCCACGAAGTACAAGAGCAGAAAAAGGAGACACGCAGGCTAGAAAAGGTTACTGCCCATGTTGATAGCATATTTTCCAAGAAGCTTCTCGCAGAGAATGTCGATGGCGACTGTATGTTGATCGTCTGATTACATGGATTTTCACTGACTTCTAATAGACGAAGACTTTTTTTGGTACGTCAAAACGCTTTCACCAGCGGCACTTGATCTCGAATTGCGTTCGTTGATGTCTTTGGAATGTATAAATGCATTCATCAATGCCTTGACACAACGACTCTTGTCGCATCGAGACTTTGAAGCGGTGCAAGCTTTGCAAAACGTATTTTTGCGAATACATGGAGACGCCCTGATCGAAAATACAGCGTCGGGGGAGATGTTGGAGAGACTAGCTGGCGTGCAACGCGAAAAAAGTCAGCGGGTGCTGGGCCTAGTCGCATCATCTCTAGGTACACTCGGATTCGTGAGGGATGTACAATAGTGAAGCCAGGGAACACGTGACTATATAGGCATTTTTTTTTTTTTTTTTCGCATGGGAATGTTGTATATTAGGAAGGGAAACAAGTAAGTACAAGAGTACCGCAGGGAAGCACCTCATCATGAGATGCGCGTGGTAAGCAAAGGTGGCTAAAGTAATGTAGAGGCGGAGCACAGCTGTGAGAACGCTAATCGGCAAAGAGAGCTACATGGGGTCGTAGGCGGCGGGGACGGTAAGTAAAAGGTACCAAAGCATCGAACGTAGCAGCGCGGGGGTGATCTTTTAGGAAGGCGAGAAGGCCGACATAATTATTGTCGCGCCGTAAAAAAGAGCAAAAGGAAAAGAAAGGAGGAGGAAAAGCAGGGCACTCACATATGATGTGGGCGCGGGTCAGGGGTCTCCGAGTGGAGCAGAGCGTGCAGTGTGTGGGCGCTTGAGGAAAGAAACGTCGCCGGTATTCAGCTGAGGGCATGTGGCCCGTAACAAACCGCGTGAAACGAGAGAAGAGCGTGGGCGAGTCGTCGCATTTGGCGACAAAGCGCGACTTAGACTTCGAAAGTGTCGGTTTGATGGTTTTGGATGAGGCGTTGAGGCGTAAGAGGTTATGGCCGCGTGTTTTCTGAGACAGCCAAGCCAGTCGCCAATGTTGGCCAGCGGTGCGACGAAAGCGGCTGACAGCAGATTGTCGTGTGGTGATGGCCGGGCAGACCGGTCCGCGGTACTGGGCAACGAGGCGGTCAACGGCCTCATTCTCATGTATGCCAACATGGCTAGGGCACCACGAGATACTGAGGCGATTCGAGTCGTGGTCAAGGAGCCAGGCGCGAAGGGAGGCGCAGGCCCGGATGTGAATGTGCTGGCCGTCGACAACGTCAGAGTTGAAGATGCCCTTGGCGGCCGCAGCGTTGTCGACGAGTAAGATGACGTGACCGACTATGGACGCATCCAGCAAATGGCGGAAAGCCATCTCAATGGCTTGAGTCTCCGCTGCGTAAGAAGAGGTGGCCGGGACATGTCGTGCCTCCGACCGGTGGCGGGTGATGTAGCCACTTGTGGCCTTGCCATGCTGGAGAGAGCCGTCAGTGGCAACCAGGTAACAGGAAGGGTCCAGGCGCCAGCGTCGCAGCTGGAGGCGGAAATCGCTGAGCCACGGGTCAAATAAGTCCTTGGCGGCTTTTGGAGGATGGTCAAAGTTGAGAAAAGCGAGGCGGTGGGCGTAGCAGTCCAGTAAGCGAAGGCCCCTGTCGTTCTCTGGGTTGGCGGACGCAAAGGGCTCATCGAGAGATGCTGCCACGGAGTACAAGGAGCAGAGCGGGTTGGACGGCAACCGGGTATTGCGCAAGGGATGGCGGGCGCGGGCGCGGGCGAAGGCTGGCAAAGCGGGCTGGCGGGAAAGGGCGCTGAGGGCATGGTGACAATCCAGTGTAGCAAGACGAAGTCCAGAGCGCTGGAAGAGCAAATCGCAGTATACACGCACCGGCGGGAAACCCGTCAAATATTCCAATGCTCCCCCCGGCGTGGTAGAGAAGGCGCCGCTGGCCCAAATGAGGGCTTGGCGCTGGACGCGCTTGAGGGGAGTCAGTAGGTGATGAACGCCCTTTGCGCCGAGGCGGTACCACAAGGCGAGACCATACGAAAGGATGGGCCAGATGCAAGCACGAATAAGTTGAAGGCGTCTGGACACAGGGAGGCCTCTGACCGCGTTCCCAATCATACGGAGGGCCCTAATAGTGGAGGAAGCTTTATTAGTATAGTGTTGTACATGATATTTAAAGGAAAGAAAAGGATCAAAGAAAAAACCTAAATAGCGCCATTTAGAGGCGGGCAGAATAATAGTGGTGGTATCGTCCGGGTTGACCAAGGTGATAGGAGCGGTGGTGCATAGGTGGTCGTAGTCGTGGTCCAAGGAGCGTACCACAGTGGAGCGAGGGAGACGTCGCCGAGGATTTCGAGCAGCGGTCGCGACCCATTGTAGGTCCATGGTGCGCCTAAATGGAACAAAGTGGATGAGTTCCGTCTTACCAGGTTCCAGAATAAGGCCGACACGGGCCATAGTGCGGGCAAAGTGCGTGTACATGGAAGAGAGGGCCGTGATGTTCTGGTGGAAGTTGGTTGCAGAACGGCACAGAACTGAGTCGTCCACAAAGCTTAAAACGGCCGAGTGAGAGGCCGGGTTGAAAGCGAAGAAGGTGCGCAAAGGCAGCGCCGCGTATAAACTGGACACTATGGGTGACTCGCAAGCTCCCTGGGGGGCGCCGAGCCCGGCAGGCATGGCCGGAGATGTAGCGGCACCCCAGCGGTAATGGGTAAGGCGGTCCGCGTAATAGTGTGCCAAAAAGGTCGTGAGCGACGGTGGGAAGCCCTGTTTCCTGAGAATGGCAAGCAGCACTGGGGTCTGTATAGATGGGAAGTACTGAGCAACATCGACGGCCAAGCATGAGGTAAACAATCCCGCGTCGCGGGCCTGATGGAGCCAATTGGTGAGAAAAAGGCCGGCGTCCAACGTGGACCGCTGGCGCAGGCCCCCAAACTGTAGGGGGTGCAGGAGGTCGTAGCGCTGAGCGTCCAGTTGAAGCCGGACTGCAACCATCTTCATAAATAGCTTCCCCAGACAATTCAGCAAAGCTATGGGCCGATAATTCTTCATGCGCCCGTAGTCGTCTCATCCAGGTTTCGGGAGGATGACCGTGTGGCTGATCTTGAACTGGTGCGGCCAGTGTCCAGAATCAAAAGCGCAATTGTACAGAGCCACAAGCTGTGTGGCAAAATCCAGATGTCGGCAGAGCGCCTTCAGCAGCCGCCATGAGAGAAGATCCGGTCCCAGTGCCGACGTGTTGCTGGTGGTGGCCAGAGCCTCCCTACACTCGTGAAGCGAGAAGGGTGCCCAAGTGCGGGCTTCGACGGAGGGCAGGGCGTTGATAAAGTCCCAATCGACAGGGCGCTCCAGTTGTTGGCTGACGAACTGAAGATGTGCGGCGGCCCACAGGTCCTCGGTGGTGGTGGCGGACGTGCCGTCCGGTCGGCGGATGCGAGGGAATTTGGGGGGCGGCCGTGGGCGTATCCACGAGAGGCAATCCCAGACTTGGCCTGAGGCGCAGAGGGTGTCGATCTTTTCATCAAAGAAGGCTCGTTTCGCGATGGAACAAGAAGCATGGAAGCGGCATCGAGACGCATCGGAGGGGTCCTGGCAATGTGCGTCGTACGCGGAAGCGCACTGAGGGTTCCACCAGCGTGTAGGGGAGCTCAATGTTTTCGGTGAGTGGGCGAAGGCAGTCCAAGCGGAAGTAAGGCATTCATATAGGGCGTCGCAGCGTTCCTGAGCAGATCCGGCCGAAAAGGAGGTTGATGCCACAGCACGGAGGAAAGACCGTTCGGCATCCGAGTCGCGCAGAATATAGGGCGGCCGGGTGGTGCAAGGAGGAGAGGTGTCATCTGTAAAGGTTAGCCGTAATTGTACATGGTCACGGGCAGGACCCCGAAGGGTTAAATCAAAAAATTGCTGAGCATCAGTGAGCAAATCATCTGACACCCAGACTAGGTCGAGCACCTGAGGGGTGTCGCCTTGGCGGAACCATGTAGGGGCCGCCGGGTCGTTGAGACAGGTAAGACCTGCGCGCGCCATGTGGCTGACAAGGTCCAAGGATCTAAAATCGTCAGTAGTAATCAAATTGTCCCAAGCCGAGGAGTGCAGGTTGAAGTCACCCTGGACCAACGCCAGATGAGGGACCCGGTCTAGGGAGAGGGTGAGGCGATCGAGAGTAGCCCATGACGCTGGGTTGCGGTAGACGTTGATGAAGGAGTGGGTCGTCGAGTCGGCAAGACGTGTGAGGGAGAACAACAAGATGTTGGGATCGCCAAAGGTAACCGTATCCACTGCAAGGTGGAAATGGCGGGCGACCCGCTGTTCATGGATGTAAGCGCCAACTTGCGACGTGCCGTCGATGGTCGGACCTTCAATAGGGAGCCAGGCTGGATGATGAGGCCCACCGTGGACCGGGATGCCCGCAGGAGACGAGTGGTGAGGGGCGAAACGGAGCTGATTCCAAGGGAATTCCTGAATAAATATAATGTCAACGTCAGTCTGGTAAATGTCTAAAGTAGCAGAAAGGGATCTGTGGGAAGCATGACAATTATGAAATAAATAGCGGAAAGTGTGTGCGAAACCTATCATAGAGGCGAAGGAAGTGGGGCGGGGTCAACGTACTCCAGGCCGGGGCTAACCGAAGCCAGAAAATGTGAATCGAGGCCGTCAGGAATCTCCTCAATGAAACCCCCGGAGGCGGGGAGAGGTGTGAGGGAAGAGGCCACAGTGCGATCGGGGAGGCCCTTTTTGATGATCCGCTTGTGGAGGGCAGTGATCTCCTTCGCCAAAGCCCCCCCACGTCGCTTGTCCGAGTGGGCTTGATAAAGTGACTTGATGGCGTCTGGATTTAGACGCTGCAAATGGAAGGGGCAAGCCGGGTCAGAAGCTGTATGGTAAGGGTGGCGCGTGCCAATACAATTGACACAAAGGCGTATTTGGCATGGGATGCCGGTGGAAGAGCACGGCGCACAGTATTGCCCGTGTTGGCCAGTGGGATGAGCACCAGCGCAGCGGGAGCATGTGGCCTCAGAGGATCAGCACTGGAGGCTGACATGGCCCCAGCGGCAACAGGTGGCGCACTGAGGGACGGCGTTCTTGAACACCCACTTGAAACACTTGAACGGACGACCCTGTAAGCGGACGATCGTACCCTGGAGGACGTTGGCGTTGGCGGCGGACATAAAATCGCGGACCTCGACTATAATTGTGCCAGAAGCACCCAGGGAAGCCTGCTGACGGGCTTTAACCCATCGTGGGGAGCCGAATATCTGGGCGTTGGACCAGGCTTTGTGGAGGCGCAAATCGGCGAGGATAGCTTCAGGTGTGTATTCGGAACCGTCGGCCATCCGAGTAGGGACTGCACAAAACTTCAAACAAGAAGTGGTGGGCCTATTGATAACAGTGTCAGCAGAAAGCAGAGTAGCACACAAGTCACTAAGAGCGTTAATAATACAGGTGGACTGGGAAGCAGTGATAGGGTGGGTACAGTTGATAACTATGGAATCACGTAACGACCAGAACGCAGACCTAATGGCATTTGGGACCGGGAGACGGAAGACTTGATCATGTTCAGGGCGACCAACCACAGAAAGATGAATGGCCTGCAGGAGGGCAGCCGGGTCATCCCGAGGTAAGCGAGCCGTAGAAACGCCAGCCGGGGGGCGGAAAAGGAGAGTGTCCGGGCGCGTTCCCTGCGTGGTGCAGCGCGTCTTGGCAGCAGGAGGGCGAGCGGGGCCAGGGATGGGCAGGGGGGCTCCACCAGGTCGAGGGAGGGAGGCAGCTGGGCGGCGCGGGCCAGAGGCGGCTTGAGCATAGGAAGAAGGCTTGGACGGCTGTTGCGGGGGAGCCGGCGGAATGTCAGCGACCATACGGGAGGCCAGTAAAGCGGCATCACGGAGGGGTAGAGCGCGTGAAGCGGCAAGGGTATGGGCTAGGTCGAGGGTTTCCTCGAGGACTGCGTGGGTGTCCCGAGGCGCTGCAGATGGTCCGGAGGTCCTCGGAGAAGGACGGCCAGGGGGGGGTCGCGGGCCCGGAGGTTTAGGCAGGGGCCGGGAAACGAGGCGATGGGTTGGACCGACGATGGTATCCGCAGGGGAGCCCGAGGCAGGATTGGCCAGGGCAGTCAAAGCCTGGATTGGTAGGCGTGCACGCTCCGAGGGGGACAGGCGACGAGTGGCGGTAAGACACAATTGGGCCGCGAAAGCTGCCGATGGGACAGCGGACCCCAGAGCGGCCGCATGGCCGATGACATCAGCAGTGGAAGCATGGTCAGTCAAGATCTGGCGCGTAACCTGTTCGGGGAAAGGTGCGTCAGCCAAATGGACTTTATGAGAAACAATAGGAGAAATATAGTCGGCAAACAGGAGATCTACAAAATCAGCAGAGACGGTAAAATGTGAAGGCGTAGCTGTACGTTGGAATTTGGCGCGGAGGCCGCTAAGCAGAGAAGAGGCATCGGTTTCAAGTTCAGCCTTCAGGGTTGTTTGAGCTTTTGAGGTGGTCCCTCCATCCGCAGAGGCGACCGGGGGAACGACAGCACGCATGGTGTCCGGGGCAGCGAGGAGGCAACAGTGACGGAGGTAATCATACCGCGGTAGGTGGTAAGGCGGAAGTGACGACCGATCAATGGAGCCGTGGAGGCGCAGCCAAGCGGCGCAGGCAGCACGCCCCAATGGGAAAGTGCGGAGCCATGCAGGCGCCGCCGGAGGAACACCGACCGGCCTAGTAGTCGGGCCGGCGGGGGTAGAGTCCAGTGCTGTGTCCATGGGATCCCCGGAGGGAGCTCGTAGGATAGCCGGCAGTGCACCCACTTCCTGGGTTTGCGGGCAGAGTGCGAGTCGGCTTGTAGTATCCACCGGGCGTCCAGGCGTCGTGTCCCGAGGCTGGCCCCGTCGTACGCGGCGGACCTCGGGCGCTCCTACCCCCCCTAGGGGGGCAGTCACTAACGATCGTTGTGCATCCGGGGCAGGAGGGAGATTCGGGGAGATGGCCAGGCGTGAACGTTTCACAGGTCAAACCGGGGCGGGAGCAACTATAGGGAGATCAGCAGAAGGGGTCGGAGCAGTAGGGTGGGGGGGGGAGGTGGGTGGGGCGGTCAAGGGTCGACGGATCGTAGCATCAGTATCATCAAGGGGGGAGACATGGGGGGCAGTGTCATGGGGAGAAGCCATGGAGGAAGGGGGGCGCGATGGGGGGCGGGAGACTGGGGTCATATCAAGTGGAGGGGTACGGGACAAAAATTCGTCCTCGAGGCAGGACATAATGATGGAGGAGAGAGCAGCAGGGGAAGAGGGGGGGGCATAAAGTAAGTGGTCGTAAAACGAATGTCCACAACCCATAGAGCCGCGAAGGGCGACATGAGAAGGGCAGAGGCCAATATGAGGGCACAGAACAGGCGCCACACCGTCAATACGGAACTTGTGGCGGTTGCAAGAAAGGCACAGCGAAGGATCGAAGCACGGCAGAGCGGTCATCAGGGCGAGGAAGGTCATGTTGGTGCGGGTACCCCGTAGAGCATGCAGGGCGGCCCAGACGCGGCCCGCCGGCGTGGAAGAACGAGGGTCCTGGGTGTCGTAGACCTGAATAGTAAGGGTGCGAGGAAAGGATTGCAAGAGGGCGGCAATGTCGCGGCCCCGGATCGAGGCCGTAGGCGGAGGGGAAGAGGAGGAGACGGGGGGAGGAGAAGGAGCGTGTATGGAGCCGGCGACGCCCGGGGCTTGGCGGCGAGACAGAGGCCGTGAGAAGACAGGGGAGCGACAGGCTGGAGTGCCGGGGGCTAGGAAGTCCATAGCACAGGAGTCGAGAGCCCGCAGGGCAGCAGTGGGATTGGTGAAAATGGCAGCCTCGTGGGTGCAGCCTGGAGAGTCACGAGGCGTGGAGCAAGACACGCACCAGCCCACGTGGACGCAGTCCCCCCCAAATTGTAGGAGGGTGCACTTAGGGCATCGTTTGACAAGGTACCGGCGACCGGTATGGAGGAGCTCAGCGATGCTAAGACCTGACAAGGGGCCGTCAGGGAAGGCAGAGGCCAGAGCCTCAAAGCAAGGAGCCAAAAGAGGAGGCGGAGAAGGGTTAGGAGGAGCCATGGTCGCCACAGGCAACGGGGTGGGGGAACGCGGTGGATGCAGAAAGGGTGGAGCGGAGCAGAGGCTCGACGCAAAGAAAGTGGGGAAAGCTTCACAAGGGGTAGGCACCGTAGAGTGCAGACACTGAGCTCAAAGACACTGCCAACTCGTGGGAAAACCAGAGATGGTGGTGGTAAGAGGTCAAGAAGCGTTGATGTGACTATATAGGCATGACAGAAAACTACGAGTATTCGCTCCTCAAAACGCTCAGAACATCTTCTGCAGTCTCTTCGCTTGCATTTGGACATGCGACGCAGCTGTTTGTGGGCACACGTAACTGGGCTAGACATTTGGACAAGAAAGGTCGCATGCTCATGCTCCTGCAGATGACGGAATCTTACGCGTCTACGACCTTTCAACTCTCAAAGTTGTAAAAGCTGTAAGAAGCGTTGGATCAGAGGTCTCCTCAATAATCTGCTTGAAGAGGCCTGGTTCTGACCTTCGCGATGCGTGGATAGCCGCTGGGACAAAGGTGCGATGCAATGTAATATCGCATCGCACCTCAAACAATGACCGGGGATTACCAGATTATGAAATTTCAATTGGACAATCCCAAAATGATTCAGGATGCACAAGATGCTTTGGAGGTGATCGAGCTTGTCTCAACGCAAGACAAGTTGGTGAATGAAGTGCGGTCTGGACCGTCTTCGCTGCTATTGTGCTGAGGTTGCATAGTAAGATCGGGTTGAATGGGAATAAAACGCATATTTCATTCAGCACTGACGCGGGTGTTGTCGGCGTTGTCGACCTATCCAGCAAGGCGGTGTTGAAAATGAAAGCGGAACATACCAGTGTTGATTCTTTTGTTTTGTAATCCACACCATTTGACTCATGCAAGATTTGCAGGTTTGTGGATGTGTCAAGTTTATCCCCACCAAGCCAAAGGAATTGATTAGCGGTGGCTATGATCAAAAGCTACTTCATTTTGATTATACCAATGGAAATCTACTATCGGAAAGGGAGATGGGTAAGGATTCTACCCACTTGGATTGACTCAAGTCTGAATGAAAGTTTCTTTCTTTAGCTCCTTATGCGCCGGTAGGAGGAATGTCACTTTCACCACCATTTATTACGTCTATGGCATTATCGTCAAGCGGTGTCCTGGCAGCAGGCACGGCAGACGGGCGATTATTGATAAACTTTGCCGGGGAAATATCCAAAGCAGGTAACGCGAAGAGCAAAAAGATGGCGAAATATTGGAATGGCCTTGACGAAAGCCAAGAACATGTTGTCAAAATTGCTGAAGGACCCATAGTTGCGATGTTCTGTATTGCAAAGCTTTTGAGGATTTTTGGACTGATATACCTCAAGGGCGTTTGTCAACACACGAATGTTGGTGGTGTCGAGTCTGATGGGCGTGATAACGCATTATCGGCTTGTGTCTGAGGAGAAACCATTTGTGTTGGAAAAGCTGTGGGAGAGAGCGGATCCACAGGCCATCAGGATGAATGCGGTTGTCGCCGACGAGAAGAGAATCATAACTGGCGGGTTGCAGATGGATGGTTCTGGTATTGTTGAAATCTGGCAGAAGCAGCAGATGTGTGCATGAATCAGTGCCATATCCTGTCTGAAAAGTACACAATGGCATATTGTCTTTCTTAGCGTTTACTAGGATTTCTTTCATTCCTTCAAACATCACGCTCACTACCTTTGCCAGCCTATCATGCGTCCATCCCTATGCTTCCTTCTTTCCTTAGCAGCCTATACCCTCGCCATTCAGCCATTCCACCCCCAAGCCGCAGAGGCCAGGTCGCCACTTTCCGAGTTCTCTCAGTACGATGACAAACTCCTGACGAACGCCGTCCGACTCTCAAAAGGCTATCCACTCAAGCGGCCCCATCGCAGGTCAAATCTACGCGAGCGGTCATCGTCGTCGTTGGACGCGTCGAATTCTACGTAAAGTCATTTATAACACTTGAGGGACGCGTTTCTCATGTCAGGGACGACAGCACCAGCGGGTACCTCGAGGTTCTCGATTCTGGCCATAGACTGCTAGGTCGTATCAGCAACAAGTACAACAAGTACGGCGAATATGGCGTGTTGACTAACCATTCTGCCGATCGCCTCATTGTCTCTCTCGAGATGGATCAAGTCTCGTCACATCACGCTGTCATTTCTACCATCGTACGTGCCTGTACAGAGACCGTTCCTGCCAATCATTGATGGATTATGGGATTATGTGTTGGCTAGAACGGTGCACTCGCAGCATACCCATTTTTCGGTGCGGTCAGTGGATTCAACTCGACGTCAGGCGATCTCAGAGAAGGCCATGACGAGTGAGTTTCCGTGAACTCCGTGATCCGTTGCTGATGGTTTTGCTAGTTATGCCGTGTTCGGTGGAACTGTCCAGCGACCCGCGAATTCTCCACCTACCGATGGGAAAAACTCTTTTACCCATTTCACTGGTATACGCACGTTGATAGAAACTGCCATTGTGAGCGATAATCTTGTGGCAACGTTGTTGGCCATGTTGAGTTTTTCCCCTAGTTCGCATATAACGCTCCGTCAAATGAGGTTACTTGTCATTGGATTAACAGTGACGGCAGTAGACCAAAAACGTACATTGGCTTCAATTACCAGGAAGGTGGGTAACGGTCAGCACATCTATCGCGTTGTGACGATGATCATCTACGTAGCCACTCTCTTCATTACGGGGGACAAAGACGCCTTCAGTCGCAGGTATGGCTTGAGCTCGATTCATTGGGTCGTGAGTATCACATTATTCTACTCGCGGGTCTGAAAGTAACACAAAGCACGATTCAATAGACTTTAAAATTGATCCCTGTACAATAAATTCGCCTTCGTTGAACTCTTTGCACAGATCAGGGTTTGGTCAAGTGGCCATGTATTGAACAATAACCATTGTATTAAGTATGGAAAAGTGTATTTCAGTCATTCTTTTTGACCACTGTCCTTGTGCTCAGCCTGTAGCTGTATTTCGAGCTGTGCTATTCGTCGGAGGTGATGATCCCGGGTCTTTCTCATCTGTTCCAAGTATTCATCGTCTGCCATCTTCCGAACACCTATCACGTTAAGCATTTGTTGCGCTAGCGTGGGTGATTGTCCATAGTCCAATCCATGGTGCAAAGGTAGCTCCGTGGGGGATGTGTGATGACGACGTGAGGCATATCTCAGTCTCATGATCCCGGCTTCATTGAATGCATATTGCAACAAGACGCAAATGGTGGCGGCTGTGGCTGCTCCTGGGAGGACAGCAGACGGGCCAGCTGGAAAGGAGAGACTTGATAACCGGATGACTAGATGGTATTTTGAACACGTACATTTCCATCCTCTCAGGATTCCGCCCGTGGCAGCACCGCTGAGCCCGCTGTCGAGCAGATGACGCGTGCGTCTGTCTGTCCAGGACAAGGCGGATACGTTTCGTCCTTGTCGTACGTGTACGAGGGTTGGGCTGATGGCGTATTCACGGATGCCTGGGGGTAATGTAATGTAAATGACCATTGTGAGGAGCTCTGTACGCACCAAAGAAGGTTGCAGCGGTGATGCCGCTGTTCAGAGCGGATGCGCCAGCCAAGAAGGCATAGTTTGGGTTACGGTAGGCGATGGCGTAGAGGCCTGTAGCGAATGCGCTTAGGGCGGCTGGGTGCGTGATGGGTGAGTGTGGTTTGTGGAGGTGAGGGCAGAAAGACGGACTTGCATGTTATGAGCGTGCCTTGAACGACAGTGTCCATCGTCGGAGTTGTTCAACTGTTCAACTCCAACGGCACCCAACAATGGCACCAACGTGTTCTCTTTTCTCTTCCACCTCTCCCCCGTGCTTGCTGACATGTTTCTTTAACCTAGCCGTGACAAGTTCACAATCCATTCCAAAGCAGTCGTCTGCCAAGATGTCGAGCTGCGGGGGGACATCACCATCGGTCCAGGTTCGTGTTCTTCTCTTGGGTTCAGGCGCAATCGCAATGGGTACTCAAGTACTCATTCCACAAGGAACTATTGTTCATCCTAAAGCTACAATTTATGCTATCGTTGGCCCAATTGTGATAGGCTCAAACTGTATCATCGAGGAGAGCGTTACTATCGTGAACAGGTGCCGTTCTACGCTATAGAGCTATCCTCGACGAGGGTGCTAAAAGCATCTGTGTAGAAGAAAAGAAGTCATGCGAATAGGCGATGATAATTTGTTCGAGATTGGATGTCGTGAGTGGGATTCGAGACTGGCCGACAGTCAGAAGCTGACAGAGCGAACACACGAGCAGGCGTCGATTCGCCAACCGTCGGAAATTTCAATACCGTTTCAACGCGTGCGCGCGTCCACCATACGGTGCGGATATCGTCTTTCTGCGTTATTGGCGCGGGGTGTCTCCTCGCACCGACAGAGGACGAGATGCTGGAGGATTATACGGTCGTGTTTGGACCTTCTGCGGAGAAACGGAAATGGAGCGGAAGAGGCCGTGTGCAAGAGGCAGACCTCCGACGGAAACACGTCGAGTATCTGCGAGAAATGTTGCCCAAGTTCAATCGGGTAAGACGGGGTGATGGTACATAATTTACAGGTTACAGGTCGTGCTACCAGTAAGTACACTGGCTTTTTTGTTGGTCGAAATACATTTGATCCTGGGAGTGGTTGTTAATGCTACACACGTACAAAGGGTATCGAAAGATTGCTGAGTTGATTTTCAAATTCAAAATGTGATCTGAAATGGCTGCCACTCGTTGGTAGACCACTGTTGAGAGCTATATGCCGTCTCCACGTTGATGCCTCGTCTGTTGCAAGTGGTGAACCATGAGGACCATATGGAGCGCCAGTGGCGACTGGCGCCTGAATCATGAGAGATTTTCTCGATAGAAAGCGGTAGTATCAGCTGAACACTTTGCAAGCTAGGAAATATCTGTGCAGATGCAAAGGAAACAAGATTCTTGCGAAGGCACTCGCTATGTCTGGCGGGCCGTGCGGTGAACCACCACGAGAGGTCAACGTCACTGTGCCCCTCTATTACCAAGCGTTGAACCTTGGACAAAATCAGGTCGTTGAAAAGAAATGTCAAGTTCATGAATGTGACTTCGTGGAAATTGATAGCGAGCGTCAACAGATTCTGGCACGAGGGCAACAAAGGCAGAGTCTTGGCTATGTCGGACAGTGACAGATATTGCAGATGGCGACCGCTTTTATTAATCATGGACGTTCGATCGCACGAGTCGTCGACAACCAAAGTGTCAAGCGACGGAAGCTCCAAATGGTCAGAAACACGGCCAAAAGGAAAATTGGAAACAAAGGTATGAAGATTGGGAAGATGACAAGTCCATGGATCAGGGTCCTCGGAAGCAGCGCGGGAAGGAAGAAGCCAAAGCATTTCGAGAGACTGGGAGAGAGGAGAAGCGAATGCTTTTATGGAGGGAATATCTGTTTTTAGCTCCATGCGCTTCACGGTGAGGGATTCTGCAAGGGCAGCAACGACAGGTAAACTGTGGAGTTGTGTCGGATCTCCGGCACAAAAGGCGGTGGAGAAGCAGACAAGATTGGGACAGTGTTTGATGATGTAAGCCAGAGCCTGTCCATGGTCCGTAGTCCATGCATGCGCATTGTCGTCTAAGGCCACTTCAAGACGGGTGGTCCACCGACCTGGGTGACTGCGACCAGGAGCCGGATGGGCAAACGCGTCGGCGATGCGCAAAGCTTGCGGGCCGCTCTTGATGAGGACATACTCGAACATGTAGCGCATGATGAGGGAATTCCAGGTGGAACAGACGAGGGCGAGGGCGAGCTTTGTTGCCATGACGGCCTTGAAGCGTGATTGGGCGCATATACCGTGAGGATCGCGGGTGAAGGCGACAAAAGCGTCGGCATCAGAGTGTGAGTACGCGCCTGGTAGGCGGATGGCATAGCAGAAAATTTTCTGCCAAAGCTCCGGAGGCAGTACAGGATGCATTGCTGGCCATAAAGTTAGCGCAGATGTTACCTTTTTATAAATGGGAGCATTGACAGCGGAGAGTACACACATCCAAACAAATTACGACGTCATTAGTACACACCTGTAAATAGATTACGCCACACCTCGCTTATGTCATCCAACATGTCCGATATCTCTTCCCTGCAGCGCCAGCTCTTGGCAGATACCAAGGTCAAGGTCGCTGGTATCGATGGTACCCTTCCTTGAATCCACCATCTATGTCTGAATTCTAACCCATTTGCAGTCGATGGCGTCCTGCGCGGCAAATACATGGTATTCCTCTTACTTGTCCCTTGTCCCATCTCATACCTCGTTATCTACCCCCCTCTTAGTCAAAGGACAAGTTTCTTGGTGCTGCGGCTTCGGATGGCTTCGGATTTTGCAGCATCATCTTGTGAGCCTCTCACCTTGTCCGCAACCATCTGTGACATAACGTCTCTCCACAGTGGATGGGACATCCAAGATACTATCTATACCAAAGAATTGCACATCTCCAACAGAACTAACGGCTTCCGGGATGTCATCGCTTCCATAGACCTCTCCACATTCCGTCGTATACCATGGGAAGACGATATTCCCTTCTTTCTTGTTTCTTTCCTAGACCCCGATACCAAGCAACCGATTGGCGTTGATCCACGAGGAATTCTTCAGACAACTGTCGATCGCGCTGCTGCCCTTGGCCTACATTGCTACGCAGGCGTCGAATACGAGGTATGCCTTATCACTTATACTTACACAGAACGATCCATGTCTTATGCCGACGATAGTACTTCAATTTCAATGGTGCGTGGAGGACCAACCGTAGGAGCTGTGATTTGTATATCATGATCAGAAACGCCTCAAACATTGGCCGCGAAGAATTTTCATGACTTACAACCACTCACGCCAGGAAGTAAGGCACTCTATACTACGAGCGTGTACTCAGATTAACTGTCAAAAGTGCACGGATACTCTTCATTAAGACCGCAATTGAATAAACAATACTTTCAAGAAATATTCGACGAGAGCGTCAAGTTTGGCATCCCCATCGAAGGACACCGTACGTCCATGTATAAAAAAAAAAAAAGCATAAAACGTATCTTCTCATTTGAATCGCGTCATGCCATCAGACACAGAAACAGGGCCAGGTGTGTTCGAGACCGCCCTGGCATATACCACTGCTCTGCGGATGGCGGATAATGCTGCACTCTTCAAGCTTACAGCCAAATGCTTGGGAATGAAACACGGCGTTTTACCAACCTTCATGGCAAAACCGTGGGAGAACGTAAAGTCCACCATCTAATTAACCAGACTGTCGATACTCAACATCATGTCCCCAGTTACCAGGCTGCAGCGGGTAAGTAACTTTTCGCAATAATCCTTCTTCTCTAAGCTGTTTCCAAGTCACGTTCACGTCTCATTGAGAGACACCGCTGGAAACAATTTATTCGCTGTCTCAGAATCAGAGCTCGGGAGTGGTGGCAGAGCTGATGCTGCGTATGACGATACAAAATTTATCAGTCAAATAGCGGAATGGTTTCTCGCCGGTATTATGGACGGACTTGCGGATGGTATGCTCCTTCGACCGCCTCTGCGTTATTTCTAATGCTCTCATTTAGTTATGCCCATGGTAATTCGGCTTGTTTCTGTTCTCCTCGTTGTCCCTGTTCAGATATATTTTGCAGCTCGTTCCGACAATCAACGGATACAAGAGACTCGTGGGCGGCGAGGCATTTTGGGCCCCAAATGCAATCAAGTATGGATACGACACTCGTGCTGCCTCTGTTCGTATCATATCACCCCCTTCCGTGCCTCTATCCGCAACGCGTTTCGAGGTACGTGTGCCAGGTGCAGATATGAACCCACACTTTGCTCTGAGCGCCATCTTCTCTCTGGGCATACGCGGCATTAAGAAAGAGCTGTCTTTATTCGGACCTCCGATTAACCAGCTGGGTCCGCAGGAAAAGGCGCGCTTTCATTGATAATCGGTAGAGTAACGACATTAAAGGCATTATATCATAGATTAAGATGCTTCCTGTTTCCCTCCAAACGGCAACGGAACAGATGATCAAACCAAATAGCATTGCCCGAGAAATTTTTGGGGACAAATTTGTGGACCATTTTGGGGGAACAAGGGAGAACGAAGTCGCCGTTTGGAACAAAGCTATTACGGACTGGGAAAGTAAGTCTGCCATGTTGTTTTGATGTGTCCCTAACGGAATTTGAACAGTCGCGCGATACTTCGAGCTCGCGTAATTCCATCTTTGATCTGTACTTGATTTATCGTACAACTCGTACATCGTCCCACCGGCCCTTGTTCAATTTGACTATCGTACTTTCAGGAATGTAGCAGCGTCTGAGCCCCAATACCCGCAGACGCGCCCACCGACCCCAATCTACGCTATCCAAAAGTTTAGGTGCATCCCGAGCACTCGGCGCCAACCAGACGTTGTAAGATAGATCCAAAATCTCTAACAATGGACAAATGCTAGGTAATCGATGCAGTTGTATTGAAGTGGGTAAATGTATGAGCGCCAAGTTAGTGATTGTTGGCGGGAAACGCAGCAGCATGGATGAAGTCAGTGGAGTGGACACCAGAGCGAGTGTATGCAAAAGCTCGAGCGTGTCATCCGTGTCCCAGTCGTCTAGTTGACCCGCATCTTTTTCGTCCTCGTCTTTGGAGGCATTTCTTTGAAAGTAACCCTCTGGCAACGACGCAGCTGGTCCGACAACGATGAGCTCGCCGGCAATGTGTCCCTCTGGGCCACACAGCGGGAAAAGCGATGAGCTCGGGAGCGGTGAGCGTATAGTGGTGTCTCTGACGAGCAAGCGACGCAAGTGGGATGGCAAATAGGGTACGGCGTACTGGGCAAATTCGGAGGGGGACGTTTGGGAGAGTAAATGGCGCAAGCAGAGGAGGGTGAGCGACGGCAGCCTAGCTGGGTTATCGTCATCATTGCGATCATTATGGACGTCCTCCCGAGTCGGAGACGACGACGACGACAAGGGTGGATGAGGATGATGATGGGAAAAGATCAGAGAGAGCGCTTCTGCCCGCCATTCGGGAGAGTTAGAGCGTGCGTTATCGTCGTCGTCGTTATTATTTGGCGTGCGTATCCAGCTCTTGGGGGCTACTGGGCCGGCGTATTGTTCAGTTCCAGATGGAGGAGGACGGCGAGTTGGCCCTAGCCTGAGTGATGCAAAAGGCTCGGTGTCGTAATCCAGGCCCTTGGGAAGGGACGAGAGGCCTCTGCTCCTGGTAGACACCGGCAATGAAGCCAAATTGAGGTGGCTTTTAGATCCTCTGGCATTCTGTGAGCGCCGAAACTGTTCGCCCCTGTGTACATGGGTTGGTCAAAAAACGAAATATTTGGAGAGATTCAGACCTGAGTGCATGGAGGAGGTCGTTGACCTGTTTATTGGAGGAGGGTGACATGTCAAGCTTCAAGCTTCAAGACTCAAGTACTCATGGCGATGCGATGGACGGACTAGATTATCGTTTAGTTAACGTTGGTACGCCGTGGTCTACAATTCCATGAAAGTTCCGTAGATTAATACAATAAGCATTACATTGAACACGTTTCCAGGTTCAAACGTTCAACGTTCAACGTTCAACAATCATTAATCATTACTAGTTACTAGTTACTTATGGAGCCATTTCAGGAAATAAGGAACGTCCTAAAATCGCGTCATTAATTCTGTTGTATCTCACAAGGACTACTTGAAAAGCGTTACCTTGGCTATGGCATTCGGCATCATCATGTCTGCGATAAAGCTAGGGATATAACCACCCGTGTCGCCCGACATGGCCATCCGCCATTCCGTCTTGCCATCTTCCAGTTCCACAAGTCTCTCGACACTCACATAACGAGCCCTGACAGCATTCGCTTCCAGTTTAGATAAATCATCCTGACCTGAAAGATCAACAGGGATGGAGACGATCAAACTGTTCAGTTATCCTGTGAGTAGTAATATAACAGAATATAATCCATGCTTTCTACACACCCTGAACGTGGGGAATTTTCATTATTTAGGTGGGTTACCTGCAACACCGTGAAAACGCGAGGCGACATGGGTGGGTTAAACTTGTAATCCAAGGTCCAGATTTCGGCATTTTCTGATAGGGCTATTACTTTGGTAGCCTTCTCAAGCTCTGGAATATATCTACGGATAACTTAAGATTTGGCACAGTGACGATATAGTATAGCCCTATACGTACTCCTGTTCTATAATTGCCTTATTGCGGCCCAGTCCGTCCCAGAACTGATCAAATGTCGCCTCATCTGGGCCATGTACGCTAATGCGACAGTGCCAAGGGGCACCATCACCAGGCTGTTTGGGCCTACCGTAGGTTACGACATTCTTGTAGTATGTCTTACCCTGTTTCCAGGAGGTTGTGGACTCGATGAGTTTTTGGCCCTCTGCTATGATAGTCTGCTCTGCTGGTATGTCTGGAGCATATCTCATTAAGGAGGTGGAGCTCCAAGTTGCAGCAATACCATACCAGGATATTTCAGGGGCGTGATGCTGAGGAGAGGCATTGGCATTGAGATGGTGGTCCCTCGTAAGGCCACCTGACTAGCCACTCACGCTCCGTGATTTACCCCACCCCCTCGTCCGTAATGGCTGCCATTGCTACCTATACGATCTACCGGTGACCATTGTTGCCTTGGAGCCCAGTGTTTGCCGAATGCAACCGTTCCGACGGTCATATTGATAGGTACTAAATAGGAACAGGAGGCCAAAGTGTGTCCAGCTGGACACTGTTAATAACAATGTCATTAATTCGTCGTGGACGAGCGAGAAGCATTCAGATCCACGAGGCCGAAATAACGGCTTCGCCCACAAGCCTTATCGTCATGAGGCAGTACCTCACCACGTTCCAACACAACGCCGACGAATCTCCTCTGGCCGCGCATCCACTTTTCTTTGTAGAATCGAACATAGCCTGGTGCCGTCGCGTAAATGGTGTGGTCACGGCCTATTTTCACCTACCAGATTTATGAGACAAGAGCGATGGCACAGGAGGGATCAACAACAAACATGCTGGCCTGGATGGAAAAGAGTGCCACGCTGGCGAACGACAATGTTTCCAGGAATCACAAACTGATCTGTGAAACATCACCACAAAGCGCTCCAATGACATTGGTGGAGGCGCTTACCTGAAAACTTTTTGAGACCCAGCCGTTTGCCAGGGGAGCCGCCATGGTTGTGAACGGTGCCTCCTGCGCGCTTTGTGGCTGTCCGTATGGAACCTAGACCTAGTGAATGATAACTATTTAATAGAAATGAAGATGCAGAGAAAGACAAGAGAGTCATTGTCCTGGACACCTGGACAATTGTCAATTGCAATTGACCTCCGTCGGCTATTGCCGGTCTCTACATATATAACCTACAACTTCCCTTTCAGCATCACATCCCCTGTCCTCCACCCCCATCAACGAAATGGTCGTCCTTCTTACTTCAGACAACGAGCAGTTCAAGGCAGACAGAGAAGTCGTCGAGCGTAGTGTCCTTATCAAGAACATGCTTGAAGGTCTGTATTAGCCTCTAGCACAGCTCACACTCCTCGCCTGATTGATTACCTTCTGAAGATGTCGGCGAGTCAGACCAGCCAATTCCTCTACCTAACGTAGCTTCCAGTGTGATGAAGAAGGTAATCAGTTAACCAACTAGATGTATCGCATCATATCACACCATATATTAATCAGGTCCTCGAGTACTGCGAGCACCACCGAGGCGAGCCATTGCCATCAGCAGATGCCGACCAGAGTCAAGACGACACACGCAAGCGCTCGACAGAGATCAGCGAATGGGACCAGAAATTCATTACAGTTGATCAGGAAATGCTTTTTGAAATCATCTTAGCCGCCAACTATCTCGACATCAAGCCATTACTGTAGGTTTCAGTTCCTAATAGGCCGACCAAGCATGTCAGACCCCACATTTTGTTTCAGCGACGTTGGTTGCAAGACGGTTGCCAATATGATCAAGGGCAAGACACCCGAGGAGATTCGCAAGCTCTTCAACATCGTAAATGATTTTACTCCAGAAGAGGAGGTGAGTGGCAGTGCGAGCCATCACGCAACCGACTTACGCTTGGTGACAGGCTCAAATCAAAAAAGAGAATGTCAGTGCAAGCTGTCGACTGAAGCACGAGTATACTGACACGCTTTGTTTCAGGAATGGGCGGAAGATAGATAGTGGCCATCGTGTAAACCAATTTGCTAGCCTCGAGATAATCATTTGGTGTTAGAACTGGCTTTACGTAATGCAGTCAGGTTAGCGAACGACATATTCATGTCTTCCATCCCAGAACTCCCTGGCACTCTTGTGCCCCAGCAGTCAGACCAAGAGCAGTGGCTTAAATCTCATGTCGCCCACCTTTGTCAGTTGGATCACGAGAGGTATCTCCATGCGGCGTAACAAAGGAGAGTGCTCAGTTGTTCGCTAGATTCGCTGGAAGCCAACCCGTCAGTTTCACCGCTAATGACCTTGCAAAACTTGAAACACAAGAGTATGTTTTGACTCAAGTACCCCTTACATGCAGAACTTCACTCCCAATAGTTACTGGGTATGCGAAAAGTCCGACGGTATACGGGTTCTGCTTCTAGTTGCCACCAATTATTCATCGAGAACACAGTTGGTCTACATTGTAAGCCACCTGATGTCCTCTTGGCTGCCACGAACCATCACATTTATCCTCAGATTGATCGCCATAATTCATATCGTGAACTGACCGGCTTGTTCTTTCCACATCATGAGAACCCTTTGCGTCCGTTGGGCAATACAATTGTTGATGGAGAACTGGTGTTGGATGTTGATCCAAAAACCAAGCAGGTACACGTCGCTTCTTGTACTGTTGGATGGTTTTCATGATCCGACCAGAAGATACCTCGGTTTCTTGCCTTTGACTGTCTCGTCGTCGATGATCAAAATGTCATGTCACGCCCTCTTGACAAGAGATACGGAGTCTGTTGATTACGATCTTTTTGACACTTATAGCCTGTTGACCGCCTTTCTTTTCAGAGGCTCAAAGAATGGTTCTTTAGACCATACGCTAGAATGATACGAGATCATCCTCACGTAGCAAGTAGTCACCCTTTTGAGTGAGTATTGCTGTTGTTGTTCTCCGTTCCACGTCCTGACGGTTTGCCAGCATCAAAGTTAAAGATATTACATTTTCGTACCATGTTGACAAGGTGTTTGCAATAGATATACCAGCGCTCCAGCACGGTACAGATGGTCTGATATATACTTGCGTCAACACACCATACACCCCAGGAACTGATACCAACATGTATGTACTCGTTATATTAACGTGTATGAGCAATGCGTGTTTATTTAGACCTCTAGCTTGAAGTGGAAACCCCCATCTGAAAATTCCATTGATTTCAAACTTATCCTTCGGTTTCCACCTCTGAAAGACAACCCAACAAAGCCCGATTTTTGTGCAAAGCCATTCTTCCTGCTCCATGTCTGGTGTGGAAGTGAACGAGGCAAACCAAAATACGAAGAATATGATGCTTTATATGTGGAAGATGAGGAATGGGAAAAGTACGCCTTTGCTTACTCAGCGAGATCCCCTGGGTTGATGTTGATGTTCGTGACTAGAATGAAATCATCTCGGGAACAAATTGATAACAGGATTGTTGAAGTGTATTGGGATTCTGTCATGTCACGATGGCGGATGATGCGGTTCCGAGATGACAAGCCTTCCGGGAATCACAAAAATATCGTAGAAAACATCATTTCAAGTATCGCAGATGGCGTTGAGAAAGATGCGGTGAGATCGATCATCCTCGCTTAATGTTGATTGATGCTGACTGGCTGTAATGCATAGCTTATGGCACGGTCAAATGCTATCAGAAATGCGTGGAAGACACGTCATGGTCAGTCACAAGTTCCGTCCCAGCAGCAACTCCCTTCAGGACAAACGGTGCAACCGCCACCAGATCCGCAGCAGCTCCAACCAGTGAAGAAACGAATGAATGTAGGACCACCGATCGAGTTCCGTTTTGGACCACTGGCACCTTCACCATGGAGCAAAGTGTCCGGACCTCCTGTGATTGCAGGCATCAAAAGATGAGACGACAGATACAGATGCAGATGCCTTATCTTTCCAACTCAAACCTTGGTCCTGCCTCACGTCATTGTGTTTCCCAAGCTCCGCAAGCGACCAGTTCTCGACGAACACCCTTTTTCACTTTTATGATCTATCAGGCCTCACTCATTTCATATTCATTGATCCAACACCTACTTCTCTATGATACTCCCGGCGTCTCGCTCATATTCATATCCTCCTATCATTTCCCATAACGGGTCGACTCTCCTCCCTTACTGTCCGATACAACATGCCGATCAACGCCATATATTGAGGATATACGTATGTCGTCCTCATGTCCATCGTGCAAAGTATGCTTGCCAAATGTCCGATTTGGGACAGCTTCGGATCCTTTGATCTTACCGCTCATGATGACAAACATCTATTGATGATCGGGTGAAACGGGTTGTCTGGGAAGTAGAATCGCTCTTATTTTATCATAGGTCCTCATGTACAGATTGTGACTGATGTTTATGGTATGCTAACTCACTTATTCTGTGTAGGCTACGTTGTGTATTGCTCCAACCCATAGTGCTTCTATGAGATAAACTATTTTTTTTTAAAAAAAAATACATCACTGATGATCTAATGATGAAGGCGAGGAACACGAGTAGAATTTCTCAAATGCAAAGTCGCACCAATGATGAAATTAACGTTTCTGCCTCAAAAGAAAGAAAAAAGATATAACAATTTGTAACCATGCATACCCTTGACAACAAACAAGGGACAATGAACAAGTACAACAAATTGGACAACAAGGATCATCACATCTGGCCATTATGTGAACCAGGGGAAATATGTACCGAATAACGAGAACGGTCGTCAGAGAGATAAAGACCCCCGGGGGTGGGGAGGGGCATATTCATAGGTCATGTCAGTCGTAAGTGATTAAGAGATAATGCGGAGGATTGCAGTTGAAAGTGGGCAGTAAGAGGAAACAGTAGGGACATACGTGTATAAGACAACAAAAAAAAAAACACAAAAAACACAAACACGACCGCCAGAGTGGCCAGTCAGTCTATCTGGAGAAGCGTAAGCCAGCCACAATCCACATTTGTTATCGTGAGTCGTGTGGCCCTGGTCGTAATAATAGATCGTGAAGCAGGAGCAACGCAATGGCTTTGAGGATAGGCAGGAATAGTTCCGGGAGTAGTAGCGGTTGAGTTTTCGGCGTTGGGTTTAGCTGACCTGCATGGGAAGAGGCGAGGGCAAGGGCAAAAAGGCTCTTCTCCATTTATTGGGTGGGACAAGAAGACGGTGCACTCGACTGATTGGGTTGATAAAGGGGAGTTGGTGGTATCTGCTCAAAAACGGCGAAAAAGACTAGTTGACGAATGGAATATGCGACAAGGTAAAAAATGGTATTCGTAGATGGGGAATAATGCGATGTGGTATGGGTAGTGGAAAATTGAATGGAAATGCTATTGATGCCAACGTGAATGGTTTAAGGGTTGCACAGTCTCGAAAGGGTGGAGAGGGAGAGAGTTTTGGGGGGAGATGGATTGTCTGTGAGCAGAGAGTATTCCTCCTTCGGGATGGATATCCAGAAATGGTTAGGACGGCCGCAATGATATCGATGGAATTGAGGCTGGTGATGTCGGAGATGGTCCAGTCATTCAAGTACGCTGCCTCAGTTGAGCAGCAACGGCGATTGTGAGGAAAGAGGTGAGACCGCAAAGTCCGCAAAGTTGCCAAAGTCATTAAATAAAAGATCATCGAATAATTTTGTCTTGGTGGGAAAAACGGGCATTGTTACGGATCGATGGCGCTTCTGTTTAGAATACGAAACTCTACAGGTGTCGTAGCAAAACGTCGGGCCTTCTAAGGGCAAAAAGTCTGACTCGGGCGTAGCCAAGAGAGAGGAAGGAGCAGAATCGTCATCATCAGGAGCAGGCGTATGCGGCCTAATAGACAGTTCTGCAAACTGGTCTGTAGGCGGCATAAGCGGTTCCTGATTAATACTAACATCAGAAAATAGCTAGATGGATGAAAATTTGGTCATGCCTCGGGCAAGCTTGTAATCAGTAGACTGTTTTCTGACGCCCAGGATGAGGACAAACTGTCCAACTCTAGAGCGAGTGTGGCAGCGCTGCGTGGCTGCTCTGGTAAGAAGACGCGACCTTGTCGGTCGTCACCATCTTCCTCAACCTGGTGGTCAGCGTGCTGGCCATCAGCTACTTTCCACCATTCTAAATCTGCTAGGACTCTGCGGTGATGCGAGTCTGATCCAGAAGACCGTCTGTGTCCATGGCCCTGTGTGCGAGTGGCGTTGTAGAGGGCACTGCTAGGACTGGAGGAAGGATAAGGAGAAGAACGGACTGCTGGTGATGAGAAAGTGCGGCGCAGAGAAGGCATTGGGAGAGAAAGCAGCTGAGTGCTGGGGGAGGAAGGGAGGAGGGGGGATGAGAGAGTGGCTTTTATACATTTTTATCTCGCGCGCCCTCAGGCTCTCAAGATCTCAAGTTTCAAAAGCCCGCCGCTTGTCACTCAATAGCCGAGAGGGAGAGAACGGTCGCCGGCAAGCCCGATCTTCCTCCTCATGATTCTAGTTCACTGCCTGGAGGTGCAGGACGCGTTTTGACGCGTCCCATCTGGCGTCGTCGCGCGTCTGGCGCGCATTTCGGCTGTGCATCCACATCACGTTAATGGAAAGTGACGTTAGTACCTTGTGCGCTTTATCTCCACTTCACATTTGACATTGAAGTCGGAGTCATGCGCGCCACTACGCTGCAAATAGATTAGAGTCTTAGCCTTTGTCTGGAAGGGAGAAATCCTGCTCCGCACTTGGCTTGGAAGGGAAGAATATTCAACTTGTTGTTGTGACCATGTCTGATCATCTGCTGTCAAACACCAACCTTTGTTTCTAGAGCCTCACTGAGGCGACAGCCAGCGATCTTGTTCCTGGTCGCCAGACGGAAGGGCGCCGAATGGTCCGCTGAACTGTTGTATGAACCTAGGCGCCTGCGCCTGCCATGATGGTGCGCGACCAGTTGCAACCGTCAGCTCGGTCACTGCCGGTCACTGGCAGCGCTGTCATTTTCCTTTTTCACCACTTCACGTGTGCTGGCACTCAAAGTGGCTGGATCTTATCTTCCGCCACCATGACCATCTCCGTCTTCTATGGAGCCGTCATAAACCCAGTCTCACTCACAGAATACAATATCTTCCCTAGATGCTTACTCGTCGTCGGACCCCAAGGCACCATCATCTGTATGGTGGAAGATGTCGCCAGTCATCTCCTTCAGGATACCCTTGCCCAGCAGGGATTCCGAGGTATTGATATCGTCGCTCTCAAAGACGGAGAATTCATCATACCGGGCTTCATTGATACCCACACAGTTCAGTCCAATCATCTTTATAGATTAGCATTTACACTCTCCACCTGCTGCAGCACGCACCGCAATTTCCCACCACCGCAAGGTAAGTTCCAGTCCTCTGCAAATATCTTCCACTCTAATATATTGGCGTATAGAGGGCAAGAGTTTGAACTCCTAAAATGGCTGGAGGAAACCATATTTCCTATGGAAAAGCAATTCGCCAACTTGGACTTTGCGTCGCGGACGTACAAAGTCGTAGTTAGACGCTCCATCGACCTTGGAGTATGCCTCATTTTTCTTGTCCGCCTGGAGTATATCACTGAGTTACCTCTAGACGACGACGAGCTGTTACTATGGTTCATTGCACTACGAAGCCACCAGAGAACTCGCAGATATTGTCCACGCCCATGGTAGGCCACTTTCCAGTCTGCATATCTACCTAGCTCACTCAGTCCAGGCCAACGAGCCTTTATCGGTGTATGTGGCACCCCTTGCTTCAAAAATTCTTGGATTCAACAGTTTGGCAGAAATGTAACATGGACAGAATTCCTCCAACCTTTGACGACGAAGGTCGGCCCATCAAGACGGGAACCGCAGGATCTAACGACAATTATATTGAGCCCGACACAAAGCATTCGATAGAAACGACCGTGAAACTTATCAAGCATATCCGTTCTTTACCACATGCCACGGGGGCCGGCTCTGAGCCACTAGTCAAACCCATCCTCACACCCCGCTTTGCTCTTTCGTGCACGGATGACCTCCTCGCAGGCCTTGGGGTGCTCGCACTCAATGACCCCTCGCTGAACATCCAAACCCACATATCTGAGAACCTCAAAGAAGTTGAAGATACCCTAAAGGCTTTCCCATACCCAAATGTGCACAGTTATGCCGATGTGTACAATATTTTTGGGCTCCTGCGACACAATACTATTCTGGGACATGGGGTGCACCTTACCGATGACGAGCTGACGCTGATCAAGGAAAAAGACGCTGGCATCAGTCATTGCCCTGTCAGCAATTTCAACTTGAGGAGCGGAGTGGCCCAAATCGGCAAATATCTTGATCGTGGAATCAAGGTGAGCCGTTGAGGAGCGTCATTGAAGTTGGTGGTGGGAGTGATTGATCGATGGCAGGTCGGTTTGGGTTCGGACGTGTCGGGAGGTTTCTCACCTTCCATGCTGACCGTGATTCAGCATGCCAGCACTGCATCCAAGGTATTGGCGTTTCGGTCCGTCCTACCACCTGTGAGCACAGCTGAACCGGAGCCCATTCCCGCTTCGACCACTGATGATGGATTCGCTGATCGCCTGTTACGTGTCGCTACGCTATTCTACCTAGCTACCATGGGTGGAGCGCAAGTCTGCGATATTGATAAACACGTTGGATCGTTTGCGGTCGGTAAAAGCTTTGATGCGTTGCTTGTCAGCATCCGGAGCGATACTGGTAATCTTACCATCTGGAATAACGACATTAATCACCGCCAGGATGAAAAAGAAACACCTGAGGAGTTACTCGGTCGCTGGCTGGAACGTTTCTTATTTGGAGGAGACGACAGGAACATCTTGCGCGTTTATGTTCAAGGGAGGCTTGTTGGTGGAAGATCGTTCCACCACAAGTGAGTAAACGGGTCGTTACAAGTTGTTCGCAAAGGTACACATGTACAATTCCACTTTCTATGCCAGTCATATATATACCTATACATCAATAGTCCCCGAAAATCCATCTATGGCAGTCCTACAGCACTTGTGAATATTCGTTTCCAAGATGGCGCACATACACTCACCATACAGTACGTCTCATGTCTCGCCATCGGTACCTCTCTTCCCTCTTCCCATTCTATGCTGTCATTCTCCAGCACCTTGAGGATAACATCCCTGATAATATGCCGACGAACATCTACCCTCCACCTGAGCTTCTTAACGGTGTCAAACACGATGCTCTTCCCAAGATGGCACTTGGCCTCTAATGCATATCCCGCTTGAGCGCAAGGTGACCCAAAACCTGTACAGGTCCCTTGAGGTATAGGATCGGCCGTGTGGTATACGTGTGTTACGGCGACGGGAGGTTGGGGTATCTCTGTTGCATTCTCCGCGCTCTGGATAATAGAATGCAGCGGTGGAGGGAGGGGAAGATGAAGGCGACCGGCTGCTAGGCGTTCACCAGGAGATTCAAACGCGACCGCTGGAAGGCCGTATGTAGCGCCAAGGAGACTGGCGAGTGCACCGCCTAGCGAGTGTCCGACAAGCCATATGTTAGAGGATGGATATATGCGCCGGACATCATCAACGAGTCTCTCAAAGTACCCGATGAGGAATACTTTCTCTTTTCAATGGCGGAAGGGAACTTACAACACCGATGCTGTAGAACAGGCTATCTTGGACAAGAGCGTCCGTTAGGCATTGTCTGTTACATCGCTGGTGACGGGCGAAGCAGTCGCATACGGTGCGGAATTTCCAGGTGATGTCCACGCGGGCGCAACAGCACGAGAAGAGCCTGAGCTGGATGAACATGTGGCCGACCGCTATTGACTAAGCGACACGTACAGATTATCGTTGAACTTGTCCTTCTTGGAAGTCGGACCTTGGAGGGTGGTTCCTTTGATGGAGAGAACGACGGTTGAGTTGTCGGAGGAGACGAAGACGTGTCCGCGAAATCCGTCAGAACCATCCCAGCCAAAAGGAAAGCTCTGTTTCATGCTAAGTCGGGTATTTGGTGGGGGGAGGCAGGCAGACGTACGAACCCTGTTCCAGGCTTCGCCGACATCATACCAATTCCAATGTCCAGGCAAGGCATACGCGTTTCCTGCCATCCGGGCAAGCTGAGCAAGAGTACGTCTATGTCCAACATCCGGAGCAAGAGTCTCTACAGTGTCCCACTCGACCGGTTCGCTCTGCGCATGCTGCAGCGACCTCAGGCGGGCGCTGTGGAGTGCTTCCAGAGATCGCGGACGGTAGACGATTATGGGCTTTGCTTGTATTGTGATTGGCTGTAACTGTTCTGCGGCATACGCATCTTGTGGAAGCTGGCGGTAAGCATCGAATGATATCTGGTGGACGGACGCAGCGGTGGCGAGGACGGGTAGCAGCCAGAACGATATCATCCGCTGCGTGACGTTCGTCACATTCGCCCAATCTCCCTTTTCCGGCGGCGGGAGCTTGGAAAATCATGGCATGATTTTGTCCTCACAGGAATGCGTATTCAGCTAATGCAATACGCTCACGTCCAAGCCTTAGATTCACGACACTTGATACCTTTCGGTTGTGAACGTTTCTCGATTGCGGCAGATTCTAGTGACAATACAATTATGTAATACTAATAGTAAAGTTAACATCAACTTCAACAACGTTGAGTATTCCCAATGGTGCGTCGTAACGCGTAATCCCTGAGCAAGAAACAGAACCACTTAACATTTGGTGGTAGAACGAAGACGTGGAGACGCTGGTTCTGTCCGGGAAACTCTTTGGCAACCACTCTCCAAGTTCATCTCCAGCAAGGACGCCATCACCTGACTCTGGTTGGCATGACGAGGAGTTGCAGCATCGACGAATCACTCCCCAACATACCCCTACAAAATCAGGCAATGAAAAGGATGACGATGACGACTCAGATCAACGCGAATTCGGAGCGGACCTTTTGAAAGAGACAACAGCAAAGGACTATATTGGAATGGGTCCCGGTCGTACGGGTGTCAAAGGCGTCATCAGAGACAGGAACGAGGTTGTAAGTCGTGAACGGGAACGTCAAAAGCGAGAGATAGAAGAGATGAATTATAAAATGGAGAAAAGTGCCCTGGGTGGAAAGACATATCTAGAAGAAGAACGGGGGAAGGCTCTGGATCCTACCTATCAAGGAAAAATAGATGGACTAGTTCTAAAGGAAATACGAGCATCAAATGGGGAAAAGGGCGATGCGTTCGGGCAGAGAATAAAAGGACGATTTGGCCATCTACGTGAAGTAGGTGTCGACGGCTTCGTCGATAGTATTGATGAAGATAGGGATGTTTGGGTGTTGATCCACATTTATGACCAGGTAAGATGAGTTAGTTCCCGAGCCCGTGTTTCATTTACCGTGTCTAGTCTCTAGAACGATGCGACGACATCGATGATATCCTGGTACAACTCGCACGTCTACACCCTAACACAAAGTTCCTCCGTGCCTGTGCTTCCGCACTTGGCTTTGCATGCACAAAGAAACCTTCTATTTCCCGCTCGAAGCAGCACTTAAATAACATCGATGAGGATGAAACGGATGAAATAAATCACTACGATGGCGAAGAAGAGGTTGAAGTTGATCTCGACATGTTACCTACTTTGCTCGTCTACCGTGACGGAGAACTAGTACATAACTGGGTAAGAGTTGATTGGGAAGCGGGCCCTTCCGGTCTCAAGGACCTCTTGGAACGGTATGTCTTTGATATTCAACAATAGATATGACTGAAAATATATATCTCCCGTAACAGGAATAAAGTACTTCCACTCAAGAAAGCTTTTGATGCATTTCCTGTGGACGGCCTCAGCGATGACGACGAAGATCTACACTGGGGCGAGCCTGATGGTCTATAAATGCAGGGAATCTTTTTTTTTCATGGAAGTTAGTATTAGGATGCATGGATTTAAAGCGATTTCATGATTATTGTACAAGATTCGTCTATGGCAGGATGCTAGGAGTCTAGGAGTGCTACCGCCTGACACAATCCACCCGCATGCTATCGATTCAAAATTGTCGATGCAATCGAACTGGAGGAAGAACAAGGTTTACTAATTAGAGTCAGTTTAATGTAGTAATTGTATTATCACACCCTAATCCTTCTACATGAGGACAACTGGTGTAATACATTGAAATCTCTATCATCCTATGTCAAAGGATGACGGATTCAGTGTGTACTCCATAAATGACCTGACAAGCGCTTCAGAAAGATCTTTGGGCCAGACAGAAATGGTTTGAACGAGTAGTAACAAGCTTCGCAGCAGTACCAGAAATTATCCGGATCTCATCAATGCAGCTGTTTCGCGGTGGAGCAACGTTGCGGAAGAATACTTGGGGATTTTCTGAACAATACAGCGGGCACCGGCACCTGTGCACTGAAGTAAGGTACTTTCTGTAGTGAAATATATGTATCTGCTCGAAAAGTCATCCAGCTTGCATATAATATGGTGGCAGCTAGGAGGTGAACCGGGTTCCGTTGGAATGCACTAAACCATCATTGATATCACACATACCTAATCCAGACCCGTACATATATTTCCAAAATTCCATCCTTCTCTCTGTAATCCCTGAGCAATAATTAATAACTGCTTGACATTTCGTGGTAGAAAGAAGACGTTGGAGACCCCGGTTCTTTCCGGGAAATTCTTTGAAGAAAAGGAGGATTTTGGACTGTAGGTGACGACATCCTGGAATGAGTTGGACCACTTGTGCGAGGTCTATAGTGTCGAGTAGAACTGCTTCATTGTAGTATTTGCATTTGTTTGTGCTGCTACCCGCGACATCTCATCCCGCACGCGTGCCTATGCTTCCGCCATGAAGCGACGCATCACCGTCTAAAGTTTTTCGGCGTGGTTTAACGATTCGCAAATGCATGGATCTGGCAAGTTTCATGAATATTGTAGAAGACTCGTATGCTAGGGAGGGGGGTGCTCTATGGATAACATTTCTCAGATGGATAAAGCGGTGATATTCTGACTACTCTGAAAGTTAAGTTAGCTAGCGCCTAAATGCCACGATCGATAACCTCACATCATGTGGCACGCAGACGATGCTGTTTTCGCCCAAATGAAGGGCCATCTCATCCAAGTCAGCGATATTAAGCCCAGTATGAGTAAATCTATATGGCAAGCGAGTCGTCACTCTATCCACGAAGGTTTCTCGACCAATAAGCTCTGTCACTTCAGTGACAATATCATCTGGTTCTTCTCCGGGTCTATTCCGTGACAGATCCCGCATGATGGACCTCTGATTGAAGTCATAAACCAGCTGCGTGTCCGCGTGAGTGACTATAGCCCTTGTCCCATAGACACACGAGTTTTCGCCAGCCCCTTGAGTAATCTCAACAAGCCTCGTGTTTTCAGGGCCCCACTGTTCCCATGGAATAGACGCTGGACTTTCATCACCTTGATGTTTTTCAGCTAATTTCTCTAGAGTGGAAGCGAGAGTGAACAAGGCGAATGCTTCATTTTGACACATGGAAAAGGTTACGAGGACCAGCCGATATCCCGGATCCGTTGTGAAAATTGGGTGGCTCTCAGGATGTGTATCGTATGGCGTTGAATGAGGACCAGACTGGACGTTGACATGGGAGGTCATATGCATGCCGGGTCCTAACGTTGGCAGATGCAAAGAACAGACATATCGAATTTCAGGCCTGTGTACGTCCACGATCCATAAACAGAACTGGGCATTTAATCTATTCAGTTCGACCAGTAGAGCATATCGATTTGATATGAAGGTCATTGCTTCTATCCAGTGTTTCCAAAGGGTCTGAGGATTAGTCCGCATTTGACTTTCCGATTAAAAAGAAGAGACGCACTAGTATATGCGTACCGACCTTCCAATCGTATACACTAAAGCGGCATTCCAAGCTGAACTGAGCCCTTGTGAATGTAGTAACGTAAGGGCCGTATATTCTTATCTCTGTTGCTGCATGAGAACTGTAAGTGACAAGCGACGTCGTGCTTGCCAAGGGATGCTGCAAGCCATCCTTGAGGCGTCTAACTGACAAGCGTGTGGCATCCCTGCAATCATGGGTCAATTTGTCTTGTGACATTAGAGGGGGATATATAATACCCGTTGTCTTCCGGAAACTCGAGCAATATCAGTAAATCTTGATGGACATCGAAGTCCACGTCGATCATCTTGTTCAGTTGTGGATGTCGGATATCCCATTCAAGATACTCTAAGCCTTGAAGGTGCGAGAGCCATTGAATGAATCGAAAATGGCTGTTTAAGAACAAAAAAGCGGCGGATGTCGTGCCTCGGGTCAGGATACCGTCGTCGTTTGACTCGACGTTGTTATGTCCGAGCAAAATAGGAAACGGCAGAGACTTGATTGACGTCCATTCGCAATTTCGCCAACGCGCTTGATATTCGAGTAGACGGTTGAGACGATTGCCCGCCTTGTTTAAACTGGGGGGACCGTCGATCATACCACTTGCATGAAGCTCGATTTTGTACCGCAGGTTAATATCTGTGTTGATCACGTCTGATAATGCAGAACAGACCTATTGTCAATAATGAGAAATAACTACTTCGCGATCTGGTGGCACCGACGTTTCTGCAGTTCAGTATGTCTTTCACGTCCAATAGGTTCAGGTAATGGGCCAGAATATTAGGAGGAAGCTTATCCATGCCCGATGGATTGTGTTGGGAGGAATGGACCATGGTAGTTCTAGCCGTAAGAAGGCCTGTGAGATTACAAAAAGGGAGTGGCGGGGCGCTAAGTGTTAGAGCCTCCAAATGGAATTGGAACCGACAAATATATTCGAGCACCAGCGTGCCCATGACCTCATCATTCTTCCGCTAGTTACAAGTTTAAAGTTCAAATGCGCGTGTTTGATGACAGGCGTCCTGCTCTGATAGCGAGGCCAGGGTGGAGTTTTTTGTTTCATATGCGAAACAAAAATTGAAGACCATCCTGTCTCCATCATTCAAGTGGTAGGAGTGACCAGATGTGATACACCACGCCTTGCGGTGAAGGAGTTTCACCAACGTGGCAAATACCGCTAGTCCATCAGCGCAATCACGAAAAATCAGATCGTGGCGATGAATGCATGTGGATTCAAAGGAACGACCATATCAGCGCTTGAGCGTAGCGGCCTAGAGCATCAGATATGAGATGCATCGGATCCTGTAGAGATATAAATAACGGCGAGATCGTTGCAACCTCAGGCGTGAGTAATTACCATACCATCCATCTCTTTATTGTGCTTGTCGTAGGTGGGAAATCGACAGCCTTGGTCCACAGTCCTCTGTACGAGCACTTCAATTGCGAAAAGGGTCACTGGTCGGACTTACTAGGAGCCTCGTTGTTGAGAAACTTTCAAATGTCCATATTCGCGGTTTGATCGTCTCCAGTTAGTTCCAGTTCTCGACCGTTACATCAGGGTCATTCCAGCATGATTGAAAACAGCACATTGGCCGAAATTTTTTTTTTAATTTTTTAATTTTTTTTACAAGCTGCTTGCAAGTCTGGTCGGCTCGGCTCTGTGAATTGTGGCATCTGTCTGCGATCCTGGATTTCCGTCTGGAGATGGACGAGTCTGCCTGTTCAGTGCTTCAGGCTCGGCAGCTGTACCGGGCTATCGTCGTGCAAAGGCGAGCATCAAACTAAGGGTAACTTGCCTGCAGAGTACCAATTGCTGATGATAAACTCCGGTGTTCTTCCCACTCTATAAATACCAACCACGACCCCTCCAACATGAATATCATGACTCGACTGATTACTGGAGTACCAACAGCGATTGCAACAAACCAAATTGCCTCCGCGAAATGGGTCTGCTAATAACTCTCGAGGTTGTCGCACAGGAACGGTAGCGGATCTCCAAACGCGTTCGACCAATCCATGGACCACAAAGGATATCTTCATTTGCGATTAGAAGGTGAGTCTATTTGTTTCCGCAGACCCTTCAACATGCTCGTCGCTTAACATAGCGCAAAAAGTATACAGGAAAAGTGACCGTCCGGCGACATGAGAAGATTCGGGCCCTAGCTGATAGAGATCGACCACAAGTCGAACTACCTGACGTCCGTTTATGCACAATGGCTCTTGTGCCCCGTCGAAGATATGAGCTGAGCCCACGGTCATCAGATATTCGCACCAGTGGTTACGACTTGCCATAAATTGAAGGTTGCCATTGAGGGACCGACCCTGAGAAGATCTACCCGCTTGTACGGAGATACCGTTATGTTCCTGCCAGGTTTTTTCAGTCTTGTGACGATTTGAAGTGGCTAACTTTCTCTGGACGGACCGTATTATATGCATATATTCACTTCAACAATCATATTCTAGACGCTGAATACATATTCGTTATCGGAGACCAAAAATCAATCGAGATTAGATTAACTATTCCCGAAATTCATCAGCAAATGAAGACCTTTTATTGGTATGTTAATACCTATGTGCTGGGTATACTACTTCACAATCTCTAGGTTTTGATCGGACGAAGACAAAGCAGAAGACAAGCTATTGGCGAAATTACTGATCGGTGTTCACAGATGTCGAACCGTTTGTGATGAAGGTCTCAAGACTACCATTTGTGTACGTGGTGACCATCTGACGCTTCGTGCTGAGGGCATGGAGAAACAACTATGGATGTCGGCTCACTTGCGTTTCAGTGTTGCTATTTGTACACGTGGAAGCATGGCCTTGGATTCCCAGTCCAAGGATAATTTTCCAAGCGAGAACATGCCACCACATCAAACTCCTTCCACCTGTCATCCAGCCCATCATCAAGTATGTGGTTTCAAATATATCCGCCCGGTTCGCACACCTTATGTCCGGAAGGATAAATACATTCTTGTGGCGTTTTACCGCGTGTTCAATCCATCCTGTTCCTTGTCGCTTCTGAATGGGTCAAGTTCTAAAAAATGACTCGCAGAATTAGAGTGTGAGGCCTTGCATAGTATCTTGCGTACGCCCCCCTGCTTTTGGATCCAGATCTCTCTTGATTCTGCGCTCCATAAAGATGGTATCCATCTTACCAGGGACGGCATGTGTCCGAATGGTCTTCCTCCCCTTGAATGGACCAAGGCATGAGTGAGGCAGTCAAGAACTAGGGGCACAACGTAGTGCGTCCGGTCCCACATTACGCATAACCTGACCTGGCAACACTTCGTGTCTGCCTTTTTGGTGCATGCTTCTCCCGCACCCATGTGCAACCATTTACACGGCTTGAACATTCAGCGCACGTCTGAATATTTTTGGCAAGCCTCGACTGCACGATTTAGTTCCGCGAATGAAAACAATTGAAGTCAGGTTTTCGAGAGTTCTCGATTCTTGAAACGAACGAGGACTTTTCGGCCATTCAAACTTCTCGCAGAGTTATGGTTATGCAAATGGACGAGTCCCTTCTTTAGACTCCTGGTATCAGAATATTTTCTCTGGTGTTTGATTGAGCCAAACAAGAATTTTCGCACTTGCCTTCGGCCTTAACGTGAGTAGTTTCACTCCTACACCAGATTGTTCATGAAAGGATTCTCTAAACCACCGCCTTAATGTCCTGAGGAAATGGCACAGACTTACTGACGCCGCACTATCCCTATACCGTCCTGCAGCACTCGACCCGGCGAGGATGCTGGCGATACTTATCAAACATCCTCCCTCCATCGATGAAGAGACGATTCCGCCTCAAAAATCTTTTAATTAATCGGATGGCATTCAAAAGTTGACACAGATATGGACCAGTCTTTCGAAGATGCTTCAGGTGATGATACAACACGCAACATTTGACGATTCCCTAACGATAATCTTACACGATGATTGAGTTTCCTTCGCGCTGATATGCAAGCAGGTCAGCCCAGATTTCGATCATGTCAGCTCACGAGGTTCATTAATGTCCTAGTTTCTTCACGCTTTTCGATCGGGAGGCGTCCCTATTCTGCGGAATGAATTGTTCAATGGTTGATGGACCACCGAGTGCCATGAGTCCAAGAGCATGGCTCAAGTATCTTTTAGGTATCAAAACCAACTGCTTTGCGACAGCTGAAAACCGCTGGAAGTTGGCTCCGTACCATATGTCATTTTACCTCCGTATTGAAGTCCAAGGATCCAATGCTATACTGAGAAAGCGTATCGTCTTTTTGGAGGGAATTTTGGGAGTTTGACGTCTGTCAATTGGCACGACTTTCCTCTTTAGCGGTTAGCCTCCTGTGTTATCCAGAGGCTATTGGTCCAGACGCGTTTACATCAGTGATTACCATCCCCCCGTTCGCGCATCCACGTGGAGTACCCCAGAAGCACATCTTTATTTGCAACTGGAAGGAAAGATCTTTTGGATGTTCATTGCAAGTCAACATGTGTGTTGCGGTCTACAAGTATACCTGCAGCGACATCTAAGATTCGTTCCTCGCTGATGAATTCATGTGACTATTCAAAGGAATGGACGAAAATGGACCGTTCGTCTTCAAATCTATGGTGTACTTCATTTTGAAGATCCCGAGCCTAACACGTCCAGGTAGCTTTATCCAAAAACAAGACAATTCCTATCATCCGTTTGTTGGCGGTTTGAAACGTTATGCTTGTCCTTGCTTTCGATATTCTGAGGTTGGCCCAAAAGTGGCTCACGGAAAGCAAGGGAGGAATGGGGCGACTGATGTTGACGAGAACAGCTATCTGACGTCCGTATACGGCATATCAGAGAACCATCAAGAGAGATATCTCAAGATCCACGTGATGACGAACATGTGGACTGAATATTTGAGTCATTGCCTAAGGTGTCGACCCTGACAAGATTTACTAGCATCGCATTTCTACCGAATTCGGTCAGTTCTCGAGTTGTGGCATAGTTTGAATAGTGATCTTTCTCATAGACGGATAGTATATTCACTTTGATGATGAACCACACTCTAGTCGTTCAGTTTGGTTATTGCAAGCAGGTGCAAGCAGGAGATGTTTTCAATGCAATGCCTTACCTATTAGTATGTCTCGGCTATGCTACTTCACGATGGTTTCAAGCTTTGATCGGGGGCCAGTCTGGGTCAAACCATCACTCATATCCCTGAGAGTAAGGAATTCTCGATCTCTAGACTGCAGGATAACGACCAGCACGGTGACGACGAGCTTTTGGCGAAATTATTGATCCAACGGTGTTAGCCTTGACGAAGGTATCAAGACTACCGTATTCAATCGTCCATGGTGACCATCTGGCCCATGCTGTATACTTTTGTCTTCCAAGCGAGACCATCCCGTCACGCCTCATCCGCATGTTGTGCAGGTCCTCTGAGAAGAACGAATCCATTCTTGTGGCGCTTGACGGGCATGTCCAATTTGTCGTGTTCCTTGTTGCTTCTGAATGGGTCTACATATTTCTAATAGGATGACTGGTAGAGTTCCTTGGGTGCGAGAGGCTGTGGTCGACGACCTCCCTTTCGGGGAACCGAGGCTCCTTTGATTCCCGGTCGTACAAAGATGGTATCCGGACAAGACGAGAGCCAGGCACACGACCCTAGTACACTCATACTTGGTCTAGTCTTTGCGCCCTGTTGTCATGCATGCCTCTTCCACATTGCGACGTGCCCATGTGCAACGATCGCACGGTTCGAGTCTTATCCGATTCGGCAGATCTACTAGGCTGTGCAGCTCAACTTGGAACAATGAGCGACCACTAAACTTGCGGACACCTCAACTGGTCGCCTCTAGGCATCATGCATCCATGTCTGGTAAGCTAGCAACCTCTTTGACGTGACTCAAAAAGAACCCACATCACTCATCATATCCGTTTTAATTTTTTCGCTAGCGAGGGTCGTCAACGCGTCAACGAGTATGTGGTAGTAAGGTAAATGTAGTAATGGATATAATTTATTCTGTGGCGATATATAGAAAAGTGGTATCATATGTACATGCAAAGGAGAGGCTGCGCATCCGAATAGGGTATAACCTTGTCCGTTAAGCCTCATGTCATGTCTCACATATCGTAGGAGTAGGAGAGGTTGGTGGGTGACCGGAGAGGGGTGACACAGAAGAAGAAAAGGAATAGATGCCATAATTTAAAGGAGAAAATAAAATTTTAAAAAAAAGAGAGAGAGAAACGAAACGGCCGTCAAACCTACATCAGATCACTTCCCCCCACACCGCCGCCACCAGTTAGGTCAATGAACCGCGTAACCCGCTTCCTAACCTTCAAATGTTTGGTCCTATAATAACCGTTGTCGTTGTCGTTGTCGTTGTCGTTGTCGTTGTTGTCGTTCCATTCGTACCCGCTTTGGCGTTCGCCCGCCGCGGCATGCAGCTCGCACAGCATCCGGCCATCAACCTCCCAGTACTCTACCAGCCGCTCTCTGCATCTGGGATGACTGGGATACTCGCATGTCATATGCTCTGGATGGTACCGGTCCCCTGTGTGGGAGAGGGCGCAGGGGCCTTCGATGGGCTGCCCGCAGTGCGTAGCGGTGCAAAGAGAGTTGTTAGCTTCGTGGTAGTGGTATGCACAGAGCGGCTTGCCGTCAAAGACGTAGAACGACCGATCAGGGAAAGGTTTCTGTAGCGTACAATGGACATTAGTGTTGATGCTGTTTTCCCACAAGAGGGCTTATGATACTTACTTGACATACATGACAGTTAAAACATTCTCGATGATACTTGCCCTTGAGCTGACCGTCGGAAGACGAGACGGCCTGTTTCTCGATCGGCAAGTTACACCTCCGACACTGTCATCGTGATCCACGTTGAGGGACATACACATTTCTCTCTCTGAAGAATACAGCTCACCCTTGGGAGGTACAGGCTCTTCCAGCACAAATCACACAAGACCGTGCCGCCATCACATTGGACCCACCGCCCGTCATCGATCATCTTGCTGCACTTGACGCAAACCCTGGATTTTCTAACCCGCTCTCTTCTCTCCCCGCTCTTGTCCGCTGCTTTTCGGTCCCTGTCGTTCGATTCGCCATCAAGTGGCGTGCCTCGATCGTGTGGCGACGTCCGTGAGCGAACAGGGAGCTTCGGCATCCGCGACTCTGGAGAAGAATGAATCGTGTGAACTGTGTTACTTCTGTGCGCCTTGGCACCTGGACTGGGGGAAGGAGGACCGCTGCCAGATCTATCTCTTTCCCTTTCCCTCTCGTCGACTCTCTGGTGTCCTATCTGCCTGACAGCAGTTCCGCTCTCCTCGTTTTGTGAAAACTTGTTCATCCTCCGTTCACGCGCGACGCTCCCAGAGCTTCCGCTACTGGTAACACTTGGACTGCGCCCGAGTCGTCCGCCAAATCCAGTCACGCCTGGGCCTCCCAACTTGCCATAATCCCTCGGCGGAGTGCCAGATAAGCCGAGAGCTTGGGCGATTAGCGATGAGCTGGTTTTTTCACGCCCGCCTGCACTGGACGTCGAGGAGGCAGAGTCATTCCTGTTCCTCTTGGCATATTGTATGGTCTTGGGCGTTGAGGCAGGCACACCAGCCTGTTGGGAGCGTATTGCGGATGTAGTGTCGCCGGATGGGAAGCGGATGCGCGCCGAGCTTGTGGAGGACCCCGATCTAAGGATGGATATGGGCGCCAGAGTATTTTGCTTTACGGTGATCTTGGGATACGAGGTGTAATCACTGTCGTTTCCATCCGATTCGGCGTATGCCAGTCCACCTTCTGAACTAGAGCTTGGACTTGCTGAGCGATCAATGTCGCCACGGAGGGTGCGGGAGGTAGTTGAGCTTGGACTGATGGTGCGTGGTGGCAGACTGGGAGCATAATGGGAGACAGAGTCTGTTTCTGAAGGGGATCTTGGGCGGTGGTTGCTAGAGCGGAATAAAGGGACGGCGGTACTGGGTGTGTCAGGCAAGGGAGTTGAGTGGGAAGTGATGTTGGGGTTGTTTCTGAACTTTTCAAAGAAAGGCATGCGAGACAAAGGAGAGTGAATGGTGGGAGTTATGGGCGAGTCCTGAACGTCTGAAAAAGAGTTTGAGGCTGGGGAGTGGAGGATGGGCATTGAAAAAGGAAGCGGGTCTGGAGTGAGAGGAGAATGAGGAAATGGGGAAGCACGACCAGCGGAATGAGAGGAGGCAGCGGAGAGAGGAGGAGGAGGGTGGTCGGTTTGAGCTGTGGAATCAGTCAGGCAGTCAATATCACTGCCTCAATCGGCCGAACTCTCAACCTACCTCGTATGGCCGCATCAATATCAAGGAGTCTCGGCCCTTCCGGTCGTCGTTGGGCGAACATGGCAGCTCGTGCCACAGCTGCAAACCCGCGTCTACCAACACCCGCCAAGCCAGCTTCCCCGCCGGAGCTGGTGTCGATGTTGTGTTCGGAGTAGTATGGCGTTGGCATCTTTGCCTTAGGCAAGGCCTTGCCAATGAGCGGAGAACAAACGTGGTCAGCGAGAGCCGGGATGGGGACAGGAGATGAACATGATGAACAAGTCAGGAGTTGCATGGAGAACAATACCAGGCCCCGCCGGGGTGATGGTATTCAATATTCATCACTCAACCGCCCAACCACAACATCCTCTTCACCCCGTATTCCATCTTCGCGTACACGCTCGTCATCTTCTGCGCCTCCACAACCCCAACCACATCCTCATTAACAACTTCAGCTTCTCCTCCTCCCTCCCAGCATGCAGTCCCAATACTTTCCACCATCATCTCCACCGCCTCCCGACACGTTCCCCCCTGCTCTGCCTGTAGCACCTTGAACGCCCCAAACGTCTGCGCTCCGTGGTTGTACACCACTCGCGATCGTCCCACTCGCGACATGCTCCGTGCCAACACCGCAAACGGAGACACCGCATTCTCCACAGAATAGCTGTTGATCCTCGACTCCTGCCCAGACGTCAGCCATCTCACAACAAACCCCGCATTCTCCTCTGGATCGCGACTGGCCTCCTCCAATGGGGATAAAATATACGCTCCTGCCATCAACATCTCGCATCAGAGATCCAACTCCCCCGTTGTTTCATCTTACCTTTGCTTATTCTAATTATGTCCACCAACGGCACACGTGTGTACATCTTGACCTCTTCCAGCGTATAATCGTAGCTCTATCTTTCGTCAGAAACGCACGCCCCGAAACACAAAGACACCCACAATAATATACAGTGCCGTAGCAGACTATAATCTCGAGCCTTTAGCCACGTTGATCAATGGTTTCAACTTTCCCTTACCAGTAACAACACCCTTTCCTCCAACTTCGTTCCCACCTTCATGTTAAGCTCTTCGGGAGCGAATAGCGTCCATCCAGAAAGCAGTCTCTCGCCTTCTGGCAACACCCGCGACACAGACGTCGCAATCGCCTCTGCTCGTATCTTGGATAGCCGTACAAGATCGCTCGGATCCGTCGACTGCAACTTGAGCAAAAACTCTGAGAAGACCGTGATCGTCCGGTTGCCGAGCATGTAATCAATGACCGCCTGACAAAACCAATCACTGAACGTCGAGCTGTACATTCTATTACAGGCAACAAATGAAACTCGGCCGCCGCTTGATCACTCTTGACACACTCACCTCGCCAGCGAGTTGACGCCATCATTCAGCATGCCACCTAGATCACGCTTCCCTGTGCTAAAATCAATTCAATACATGAACGCTTGCACATGTCCATATTTAACATGTCATACCGTGTAAAATCTCCCTGTCACCACAATTTCGTCTCTTTATGGTTTAATACGAAAATATAAACTGCACACCTTCAACGCTGATGTTCCCGCACTTGAGTTCCATCAGTGTCAGACCTCGTTAATCACACTCTAACTTAGCAGCAACTCACTATGCACGGCTGATGGCATCACCATTGTTCGCCCACACTAATCATCGCCACGAGGTTCAAACACGCCATACACACACACAACACTACTCCCGGGAGACCACATACCATTATTAAACACGACATCAATCTCTGTCTTCTTGTCCGACGATGGCATCACAATTGCCAACGCACTTAGTTGCTTGTCCAGCATGTACCGTGCAAACGCTGACTGTAATCAAAAAAAATAAAAAAAATAAAAATCGCACACATGGTGTCCGTAACATAACTTGGCCAGATGAATTCAGATCTCTTACCTGCACCACATTCGTCCGGTCAAGGCAATCAATGCAGTTCACACGATACACGGCCTTTTGCTTGGAAAAGATGAGCCCGTCGGATATCCACAGATAACTATCACCAGCCTGTTGTCAGTCGACCACGTCCATCACCTGAGCACACACATTGACACACACCCTTGTGCATCAAACGTCCTTTCCATCGCAGCCGTCAGTTTACTGATATTTTCATACTTCATCCCCCGTGTCTCTGCGTGAAAATCGTACTCGTGGTACCTGTCCCGTCCACAATAAAAATAAAAATAAAAAAGGTTTGTTTCATTCTTTTTCTTTTTCCCCACTTACGTCACATCTTTGGAGTTCAATTCTTGCACATACTCTTTGTATTCCCTGGTAATCACACCCTCCTTTCCGGTTTGTTCGGCAAGGTTAACAATCGTCTGCGGAAATCGCACGTTAATCTAGCCCCGTTGTCACCATTACGGACATGGCCCATACATGAGGCCCATACACAGTCACCATCTTTCGAAAGTGTCGCCTCAGAGCGTCCATGTTCTGCCCGTGCGTCCGGTCCGCAGATAGCATAGGAGGCGGTTTTAATCCATATCCATGTTGTGTCCAATATAACGGGACTAGTCGTACGTGTGTGTGTGTAAACAACGACAGGGGACTAGAAATACAGAGCGACCTACTGGATCCTCGGATCTCAACATAGCCGAATACATTCTCCCTTCCTTCTCGCTGTCATTTATTATTATCCCGTGAGCAAACACAATAATGGACAGCCAGCACACCCACCTCGAGGCGCACGATCGTCTCCGTTTCCACAAAATTCGCGACCCGCGCTTCATCGTCAATCCCCCTTCTCTGATACCTTAACCCAGCCCTGTCTTTTGATCTCCTTGATATAATCGTATACTCGACCACATTCTCTGCTTCCTGCCGCGCCGCTGCAAGACTGCCACCATCCATTGACAAGGGAAGCGGCGTGTCAGGAGGTATACGGAATGTCGCAGTCTGGTAATAACCCTGCATGACGGGCAATACGTAGCTGTGGAGCTGAATATCACCACCCCCCACTCTCGCATCAGTACGTCAAATGTTGTAAGTAGACTGTCACCACCGTACCCCAGCGTCTATCAATGGCTTTGAAAGCCATTCGTTCCACCAGAATTGTTTATCTACCCGCCGCCAAAGAGGGAGCGTAGGATAAGGCTCGCTCGATGCGCTAACCCTGTCGAATCTTTGAGTAGTGGGCTCTGCGCTAGGTAAGGCATCCAACTCGGCCAGCAGCGAGTACTCTTTGCGTGATTTAGATAGTCGCTCCTGCTTGTGCTGCAGCGAGCGCGTGATATCTGGGAGATATATGTGACGTTAATCAGTCATATAGTAACACCTACGATTAGCTTTCCGCGTACCAAAGCTGTAAGAAAAATACATTTCGCCCTTGGAAAACTGTCGAATGCACTCGCGCAGGATCTTTGCCTCCAATTCTGCATGGCGCTCTTCTGCCGTCGCCGGCTGCAGCGTAAATGCAGTGAGCACACTTTTCAGCACCTCAGAAGGTTCAGCTTTCTTCTCATGGATCGCTCTTTCCAACTCTTCAGGCACATGTCCTACTTCTTCGCCTAACAAAGGAGCACCAGAGTCTGAAGAAGCGGATTGGTCCGCTTTTCGCTTTTCTTGGCCCTTCCGCTTCGCATACAGAGGCAATAATGTCTGTGAAAGCGACTGCGCAGGCTGTGTGACCTTATTCCAAAACGACAACCTTGGCACGATGGCCTGTATCACAGGAGAGGCAGGTGAAGTCGGAGGTTCATCAAGCGAGCGCGTCGACAGGTCAGAAGTCGATGATTGAGCAGAGATTGCGATGCGATCGTGTCTTTCTTCCTTCTCAGCATCCTGTTGCGTGGTGCACTTGCCATGGACCTTGAGACCCGACCTGGCTTGTGCATCTAATTTTGACCGTGTTTCACTCTCTCTACGACGTGGAGCGTCTTCTAGGGGGGTGCGCAAGTCTAGCGTCAATGCCCTGGGAAGCAGAGATGACCTCTGCGAAGCGACGTTCTGAGACTTGATGGCATTCAAGACAGCCTTTGCTCGTTCTTCCACCAACGGGATAGCGGCGACATTTTTAATGGCATAAATGGTATGAGACGGGTCAAGCACTGTACAGAGAGCAACAATCAACTCCTTGATAATGTGCAGAAACATTTCGCAGCACCCACCGTGCCCGACATTTGTTCTGGATGTGATGACTAACAGATAGGAACCTGCGGACCAGCCGCCCAGTGTCACGTCAGAGAAACAGGATCGAAGGCATTGAAGGCGCACATGAAAATAACTCCAAAACACCAACGATACCATATACGACTACGCCGTCGCAGTCCGTAGATGGATCTACTTGTTCGATAACCATCTCTTTCCCCCACCTCATTCTCACAAGGGGTACGGACGTAGTAGCACACCCTGGCCGTCCAGGCACCTGCGGCCGTATGAACAATCCCTCCTTGCTGGGCATCAGCAATATATGGTCATGCGGACACGGGTGAGACATGGAAGCGAGGTTGGGCTTGTGCTGTGTGATACCGGTTGGCATGACTGGCGGGGAGTCGTCATCGCCAAGGTGCTCTTTGTCTGTGTGCGGACGGCGAGTCGCATCTGGCAGCATGTGCTCTGACTTGGGCTCAGCTGCGATTGCGAGGAAAAGACGGTCACGCGACGATCGATTAGTACTATGCAGACTCAGCACTAAGTAGTTCGCGCTTCGTCCCATCCTCTTGCAGCGGACTTTACAACCGCTTGTGTACCGGAACAAAGACGGTCCAAGTTTGAAAGACCGTGATTGCGTCTTCCATGTCGCCATTGTTTCAAGAACACCGCTACTTCCTCCGAAAAAAAAAAAAAAAACTGCTCAGATGACCCTAGCTAAGAAAAGGCTACTATTTCTGCTGATGTACCAGTCTGCCGGTGCCCGAAATCGGAGTCCTCGCCCGAAGGGGACCATTCTTCACACTATTCGGCTCTGGTCTGGTACATGTGCAACATGGATCTCAACCTTAAGGCCATTTTATTAAATAAAGTTGATTACATCTAAAACACAAACATTACTGACGGAAATTAAATAAGGCAGTCTGATGCGCAGTGTACGTCATTAAGATCCTCGTCGCTATAGTACCAGTACCCAACATGCATAAAAAAATATTATTGACAACGCTATTGCCTGGGTGGCTGCTGAGGATACATCAGATTGGTCATAGCCCTCGTGTTTTCCCCGCCATTCATGCCAGCATTGTTGAATCGAGAAAAGAACGTATCCCATTGGCCTAATCAACCCCGTTCCATTAAAATTATATCCATATATTTGAGCAGAGCTTACCCCAATCAAACATGCTGCCCGGTATGCCTTCCAGAAATCCATTGTCAACCATGGCAAAATCAGCCAAAGTGCCACCCATCGGATGCCCGTCTAAGACGTTCATTACCTGTACTTGGTTAGAACCAGTCGGCCCGCGTGTGTTCATAGCCGGATTCACGTTCGCCAAAGACGGACCGCGCTGAGTCACTCCGCTCGCACCGGTACCTGCTGCACCCGGCAAGGGCGTGAAATTTACCTTCGTAGCCGCGCCGAAATTGCGTGCCTCACCAGATTGCGTCTGCAATGCATTGCGTACTGCAGACTGTAGCAAACCTGATCCCCGCGCGTCGCCCACAGTGTTGGCCGATGAACTACCAACCTCGGTTAATGGTGGAGCGAATGGAGATGGCGACATCAAGGAAGCCCTCCTACGTTCGTTCCTTCCACGCTCATCTGAAATGGGAGGAGCGGACGAGATACCTTGCTCTTCATCCGTATCCAATTCATCATCAGACCTTATCACAACTCCGGCAGGCACATCCTTGAGATCCTCATCCCTTCTCTTTGCGTCCCCATGTGCGATAAATACGCCACCTCCGGGTCGAGTAGGGTCCTTCTTATACTCTAGCCCTATGGGCTGTTTCACTGTTACACCACCTGTTGGATTGAGGGCGGGGGTCTCAAATGGCATGTGCGGACCTTGCGTTGCCTCATACAATAGAGCGATGATCTCTGCCGTCTGTTCTCATGAAATTCATTAACAGCGGCAAAATAGTAAACCAAATTTACACCAGCCTTGCGTCTCGCAGACCTGTGATCAGGAGATATGGATGCCTCCCATCTCCTTACGCAATCGCGCAATTTCCGCAGTTTCGCAGAAGCCTCGTTATCCTTTCGGCGTGCCCAGGTATGATACTTGAACCAAGTCAATTACATTTATCTGGTACCTGTCATGACCGGAACATTACCTGAACGAGGGCGCATGACGTGGCTGCATAAGCTACCAACAGCCAAACGTCGTATATTCTTTCATTAGCATCCAGCCAGTCGATTGACTGACTAGTCAACTCGACCAGCTCCGTCCATTTTTCAACAGTCATCCCAAATTTAAGATGTGCCGGACAAGAATAGCTGATGCGCATAAACACGCGCCAGAACATTAAACAAACGCAAGAATACAATAAATGCAATAACCCTATTCATTTATTCAGCATTGCACTAGATAACTCTCAATCCTACGAACCTGCGCTGCGGGATGAAGATGTTCCTTTGAATTGGAGTTGTTCGGGAAGCCCGGCTTTCCAAGCATCCAAATCAGTCATAAGCTGATAAAGTTGTTCATTGGTAGTGAAAGATAAACCAGATGGGCTGCATTAGAGCAATCAAATCTTATTCTGGGACCAAATTAACAAATTGGAGTTTGCTTACCTATAAATGGTCTTCAATACACGACCGAGAATTACACTCAGTCGCACAAGTTCGTCCATGTATAAATCATTGCTATCTCCTGATGACGGTAAACGCGCGTCACAGTCCTGCACGTCAATCATAAATGGATGGCCATAAGTCAAACTCGTCCTGATGGGTATGAGCACTTGAGCACCTTCTGAACCGAGTAGAATTCGCACCATCTGTCACAAATTAGACATGCGCCCCACAATCGCCTACGCAGCTCAACGTCCTGCTTGACGGATTCGCATCGATGAATGCCTAGATCTTGCGCCTGTACAAAAGTCAGCATTCATTTTGCAAATTCACATAAGGTATCCTGTACCATTCTTATTGCCACCCCAAGTCTAATCCATAGAGCCGAAAGTGCAGACGACACAAATTGGGAATGGCAATCGCCAGTCATACTTAAAATTAACAACGCCTGTACGTTCGCCGTGGAGGCAGTCGATAGAACGTCCTCTGCCTTGATAATGGTGTTAACAGCATGCCGTATTGTATCGAATATGGTCTGTGGCATGTCCCGCCGCGCAGCGGCTACAAGGCACATAGAATAAAGCAATATTGGAGGTGGGTTGTGATTGGCGAGAAACTCGCTCCGTGTCACGATGGGTAATATTGGGGCGACATCAGTAAAATATGCATTTAAAAGTTGCTCGATGGTTTCAGGTTCGATGTGTAAATCAACTGGTTTTGGGTGTGCAACTTGTTTGTCTTCGTTGTCCGGCCGTTGGACCTGTATAAGGCCGTCCTTTTGGCTCACCTCGAACTTGTGGTGCCATCGAAGATCATAGTTTTCATAAATGCGCGCAGATATGCTAGCCTGAGAATGCAACAGATGTGGCGCAGACGTTGGACCTAAAAAGGGCGTGAGATTGCGGTCCTAAATGTACAGATTGATTACCTAAAACACCAACGTCCTGTCGATTTTGTGTTTCCGTTTGAGCTGATGTTGTCGCACGCGTTGCCTCGACAGCCCTTTCTTTTTCCGTCTCCTCTTCTAGCTTTTTCTTCTTGAAACGCGTTTCAGTAATAGGCAGGAAAAATGTGCATTCAAAACCATATTGTTTACAATGCTGGCATCGAGGAGGATCCTAACAGAGCTAACGTCAGCATATCACACAGGTACACTGGGAACACTCACCGAGTCCGGCAAAATATCACATCTGATCTTGCGACTACGACAAGAGTCACAAGCGCGTTGCTAGGGAAAAAAATTATGATAAACATTATTCCACTCTATAACTGAAATTGAATACCGTTTTTGTCCGTTTCTTCACATCAATCATAGACGGCGGTGGCGGCTGTGATTGCTGCTGAGGTCGACTGTCCCCTCCGGAAGTAGGGAGTTCATCGTCGGAAACTTTGTCTCCAGGCTTAACGCGAACGCCATCTGGTCTACGCTTCCGCTTTTGACCCGGAGCGGAAGGCGACGGGAGAGAAGGAGACGGAAGAGACTGCGGCGTGTCGGGTGGAGCGCTCGTTCGCGGTGCAGTGTACATCATCATAGGCTGATGATATTGCGGGTAGTGGGAATATGGCGAATAAGCCGATGGATGTACGGGATAGGCAGCATACTGCGGTGCATGAGGAACATGCGGAGGAGGACCAGTAGGGTTAACGGGCGGGGAAGACTGGGACGGGTAGGAGGGATGGTGGTGATGTTGGGTAAACGGGCTCGGTGCACCATTGATCGGATATGAGGGATTCATGATATGATACGGCGATGGGGGATAGGGCTGAAGGACGGCAGCGCGAGAAGTGGGGTAGACAGGAACGGCTACGAAAAACAAAAGCGTCAGCGGGGGACATTAGGACGATTGCAACGGCGATGAGGACAACCTGGAGAAGCAGCGGGTGACGTCTGCGCGGCTTGCCTGCGCTGCCGTGTTTTTTTACTGCTTGGAGAGGACGGCTTGACCTTGGTCGGCTGCGGCTGGTGCGGCAGCGGCTGGGGAGCACTGGTGGCAGGAGAACCAGGTTCGCCGGAAGGAGGACTGGCCATTATATCAACTGGAGTTCTCCGTTATAAGTTTTTGAAATCTCTCCAACCACAGCGGCGTAAGTCTGCTTAGGTAAAGTCAGCCGGGAGTTTCTCTCGCATTCCTCTCAAGATCCCACCTCTGCACCATCCACTGGCACACAAGCACCAGAACGCCGAGGGTTACCGTCGCAAATGTCGATGGGAATGTCGGTGCCAATGCCTCTGGCCACTAGTCGATGCCGAACCCCGATTCTATCTCCGCTCCAACTTTACCCATGACATTGTCTCGGATGGACACTGAGTCAGCATCACACGTCACAGGAACTACATCCCGGCGGCTGATGGTTCTAGCCAATGTACCTTGAATGCTCCGCAGCTTGTTCGCCTCCGATCCGCAGTCTCCGCCCTCCTGATAACCGGACCTGCCCTTTCTTTGCTACCATCAATCAAATATTTACAGCATTTTACAGCAATTTGCCATCTCGCACGCGTCTGATGGCGTACATGTGGAGTCCATCATTCCCACAAGCAAACTATACTTCCTCGATCACTCGGGCATACGGGTATCCATCCTGAATATTATGGTACCAACTCCAATGATAATGCTACTGGACCTGAAAGCCAAAAAAAAAAAAAAAAACAGTGCAAGCAAAGCAATTGGACATCCACACATCAAGCTTACGGCGCCACATCGCCACAAAACGCCATCATGTTTGCGTATGATTTTGCCCAATCCCTATCCCAGATCCGCCATCCCACAGGTTGTCGAACATTCCTGGATTGACTTGGCGCTTGTCCTCCGTTATTATGCCTGATGCATTGAGCCAAGACAAACCCCGTGGTCTGCACAGCATTTCCGCCAGGTTCCGAAGCCAGGTTCCGTGTGTAAAAGGGTTGGGCGGTGAAGCTCCAGGCATGACTGTTTTGTGGGCCTGATTTCTGATCTGTTGATGCAAAAATCCAAAAACGGCAAATGATCGTGGCGTAAGTTAATCGAAAACAAAGATTGACGAAATGACACGGGATATTTTAGTTCAGGGCTAATATGTGAACGAAAACAGTAACTCGCCTGTTCGATGGTGGTTATATTAAGGACAAGGAGCTGTTTCGCCGTATGGGACCGGTGCAGGGACAAAGAATGGAAGGATAGAAATGAATTGTTAGATCAAATGTGTCTTATACAACAACGGAACGTACCCGAACATGATATGTCAGTAATGCTGCCACAGGCCATATAATGCATATAGACATGCCAAAGGCCACGCCGCTGCCAGGTGCCTTGCTCAGGGCATGTCGAAAACTTGTATGGTCTTTCACAGTTAAAAGATAAAGATGCAAAGCAGATGTACAAATGACGAGAATCAATGTCAGTGTCTAAGGTAGACGGTGGGTCAAATTTCCTGGCTAAACAGGAGAAATGAAATGACTGACCGCGGTGAGTAATAAGACAAAAAATGATGTGTAATTTCGCCGCCCAACGCAATTGTTAACCCATTGACAGTGATGGTCACATCCGTCGACGCAATTATCACACTGTTCGAATCAATGTCGTTGTCTATCAGAGGGACAAAATCGTGGTTCACCATTTTGCAATGACTTGCGCGCGGCGGCCGGTACGTCTTGCATGTTGTACAGTATTTAACACGGACGCTAAAACTTTGACCAGTGACTACTAGCAATTAAAAAGTAACCTACGTATCGTTGCGCACACGCAGGTCCCGAGGCAAAGGAGTCGCGTTTTCCCCATCCGTATTGTATGGTGGATTCAGGTCCAGGTCTCGGGGTAAGATTCCCGGATCGGTGAAAGCCTGTTAAACCATCAGTACGAACCATGCTTACAATGGACCCAAATTACCGTCGTTAACATACTGGAAATGACAATTAGTGCCATGTATGCGCCAACAATCGCTACTGCTGGACTTTCATTGTGCCACCACCAGACGCAGGTTGTTGCGAACCATACCCCAGATAAGCCTAAGACAATGCTTAAGCATATGATGAATGCCCATGGGGAATCACCACCAGTCAGTAAATGGCCCCGTAGAAAAAATCGATTTCGAGATGGGTGTCGTTCGTACCGGCGCATAACGCGACCTGTTTTGGGGTCCTTCATGGGCACACTGTTCAGATGGGGTAGACTTTCAGGTGGCTGTGAGACAAACGACGGATCTGGTGAAGGCGATATTGGCGTATGCCGTGAAACGCTCAAACTATGTGATTGTCGTTTTGCTACGCCTGGAAAATGGCCAGAAGCGTACTTGTATCGCGATCTCGACGGAGATGTAGATGTCCGATGAATATGAGTAGTGCGTTTTCCTTCTATCTCCTTAATGGCCACTTCGTCGCCCCCGATCGACCGACGAATTGATTCGAGGCTGAGCCCTCTACCAAGACTGAAAACCCTGTCGATGCCACTCTTCATCAGACTACCGCCGCTGAGGCGATTCCCTCTATCCTGCGCACCATCCGAAACAGAGACACCAAGTCCCATTAATGTTTGATCTCTCCTTGATAAACTTCCTCTAGTACCGAGCCCGCCCGGCCGCCCGCTTATGGGTAGCAGAGGTTCTTTGCTCTTCTTTGTTTTCCCAATTGACCGACCGAACTCCATTCCTCCCTGCACATTCTCTTCATGCAATGTTTCATCCTGATCATCCACTGGGACTACTCCAATATGCTCTTCGACCAAAGCGCCTCCCTCGTTTTCCCCAGTGGCGGTATGTGTCTTTGTCGGAGAAGCAGCCGGGCTCAACCTCGAAAGTGGATAGCCGTCAATTTCCAGTACGTGTTCTGCTGTAACGTCATCTGATGAAGCAAAAGAACTGGGACGAGAATAGTTTTCCTGGTAGTCGGGTCGAGAAGGCCGGAAAAAGGGCGCGGAAGGTTGTATTCCACCTGCATGAGTTGATCTATTGTGTGGCGAAGAAGTTACATTAGGCGAGGATGGAGAAAAGTTGGCTCCCAAAGCGCGATTGGTCAGCACAGACATCCCTCGTGGGCGCTGAGGCGTGGTGGGCGTTGAAAGGTGGGGTGAGTTGGGCCTACTTGGGTTACCGCTCGAGGCACCGGGATGAAACTGCGACCGTGTAGGAGACTGAGCGTTAAGCGTCGATGGCAGGGGGAGTTGAGCATTTTGCGACAAATTTCGCCTTGGTTGAAAGGATGGGCTGGGAAACGACGGCGCCGACATGAGCAAATAATACACAGGAGGATGAAATATAATAATTAGGCAGAGAAACGAGTGCGGTTGAATGTTCAGCCCTTGATAGGCTGATTCGAGGATGTGGAAGCTATAAAATCGGCGTAAGCGTATCACCGCGCGTGAACATGAGGCGACATGCTTTTAGTCTCTCACGCTTGGGTTACATTTTATTTTATTTCAACTACATTAGTAGTGGTATCATTGAAAACTGAATATGAATTCTCATTCTATCTCCTTCACCTTTTTTGCGAAAACAGCATAATGAATGGTTTGCGATACTACTTGGCAGTGAATGGTGCCGTGCATCCCCTGCGGGCGTGATATGTCTCGGAGCATAGACCAGGATGGGCATAGTGTCGTAAACCATGGTAGGTTATTGTCTGCCTCCTCACTGACCCTCGAGAGTGAATCAAATGTTGCTGTAGGCATAGACTCTTCCGGTTTATCCACATTCTTATGCATGAGTCTACGTTGATACGTCCTCCCTGCTTGCGAACCTTCCACCTCCACATTCACTGATATGTGACGAGGAGCAACATGCTTGGTTATGCAGGTGCCAGGTGAAATCTCCATTGGCAGAGCAGGGATATTATATGACAGAGGTTGAAATGGTGTCCACTGAGGAAGGAGAAGTTTTGAGCCTTGAACAACAGCTGTTCTTCCATTTAACTCATTGTGGTCTTTACTGAAATGAATAGGGAGTTGACCAAGACGTAAAGGATGTGATGTACAAGCTAGGACTCATTCAAAATAAAGTTGTAGCCAAGTTATTGACATGCTTACCAGCAATGGGGCAAGGAAGTATAGTAGATAACACATGAGAAGTCCTAATATGCTCCTGAAGTAGAAGTAGAGAGCCATGAACAGGTGCATTGCACCTTGGCAACCTGCATAGCCAGTTTGAACCCTGTACAAGTTTCAGAATCTAATAAATTGATAGAAAAAATGAAAGATCTTGCTGGGAAAGTCTTTATTTCAGAATGCTCTAAAAAATGCTAATGATAAACAATGTCTGATGAGAGATACGAGCAACAAATGGACATGGTGATACCTTTTCTGCAACATGCCATGAACCAAGAACAGCCTTACACTTTCCATTGCCTAGTTTCCAATCACATTCATAGGCAACAAGCATGTGCTTGGCAATATCAACCACACTGTCACTGGACAATGTCACATGATCCATGGCAGAGTTATGAAGTCGGAATCTCAAAGGAGTATTGAATTTGCACGGTGATAGAATACTTCGTCGAAGAATATGTGACGTACATGTGACACTTATGGGTGTATGTGAGAGAATATTTGGATGTATTTGGCGCGTCTTATGTCAGTTGCAAAGCCGTATCCCGCTACTACTGAGCAAGGTTTTCCAACATCTACAGAGATAGCAGATCGTGCACTCCTTCTTGCATCACTGTCGAGTCTCACTGAACCGCAGTATCTATTACCGGCCATTACCACCGCCGTCGCGGCCACTCGCAACCAGCTGGTGGCAGTCATCTTTTCTCGCTTCTTCAATCGCGGACTTGGTCAAGGTGCTGATGTTGTTGATCGAGTGAACTTACCCGCATCGCGCGGAATCTCACATACAGAGCGATGGGATGACGTACAGCGCCTCTTGACGTTCGTTTATGTTCATGCTTTCAAGATCGCCCAAGAAATGGGGAAGATTTTGATGGACATCGACATCCTACTTAGAGGCTTGGACGAGAACGTCCCAGAAAACCTGGCAGAAGGGATAGACGTTATATTCAGGGTAACCGGTGGTGAGTATGACATTTGTGACGTTCCTGTTCTGAACTTGAGCGGTCAATAAGATTCCATTGCTGTCCCTCTTCCATCAACAGTATCCGATATCCATCATGTATACCTTCCAGTGGGCGACCGACCCAATGATATCAACCGTGATCTGGTGTCAGAGGCTGGATCCTTGGAGACAAAAATGCCACCACTCTACCCTGCTGTTGCGCTTGGAGGAACCTTTGACCATCTTCATCCAGGACATAAGATTCTTCTGAGCATGGGTGCCTGGATTGCCAGTCGAAAACTCATTATTGGTGTCACAGGTACGGTTGCATCAATCTTAATTTAGTATGTTACGCGATTAAGCGAGTGCAGATGATGTAATGTTGCAGAAGAAAATGCACAGAGACGTGATAGAGAAATTTTCTGTTAGGAAAGATAAAGTTTTGGCATTCTTGAACTTCTTCAAGCCAGGCCTGGAGTATGAAATTGCGCCGATGAAGGATATCTACGGACCAACCGGATGGGATCCAGATATTCAAGCCCTTGTTGTGAGCAGAGAGACACTCGAAGGCGCGCAATCAAGTATGTATTCATCATGGAAATATCTACGGAGTCATTTGATCTGGTTGCCGCAGTCGCTTCACATCGCGCTTCCCGTTCGCTGCCAGCCCTACAAGTATTTGTTATTGACGTAATATCATCGACATCATCTAGCTTAGACCACGCTAACGCAGAATGCCTCAAGAAGAACAAGCTCAGTAGTACGTTTATTCGGGAATGGATTGTAGAACAGCGAAATATTGTTTGACATATTACATAATAAATAGATCGTTTTCACTTCTCTGCCCTTTCCTCTTGTCTCTTGCTGCTTCACTCCTTCAGCAGCACTACCTTCCTCACATTAATGCTTGCAAAGTCTCCTCTCATTCTCTTCCTTACTTCGCTCTTCGCTGCACACTCTGTTGCATACCAGTGGCCGGATACACAGTACGAACAGTTGGAACAGTTCCTATATGAGGGAAGCAGAGCAGATGGGTCGAATATCGCTTCCATTGTCCACCCATGCCGCAAACGGTCAGGTACTTTATCTTCCATTCCTGCCGAGTGGCTTCGCTTTGTGAGCTCCCCGGGTTCTGAGCTATCGGTCATGGACAGACTTAACTTTAGGCTTTTCATGACATGTCGACCCATGATTCAACGACCGGCACCGGAGGTCTGGATGCATCTCTTGCATTTGAATTGAACTTTCCAGGCGTACGAATTACTCACCTTGCTATCTCATAATTAATTGTCTTTGCAGAACTTTGGTCTAGGATTCACTGACACTCAATCAGACTTTGAGAGTTTCCCTAACAAATATGTGTCACGTTCGTCTCGCCCTTACATGGTTCGAAACATTTCTCACGTCTGTCTAGGATCAGATATCATTGCGCTAGGAACAGTGTTTGCAGTATCGACATGCGGAGGACCCCTCCTGCCATATCGTGGTGGTCGTGTTGATGCATTAGTTGCAGGTCCAGAAGGTCCACCCGAGCCACAGCAAGATCTACAAACGCACATCCAAATGTTCGCCCGGATGGGATTCACCCCGTCCGAGATGATCCAACTCGTTGCTTGTGGCCACACCATTGGTTCCGTGCGCTCCACCGATTTTCCCAATCTTGTTGCGCCCAATCCAAACCATTCGGACATACCCGTCCTGGATCCATTTGATTCAACGACAATGCAATTCGACGACAAGATGTAAGTGAAATGTATCTATCTTTGTCAGATACTTATACGCACGATAAGCGTCACCGAGTACCTCTCAGGCTCGACGAAAAACCCGCTGGTCATTACACCCAATGTCACATATCGGTCCGACCTGCGTATATATTCGAGCGATCAGAATGTTACCATGCAGAGGTGTGTAACTTCAGGAGAAGAGCTTGCTCTCGAAGTTTATGCCTTACAGCATCTCGGCGCCTGGGACATTTGCTTCCGCATGTAGCAATATATTGGAGAGCATGATCAACACAGTTCCACAAGGCGTTTCACTGACGGACGAGATACAAATTATACCTGCGAAAGTGTCCCACGTGGGTTTGTCAATCGAACAAAATCAGCTGCTGTTCAAGGCGTCCTTTAGGGTAAGCTGCTCTTTATCCCATGCGGCATTATCTGAAACTGCATTAGCTGGTTCAACTTGTTAACGCCACAGTCAATAGTAAGCGAGTTGTTACCATGTTCTGGTGTGATCGCTATGGCAGTCACGCTAAATGCAGCGGTGGCTCCAAGTCCTCTCTTCCAGCTCAAACTACACAAATGGACCCCAATATGTCACCCGTCGCGTACAACATGGGCATAACTTTTATCCGATATGACTTTGTCGTTCCTATCGATTCTACAGTATCGATTTCCAACTTCTGGTTCCAAGTGGACGAGAAGAATGGTACCCATCCGACAGTGTATGATAACAATGGTGACGGGTACCAGTTGCAGCAAGATCAGTTGATTTTTGCTCCGGCTTTGGGTATAATTACTAGCAGGGCAAATCCCGTAAGTCGAGGTGGAGGGTTACCATCCAACGTGACCTTCACCAGAACCTATACACTCATTGCTGGCGTATGTATCCTGCCCCGGGTTTCAACGAAAGAAGCTAAAAGTGTATAGGTCCGACAAGAGCTTAATCCTTCTCAAGTTTATTTGAACGCATTTGACAATGCTATCCATCTATATAAATCTATTCTTAACCAGACCGTCCAACTTACACCATCTGACTCCCTGTCACCTATCGCAGGTTACAAGTTCTACACTGGGTCAGTATCAGATGTCGGCTTGCAACTAACGGTCGATATCTACGCTGAGGTCGATGGGACGCAACAGATGTTGGACTTCCAACAGACGTCTACCTTGGGGAATGTGCCCTACGTTCCACCTACGAATGTGACCGATTCACGGACCACTGTCTCATCAACACATAATAGTGCCGCGGCAGGAACACGGCTTTCTGCGAGCCGCACGGCAATGCTTTCACTTGGTGCGGCACTGGCCGTTTGTGCCACATTAATAGTACAATAACGGATCACTATCATTCCCATCCCATTACATTTGGAGAATTCTTTCTGATTGTTCCTTGCTCCTGATCTTTGTCCTCCATACGAACATGTTCTACTAAGGACATGGACTGCAGCAGTACTGTTACCATCTACTAGCATGTGTTGAATCATTCCCACTTGAGCCTAGGGTCTTTTCAGGGCTAACACTCGAAGTCAAGATATTCCCCACAATGTTCACATTGTCCGGCATAGAGATTTGAAGACTTGCCCAAGTGAACCATCGATCAAAGCATGATTCAGGCCTGACCTTTAAGCAACATATGCCGTAAGTCGGACCGTAAAATGCGAATGGACCCTGGGGCGATTGTCCTATTAAAAAACTGCAACGCCCGTCGGGCCCACAAGAAGCTTTGGATTAGAGATCAAAGTCCTGAGACAAGTTTCACAAACTCTGGTGGGAGAGGATTCAATTGTAAATGAATTAATTAATAACATCCGGAATCTTCGGTGCTATAACCGGATGAAAGAGTCCGTCCTCGAAGGAGTGGTGAGCACATCATCAGTCAATTTCGGTATTTAATAGCATCCCCGGCCCACTATGCTTGATCAAATGTCTCACCTGAGCGCCCTCGGTACATTTAACTATACCCTCAATTTTAACCTTGCGCAACGCCCGCGGCCTGCCTCACCAGAGATACCTCATAGCAAATAATGGATTCCCTTGATTTCGAGAAGAAGGACGACAGCCAACCAGACATCTTGACCAGAGCTCAGGATACTTTCAATAATACCCCGGATATCAACAGGTCAGACAAAACACATCGTAACCTGAAGGTCAGTAGAGATATTCTCGAGGAGTTTTGCATACAAGCATCCGCAGAATCGTCACATACAATTGATTGGGATTGGAGGTGGGCATTGCTTTTCTATCAAAATGACTTCCCGATGTTGGTTGATTCGACTAGGCAGCATTGGTACGGCGATATTCGTACAGATTGGCTCTGCATTAGCGAAGGGTGGTCCTGGTAAGTGCTAGAGATCAATTCGAGTACAAGAAGTCCAATCTACATGTAGCAAGTCTGTTCTTGGCCTTCGCCTTCTGGTCAACGTTCATTCTAGCACTCAACAATTGCCTATGTAAGAATTTAGTAAATACTAGTGGGATATTACCAGAACACAGTGCAGCCGAGATGGTCACATGGATGCCAATAAGCGCAGCTTTTGTAAGATCGCTCAATCCAGATAGCTCTGAAATTTTATCTAATTCTTTCAAATCCGCTATGCTGACCATTTTATCGATCCTGCGCTCGGGTTTGCTATAGGAATTAACTACTTCATACTTCAAGCTTTTTTAGTCCCTTTTGAGGTCGTCGCTTTTGGCGTCATGTTGCGCTTTTGGACAGACAAGATACCAACGGTGGCCATTGTATTCATGGTGCTTGGCCTTTATGCGTGAGGCAACATATAACTACCGGTAGACCCAGTTAATGCAAATCATCTCATAGGCTTATCAATCTGTTTGCGGTTCGCTACTATGGTGGTAAGACCACGCGATTTATTGACTATGTTAATCCTGCCTCGAGAATCTGAATATTGGTTGGCGCTTGGCAAAGTCATTCTCGCGACAGGGCTGATTATATTCACCTTTGTGACAATGGTTGGTGGGAATCCCACACACGACGCCTATGGCTTTAGATATTGGAATCGTGCGTTGCAAGAAATCAGGCTCTCATCGTACTTAACATATCTACGCAGCCTCTAACACTGCCGGAACTCCATTTGCGGAATACATCGAGACTGGGTCCCTTGGCCGCTTTCTTGGCTTTCTTGCTTGCCTCACTCAAGCGTCCTTTACAATCACAGGTACTTACAAGTCTCTATCGACTTTCTTTTTCTGATTATGGTTAATCTTTTGCAGGCCTGACTTTGTTGCACTGACAGCTGGTGAAGCTGACAGGCCTCGATCGTCACTACCTAGAGCTTTTCGTAGCGTATTTTATCGCCTAACAGCCTTCTTCGTTATCGGAGCCCTCTGCATCGGGATTGTCATTCCGTACTCGGACCCAGCCCTGGTGAATGCCCTCTCGAATGCCCAACCAAATGCCGGATCTTCTCCGTATGTTATCGCCATGAAACGTCTGCATGTACCGGTGCTGCCACACATTGTCAATGCTCTCATTCTGACGGCCGTCTTCTCGGCCGGAAACAGTTACGTATACTGCGCCAGCCGCGCGCTATATGGGCTAGCGTTGGAGAGGAAAATGCCACGATTCTTGGCGATATGCAGTAGAAATGGTGTTCCGGTATTCTGCGTGCTTGTGACGCTCGGCATTTCGTGCATCTCATTTCTACAAGTATCTCACAATTCGGCAATTGTGTTACAATGGTACGTGATTGACTCTGTTACCCTGCACCATCCTTGATCGAGGCAAAGGATCATCAACTTGGGTACGGCGGCTATGTTATTGACTTACGCTCTGATATCCTTGACCTATTTGCGCTTCTACAACGTAAGCGTCCGCTTCACGCAATGGCACACTCACATAGTGGCTCATAATCTTTATAGGCGCTAAAAGCTCACGGCATTAGTCGTGATTCGTTGCCATACAAGACATTCTGGCAACCCTTCTGCGGATATTATGCATTATCTGGGACGTTGATAATGACATTCGTCAACGGGTACACGGTATTCCTTCCAGGACGATGGAACATCACAACTTTTTTATTCTCATATACCATGATTGGTGTTGTCCCACTGCTATACATTATATGGAAAGTACTCCACAAAACCAAGGTAAGCTGATGTCAGAGCCCACTATACAAAATTTCTTATGATCTGAAGATGCGAAGACTTGAGGACATTACGTTCTTTGATGCAGAACGGGTCAAAGTGGACAACAACGAACAGGAGATATCTGGTTCTCGTCCATGACGATCCAATAGTCATACAATTTACGATATCTCGTGGATGTATTTCACTTTTGCTAAGCTGCAGCAGTTGCTACTGCAGGGTTAGCCGAAGTGCGGCCTTCTGTACGAATATCATAGCCATATCCAGCACCTGGAACAGTTGGCCCGTCGTAGTGTAGCTTGGAGAGGTCATAGTTGCCTAAGGAAAAGGACTTATTAACAATACGAGGATTAGATATCAGCAAGACTTACCGATGAAACTCCAACCATCTTCTTTGACATGATATAGGTTGCATGTGTTGCCCGAGAATGCATCACGATGACCAGCAGCATATATGCTCCGTCTACCCAATTCTAGAGCTTCTTCAACTGTCAGATCCCAGTGGTACCCTTGATCCAGAACGCCGTATGCAAATGTACTTCCTGAACCGACCGAGAAAATATCGCCTTTGAGACGTGTACCGTCCGAGTCAACGTAAAAGATTGCGGGACCCTGGATAAATCAGATCTGAATAACGTGATGCGTCGATTATCTCACTGTCTTGTCCCAGCCACAAATCATTGTGCCCTATGAAAGATAATAGGTACATCACAATGACAACGAGAAACCATGCGCGCACCATACTCAACCCCATTCCCTTGTATCCGTATACGAGATTGCTGAGGTATTTGCTGGCCGCAGAAACGGAGATTCGTTCTCGGTTGCGGAGCTCGTGTAGTCGACAATGCATACCGAGATATGTCTCCCAGAATTGACAATCGGCTAATTCGAAAATAATCATGTAAGAGGTTAGACTAGAACCTGAACGCGTACCAGCACCACCAGCCATCGTGCCAAGGAGATAAGGATTAATCTCAATGACTTTCTTCACAGTGCCACTAGCTGCTCATGCTTAGGAAAGTGAAAGTCTGGATAAGAAGAACGTACCAACGTAGCTACCTGCCGTAGCTCGAGAGTCGACGGCAACCACCACACCACCTTGGAATCTGAATGCAAGCGTTGTTGTACCATGCTGAATTTTGATTCTGCAATTGGGATCAGCATGGTCATCTGTGTGTAATCTGAGAAATGCCGCTGGCTAAATACATTCGATAAGCCAGAGATGGACAGCGTGCCAATAGAACGTACATCTGGGACATTGGGCACAGCGAATGATGGTGTTCCCTTGGCAAGACTACCAAAGCCTGCTATTGAGCCCCACATAGTATCTGGAATATCTTCATCCTCGATGAACTGTGTAGCCTTTCTGAGCTTGCTCAATGCACTAGTCGTCGAGAATTGTTCAGCAAACGAGTTCATGGCGGAAAACGAGCGCGGTGACGCGTTCTGGTATTTGGGTATATTTGTAGTGCACTACATGATAAAGCTGACATAATCTTTTTTCCTACGCTTTGGGGGCTCGTTCGACCAAGGATCATCCTGTGAGGTCACAAGAGAAAGGATACAGTATGGCCGAGACTCGTTCAAAGGCATGGCCGCTTGCAAATGCAGATTTGACGAATTCTGTACGTGTTTTTCAAGTCGTGCTTTGTCTTTATCCTAATGACAAATTTTTAGATACTTGATCTCGTCCAACAGGCTAGTACATACAAACAGCTCAAGAAAGGGGCCAACGAAGGTATGGTCATTCTTGGATCAGGTTTCATCGTGGATGCTGATGCAAGAGCAGCGACCAAGACCCTGAATCGTGGTATCACCGAAATAATCATTTTGACTGCAGACACAGAGCCCTTGGAGATTTTGTTACACCTACCTCTTTTATGTGAAGAAAAAGTGAGGGTGGTTATCCCCCTTATAGGAAACGTTAATCACCCTTATTAGAACGTACCCTATGTGTTCGTACCGTCAAAAGCCGCACTCGGACGTGCCTGCAATGTGTCAAGGCCTGTCATTGCTGCGAGCATTACAATTGGCGAGGCTAAAGAAATTCAAAGCCAGATCACAACTATTAAGAACCACGTCGAAAAGCTCATGATCTAGATGTCATTCCATACAACCCGGTTAACCAATTTGTCTGAATGATCATGTCACGGGTCATTTTTTGAGAGATCTTGAGCCAAATCTATATGTGAACCAGCCTTTGAATTCTTGTTTGACGAATCGATATATTCAAACTTGCGGGAATCAATGGTGAAGGTGACAGGGCCCTAAGCCGTTCTTTAACAGGTCTAGAGATAATTATTTCTCCTCACCTCGTTAGTAAGACTGACGTTCATCATTGCTCCGAATCTTCCATCTGGATAAAAATGTCCAGACGGTATAGATTCGATCAAAATGGTTACCTTTTATCTTGTCGGCCTTATATGACTGCTTCAACTTATCCAAGAAGGTTGCATACATGTCCTTTGACGCGTTGCTTGCCTTTTGGACGTGTCAGATTTTATCCAACAGAAACGTGTAGCTACCCTTACCATGGCCCGATGAAAGTCAGGCTTGTTCCCCTTAGACGTGTTGGCCATCAGCGTAAATTGCGACACACACAAGATCTCCCCGCCAATGTCTTTAACATTTGCTTTCCACATCTTCTCGGGATCGTTTGGATCGTTAAAAACTCGCAATGACAAGCTGCGAATCAGAAGATTGATAGTCAGCAGAGATTGGATGAGCAGAGATATAACATCTACATTTTATTGGTTATTGTTATAACATCGGACACAGTATCATCTGTCCTGCACGGAATATCGGTGAGCTCTTTGTACGAGACAATCTGTATGTATTATGCAGACCTGTTCCAATTCCTACAAGGACCATCAAGCCTTTGGTGATTTCTGAGATAGATTCACCGTCAACTACCAAGCCAGTCATTAAAAAAAAAAACACGTCAAGGGTTCTTCTGACTGACCCGAAACAGACGCAGAGGTCACTCTCTGAATGACTGCTCTCATCTCGTTGCGTAAGGCGACGCGTGACGCGTGACTAGTCTACCCAATGAGCTCTGTCACTTTGGAGACAAACTTAGGCAACGTACAGTTAGAACTGTACTGGGATCATGCTCCAAAAGTAAGCGCATATGCTCTCTATGTGCAGTAGACTGAAAAATGTTGCAGACCTGCAAAAACTTTGCAGAACTCGCGAAGCGAGGCTACTACAATGGCGTCGTTTTTCACCGTGTCATTGCCGTGTGTGCCGTTTTCTATCCTTTCTCTTCATCTCCTAATGGCTGCATCCCGCAGGACTTTATGATACAGGGAGGTGATCCAACGGGAACTGGTCGAGGAGGAACGAGTATCTATGGGCAGCGATTGTATGTGCCTACTTGGTTAGGAAAATTTTCCCATTCCTAACCTTAGGCCATCATGGTCGCAGCGAGGATGAAATCCATCCAGAACTGAGATTCACAGGCGCTGGTATCCTGGCTATGGCCAATTCAGGACCAAATTCAAATGGTATGCCCCTAGAACAATCCTCTTGATTTTTGACCGTGTATACACTCCACGATAGGCTCTCAATTCTTCATTACTCTGGCTCCTACACCGTACATTGATAATAAGCACACGATATTTGGTCGAGTCAGCTCGGGGATGCGTGTAGTACAACGGTTAGGGTCTGTTAAGGTCGACGCGCAGGATAGGTCAGCTCAACTTTTGCTCACCGCCTTTCTTATGTTAAGCTCATTGTCCTACAGACCTACTGAAGACATTAAAATATATAAAGCTCACATCACATAAAAGACGGAATCTGACTTTGTGTATTGGTCGAACGGAGAGATGTAAGACTATGCAGTATGTCTAACTATCGACGTGTGAAACTCAAAGCCTGATTTCTATGTTGAAGTCAGGCCTCTTTCAGGCAATCGCAGCTGTCCATGAACAACTGCTGCTGCCACAACACATAGTAAATCCTTTGCAGTACGGTAATTAAGACGTTCACAGCCCGCAATCATGTGCCCAGTGAACTGAATGTCATTGTTCAAACGTTCAAACTTTATATGATCATGAAGTATAAAATAACTAATATGCTTCGTTAGTACCCTAAAAGCGCTTCAATATCACTGCGATTGCTATCCTACTCTTTCAACTCGTCATGTTGGGGAATGCTACCCCCACGGAAGCTGCTAATGAGTTGGATGTTGAGACTGACGCACGTCACTGTACGTCCCGTGTTACCTCACTGACTGCACGAACTAACGACATGGGCAAAGGCGATGGGCTTCGCCATGTAAGCCTCTTTTTTATTTTATATTTCAAGTGCAGTTCTTTCTAAATTGAGCTCCTCCCCAGAGACCATGTACGTATCCGGCATTTTCATTGCCAGATGTCATCTTCAAAATACATTAGGCCCTCCGGAATATAGGTGCTGTGGCCCTATTAGAAGGCGCGTTGGTGGAACGTAAGTACACACTCGTTGTGCTTATCATTTGTCTGATGGAGTTTAGGTGCGTACATCGCGGGAGACCTTGCCCACATTGAGATTATGGATGGACAAAATAGCAGATGGTCCATGTTCTATCGCCAGTCACTATGTAGCCAACTCACAGGAGTGGTAGTGAAAGCCTGAGGTTTCGAGGCGAATATCTTACTGGCCCTTCATCAGGTATAAGACGCAAAAGGTGACCTAAATGGCGTCAGTATTCGCCATCTTCCCAACCTTATATTACCATCGACTGTCAGGTCTGCTTTGAGACTACCAATCACCCACATCTCCTTAGTCTCATACACAACTTTTCATAAACTCACTGACTATGGAGATACCGTTTCCTCTTCGCCAACACTCAAACTCCGTTCAAGACATATACGTAAGAACTGGTATTTCAAATTAACATGAACGTCGCTGGAAGCAACGAGGACGGGTTCTGGGTTGGATGATGCGATGGCATCGAGAGGTTGGGAGTAACTTGCGTTGCCTCGTCTGGTTTGTCAATGAATGCAATATTGGTTTTAGTCTACTAGGAAAAAAACATGGTGAACATTGAACTGATTCGCAAGTATTGAATTTTACAGCAATCGTTAGGTTTGGGTTCTATGCGGAGTTCTTGTACCCCTGCCAATACATTTTTTCTTGGCAAGTTAGTTCCTGCTGTACACCGCTTGTTCTGAAGAAGTTAAACAATGCTAAAACTTGAGGTAGGTACTGATCTTCATCTAAGAAATGTCAACCGCTGGCGTTCTGAAGGAGAAAAGTAGGCAACGTGCTGATAATTAGCTTGGCGAGCAAGATATTCACAGGGCCCTAATTCAAAAAATTTCCGTAACTGGGTGCAAAAACCGAAACTGCACATGCTAGCAGGCCATTCCTCAACAACGTTCATGCCATGCCCTTTGGAGCGTCGGATAAGAGCCGCAAACGTTGCTGTCATGAAGGAGCCGGGGGAACTCTCTGCCGAACTGTTGTCCCAAAAAGTTCACACATGGCGTATCCAATATGGCGATGGAATCTATTACCAAAGTCATGGTACAACTAATTTGCCATTACGGCAGATACAAGCAGCTGTTCAAGAGGAAGATGTGAACGAGAGGGAACCACTATCGCTACTGCTATGGAATAGCGGAATCAAGAGGAAGACGTGACCGTCAGTACGAGAGGGAACCACTGTCTGCTCCAACTCAAGGCCCAAGCTCATCGATCATCTTTAAGTTCCACCCTTAATCCCCGCTAGCCCAGACTTAAAGATCAGCGGCGACCTTACTATTCCATATCCACATCCTTTGCGGTGCGCAGCATGCGCAGTAAATGCATTATTGTCTAACTGCTTAAAGTAAGTACCTTGGAGTATAAAATATCTGTGGTGAGTGAGGTAGTGCATCAGAACCAAAATGCGTTTCAATACTGCCGCACTCACTCTCTTGCTCTTGCAATTCGTCATGTTGGGGAGCGCAGTCTCCAGCGAAGAAACCACCACTTTAGAACGCTGTGCGTCCTACTTTGACTTATCAAGTGTATGGACTAACTAACTGACATGGATACAGGTGATAGGCATGTAAGACCACTATTTTATTTTTTTCAGGTGCATTTTTTTCTGACGCATGTTATGCTACTCACCAGCACAAATGTACGTACCCTGAATTTTTCTTTACTGAGTATTGTATTCAAATCTTTTGCCAGGCCATCATGGATACAAATGTTGTGAACGTAGGGGGGAGGATTATGGAGAGTAAGTATACACCTGTCTCGTTAAGGTGATCATTTGTCTGATGGTTTGAACTCAGGTGCATCCGCGAGTGGGATCACTGCCGCTACTAAGATTTGTAATTTTGGATGGGCTAAACAAATTCCATGTTGCGTCTCTACTAACTCTTTACTTGTAATGACAAATGTCACTGTTATGTTTCCAAACATTGCGGCAAAACCATCTAACAGCAGCATGCAAATTGAATCATTTTCAGCGTTCAAACTGACATAATTTTGTGACCAAATATATAAAGAACTACTGAGATGAGTTAGATGTCGTATTATATGGTCTTGCTTTTGTAATTCATCCTGTGGAGAAACTAAAGACTTTTACTATTACTGTAACACGTGGTCTTGCACAAAATACAATCTAGCCCGTCTACATTCGAGCAGGTTTACATGAGAGGAATAATACTACCTTTGGCTCCACTAGCTTCCTCTTGGCATTTTGCATACAAATCAAATTGTATGCCAGAGGTGATACAATAGTCGCAGCCTTGTATTATTGGCATCCGATCCTTTGATGCAAAACAATATTACTCCATTGCTTTCATTGACCTCTTTTCCAACTGAGGTTTGGTCACCATGATTCGAGCAATTGCTTGACATTGCCCTGCTAAAAATCTGTTCGTTTTGACTCGGAGGATAGTGTACCTTCCCAGCTTCACCTGACCAATCAAAGTCAATAACCCTGATGCTCGCTCTCTGAGACCTTTTTTTTTCCGCATAATAAAGTTGGTATTTGGTTATACAAAAAGTATAGGACAGGAATGACACGTCGTGGGTCATGTGTGGTAAGCGAATAGTAGCTAAGAGCAGGGTACCGCTCTCTGAGACCCCTCGTCATCAACACAGACCAGTGTGCCGGTCTCTGGTGAGACTTGAACCATGTTATTGGTTGATCGTAGGTTGCCGTGTACCACTTTATTTTTTCGGAGGATCGTCAAAACTTTATCCATTGAAAGTCGGACAGGTTCCTTATAATTCGAATCCCCACTTTGCACTGTAAGATACGCGCGTGCATAAAAAGATAACGATTGCCATGATTGTTCGGGATATAAACGCCGTTGGAGCACCCTCTACTTCGAATTTGGCATAGAGTTTTGGTGCGAGGTTCTCCCCTTCCAACAATTGATAGACATACATATGTCCCATATCTAAGCGTTAGTTTCACGAAAACTCGAGACGAGAAAAGGAGGCTTGTACCAAGGCAAGGTGCTGATAAATGAAAGGAAATTATGATGTAGTAGGAGATGCCTTGACGCACAAACAATCTGCACTGGTTCTCTCGTAAAACTTTGACTGCAAGGTCATAGCAGCGCGCCACCTGCATATACGCATCGTCATTAACTCCGGGCTCCGTTTTCATCTCCCACAACGCTATAGGAATGCCATCCTCCAATAAAACACCGTCGACTATTCCGCTATGCGCATCGCTTGCAGGGTTCAAGATGTGCACTGGCTCGACTTCGCCCAAGAAATCAAAAATACATGCATCGAACTCCTCGGTTCTTTTGTTTTCCCTGTCATCTTTTCGAACGCCCTGTAGTGGTGCTTTGATTATTCTGTGAAATGGACATTCCCATTTTTGCGCACAGTTGAGCTGCAATTCGCTGAGCCGTGATGGCAGTATCGGATGCAGGGGGAAGAGGCCGCTTAATGTCGAGCAGAAATTGACGGAAGACATTGTGAAAAATGCACAGAGGTAGACTGCGGATATCCGGGGGGCGCAATTGAATGCGACCTCCCTTTTTTTGTTCGTCACCCTTCGGCGAAATCAGAGGGCGCAAGAAGGCTGCTTACATCCAGCCGAACGAGTTGAGCAAACGATGTGGTAACGGCAATTGTCTTGGAGATTGTAAGGTAAAACTCACCGTCTGGCAGAACCACGTCAAGAGACGGAACACTGAGCGTACCATAACATACTGCCTCACACGGAAGCATCCACAAATCGAATATTTCCATATGATCTTCCTTTTCAGTGCCATACGACGCTGCGATCTCTCCGGAATCAAGTCGAGAACGCGCCCAGCCTCTTTCACCGTCTTGTGACTTTTAGCAGGCATCATGTTGTATTCTTTTGTGGAACAAGAGGCATAGCCTCTGTCGTGTCGCAGGATATAACCCGCTAAGCATGCTTCCTATTGTAAGTCTTGGACAAAAAGGCTGCAATGATATCAATTAAAATCATTTAATTATTGGGTCGAATCCGGACTCGTTTAGCGGCTCATGTTCGTCGCTCGTCCAGTTATTCTCATTCTTCTTTCCCTTGGTGCATGTAAGACGACATTATTCTTTTTTTTAATCTTTCTTGAATATATTTCCTCAACAGTCTGCCGCATACTCTGAATGGGCTTGAGCATGACTTCAACCTTTGCGGTGATCTCGCTGGAGAAGGGTGAATCTGAGTTTCGCGAACTTCTGGGTCTTTTGGTCGCCGAGGAAGCGTCGCCACCGTCCAATGGGTGTTTCCCTAGTGGCAGACAACTTATACTTCCTGTAGATAAGATTAAGTTAATAGTCCCACGCTCAGATTCATTTGCTACGACCCCCCTTAGTACTCTCCCATATACACGTCCTCTGCGGTGTGCAGTACATGCATTATTAGTATTGCCAGACTCTAACTGTTTAACGTAACTACCCTGGAATATAAAACAACTGTGGTGAGTGGGATGTTGCATTAGCATCAAAATGCGTTTCAATACTGCTGCGCTAACTCTCTTACTCTTGCAATTCGCTATGTTGGGTAACGCAATCTCCAGCAAGGACGGGGAAGCTACCAATGACTTGCAATACTGTACGTACCGTTTTGACCCATGAACTAATAACATGGACACAGGTGGTAGGCGTGGCGACCTCTCTGTTTTCAAATGCAATTTTTTCTAAAGCTTGTTGTGCTACTCACCAGCGCTCATGTGCGTACCCGGGATATTCTTTGCTAAATGTTGAACTCAAACCACATCAGGCAGTCGCGAACATAAATGCTGTGAGCCTCGCAGAAGGGGGAAGCCTGGAGTGTAAGTACCTGTCTCATGATGCTGATCATTTGTCTGATGGTTTGAGTTCAGGTGCATCCTCTATAATAAACCTTTCCCCTGAGATTTGTAGTTCTCGATGATAGAGTTTGGTATCTTTGTCACTCGTCATAGCAAATGTTATGGATTCAAATACCTCTCAAAGGCTCCGAACAGGAACAACGCGGCCAACGCAGTAATCGCTATTCTACGCCATGATGAAGAGAAAAATGAACTTCTATCTACTGTATTACGTCAGACCAGGGAAGGTCCACCTGTGGTAATTATTTAACGTTCAGAACCTGTGACGATGTGCTTAGTGCAATAGAGCTATTGTTCAAACCCTGAACACCTGGCTGATCATTTCATAACCACTGTGGAGTGTAAAAACTGCTGCGGCCCTGTTCCATAAACATGTCCTCTGCGGTAACGTTCAAGAAACGGTCATCTGATCATTCTGTATGGCGTAACCATTGTAAAATATAAAAAACCGCTGGAATGAGCCGGATTCCGCATTAGTACCCAAATGCGCTTCAATATCGCTGCAATTACTATCTTGCTCTTGCAATTTGTTGTGTTGGGGAACGCTGTCCCCACTGAAGCTACAGACGACTTGGATACTGAGACCGAGTTGCGCCACTGTGCGTCTTGTTTGCCTCTCTCACTGCACGAAGTAACTGACATGAGCAAAGGCGGTGGGATTCACCATGTAAGACTCTTTTTTCCCTTTCGGAGCGTAGTTTTTCCTAAAGCGTGTTGTGCTACTCTCCAGCGATCATGTGCGTACCCTGCATTGCCATTGCTAGATGCTGTATTTAAATACACCAGGTCCTCCGGGGTATAGGTGCTGTGGACCTATTTCAAGAGAGGGCGGAAGGTAAATACTACTACCCCCGTTTCATTATGATCATTTGCATGATGCTAGTAGGTGTTGGCGTCGCGGAAGAGCTTGCCCGCGTTGAGATTTGTAGTAATTCTGTACCCAATAAAGCATTCTTTTTTCTGTATTTCATCACTGATGACCTCGCCCCTTGGCACGCACACGCCCTCGCTCCAATGGATTTTACAGGTCACCTATGATAGAATCAAGCTGTGTCGCCCTGTCCGGTAGTTCTCCGCCCAAAAAATTCGTTCATGCACATGCACCAGCCTCTTTGACCTGCACACTCGCCTCCTTGAGTCCACGCCCCGTGCCCGTAAACCATGCCAAAGGGATCCAGAGGGGAGCAGGCCCAATAAGGGGGAGCGGTGAAAAGTAGGGGATAGCAGGACAAATACGGAGCGTCACAGTGACGCCGGGCCCGCGTGAGTTCCATATCCATGTCCTCTGCGGATACCAGGTGTGAATATAAAACACGGCTGGGTTGAGTAGGATGCTGCCAAAAAAACAGAATGCACTTCAATATCGCTGCGATCACTATCTTGCTCCTGCAATTCGTTGTGTTGGGGTATGCCAGTGAAACTCCTGAAGTCTTCCACTGTACGTCCTAACAGTTTGCATCGCCTTGCTGCACAAACTAACTGACTTCATTGGCAATTGGAGGCGCTGGGCCTCTTGATGTGAGACTTTTGATTCAAGCGTTTTTTTTTTTTTTCTAAAGCGCATTGTGCTACTCACCAGGAACGATGTACGTACCCTGCATTGCTATTGCTAGGTGTTGTATTCGAATTGAATACACCAGGTCCTCCAGGATTTGTATGCTGTGGCCCTATTATAACAACAATTGGTGGAACGTAAGTACACCCCGTCTTGTTATGATCCACATGATGGTTCACTCTAATAGGTGCGAACCTTTCGGCACACCTTGTCTGGAGTGAGATTCGTGGTCATGGATGGTTAAAATAGCAGAAGTAGATTAACTACACTCATCATACATGTTATTCCAGCATTGCGAGAATGGAGCTATCCAAGTTCGTCATAGTAAGATGTCATCTCTCAAACCTGCTCCATAGGCTATCAAGCCCTCCAGACGTGTCCTGTCAAGCACATCAGCCGAAGCTTGATGATTATCTAGTTAGCTATTCATACATGATCAAATTGTCGAGGCAGGCGTTACAAGTGAGTAGAGCGAAGAAAAAGTATGCGTGTATCATCCTTTGAACCCAAGGACAGAAATCGTGATGATAAGAATATGGTTGGCCTCAGCAGCAAATATGATAGCAGGGAACATGATACAGTATTCCAACGTTCAATGGAGGGCGGTGGGGGGTATAAACCGAGCCGAACATGATTATCGTCTTCGATTTGATATTCCTCGGATGCGTGGTCGAGTAGGTGTTTCCTCGTTCGTCATAATGTTCCTGGGTAATGGGAACCTCGCGCTTGGGCTCGCCATTGCAGACGAAGACGGTCCTGCCGAGCTTCCCCTCGTCTGCCGGCTAGATTCTGTCGACACCGATCGTGACATGGCTACAGATCCGCTCGCCTGAGATGGCCACTGCGATGGCGATGGGTCAATTATCACCGACCAGTTCTTGGAAAAACCTCCAATATCACCCACCTGCTGCGCCCTCATCACCACGTTGAGCCCATTTGCCAGCTCTTCGTTAGCCACATCTAATTGTCCCTCCAAATCTATCTCAATCTCAGAATCGTAAGGAGGTGAATCATCCTGGTCCATGGCATCCGTGTCCACTTGCTTGGAATCCTCCTTCTCACTCTCCTCCTTCTCACTCCCGGCGTACCGCCGTATCCGGAGGTTGGCTTCTTGGTCATCGTCTCCGTCACTGCTGAACCAGTCGTCATCGTACAAGCCCGCTGGTGGCTCGCCAATCCAATCCTCGTCCTGCTCGGAGCCAAAATCCCACACGTCCAGCATCGTCGCCTCACCAGTGTTGCTAGCGGCAACGCACCACCGTCCTTCAAACACGACTTGCCACACCCCAGTGATGCTCGTCAGTAGATCCCGAACGACTGTACCTTCCCGAATATCCCACATCTTGAGATTGCCGTCGGACCCACTGAGGACTTTGAATTCGTCATGTTGGAAGCACGTTATGGCACCTGTATGTGCTGCTAAGGTGTGCTTGAGTTTGCCCGTGTCTGGATCCCAAACACGAAGCGTCGAATCAGCGGCTGCGGAGACGAGATATGAGGGCGAAAGGCCGAGTAAACCAACAAGAGAGGTGTGTCCAGTGAGTGTATGTTGGCAAGTACCATTCCTGAGATTCCATACGCGAACTGTGCCATCCATTGAACCAGAACATGCTTGGTGACGGCCGGGATCCAGCACCACGCTGTAAACTGGTTTAAAAATGTCAGCTCATACAGGTCAACATTAATAGCACCCGATATACCTTTTTGTGTATGACCTGTGAGAACATGCTTAATTGTCCCACTGACGATGTCCCATACACAAACGTTACAGTCGTAGCTACCTGACACCAAGGTCCTACCTCGAGCTGCCAGTGCTCTGACGGCGTGATCATGGCCTGGCAGATGGAAACGATGATATGGATTATCATCGGCGTCCTACGTGCGCAACTTGGTCAGCTTGTGAAAGAAAATATAAACACACGTACGCATGCCTCTGTCGGATCCATTTCCCCTTCTTCTGGGAAAGCCTTGTATTCCGGATCTCCGGGTTTAGGTAAAGTCCACACTCGCAACGAGTGATCTCGGCTTCCTGTAACAATCAAGGGTCGCTTGGGCCATTTCTCCTTTGTGATAGAGCCATCCTCATGTTCGAGCTCCACCAGCTCAGGTTTTACGATGGCAAGACACCGTACGGTACTTGTATGACCGCCAAAGACATGCGTGCATTTTCCAGTGTTCAAGTCCCATATCCTCACTGTCCTATCTGTGGAACCGCTGACAAGAGTGTCCTTACTTGCGGCTAGCGCCCAGACACCGCCTTCATGCCCCTCTAATGATCGTATCAGCTCGCCAGTGAGAGGCGAGTAGACATGTATTGAATGATCATCTGAAGCTGAAATGATTCGACCACGGGAAAAGATTAGACAGGTGACAACGGATGAGCCGTGCGCCGGGAAGGATATCTGTTTCGGTCTTGAGTTGTTCACCCAGCGCGTTCGAGTGAGGTGTCGCGATTTGAAGAGCATCTTGAAGGGGTGTGGTTTGGGTAACGATGAGGATATCTGGTTATTTATATGTCGCCGGCGCGCATATAACGAGTTGGCAAAAGCTTGTTCAGAGTCGCCCCCGAACCAAATGTCAGTATTCTTCAACAAATCTTTCCAAAGGACGATGTCAGAATCGATAATCGATCTCCAGGATTTGGAAACTCGAGAGGCTCGTGCGAGCGCTGATACGGGGAGATAACTGAGGATTTGTGATACGATTTCTGGTGGTAGGAGAGTGATGAAATCGCGAGCTAGAGTTGGGGTAAGAACGGAGTGTAGTGTGCGCAGGACAGGAAGTGGAGAATGTCGCAGTAGCGTGAGAAGAACGTGTGATTGCAGCGGCGCCGGAAGGGCCGTGAAATGCGCTAACAATGAGGGTAGAGTAAGAAGGGTCGTTAAGGCAAAATCGGGTTGCAGCGGTGCTTGGGGCTGTGGAGACGACGGGCCACTTGGAGGAGCAGACGGCCAGATATTTTCCGGTGGCGGAGATCCATGTGGAGAGGGGAGAGGGGAAGGGGGGGCGGCGGCGTTGACATTAAGCATATTGATTGGGGGCAAGTGGGAAGCCCTTGCCTTTTTGCGTGGAGGGGCGGTAACGGCACTTGTGCTCTCGACTTCCATCATGTTGTCTTCGACGTGCGATCGTTTCTTGCCATACCGCTCAATGGCATCCGCCAGACCGACCAAGGGAATGTTCTCTGAATCTTCATCTCGTCTAAGCATGCGCCATCCCTTACCCCTTGCGACTTCTTCTTCCTCTTGTATCTCGTCATTGCCAACATCTCCGTCCCGAAACGTAGCGCGTGTACCTCCTGGGAAAACCAGGGGAAATTGACGCAGGGAAATTGGGAGGGTGGCATTTAGCAGAGGATACTGTTTCGGATCCCTAGGAGGAGACGGGGGTGGCAAAGGCGGTAATGGGATTGGCGCGTAAGTGGTAGTAGTTGTAGTGGTCGTGACTACCCTGTGTACGTGTCATGTCAGAACGCTGTGCGTGATGCGACCCGCAAAGGGATGGACCCATACCTTGTTGTGCTGACTGATGGCTGGAGAACCAGCAAAGGGCGTGAATTGGAGCCCATCTTGATGCCGGTGGACGATGAGGGCAGCTTACAGACACTGACAGTGCTGAATTTGCGCCAAGCGACGTATTTCAGGCGGAGATCGAAATGCGACGTCCCCAGCGACTACAATTGTCGAAGGGATGGTTGGCGAGCAGCAGCTGGAGAGCGTTTCATTCTTGGATGGCTCGCATGGATGTGGACTTTCTTCGCCTCTGTGTGGCTTGAGCAAAGGCACTGTGGCTGTTGTGGAAAATCAGAAAAGAGGGAGTAATGTCTGAGTTCCGACGTCGGAGACAAGGCGGTCTGTTTCAGCCGTCGTCGTCCCGCCAACGTTCTCGCAGTCCGAAGGCGCTCCTGGTTGGTTCTGCCTTTGACAGCGCTTGGTCGTTGCCGTGAGTATCTTTCCATCTGAATGGCAGAGAAATATCATGCTTTCTCCTGCTGTGATGACGTCGTCCCCATCACCGTTGTCTGATCCAGGTCTTCTAGTGCCCCCAGCTATGTCACAACAGGGTTCCTCCTTGCCCCAGTCCACACAAATGCATTCTTCCTCCATTCCCATAGATCCAGCGCTGGCCCTCTATCCCCCATACTACTCTCAACAATCCGGCTATCACGCACCGCCACAGCATCTACCACAGCACCTACCACTGCCACCAAATTACTCCTCACCATCATCGCAAGGCTCTGATACAATCGGCACTCCCCCAACAGAACCAATGTACACCCACGTAGCAAACGGAAAACGCCCTGCGTCGTCCGTCTCAAACAACAACGACGTACGCAAGAAGGCACGCAAGGATGATAGTACAGATGCTCAAAGTCCTTCTCCAGACAAAGACGAAGTCAAAGTAAAGCCAACCAGGGGATCTCGGTCTGTACTTGGCCATTTCGTTAATTAGTTTCACGCCCAACTTTCGTTCAGCGCCTGCACAGTCTGCCGGAGATTAAAGATGAAGTGTGTCGGTGCCGAGCAAGGCCCACCTTGTAAACGGTGCTCATCGAGCAACCATGAATGCATATTCGAAGAATCCAATCGGGGAAAACGATCGTCCAGGTAACTTGTATCATACGGCAAAGGCTAGTTCTCTTACGCTCAAGTAGTGACAGAAAACATGAACTACTTACGCGGTCACTTAAAAAGATGGAAAAGACATTAGATACTGTCTTGCGCTCCATCGGCAATCCCGGGATTGCCTCTGGAATGGCGTCCCGCTCACCTTCACCTTCATCTCAAATCGCCAACACTCAAGCCCTTTTGGGTTCGCCCTCCCCACCGCCCGCTCCCTATCCACAACAACAGTCAGCTGGGTCGCCGAAACTGCATTCACTCCCAGATAATTCCCTTAATCCATTAGGTCTCCTGGTCGAAGCCAGCCTAGGTAATCGCAGGTCTCAGATGATACATTCAAACTCCGGTTTGGTTGCGAGGTCGACAGATCCAGACGGAAAAGTTAAAGTTGGTGTCGCAAGTGCCAATTACTTTAAACCAGGCAAGGTGCTTGGATGTGCACGCGTTTAAGTAATAACTTGGGGTTAGGTCCAATGACTAACTTACCTTTGCGCCGTCTCTATATTGAGCGTCAAGTTCAACCTGAAATGCTCAATTTTGTCAGCACGGAAGATGTTGTAGCATTATTCAACATGTGAGCCCTAGTGATCAAACACAATCTCGTTACTTATGCTCCACTAGTTACTTTGACCACATTAATGTGCGGATCGTCTGGATCGAGTCATATTGGAGGCCACTAAACTCTTTATCCAGATGCATTGTAGTCTACTGGACAGAGATTTCCACACACCGTCCCTTGTGTGTTCTCGCTCTCCATTTTTGTTAACGACCAGTACGCAAATTTCCTTGCAGACGCGTTTACATGCTAATGATATTCCTAGTATGCGCTATAGCTAGTAGATTTTACACGGCGAAGCCCGATTTGCACAGCCCTTTGATGGAATTGGCAAAGAAACTCTCATTCAGCGTCCCCGCAAGAGGATACAAGTCTGTGGAAATTGTTCAAGCATATATTATCCTTGCATTGTACGGATGTGGTGCAGTTGAGCGATATGAGCAGGATAAAACGTGGCTTTTGCTGGGAATAGCCATCAGGTTGGTTTTCATGCATTGTGAATTAACCGATTTTATGCTTACATACTCTCAGAATGGCAACGGACCTTAATCTTCACAGGAAAACCGCAGTGCACGGCCGGGATGGTCTAGAGGGCCGGGCTCGTGCCATTGAGGTTCACAATAGAGAGCGAACGTGGATCCTGTGCTTTACGCTCGATCGAAGTTTCAGCGCACAAATGGGGAAGCCACATTCTATTAGGGAAGAGTAAGCTCGATAACGATTTCATTGACAATCTTATCTCAACGTATGCAGCTTCATCATTCGGAATGCCATGCAATGGGCTAGTTCTCCCATTGCCGTTCCGTCGGATACGTCACTCGCGGCATATACGGTACGGCTCATGTCCTGCGATGGACAAGGTTTCTAACCTCCTGAATCAGGAATTACAACGGATCCTGTCGCGAAGCCTCGACTTCTTGTATTCTGCAACGGACACGGCATCTGGATTGCAGAGTCACCTTGATTATCTCCTCGTCATTAAAACCTTCGAGGCACAAATATTTACATGGCGCCAGGGTTGGCCAGGGTCACATGTCTTAGATAGTAAGATTTTGCTTTTGGCTATTGCGTATGCAGGTTAAATTTGTTCATCAAGGTTTGCCACCAAACGTGCGCGACTACAAAGCATTGATCGCCCAATTCTACTTCAATTATGTTGTGTTAGTATTGAACTCTTTCGGCCTCCAGGACGCGTTGGAGCGGACTCCTGCTAACATTGGTCATTTCTTTGCACGTTGCCACACCTCCGCAACGGCTTGTGCTTTTGTTGTGCGGGATCATCTCGGTCCGAGAGGTTACTTGAAATATTCACCAGATTCTCACTGTGTCATGATTTCCTACGCTGTTCTTACGCTTCTGAAGGCATGTGATCATCTATACTTACCATTCGCCAAATTGCTAAATTAGCATAGTTAATTCGGCCAGAGTTTCAAGAGTTCCATGACAACGAACAGACAACACTGCAGCTAGTTAACGATGTTGCCGATACTCTAGAGAGTTCTGCAGCAAATCAATTACATACACACGCGTTGTATGGTGTTTTCCTACGGGCTCTTATATCAGCTCGCTTGGACCAGAGCAATGGTGGAATGTCGAAAGACGAAGAGGACAATGACCAGAATCAAAGATCGTCGGATATGTCTCCACAGGCTGGAGGCATTCAACAAACAACATCCTATGTTGAACCTTCATATCTTACGGAATTCAATTTTAATAGCGAGATGGGACCAGTTGCTGACATGTCGACGTTCCCCCCAACGATGGCGCCTATACCAACTGAGGATGCTTCTGTCGGTATGTCGATGGACAACATCTTTAGCCATGGCTTTTGGGACAATATGCTAGTTCCAGGTAGGTAGTCAACTGATCTTGAGCAGGTGGAAACTGATATCGACGACGATTGTTTAGGTTACAATAGCATGGATGGGCTGTCGGGTGGCTTTGTTTTTGGCGTTGGCGGCAGTGGGCTGATTACGCCCCGGATGGGCGTCACACCTGTGGTGTCGGGTCCCAACACGCCCATGTTCGCACAGATGAGTATCAGCGCTGCCTTTAACCAAGGATCTGTCAAAGCCGCGGAGTCGTAGTGAGAAATTTTCAAAAAAACTTGGAAGGTAGATGCGGATAGAGCCACTCGTCCATCGAAACCTATGATCATCTCTTTTTTTCTTTTTCTTTTCCTTTTCCTTTTCCTTTTTCTCTTTTTGGTGTTGGTTTGATACCTGTGGCTGCGTTGTGCGTTGCATATCAAAAGTTTGTGTGTACCACTGTTATTAAGGTGATATCTATTGTGTACTGTACAGCGTTGCATTACTAGTGAGAAGTCTACCAGTCGGCGTTTGAGAGCTGTTTCAGAAAATCACATTTGTTCACAGAACACAGGACATGGCGATGCTTGTCAAGATGTAAGTCGTCAGGCGGACACTTCATATCTATGATGGCTGCGCAAACGGGCGTCATCGGTCTCATACGATACAGCATCTGTACAGATGGCTCGAATGTGTCAAATACGTTATGGGTCATCAAAAGGCACGTTGCCTTGCTTATCTGCCGTGACTCATGAGTGCATGTAACCATCTGGTTGCATCGGGCTGCTGTGCGTGCACAGGGAGACAGCCATCATGCATGATTGGGAGGAGGTTCTGAGAGCTCGGATGCTCCCGGCTCCAATCGATCAAATCCTTTTCGATGGTGTTCTGCCGCAGCAAATGTGAGTACTACGTGCCATATCAGTTGCTCCCTGTCTCAGTGGGGTCCATGGCGGCCCGCGTTGCTCCTGGAAGGCGAGTGCATGTGAGTGTGTGAGTGTGTGTGTGTCCGTCATTGCTGGAGCGGTCAAGCGCGGCACGGTGTGAGATGCGCGTCTCGTCAGCACATACAAAAGACCTAAATGGATCATTGGAATGTACCCACATCCACGTACTCGCGTGACCTGGGCTACGGGTTGTACCAGTGGACTGGCAAGAATTCTCTTGCGTCACCATGGATGAAGCTATGAAGCTCTGCTACCAGTAGTAGTAGTGGCGCCGCTACCTTGATCATCGGGAACTTCTTGCAGCAAGCTTGTGTCCGTCGAGATTGGATCTAACAGGTACTAGCCGTTCTTCAAGCATTTGTTGCCGTTTAAAGTGTTCTGATACATACTAATTACATTAGTACTCTGCGAAGGCATTCAAGGTGTAACCGGAACTTTCTTAAATGACATGCCACGCATTGTACTACCGTAGGTCTTGTCTGGTATCCAGTTTCAGGGTTGTAACGCACACGATGCCAGAATAACCATACTTACTTACTACCCGCGCTTTGGCGCTTGCTTGCTTGATGGGTTTACTTATATCTCCATCTGTCGTCGCGGTGCCCGCGGTGCCGTAAATACCAGAGTCCTAAATTGGGTGAGCGGGCTTGTTCGGGGGGCTTCTGAACCAATTTCAAATCTCTACTGGCGGGATGGTGCCTTGTGGTTATGACCTGGATGTACGTACGCACCAGAACTTTGTTATGGGATGCGAATAAGATGTATTGATGTTTATCAGCACTTCGCATGCTACAATCAGCATTCGTCAAGGGTATCGGTACACTGGCCTGGGCATGAGAGAGTCGCAGCGATTTCAAAGAGCTTAACAGGCTTCCCCTATCAAATATCAAAGTCGGTGTTATCTCACTTTGATACGCCGTATCTGGGACTTGGCCAGGCTATGGCCATTCGGGGATCTTGTGGGGTAAGGCATCATGGCATCCTCCATTGCACTACTAATCCAAAAGCATAGTACGCCATAATTGTCTCCAGTTTGGCCTTTTTAACAAAGTCGGGTGAAATTCTCATGAAATCCCCTCACGGTAAGCGTCGACATCAATCACTTGACCTTCCAAATGTCGATAACAGGAAATTTCTCATACAACAAGCATACATGAAATCAACAAAGTCCGTGTTCTATGAAAAGGCGGATGTCATCCTTGGGTATCATGGGGTCGTTTAAGCTTTGGAGGCCGCCAAGTCATCAACCTTCGTAGTAACTGCTCCTAGCAGTTCTCGAAGCAGAATCCATGATCACGTCCTTTGTGCGGCCATTCATTTGGAAATAGTCTCCGACGTTCATTTAAAATTTTCCCGATGACCGTGGCCCTTGCTCGCGACAAGCCCACTACTCGGACGTACGGGAAATGACATGTCTTTCATGGAGACTGAGGTATCTATGTAACTCTACTCAGAACAGGAAGCACCGCTATCTAGCTTAGGAATCGGTGTTGTCCGAAGAAGACGTTAACCGTACAGACGAGTAGAACGGTAAAACCTTAGCGCCAACTCAACGCATCTTGCATCCTAATTCTGATACACCCTGGCCAACAAAGCGAACGTTGATAAGTGCTAGATAGGCTTGCGTTCACCTGTCCTGTCTGTCCTATCCTTCATTTGCCACCCTTACCAACCGTCAAAAAAAGATTCGTGTAACTCCCGACGTCTCACGCGCCAGATGCGCCATGGCCACTTCATATCTAGATTTCAAGTCGTGAGTAACAATGGTAGCGTGGCATGTAATCTGTCATGCCGTGACCCCGGTAAGGACCGGTAATCCATTTAGGTTCAATTCATAGCGGGCGAAGCGCAAAGACTCTACTCTACGTCGGACATATTCATGGAGCCAGAAGTTTTCGGGTAAGTCATTTGCTTGTTTGAGAGCTGTAATCTAATGTGATCCTCGGTCAGCATAACTGGCTAGATTTAAAAGGTACATGCCTTGAGGCGGGCACGTTTTGATGTCGTCCTGGTGAATATATCTGACTCTGTAGAATCTAGATGCGCGCCAGAATGGCTTTTATCCCGATTTAGCGGAGGCAAAAAACGCCACAAGGATATATTCCGTAACCATTGCTACTTCAGTCCTCGCGTATAAAACTTTTTGCACTCAACGGGTTGAGCCTCTTTTGACTACCAGGACACCACTCGCGCTTGTCATCTTCCCTCGGGTCAGTCTCTTCATATATATTGCCGACACGCAATCTTGTTGACCGGCTCTCTAGCTCTGCCACGCTCCACGACAGCATGACGGCCCACGAACGTACCGCGCATTGGGTACAGAAACATAGCGGTGAAATTGTGTTCTACTCCCCTTCATTTCCACCTTCAGAACTCGACGATTACGTCTCCGTCCCGCCGTCTCCGGCTGAAAGTTCTCGCTCCATACCCCCTAGGATGATCTTGAGGTACGACGATGGAAGGCCAGACATCCCCATACCCCATGTGGACCACAGGTACGGCCGCCACAACGCACGCACTTACGACACCGTTGATCCGCGCGCACATTACGATGCAAGAGCTCGCGGTCGCCAGCACGGTAGTTCACACGGGAAACCGCCTCTGGTTGAGTCGCGGCCTAGAAGGGGGCCCGACCGAGTTCTGCTCAACGCTCCAGAGGACATTCTAGTATTGCCAGCAGCAACCCCCCATGTACAATCTCGCTCGCGCTCGGTGCCAAGGTCGTACGATCCAGCCGTGGGACCTGTGCCCCAGCAAATTCGTCCTCTTCCACCATCAGGGTCATACGCACCCAGTTCTCACGCGTACCCACCGCAGTCTTCTTCAAGACATTCACGTCGGGAAAGTCACGCGCATTACCATGGGTATCACCATCCTCCTCAAGTCGCGCCAAATAGCGTGATTTACAGCCATTCGGCACCGCCTGTCCTGATGGGTCACCCTACCCCCGCGCTTCATACAGGGGCACAGGAGTATCGACGTGGGATGTCTGGTACTCACATGGGGATAGAGCGTTCCACAAGCTCCCGAACTCGCTCAGTCTCCTTGTCTGGGCGGAAGAAGCCAGTCGTCGTCGACCGGTCCGAGACTTCTTCGGCCAGCGACAGCGAACCTGAACGTGATGGGACCTATTATGCGACACGCAGCAGAGGGAGGACAACGACATCGGTAAGTCCAATTTTTCCGTTGGCGATTGCAACGTAATTGAAGAGAATATATTAGACTCCGAGCACTAGCAAGTCTGTTACTACTGCAACGTCAAGTGGTCGGTCGCCAGTGACACCGTCGTCTGCTATCCATGGCAAACGGCCCTTCTTCCAACGATTGTTTCACTTTGCGGGGAAGCTTTCACACGGCGGCGCTTCTGGGGCTTCATCTGTGGTAGATGCGGGGGATCTCCACAGAAGACATTCCATTAGTGAATCTCACCGTTAGATGCCTGGGGACGCTTGGTATGAGCAAGAAAATAAAGAACCATAACGTGACAATCTGGAGTAAGCTCAAGCAAAGGACAAAAGTAGGCGCTCTCTCACGGCGCCGCTCAATACCATCATTTATTATTGCTACATTGATTCTCACTCTTATAAACTATTATATTACCCACTGTCTTGGTATGTTCACACAGTATCTCGTCCGCGGTTGCTGCCTGGGGTTTAGGAGGGAGTCGGGCGTATTTATTAAATCAAAATAGGAAATGTACTAACGAATAGAATGGTGTTTTTGCGTTACTAGAGAATATGTTGCCCGCCCGAAAACAAATATCCGAACCAATCGCTCCGTGAATACCGCGCATAACGATTAGATATTAACGGGTATCATGTCTTCACGTCAAAGGCCATGCTTGACACTGCTTGCTTGCTTGGAGCGTAAAGTGATAGTCGAGGAACAGGAAAGGCATATGAAATAGTATATTGAACGTGCCGTAGAATGTTGGCAGAGCAATGTGACGTCAACTCGAAATCATGGGCATCATGGCATCAATGCGCGTGGCCCCAGAACGCCTGTTATGGCCGATTCAAAGCTCCATACGGGCTTGAAATCTAGCTAATACTGCGTTGTCATCGGTAGTTGACGGAACAGAGCGGTCTTCGTGGCATAACGTGAGAATGAAAGTCATACGATGTTCTGTTGAGGTTGTTCTTGCCGGAGGGAGCAGGCCACCCCATAAGGACGACATGGATGGTAGAGCAGTCTGTCCGTGATAATCATCGGATGTTGCTTTGCGCAGCCCTGATCATCAGGGGACAGGCCCAGAGTCAATGTAGCGGTGCTAAGACGATGACTCAGTGCCACAATCTGGACTCGGAGGACGGCTCCATTAAGAGAAGTAATTCACATCGTGATGTAATGGATAAGGAGTGAATCTATTGATTTCTGTGGGGACGATAAACATTTTTAGATGGATATTATGGTCTCAAGTACTCACATAACGTATGGCCAGCAACTCACAGTTCCAGAAACAGTTTTTGTAGTAACTTTGGCTGGACGCGGAGAGGTTTTCATCGGCGAAATGTGGCGGTTTTGATGTCGTAGAATGGTAACCCGACCTGCGTTTCAGAGCTTAGGGAATAAGTAGTAATTGGGCTTGGCCATAGCGGGTCGTCGGACTGGGCGTGTGACACGCCGTGACAGAACGCGTTGGTTGGAATGTCGGTCTCCCCTGAATGGACGTTCCCGTCGCACAGCAAATTTTGCCCAGACGCCAGGCTGCAAAGCGGGCATCCGCAAACATCACTCAGCAACTGGATGATTCTGATTCCGATACCCATCATGTCCAAAATTCTCCATCACCAAAACGTGTGATCCAGTACGGGCGGAAGGCGATGCGAAGGAGGATGGGTCGCGAGCCTGAAGCTCCGTCCTCTCTAGGTCACCACTCTCAAAATTTATCAAATACAACTCCATTTTTTGACCAGAATGACTCGACGGCGTCTCTTCACGATGCTCGTGCCAAGAAACGGCCATTTTCGCAATATTCTACCGACGATGCATTGGACTCGCCGCTGACGCCTGTCAGTGACTCAGATCCATTATCAACAAGTCTCACTCCGCCACCCACATCTCCTTTTCCTCCACTTACATCGCGCCCATTTCCTCTTGAAAGTCGCATCGACAACCACAGCTCCATGGGGAACAAGAGAAAAAGTCAAGGAATGATCTCACGTCCCAAAAGATGGGAGAAGAAGGAGTTGGGAGAATTTGTCTGGGTATTGGTAGACGATTATTATCGTATCTTTGATCGTGGCAAGGCTGCCCAGGAAAGGGAGCACGTATGGTGGCCCGCAAAGGTGATTTTCCAGTTTATGTGTTACAACAGTACGCTAACTCCATTTGACCAGATTGGACCTCGGGGCGGCAAAGGTCTATCTGTATCCCTGTACGGACAGACGGCGTTCAAGGTTAAGGATATACAACTCAGTTACCCCACTGAGGAGAACGTCGTCCCCTTCCACGACTCAACTGGCAAAGCAAAATTCCATGAACCAGCCTTCGTAACCCCATCCCACCACAATCTACCTAATGTAACGAGCCCAAGAAAGAGGGCAAAGCGTGACCGTTCAGAGTTGGTCAATCTTTGGAATGCTGCTGTCCACGAGCTGAATGTTGAACGTGCTGGTCGTGAGGCTGTCCCCAGTGGTTCGCAACCTGGTCGTGTACTTGACCCTGATGTCCGATTGAGAACGTCCGATGACGATGAAAATCTGCCTGCAGTAGGAGGGATTGACTGGAAAGCGAGCCTTGCATCTATTCCCACAAGCTCCCAAGCCAGTTCTTCTCCGACAAAAGGAAAACGTGGGAGTGCAGTGCAAAGTAAGAAAGGACATCAAGGAGGGAGACGAGAGGTCACTCCTATGTCAGAGGACGAAAGTGATTTTGGCATTCGATGGTTGGAAGAGGATGTGCTGGATCAGGAGAATTGGCTCCCAGCACCTGCTGACGAGACGCTTCTGATACCTGGCGAACTTATTCTTGCAAAAGGGACTGACGGCGACAAGAGCTATTGGCCTGCAATGGTCCTAGAATATATACCCCAGAAGAGTAGAAGGGAGAAAGAAGGGAAATATAAGATTGAATATCTTGACAACACTACTACCTTCGTCAAACGCAATACTTTTTTTACCCCAGAGGAGGATGAATTCGCTACTTGCAAGGTTTGTATTGCAACTTTAGCTTACGTGGTTCGTAAGCTGACGATTGGATTAATTAGCTTGGACAATTCGAAAGTTCGTATGACGATGCCGCTAACGATTCTGATGCAGAAGATTTGCTTGATCCTCGATCTCAAAACCGATACCCGAGTCCTACCCCTGTATATCCTCCCCCTTCCCAAGAGGCATTTGTTAAGCTTGATGTGCGCTCCCAGTTCGTTTTCACGAAGCCCATCCTGGTTGCCATTCTGAATGAGCAATATCTGCCTGCACGGGAAAGGCATGACAATTTCCTTAAAGGCGGACAGGCAAGAAAATCTGTTGTCAATAGTGCTGGTTTAAGAGGTGAAATGGAGCCTCGCTCTATAATGGAACTACAAGGATGGTTGTATGAGTGGTGTTTGAGAGACGAGATGTTGGCGTTGGATGATCCTGTTGTGAACAAGGACGAGGAATTAAAAAATGCCAAAACCGACGAGATGGAGTCAAGTTCTCTCGCGCAGTCAGAGATGATGGTTGCCAGCGGTGCCAACGAAGACAGTATGGAAACCGAGGCTGGCGCGCAACCTCCTCCGTTGACTATTACGGATACTACTTCTCTACCTCCTGACAAGCGCCCTGATACGTTGTCAGCGGATTCTTGTATGGAGTATACCAAGCCGATGGATCAGTTGTCACCACTATCTCCACTATCAGATGCACCTCAAGCGACAACAACTGTACGTGATGATCGCGTTTCCTCCAGATACCTTAACATGTGATTGTGCAGCCGACGTCTATTGTGAATAATATATTCGAGCCGAGTACCGTGCGTATATGGCACATCATGTCATTGAAATCTAATATCCTGTCATAATAGGATGCAATGGATGTAATGTCTGATCTAACGGAATCTGAAAATTTAGAAATCTCAACACGGCCTCCCCGACAGTATGGTTGTCCTGCATTTGAAGCACTAACGAAGATGGAGAAGCTCGATGTAAGGTTTGGTTTAACGCACATGACAATTAATATTGACTTCTATGTCAAGTATTGTCTAAATGTCTTGCTTCCTGAAGCAGTTATTCAGATACTCTTATGGCGCAAAGGGCTGCGCACAGTGATAGAAGTCCTCTCTCCAGTTGAAGAACAGCAATTGCACGATGAAGGAACAAAGTTGCTGGAAGAGACTGATTGGGTATATGATGTCGTGCGCCTTAGGCACGCACACGAAAGACGGCTCGCAAAAAGAAGTAGAGAAGATGGCGTTAGCAGCAGTCAAAAGAGTGAGCGAGGAAGGTTGAGAAATGTTGGGAGAGTGAATTACTTGGAATAAGAAATTGCTCTATTTGTTGTTGTTATTTAATGGGGGTCTTGGCAAAGGCTTTGGGGAGTCCAGTTCGAATTCCTCCACAGTACGGATGCCCCCTCCTGCTGTTGGTGACCCATGGTTGGCAGGGCGTCGGTTTGGGGTCGTCATCGACGCTGGTTCGTCAGGCTCGAGACTACAGATATACAGCTGGAAGGACCCTCGCACTGTCAAGATTGAAAAGGGGAGCAGGGCGGCATATACGTTGCCCAGGGTCGAAAAGGGTACGCGTGGTCATGATGACTGGGTGAAGAAGGTCGAACCAGGTCTGGGCATTCTTTCAAAAACAGAACACGGTTGTTCTTGTCTTACTCATTTCACCCTCAACACAGGCATCTCGTCTTTCGCTAGCAACCCAGGGAACGTCGTGGCTCATCTTAGACCGCTCCTGGAACATGCTAGGACATATGTGCCTCCGTCCCTCCAGCATGAAACGCCCTTATTCCTCCTTGCCACCGCTGGAATGCGACTTTTAACGCCAAAGAAGCAAGCCGAAGTGTTGGAACATGCTTGCCAGTTCCTCGCGCTGCATTCCCATTTCAAGATTGACCCGCCTTCCGACAAGGGACCATGTGGCTCCAGCGTTCGTATTATTACTGGGGAAGAAGAGGGACTCTTTGGTTGGATTGCGGTCAACTATCTTACGGATGGATTTACCGGATCTCCGGGTCAAGGAACGACGTACGGGTTCTTGGACATGGGTGGTGCGTCGACACAGATCGCATTCGAACCGGCACTGGAGCATCAAGGCGATGCGCGTAACCTCATTGACGTAAGGTTACGGCTTCTGGGAGGCGAAGAAATCAGACACAGCGTTTTCGTTACGACGTGGCTGGGTTACGGGACGAACCAAGCTAGGGAACGGTATGTCGGCAAGGCTATATTGGAGCACGAAGAGGCGCGCCGGGAGGGCAAGGAACCTGACGGTGACGTTGTGCACGATCCGTGTCTTCCCAAAGGACTAGAACTTACGGAACACCCTGTGCATGCCACTCTCATGGACTCTGTTCATGCTAACAAGGCACACAAGCTCGCTGGGACCGGTTCCTTTGAAGAGTGCGTGCGGAAGACTGCGCCGTTGTTGAATAAGAATGCGCCCTGCCCGGATACGCACTGCCTGATGAATGGGGTTTATGTTCCGCCTATCAACTTTGCCGTATCAAATTTCATAGGGGTATCGGAATATTGGTACTCTTCTGAACATATTTTTGGCTTGGGAGGTGCATATGACTTTGTGCAGTATGAACGAGCTGCATCAGACTATTGTGCGCGGGATTGGAGTGGATTGTTGAAACAATACGATGAAATGAAAGCGAGACATCGGCTCGGAGGAGACAATGAGGCTTTGAAAGAGGACAAGGCTGGTAGATGGGACCCTAGCGTCGAACGCTCCCGTTTGGAAATGCAGTGCTTCAAGGCGGCGTGGATAGTCAACGTCCTACATGAGGGTCTTGGTTTACCCAGGATTGTGGATCCCGGAGGGAATGTATCCGGCGGAGCGAAAGAGGTAATTGAGAAGGCGACAAAAAAGGGACTCGGACGGCCTACTTTTCAATCGCTTGATTCAGTTGAGAATATTGCGATCAGCTGGACTCTGGGAAAGATGGTGTTGGAAGCGAGCAAAGAGGTCCCCTCGGTGACCAAGGATGTCAAGCCTATTGTTGATCCAATCGATGACATCCGTAACATCCAAGACTCGCCGCTTCAGCCTATCCGCCCCCCGTTCCTTCAAGGCCTTGAGGATCAGATATCGCCTCACCTTCCTCAATCTTTGACAAGGTCATCGCTCGGTTTCTCGCCAATCCTCTTTCTGCTTGTTATCTCTATTATTTGCCTGGTTCTTGTTGCATACCCCATCCGACGACATCTACGAGGTTTATGCCCCCGATGCATCGGAAAAGCCTCCCCTAAACGTGATGAACAGACTATCCTAATGGAAGAAGGCAAGGGCATTAACGGACATGGGTTAACCTCACGATCTCCTTCACCAACCTCGGTTAGTGGCAAAAGTTGGTCAAGCAAAATTCGTCGTGCCTTGGGCGTAGGAAAAGCGTCTACTATTGTCATCAACCTAAACATCGAAAACTCGAGCCTAAAAACTATGCACGGGTCGCCCGTGCGAGTGTCACCCACGCGTTCCTTCACAATGCCTATTGTCGCTACGACGTCTACTCAATACTCACGTTCACCATCTCCAATACCAGGGCACGAAAGCGCGAGTGATTTTGGAAATGGCGCGTCTGCTTTACTGGCCGCCCGTTCGCACAACGGATCTACCATGAGCCTGTCTCCGCGACCTGCCGCTATGTCGCGTTCAAATAGTATGGTGCAAATACATAACAAGGCACCTCATCAAGACGAGTAACATCAAGGACGATTGATTCCTGATACGCCATCTGACATGCAATGTCAGAAGTATCCGACATTGCGAACGTCGCCGGCCGCTTGTTCGACTGTGGACAGTGCTTCAAGGAGAAGCGTCGCGTCGAATGGGATAGAATAGACAAGGGACCATGGTGGCATGATACCGGTAGATTAGAGTTATTATAATGACAAGAGTGCAATTGTGATATATTTATTCACTGAGACGCGTGATGTCAATCGACCTCCAATGGGACAAACTCGATGCGTCCCTTGCCTCCTACATTGTTGATCTCCTCAACCGCCAACTCGCAAGTGCAGACAGACCTTCTTTCATTGGTCCAGTCGAGGTCACGTCTCTAGATTTCGGTTCCGCCCCGCCGCATGTAGAACTGGTGGATTTGCGTGACATTTACCGTGACTTTCTCGAGGATGACGATGAAGATTCAGAACATGGACCAAGGAGAAGAGGGCAGGGCGTCGAAGAAGATGAGGGCTATGAGTGGGTCTCTCGTCGGGCTGGAGCAGCGGCAGCATTCGATATGGGACGAGACGAACTCCGGCAAAAGCTCGCTTTTCATCATTTACCGCCGCACGTACGGCATAGCTATGGGCTTGCCAGACCTCCAGATGTGTTTTCCTCTCTCCCTTCTTTACGCTCGCCGCTAGATCCATGGGCCTCGGGTGGTTACGGGTTGGGAACGAGCATACCTGATCTACGATTCCCATGGCATGGTCTGCGTTCGCATCCCTCAACGCCACGGAAGACCCTATCCGAAGGCCTTATCATTCCCGCAGACCTCTCGCCGAACATGCCATCCTCCCTGACCACCGAGCCGTCGCACACAACCCCTTTAGACCCACCTCATTCAGATAGCCAGTCACCTCCGCCAGGAGAACAAAATCCACACCCGAACTTGCAGCTCCATCTGCACGTCAATTGGCATTCCAATTTGCGGGTCACACTGACAACGTCACTACTGATAAACTATCCTTCGCCCGAGTTCATGTCTCTTCCGATCAAACTCTCTGTGACCGGTCTTGTCTTCAATGGCGAGCTGGCCGCGGCGTACGAAGGCGAGCGTCGCAGAGTGCATTTGTGCGTGTTGGATGATATGGATCCGTATGGACCGACTGGGGATCGGGCAAAACGACACTCGACGGGTAGCACCCCTCCCGATATCGACGACGAGGCTGCCGGTTCTGGCATCCCCACACGGGCACTAAAACCTCTTCCGGTTGGGCAACGGTTGTTACCGACGATTTGCATCGAGAGCGAGATTGGACAAGCAGACAAACATGTACTAAAAAACGTCACAAGAGTGGAACGGTTCATTCAAGATGTTATACGGAAAACGGTGGAGGAAGAACTTGTCTTTCCTAATTTTCATACTATAATACTGGGTGACGCATGATGCGTGGATAACTCGTTGATCCTCTCAAGAAAGTCTTTAGAAAAGCCTCGACTTTTAGTGCAGTAGATCTGTTCCGGCGGGGCACCCGCACCGTGTCTGAGTGCTGGGGTTGCTTTGGGACTATACACTAGTTTGTCACAGGAAGTCTGCCACGCCATCCATATCTCACTTATCCTTAGCGGAACGGTTCATTGGTGATCGGAAACATCAACGTGCTCCCCGATCTCCTGGACTATCGGTAACAAAATTGTTGGCCGAAACTGTAGGGCTCATTGTATTTTGCATTATGACACCTGTTCAGACAGTGCTATTGCCAACTTTATTCTAACTGGCTTTTGGAATGAACCAACCAACTAACTCATCAGCATTGCCCCTTGACCTGCAACCACCATCATCCCCATTTCTTCCCACAGCATGTCTGTCCCTTCATCAGTGAACCCAGGGATCACTCCCATCACTTCCAGGCACTCCAGAGCACTAGAGTGCATAGGAGCTGATGGGAGTGATGGGAGCAGCCCCCTGGGTTTGCTGATGTCCTTGGGAATGCCTGCCTGAGAAATATAGTGGTTACTCCCTGAAGGGACTGCCAAAGTTGAAGAAGAAGCTGCTTGAAGAGATGTGGCTCCTTGAGAGAACAGTGACTGTGGTTCCTTAGTATCTTTGGGATCAGCTAACCAAAGCAGGCATCCAAATCCAAGATCAGGCTACTCCCTCTGGGCTATCAGACTCATACTGTTAGGAATCCATCCTAATGCTATTTTCTTCTTTTTATCTTGCTAGTGGTCTGGGACCGCTCTGGGACATCTATACATGATCTGGGATCATGGAAGGGACTATAGGAACACTTCGCGTGGGTTAGCGCATGGGAGTGCTCACTAGAAGATGAGACGATGGTTGGTTGGACCAACCACCTACATATTAGGAAGGAGATTGCAACCCTGGGTGGCAGTGCATGCGGATCACATCAGTGCATCAGTACATCACCCCAATAAAGGCATGGGATCAGCAGCAATGCTTGACAGCTTGATATGGCAATAGCAACTCCCTGTTGGGGATTGTGGGAGGCCTGTGAGCAGTATGCCTCATGGAATAGGGCCCAGATGGAGACTGTGGGAGTACCAGGCTGAGGGGAAGGTTCTAGGCCATTGGCATACATGGAACTGTCAAGGGCACACAGCATCGCTAATGTCATGACTGACTGAAAACTTCGTTTTCACTAAGTCATTTTATATTCATTTTATTCTTTATTATATAACACTGGCTGACTAAGCAAGCGCCTATCAGTCAGCGCCTAGATAAAAGATAGGGATCAGATAAGATTAGATAGTGGATCACGGATGAGTCAATGTCTTGACTCATTGCACAGCAAAGCGCAGCATGCGCAGTGCCTCGCCGTTACCTCATGTAGTGTACGCACAGACCATGTACCTAGGTATATAAGTAGTGCAACTAGCACCCAGAGTCCTCAGCCAAGTTCTCTCGGGTTTCTTCCCTTCCTCACTCTCCTCCACTAAGAGTCTACTGAGTGGGGCCCTGAGTCATCTCGACGAAGGGTTCCTGATAGTAGAACTCGGCTACTCATCCTCACCGCCCCACTTGATTCTCATACCCGGACCACAGGGTTTTAGTGGCAGAAATCAGGGGGATCTCTACAGTCGTACGCCAACTTTAAAATTGCGGAATTAGTTGCCGGACACTATAAAACCGTGCACCTGTGGCCCTGCCTCGTGGCCCTCGACTAACTTGGCACTACGTTCCTGGTCTACGCAAACCGAAGGACCTAACCCGGTCGATAGGGTTACCTGTGCACAGTGCCGGATTTGTCACACGATACGTGACATGCATCTAGGGATCAGCCTCGCCAGCCCCCTAGCATGTTAAATTGCCCTGGCCTAGGCCCCTTAAGGCTATACAGTAGATACTGTAAATACCACCTTTTCATACACCTCGGAAGTAGCCGGCGCTTGCTCACATGCTTCTGAGAGAGGACCGCACCCATATGGTGTAGCGTCAGTGGGACAACCGTTCGGCCCCCACTTAGATAAACCTTCCCACGTCGTCATAATCTTTAAATACCGTACCTATATTGTAGCATTGCAGGGAGGGTTGTGGACCCTGAGTGCACCCCGTACGTACGTATTTACCCTACCCAAATAAGTGACAGGCCCAGACCTCCCTCACTTTCATCAAGATTGATCCTTTGTGGCAAGAAGTATTAGAAGGATTAGATACAGATCCGTTTGTATCAGATTCTGATTCAATACCACCATTGCACACCCCTTCCTCATCAGCCTCATCAAATTCAATCACTGAACAGCCACATCAGTGGGAAGCAGCACCGTTTCCCATTCTTGTCGCTAATCCCGCAACCTTAAATCCAAACTTACTGTTCAATTCAGACGCCGATTTCATTGGTGAACCTGCACCACCTTTTTCTCCACCACCACCATCACTATCACTATCCACGGCATCACCGCCACCCGTTTACAACGAAATGGCAGCAGCACAAGAGATGACGTCAGCAGAATTGCTGAATCTTCTCAATGCGCAGGCCGCCACCATCACCAACCTCCAGAATCAATTAACCCAACTCCAGGCGAATGCTGCTGAAGCCGCCGCGGCTGCAGCACAGCCACCCCAACCAGCCAATGTCGTAAACATACCGCCAGGGATGGTATTCAATATTCCCTCAAATGGGAATGGCACATCAAAAATTGATGTCGCTAAACCACCGGTGTTTTCGGGCAAGATGTCCGAAGTCAACAATTTCATCAATGCATGTCGGTTATATTTGCAGCTCAAAATGCCGAATGCGGATGATGAAGAACAGATTTTATTAGTCCTGTCCTATGTATCGGAAGGATTTGCAGTAGATTGGCGGGACAACCTACTAGAAGCAATGGCAGACGATGATGATATGGTTCCACAAACAGTGGAAGCCCTGTTTAGGAGGATCAAGGCCGAATTTGGCGATACTGATGAGCAATCGTCCAAAATTTCGGAACTACGTACCATGACGCAAGGATCGGGCACATGTGAGGAGCATGTGCAAAAGTTTAAAAAAGTAGCGCGAGGTACCGGCTACTTTGGAAGAGCATTGATTGAAGAATTCAAGTGCAGCTTGAATAATGGATTGCAAAAGAGAATTATGGAGTCAGAAAACATTCCAGACACTGTGGAAGAATGGTACAGACGAGTGGTTAAGTTAGATCGACAATGGCGACAAGCTAAAGCTGAGGAGCAGTATTATTCCTCCCGGACCAGTAACTCCGCTAAGAGGAGCGAAGGAGCGTCCAAAGGCCTGGATCCGGCAAGAACGGTAGTCCCTGGCCAGCCTAAACCCAGATGGAAATTTGGATCTGGATCAGTGCGTCAGGGGCAATTGGGAGTGGGAGCCTTCGGGAGTTCCAATAATACGGCAAATCGGCCCAACCCAAATGCAATGGAAGTAGATCGAACTCAACGCCCGCCACTCCGGTGCTACAAATGCGGAAAATTAGGTCACATTTCGCGAAATTGCAGATCAACGTTGGACATTAGGACAATGACGTTTGAAGAAATGAAGGAGTTTTTTGCAAAAGGAGAAGAACATTTAAAAGAGCAAGAGGATCAGTGAGTCCCACACTAGATTCTCACAATCGGTTCTCGGTACTTGATTCGGACTTTACAGTAGAAAAGGATGTCACGGAGAAATCCAAGACGTCTCCGCAGGAGGCGATCTCAAAGGTGAAACACTGTGATATAGCGCCTAGCGCTGAAGGTGTCACTCCCCACGAGTGCGGCAGAGCGGTTAAATCTGTGCTTAATTCCTCTTTTTCATTACCGTCTACAAGTAAAATAGTAAAGCAACAATGTGATATAGTGCCTTGCGCTGAAGTTGAAACTGTATTATCAAGAGAACCTAAGGGACATCAACTTTTGGTCCGAACCCTTGGCCAAAAGGATGAAATATTTATGGAAGTTGGATTGGAGACGTTGGACACTCATGAGCAAACACAGCAGAAGGCTTTGCTAGATTCTGGCGCTACTGGATTATTTATGAATGCCAAATATGCAAAGGAAAAAGGGTTCAGACTTATTCCTTTGACACGTCCCATTCAAGTACGGAATGTGGACGGAACAAATAACAAAGGAGGAATGATCACCCATGAAGTCGATCTTCTGCTTTCCTTTAAAGGTCATAAGGAACGAGCAACCTTCGAAATTTGCGAATTAGGCAAAACAAATGTAATCATTGGATCTACATGGTTACGAAAACATAATCCGGAAATTAATTGGGAAACTGGACAAGTAAAATTGACTCGCTGCCCACAATCATGTGGACATAGGCAAAGGGAGTGGACCAAAAGAAGAGAAAAGAAAGTGCGCACTGCTGAACACTGGCAGGTGTTACAATATTTGTGGGAACAGGAGAAGGAGTTGGATTTCGCTCATTGACTTGAGGAAAAAGAGGAGGAAGATCAAAACCTCACATATTTGGAGCAGATGAAACATCCAAGGGAATATAAATATGGGGATAAATACCCCTTTTTACCTTTGTTTGCATCAGGATCCGCTGGACCAAAAGCAGGATCATCCTTACGTGTGCAGGAACTAGCTAAAGTCACCGCTAGCGAGATGGTACCTAAACAATATCATCAATATCTCCAAATTTTTGAAAAAAAGCCTCCGAGAGGATGCCAGTGTGAAAACCATGGGATCATGCAATAGAAACAAAGCCTGGATATCAACCAAAAAAGGCTAAAGCATATCCTTTATCTCCTGACGAGCTGCAGGAAGTACGTAACTTTGTGGATGATCAGTTAAGCAAAGGATACATATGACCTTCAAAGTCACCACAAACATCACCTGTGTTCTTTGTAAGCAAAAAAGATGGCAAGAAGAGGATGGTGCAAGATTATCGGTATCTCAATGAGTGGACAGTTAAAAATAACTACCCCTTACCGTCAATCTCAGAGTTGGTGGATTGTGCAGGTAGTGCAAAGTACTTCACGAAGTTAGATCTTCGATGGGGGTACAATAACGTACGGATCAAAGAAGGCGATGAATGGAAAGCTGCCTTTACAACACCAGAAGGTTCTTTCGAACCAGTTGTAATGTTTTTTGGGCTTACCAATTCACCAGCCACTTTCCAAACAATGATGAATGATATTTTCCGAGATATGATCAATCAAGGAAAAGTAATAATCTACATCGATGATATCCTCATCTTTACCAAAACAAAGGAGGAGCACGATAAGATTGTTCTGGAAGTTCTCAAAAAATTGGAAGAGAATGATTTGTATGTGAAACCAGAGAAATGCACATGGTGTGTAGAGGAAGTTGAATTCCTAGGCGTAATCATTGGCGAAAAAGGAATTCAGATGGATACGAGAAAGGTGGATGCTATTGTACAATGGCCAACACCGACATGTGTCAAGGATGTGCAGAGGTTCTTAGGATTGGCAAACTATTATCGAAGGTTTGTCCAAGATTTTGCAAAAGTGGCACGACCGCTGCATGATTTGGTTCGAAAAGATAAAGCATGGGAGTGGGCAGAGCCTCAAGAAAATGCTTTTAAAACCTTAAAAAAGATTTTCACGGAACAGCCGTTGTTGGTGGCACCGGACTCAGATCGGAAGTTCCGCATTGAATCTGACGCATCTGACTATGCCACAGGAGGAGTTCTCTCCATGCAATGTGACGATGAGAAATGGCGACCAGTTGCCTACCTCTCCAAATCCCTTAACGATACTGAACGTAATTATGACGTTCATGATAAAGAGATGTTGGGGATTATGCGCTGTCTTGAAACCTGGCGGCACTATTTGGAAGGTGCGAAGGAAACGTTTGAGATTTGGACCAATCACAAGAACCTCGAGTATTTCATGGGTGCCAAAAAGCTTAATCGACGTCAAGCTCGGTGGTCTCTGTATCTCAGTCGCTTTAATTTTGTGTTGCTGCATAAGGCTGGGAGTTCCATGGGAAAGGCGGATTCTCTGTCCAGGAGGCCAGATCACAAAAAGGGGGTGGATGATGATAACAAAAACGTCACCCTCTTGAAGCCTGATTTTTTCAAAATTGCTGCATTACAACATGGTCATGTGCTCATTGATAGTTCAGAAAAAGCATTACTAAACAAAATCAGAAAGTCAGAAGCACGAGACGAACAGGTAGTAAAAGCAGTAGAAGCAATGAAGAAAGCAGGAGTGAAAACGCTGAACAGCAGAGAGTGGCAGTGGGAGCAAGGACTTATTCTCTGGCAAGGAAAGGTCTACGTCCCAAAAGATGAAAGTTTACGGATGGAAATAGTCCGTTTACACCACGATACACCCATTGCAGGACATGGAGGACAATGGAAGACAATTGAACTCGTCACAAGGAATTATTGGTGGCCAGGTATCACCAAATATATTAAAAAATATGTTAGTGGATGTGATAAGTGCCAGCAGAACAAGAATTTCCCAGAGCCTCCAGCTGGAAAGTTAATGCCAAATTCAGCACCAGCAAGGCCTTGGACACACATTTCTGCAGACTTTATTACGAAATTGCCTGAATCACATGGTCACAATGCGATTTTGGTGGTTTGTGATAGAATGTCTAAAATGGCACATTTCATACCTACGTCAGAAGAAACGTCAGCACAAGGGTTGGCAAGCTTGTTCAGGGATTATATTTGGAAATTACATGGACTCCCTGAATCAATTATTTTGGATAGAGGTCCACAATTCGCAGCACAAATGATGAAGGAGTTAAATCAGATGCTGGGGATTTCAACGGATCTGTCCACTGCGTTCCATCCGCAAACTGATGGACAAACCGAAAGGATGAATCAGGACTTGGAACAGTTCTTGAGGATCTTTGTAGACCATAGACAAGACGATTGGTCTGGATGGCTGTCTATTGCCGAATTCAGCTACAATAATAAGATACAGGCATCAACAAAACAGACACCGTTTTTCGTAAATTACGGAAAACATCCACGAATGGGAATCGAACCCAGGAGGGAAGGAAGTCATCCAGCAGCAGAAGAGTTTGCTCAAAAAATGAAGGAAATACATGAGGAAACTCAAGCTGCTCTTCGAAAATCACAGGATGAAATGAAGTTGTATGTGGATCAACATCGATCAGAAGTTCCTGAATACAAAGTTGGCGATAAAGTATGGTTATCAACCAAAGACCTACGGTTGACAGACCGACCAACAAGGAAATTGGCAGAACGATGGATTGGCCCATACCCAATCAAAAGAATCATTTCATCAAATGCGGTAGAACTAGACCTTCCTTTCTCGCAACATATTCACCCAGTGGTAAATGTGTCTAGAATACGTCCTTGGAAATGACCAATGAGAGGACAAAAGGCTCAACCACCTCCTCCAATAGAAATTGAAGGAGAAAAGGAATACAAGGTAGAAGAAGTGTTGGATGTATGGTTAAAACGAAACAAGTTGGAATATCTGGTCAGGTGGAAAGGATACACCACAGAACACAATTCATGGGAACCAAAGGACAATTTAAAAAATGCAAAAAATAAAATAAAACATTTTTACGATAAAAATCCCGGAGCTATCAGAAGGCTTGACAAAGCCACCTTTGATGGTTTAGCTTTCAAAACCTATGAGAACTTCACTGAATCCTCAGACAAAGCTGTGTCCAGAATCGATATCAATGCAGTAGCACCAGCTGCAGAATGGGAATGGAATTGGCAAAAATGGAAAGGCAAGAAAGGCCTGGAAACCTTGACAACAGAACCTGGAGAAGAGAAAGGACCATGTACTTGTAACATGTGTCTTAGACAACAGTTGCATGATATAGCGCAACGCGCTGAAACAACTACTCAAAAACTCCAAGTCAAGTATAATTTGCCAGAAACACCGCCGTCACGGCCATTATCACCCATTATCAAAGAAATAGAGGAAGAAGAGTCATCATCCATGATAGAGCGCGATGCGCTGACAGATGATGATGAAGTTTAAATTTGTCTAGGAAGCCAAATTCTAAAAAGGGGGTACTGTCATGACTGACTGAAAACTTCGTTTTCACTAAGTCATTTTATATTCATTTTTTTCTTTATTATATAACACTGGCTGACTAAGCAAGCGCCTATCAGTCAGCGCCTAGATAAAAAGATAGGGATCAGATAAGATTAGATAGCAGATCACGGATGAGTCAACGTCTTGACTCATTGCACAGCAAAGCGCAGTGCCTCGCCGTTACCTCATGTAGTGTACGCACAGACCATGTACCTAGGTATATAAGTAGTGCAACTAGCACCCAGAGTCCTCAGCTGAGTTCTCTTGGGTTTCTTCCCTTCCTCACTCTCCTCCACTAAGAGTCTACTGAGTGGGGCCCTGAGTCATCTCGACGAAGGGTTCCTGATAGCTAAAGATAGATGAAGTCCAGAAGCAGCACTCAAGGGTCTGGAAGCAGTGCTCAAGCAGTATGAGTCACTGAGGCTGTAGAGGTGCCAGTGGGAAGGGTTGCAAGGGGTCTTAGTAGAATGGTATATAAAGACCAGCTGTAGGTAGTCTTGGTTCCCCAAGACTTAAGATAGTTTATCTTATGCTCATTGTATGGGCATTAGATTCTGTCTAATGTAGTCTCAATACCATTTCCTTCTCTCTTTCTTATCCTCCTCCTTTCTCTACGAGGCTTGTGGGTTTGTGTTGAGTGTGAGCTTGTAACATAATCTTAAGTCTTTGTGCCACACCCCTCATCATGAGTCACAGCAATGAGCCCATCCCCCTCATTGCAGATCACAGTGACAACAAGTCAAAACCTGCTTCAAAACCTATCGCCTGACCTCACACACATCACACCATGTGCCTGTGGGCTGCCTCGAGGATCTAGGTGACATCGACACCAACAGCAGATAGACTCATTTGACTGTTGTCAAGTGACTACTACCATTAATGGTTACTGGCAACAAAATAGTATTGAATGAGAGCTTGGAGCATGCTGTAGTCAACTGGGCAGGGTCTTGCAGGCACCAGCATCAGTACTACGGAAAAGACAGTGGAACTGTTGAAGAAAACCATTTGGCATGCCATGTATCAAGGGTGTACAGTCTAGAGATACCAATTACGTATCAGATCTATTGATCTGAGCATGAGGACACTCTAGTGAAGTCCCAGGCATCATGTCATCTGGTCAGTTGTTGGAAGTAAATCAAAGACTCAAGTGTGGGTGTGTTATTGACCACATTGAGCTGTGGTTGTGTTAGGAAGCACAATCACTGAAGAAGAGGCAGCATCCCTCCTGTCTAGGAGGCATCACTATGTTTCAGGATAAGCCAAAGGAAGAGATTGATTGCTGGTGGAGTGCCCAGGATCAATTGAAGATGAAGGAAAGCAGATGTCAACTGCTGTAACAAATGGACATAGTTTTAGTCACCACAATCATTTAGTGGAAAGGAAAGGATCCGATGCAGCCCCAGTAGTTGTTGCAATATCCAGGAACACAAGAGTCACACAAAGCTCCCCACACGGTAGAGCAAGATCATGATGAGTGTAATAGCGGATCACTTGGGCAATACTGGTTGAGCACTTGGATTAATTTTGGACCAATGGAAAGATGGATGCCAGAGGAAAGAACATCACCACGCAACAGTCAGTTGCAGAATGCAGCAGCCACCTGCAGAACAAATGAGGCATATGTCATTGCATCAGGGAGATGGCCCTGGATAAGAAACCATCAAGGAGGGTTGAATAGATCAGCATCAGGATCATCAGCCAAGGAATGATAGTGCCAGTAAAAGACTATCCTAGGAACCAGGGTATTAAAAGTCAAGAGAACCCTGAAGGGGCAACCTGAGGGGAAGGTTGTCCAGGATCTCATAGTTAAGGAACAACCTGAGGGGAAGGTTGTCTATGGTCACTGTTGTTAGGAGTATGACATTAAAGATAGACTCTGGGAACAAGGACAAGGTCACAGTCACAAGCACCCCAGTAAGGTGCTGGGATATCAAAAGCATCATTCTCTTTTCAACTTGGCAATGGACAGTAACTTACATGTTATGTATGAACAACTCAAATTGTCAAGTCTATCATTTCTCTATCAACCAGGTTGATTGCATGCCATCAGGGAGGAGTTAGCCAAACTGGTCAGATCAACATTGACTTCAGGTGATTTGAAATTCTAGATGGTAGCCTCTTTGTAGGCTATTGACTATTGTATCTCAACATGGAGCTGGATGTCTCCTTAAAAGGTCTACTGGTTGGGGGCACTCCAGTTGGAAAAAAGTGCAAGCATGAATGATTGCCGGAGATGGATCATGACCCAGCGGACAGATTATCTTGGCAGTTATTTCGTCAGGAAGGATTTCAAGAAACAGGAATTCCTTCAGTGTTTTATGATGGAAATGCAGGCACCAGTAAAAGTGTTACGAGCTCACGCTCAACACAAACCCACAAGCCTTGCAGAGAAAGGAGGAGGATAAGAAATAGAAGAAGGAATGGTATTGAGACTACATTAGACAGAATCTAATGCCCATACAATGAGCATAAGATAAACTATCTTAAGTCTTGGGGAACCAAGACTACCTACAGCTGGTCTTATATACTATTCTGCTAAGACCCCTTGCAACCCTTCCCACTGGCACCTCTACAGCCTCAGTGACTCATACTGCTTGAGTGCTGCCTCCAGACCCTTGAGCACTGCTTCTGGACTTCATCTATCTTTAGCGATGCTGTGCGCCCTTGACAGTTCCACATGCACCCATGGCCTAGAACCTTCCCCTCAGCCTGGCGCTCCCACAGTCTCCGTCTGGGCCCTATTCCATGAGGCATACTGCTCACAGGCCTCCCACAATCCCCAACAGGGAGTTGCTGTTGCCATATCAAGCTGTTGAGCATTGCTGCTGATCCCATGCTTCATTGGGGTGATGTACTGATGTGCTGATGTGATCTGTGCGCACTGCCACTCAGGGTTGTGATCTCCTTAATATGTAGGTGGTTGGTCCAACCAACCATTGTCTCGTCTTCTAGTGAGCGCTCCCATGCGCTAACCCACACAAAGTGTTCCTATAGTCTCTTCCATGATCCCAGATCATGTATAGATGTCCCAGAGTGGTCCCAGACCACTAGCAAGATAAAAAGAAGAAAAAGACACATTAGGATGGATTCCTAACAAAAAGACTGCAGTGTTTGGAAGCTATTCAAAAGTTAGAAAGTGAATAGCAAAAGTGGCGGGCAATTTAATTGGCATAAGAAGTAGTCTGGAAACCAAGGATAGGAGCAGGACAATGCTCTCTTTTTCATAAGAGATGATATTCAATGTGTTATGATTCTCTTTTCCCTTTGTTAGTGAACTACATTTACTTGTCACAAACCCATAGTTACACCTGGACGTTATCTCCTTTTAATAGCTACATTCACCTTTCCTTTCCTAGATAGCTATGCTCTTTCCCCTTTAATTTCTATTGTTCTCTTAATGCATATAAACCCCTCTCATGTACCATAGTTCCTTAGTTCCAACTTAGTTGAATCTTATCCATAACTTGAATGCTCTTTTGCTTGTTGTCTCAACTGCTCTCCTCGCTCTCTCTAGCCTTTGTCATCGTCAGACTTAGTGCCTAGAACCCTTGTCCAGTGATTGGGAACAGACTGAGACTCTGTTTGTTGCTGTAGACTTGGACACTGAATGATGTTGTGGACATCAACTGTAACATAAGTTGGAACTCAGGACTAGCTCAGGGTATCATCCTTAGCCAACACCATTGAGACCCGCAGCTCTCAGGAACAACCCCTGAACGGATCCGTCACCTATAAGGGGAAATACTATCTTAGGCAACGAGAAGTTTTTCTCTACCAATGAACCTGGTATTTTGTTACAGAAGGACAGAAATGGAACGAATCAGTCCCAGACAGATATTTTTCAGGAGACTTCTACTCAGGAGCCTTTGAATTCGATTTAACCGATCAAATCTACCTAGACTGGGGTAGTGAAGTACAAGGAGAACCGCTCTACCTTGTCAAGGAACCAGAAAACAACCCAGGAAGGACCCTCTATAGAGAATTCTTTAGAGACAGTGACTGACATGGAATCACAGCTAGCCTTTTAGCAGAGTGGGAGGAATTACTATGAATTGAACAAGCCAAGCTTGAGGAAAACCCATTTGATACAGATTACTCAAAACAAGGACCACCCCCATCTCTGAAACCCAGAACCCTGAGTAGAACCCCTACTTGAGAACTGAAACCAATTACCAGAACACCAACCCCTGAACCACCGATCAACCCTGAACCACCGATCACTCCTGAACCAAGAATGGTGTCTGAAACCAGCACTAGCTCTAAAGGAGATATCAAACCACAGCCTATATGACCTTTTACAGGTAAATGAATCGAAGCAAGGTCGTTTTTAGGACAGCTTGAGGATTACTTTACCCTCAACAAACAGAACTACGAAGGAAAAGATGAAAAGAAAGTCAGGTATGCACTTGCATGCATGGGACCAGAACTAGACAACTGGAAAACCATTATCCGAGGTGAATTGAATGACAACAGAGGCAGTGCCATAGCCGCATTCAAATGGAGCAACTATGAAGCATTTGAAACATGTTTCATCAATGACTGGGGAGAAGTCAACAGCACCCTTCGAGCCCTGAACAATCTATCCAAATTAAGAGTTGGAAACAGTATTTCAGTCCCAGAATACATTAGGAAATTTTGAATGGATATAGGAACCTCTGGGCTCACAGGAATACCTGCTCAGTTACAGGCATTTGTTAAAGGATTACCTTTAGAACTTGCTAGGACAATCTTACAGGACCAGAGGAAGATCAAAACGATGCAAGAGGCCTATGACAAGACTGAGGACCACCATAACACCTGGGATATGACAGGACAAGAATAAAATGGTCTTCAGGCAAGACTATAACGTCATCTTGTAATTCACTGTTTCCCATATGATCAGGTCACCGAGACAAGGCATCTGCTTCAAACATCTTTGTGCCAGGGACATGCTCAATGCGTAGATCAAATTCTGATAATAGGGATGACCATCTGGCCTGTCTAGGCGTTAAGCATTGGGCAGTTTGATAATAAGACAAATTCTTGTGGTCACAGTGAACTATAGTGGTATGAGGTGATCTGTGTAGTAGGTGTTGCCAGGTCATTAATCCCTTAATGATTGCCAAGAGTTCTCGATCATAGATCTGGTAATTCTGCTCCATTTGTGTTAATGCATGTGAAATAAATCCACAGGGGTGTAGAGATCCTGTTTCATCTGCTTGTTTCAGGACTGCTCCTATTGCTTTATTCAATACATCAGTCTGAAGGATAAAGGGTCAAGTTGGATCTGGCATTAATAACACTGGCATAGATGCAAATCATTTCTTTAGAATTTCAAAGGCATTGTTCTGCTCAATGGTCCAGTTGAATGGTTCAGTTTTCTTAGTGAGATTGGTAAGTGGTTTAGTGATGGCAGTGAAATTCCCAATGAAGTGTCGATAGAAGTTTCCAAATCCGAGGAATGATCAGACTTGTTTGACTGTAGTAGGGATGGGCCAATCGGCAATTCCTGCTAATTTTATTGGGTCCATTTGAATATGTCCAGGGGTGATGATCATTCCTAGGAACTTGACTTCCTGTGTGGCAAACTTGCACTTTTCTAGTTTCAGGAATAGATCATTATCTTGTAACTGTTGTAAAATTTGTTTTGTACATTCTTCCAGTTGTTCCAATGTTTCTGCGCAGATTAACATATTGTCCATGTAGATGATTAACCATCCTTTGTTGATCATGTCTCTGAAGTATTTGTTCATCATAGTTTGAAAGGTTGATGGTGAATTGCATAATCCAAAGAACATCACTGTTGGTTCATAGAGCCCTCGATTGGTAATAAAGGCTGCTTTCCATTTGTCTCCCTTTTTGATGCAAACATTGTTGTATCCCCATTGAAGGTCTAGTTTGGTGAAATACTTGGCACCTCGTAGTTTAGTCATAAGATCGGAAACAAGGGGAAGGGGATATGCATTTTTGACAGTCCATTCATTTAGGTATCAGTAATCTTGACAGGGTCAGAGTGTTCCACTTTCTTTCTTTGCTACAAAGAAGAACGGTGATGCCTGTGGTGATGTAGATGGTTTAATATATCCTTTCTTGAGCTGTTCATCGATCCATTCATCTAACAGTCCTTGTTCTTTGATGGATAGAGGGTAAAGTTTACTAGCTTTTGGGACAAAACCCTCCTTTGTGTTGATTGCATGATCCCATGGTTGACTAGATGGAAAGCGTTCTGATGCTTTTTTGTCAAAGATGGTGCGCCATTGCTCATATTCTGTCGGTAGGGTGGTAGATGGTTCATCCTTCTTGAGCCTGTGTTCTAATTCCTGTGATGCCAATGTTTTTACTCTAATCCAATAGTCATCTTCACCCCATTGCCGGGAGTCGAGGGCTAGCTGCCAGATTGCTTTTGGTGATGTGTCTGGATCTCCAATCTTCAGAGATTTCTCTCGCCAATTGATAGTTGGGTTATTTTCTTCTAACCAGGGTATTCCTAAGATCATTTGTTGATCACCTAGCTTAGTGATCCAGAACCAATTGATAAATTGCTGTCCTTCGATCATGTAGCATATCTTGGTTCAATGTGTGATCATTCCTTTCGCATTTACTGTTCCATCTGCGTTTCTGACTTTAATTGGTTTCTTGAGTTGTTCTTTCCTGAGTTCCTTCACTGCTCCTTCATCCACAAAGTTTCCTTTTGCCCCACAATCAATTAGGGCAGATGTTCCAGCAGGTAAATCAGTCGATTTGATAGTTAACAAAATGCACTTGTCATTGTTGGATAATACTATTACAGAATCAAGTGCTAACTGTTCAGATCTTGATAATAAGGAAGGGCCAACTGCTGAGTGATGCTTCCTAACTAAAAACCCTCGTTTTCGAATTCATTTAAGAGGGCATTCTTCTCTTCAGTAGACATTGCTGAAAAGATGGCTCTAATTTTCTTTGCTGGTTTGTCCTCTTCCTTCTGTTGTTCCTCAGTGGTGGAGCAAACAGCCTTATTCTGGTAAGAAGACCTGGATGAAGACGTGTCATTACATTTCGGGCAGTTCCTGGAGATGTGTCCTTGTGTTCCACATCTGAAACACTTGCTGGTTTTTCGGTATTCCTCTTTTTGATCATCTGTCAATCTCCCAGGGGTTGTTGTATTAATAGCTCTGATTGCTCCGGATCAATTATTGTTTTGATTGAAACGTGTTCCAGATCCATCATTGGTTCTCCTGTTTCCTACTAAGCAGGCGCCTATCGCTTGGCGCTTAGATAAAGCTGTAGATAAGATACCGGACCCCAGTGCTGATGACTCGTTACCATTACTACATGTGCAGTCATCTTACTCATACCGTACTATATTTAGAGTAGGGCTTAGGGTAGTGCACAGACCACCTGTTGTAGTATATAAAGAGTGCAATTCAGCACCCAGAGTCCTCAGTCGAGTTCTCTCGGGTTTCATCCCTCCCTTCCTCCCCTCTCCTCAGTTCTCTGTTGGGGCTCCTAGGCATCACACCGGGGGGGTTCCTGATACTGGGTGCATTAAGATCCTCCTTTAACCAGTCTAAGGGATTTGCAACCAACCCTCCAAATCTGGCTTGTTTGTTAAATTTTCCATGCTGTTCCAATCGCTCCAAGTCTTTCCAAGTATAGATCTCATCTTTTTTGAGACTTAATTCCGCCCATTCCAGCACATGGAATTTATCCGGCTTTACATTGTCTTGTAAACCAAAAACTGCAGAGTAGTCCCTGAGTTCTGGTTCCCATGAGAGAATTTGTTCTAGCGTAGGCCACTCTGGCCAATGGAATTGATTATGGAATTCCTTTTTGAACAAATACAGGTAACAATACCCGTTTACTTTCCATGGTGCTGTTTTGGGAATAGCCATTGTATAAGACCCAGGTAACACTGGTTTCTCCTTTGAGATTCCTTGGACCCAGCGCTGTGTGAATTCCTCATCCTCTCCTAACTTGGACAGGAAGTAATCATGATTGGGTGGCATGAAAATTTCGTCTTCCCCATACTGCAATATGCGGGGTGGTGTGTAGTTCCTTGGCATTCTCCATTGAATGTATGCAGAAAGATATGGATCATATCTTTCTCCTCGGAGTCTTTCCTTGTTTCCCTGCACCCAGTCCACCGAGAATGCTTTCCTGATCTGAACAAGGGTCATGCCAGCCCTTGGCAATACGAAATTGAATTGCCCTGCCATTCCGATTGTGTTTTTGATCTTCCTAGATCCGCGATTCCAATGATGCCTCAAGCAGAGGGATGTTGCCTCTTCTTCTGTAAACGTACTTCCTAATACGTCCACTGTCTGATGCAGTCAATAATGCACCCGCACTCAGATCTTCGATTTAGTTCCACCAGATGACCCAAGTGTGTGGTGCCCAGGTTTTCACTGAGATGTCCTCATGCTCAGATCAATAGATCCAATACGTAATTGGTATTCTCAGACTGTATCTCCTTGATACACGGCACACAAATGGATTGTCTTCGAGAGTTCCACTCCCTTTTCTGCAATGCTAGTGCTGGTGCCTGCAAGACCCTGCCCGGTCGACTACAGCATGCTCCAAGCTCTTGTCTAGCACTGTTTTGTTGCCAGTAGCCAATTGGCCATAGTCACCTTACAATGGTAAGATGAGGCTATCTGTTGTTGAAGTCGATGTTGCCTAGATTCCTTGAGGCTGTCTGTAGACATGTGCTGTAACGTGTACAGAGTCAGATGGTTGTTGAAAAACTGAAGCTCTCTTTGTCACTGTCCACGACAATGAGCAAGACTTGCTCTGCGCTATGACCAATGACAAAGGGTGTGATGTAGAAGACTCTAGATTATGTTAGGACTAATCCTTATACACAATCACAGGCTTCAGAGAAGAAATAGATTATAGAGATGAGACTAAGACACAGTAGTCTGTGACCTACAAGGAGGAAACAATCTAGAGTCTTAAGGACTCCTACCTACAGAACGCACTCCTTATATACCTGAGTTGCTGATCTGTGCGCACAGTCTGTGCAGTTGCTAAGGCTATGCACGTGCAGCAACAAGACCCAGACCCATCTCCCAGACCTGTCCAGACTTACCCAGACTCTTGGTCCCTTCCTGCGAATGCCATTTCACCCAATAGCCTTGATCATATAGCCACCCTGGGTTATATAATCCTCCTGCCATATCTGGATAGGGGTTCCGCGTCATATGCTCGCGTCTTGTTATACATCTGTAGGCCTCTAAATAAAATAGAGAAAAATACAGAAAAAGTCCATTATCAGGAACCCCTCGGCATGACGCCTAAGAGCCCCAACAGTGAACTGACAGGAGGAGAGGAGAGAGGGGAGAAACCCAAGAGAACTTGACTGAGGACTCTGGGTGCTGGATTGCACTCCTTATATACTACGACAGGTGGTCTGCGCACTACCCTAAGCCCTACTCTAAATATAGTACGGTATGAGTAAGACGACTGCGCATGTAGTAATGGTAGTGAGTCATCAACGCCAAACTCCGGTATCTTATCTATGTCTTTATCTAAGCACCAAGCGATAGGCACCTGCTTTAGTCAGCACATGTTTATATAATACAAAGAAAATAAATAATAAAATGAAAATGACTTGGTGAAAAAAGCCGAAGCTTTTCAGTTGGTCATGACAGTACCCCCTTTTTAAGATTTGGCTTCCAGACAAATTTAAACTTCTTCATCATCTTTCAGTGCATCGCGCTCTATCATGGATGATTCCTCTGTTTCCTCGATGATGGGGGAGAGTGGGCATGAAGGTGGGGTGAGGTCTTCAATCATTTCAGCGAGAGGCGCTATATCATGTGATTGACATAGGCACATGTTGCATTGACATGGCCCTTCCACATCTCCTGGCTCTGTAAGGGTATCTAAACCTTTTCTTCCTTTCCATTTTTGCCAGTTTTGTTCCCATTTTGCAGCTGGTGCTACTGCATTAACATCGATTTTGGACACTAACTTGTCTGAGGATTGGGTGAAGTTTTCATAGGGTCTGAAAGTCAACCCGTTAAAGGTTGCTTTGTCAAGCCTTCTGATGGCTCTGGGGTTTCTATCATAAAAGTTTTTTATTTTCCTTTTTGCATTTTGTAGATTGTCCAATGGTTCCCAGGAGTTATGCTCAGCGGTGTATCCTTTCCACCTGACTAAGTACTCCATTTTGTTTCTTTTTAATCGTACATCAATTATTTCTTCTACCTCATATTCTTTTTCACCATCTATTTCTATTGGCAGTGGGGGTTGTGCTTTCTGCCCTTTCATTGGTCGTTTCCAAGGGCGTATCCTTGATATGTTCACTACCAGGTGGATCTGTTGTGAGAAGGGTAGATCTAGTTCCACTGCATTTGACGACACTATTTTCTTGATTGGGTATGGCCCGATCCATCTTTCTACCAGTTTCCTAGTTGGTCGTCCTGTCAACCTTAAATCTTTTGTTGACAACCAGACTTTGTCTCCAACTTTATATTCTGGGGTGTCCGATTGGTGTCTATCTGCGTACAGTTTCATGTCACCTTGTGATTTTAACAGGGCTGCCTGAGTTTCCTCGTGGATTTCTTTCATTTTCTGAGCGAAATCCGATGCTGCCGGGTGACTTCCTTCTCTGCTGGGCTCGATTCCCATCCTGGGGTGTTTGCCATAGTTGACAAAGAAGGGGGTCTGTTTGGTAGATGCCTGAATTTTGTTATTGTAACTAAATTCGGCAATGGCTAACCATCCAGACCAATCTTCTTGCCTATGGTCTACAAAGATTCTCAGGAACTGTTCTAGGTCCTGATTCATTCTTTCAGTTTGTCCATCAGTTTGTGGATGGAACGCAGTGGACAAGTCGATTGAAATTCCCAGCATTTGATTTAGCTCTTTCATCATCTGTGCTGTGAATTGTGGACCTCTATCTGAGATAATTGATTCAGGGAGTCCATGTAGTTTCCAAATGTGATCCCTGAATAAGCTTGCCAGCCCTTGTGCTGACGTTTCTTCTGATGTGGGTATAAAGTGCACCATTTTGGACATCCTATTACAAACTACCAAACTTGCATTGTGACCATGTGACTCTGGTAATTTTGTGATAAAATCAGTGGAGATGTGTGTCCACGGCCTTGCTGGTGCCGAGTTTGGCATTAACTTTCCAGCAGGAGGTTCTGGGAAATTCTTATTCCGCTGGCACTTATCACATCCACTAACATATTTTTTAATAAATCTGGTGATTCCAGGCCACCAGTAGTTTCTCGTGACGAGTTCAATCGTCTTCCATTGTCCTCCATGTCCAGCAATGGGCATGTCATGGTGTAGGCAGACTATCTCTATCCACAGCTTCTCATTTTTTGGTACATAGACTTTCCCTTGCCAGAGGATAAGTCCTTGCTCCATCTCCCACTCTCAAGCATTTAGTGTTTTAACACCAGCCTTTTTCATGGCTTCTACTGCCTTTACCACTGCTTTGTCACATGCTTCAGAGTGTCAAATCTTGTTTAATAATTCTTTTTCTGAGCTGTGAATGAATACGTGTCCATGACGTAGTGCAGCAATGTTAAAAAAGTCCGGTTTGAGGAGCATGACATCCTTGTTGTCATCATCCACCCCCTTTTTATGGTCTGGCCTCCTGGACAGAGAGTTGGCCTTTCCCATAGTAACACCTGCTTTATGATGCAACACAAAATTAAATCAACTTAAGTACAAGGCCCACCTGGCCTGTCTGCAATTCAACTTTTTGGCACTCATAAAGTACTCAAGATTTTTGTGATCAGTCCATATCTCGAACTGTTCACATGCTCCCTCCAAGTAATGACGCCATGTTTCCAGACAACGCATAATGCCTAGCATTTCTTTGTCATGGACGTCATAGTTGCGCTCGGTATCATTGAGTGACTTTGATAGGTAGGCCACAGGCCTCCATTTGTCATCCTCACAGAGCATAGATAGTATGCCACCCGTAGCGTAGTCTGATGCATCTGATTCCACTCTAAACTTCCTGTCTGAATCCGGGCAACTAGTAATGGCTGCTCCATAAATATCTTTTTTAGGCTTTGGAAAGCCTTTTCTTGGACCTTCGTCCATTCCCATATTTTTTCCTTTCTGACCAGATCATGTAGTGGTTGTGCGATTTTTGTGAAGTTTTGTACAAAGTGCCTATAGTAATTTGCTAAACCTAAAAACCTTTGTATGTCTTTGACACAAGAAGGGGTGGGCCAGCTAATAATAGCTTCGACCTTTTTTGTATCCATTTGAATTCCCTTGGGTCCTAGGACGACACCCAAGAATTCAACTTCTTCTACACACCACATGCATTTTTCTGGTTTTACATACAGGTCATTCTCTTCCAATTGTTGCAAGACTTGTTGTACAATTGCGTCATGCTCTTCTTTTGTTTTGGTAAAGATGAGTATGTCATTGATGTACACAATGACCTTTCCTGTGTTGATCATATCGCGGAAGATGTCATTCATCATTGCTTGGAAGGTGGCCGGTGAGTTGGTCAGCCCAAAGAACATTACTACTGGTTTGAAAGAACCTTCTGGGGTAGTGAATGCGGCTTTCCATTCGTCACCTTCCTTGATCCATACGTTATTATAACCCCACCTAAGATCTAGCTTAGTGAAGTATTTTGCGCTCCCTGCTCAATCAACGAGCTCCAATATAAGTGGTAGTGGGTAGTTATTTTTAACTGTCCACTCGTTCAGGTATCGGTAGTCCTGAACCATCCGCTTCTTTCCATCTTTCTTGCTTACGAAGAAGATGGGTGATGTTTGTGGTGATTTTGAGGGTCAGATGTACCCTTTTGCCAACTGATCGTCCACAAAATTCCGTACTTCTTGAAGCTCATCTGGGGATAAGGGATAGACTTTCCCTTTCTGGGGCTGATAGCCAGGTTTGGTATCAATTGCATGATCCCAAGGTTTCCTAGCCAGCATGCGCTCCGATGCTCCTTTTTCAAAGATTTTAAGGTATTGATGGTATTGTTCAGGTACCATCTCTTTGGCTGTGAGTTTTGCCAATTCTCATACATATCTCATTGATCCGGCCTTTGATCCGGCGGATGATGGAAACACTGGTAAGAATGGGTATTTATCCCCATACTTGTATTGACCTGGGTGTTTCATTTGTTCTATGTACGTGAGATGTTTCTCACTCTCCTCTTTTTCTTCAAGCCAGTGCGCGAAGTCTAATTCTTTCTCCTGTTCCCACAGATATTCCAGAACACGCCAGTGTTCCGCTGAGCAGACCTTCTGTTCCCGCTTCTTGGTCCATTCCCTTTGCCTATGTCCACAGCTCCGTGGACAACATGTCAATTTGACTTGGCCAGTTTCCCAATTTATCTCTGGGTTGTGTTTTCATAACCATGTGGACCCAATGATCACGTTGGTTTTCCCCAGCTTGCATATCTCGAAGGTGGCCCGTTCCTTGTGCCCTTGATAAGATAAAAGAAGATCAACCTCGTGGGTGATCATTCCTCCTTCATTGTTTGTTCCGAATTGGACGTTCCAAGGGTATCAATTTGAAGCCCATCCTTTTTGCATATGCAGTGTGCATGAACAATCCTGTTGCTCCTGAATCAAGCAATGCGGTTTGTTGAGTTTGTTCATGTGTGTCCAACCTTTCCAACCCAATCTCCATCAGGATCTCGTCCTTCCGTCCTATTGACCTAACCAAAAACTCCTTTTCCCCTTTTTTCAACATCCTTTTTGGACAAGCAGTTTCAGTGCTAAGCGCTATATCACGCTGCTTTCCTTTTAAGTCCTTTTGTCCCTTTGTAGATACTTGTACTACTGTATTTTGTAACGAGGAATTAAGCACAGGTTTAGCTGCCCTGCCACACTCCTTGGGAGTGACACTTTCAGTGCTGTGCACTATATCACGGTGTTTCACCTGGGAGTTCGCCTCTTGCGGGGACGTCTCAGAAGTCCTTGAGACTTCCGAGATGGTCCTTGCATCAACCCGGTCAGCGCTAGGCGCTATATCAAGGGGCTGTGCACTATCTAATCTATCTAGTACAGTGTATCTATTATGAGAGTCCAGTACGGGACCTACTGACTCTCTTCCTCTTTTAAATGCTCTTCTCCTTTCTTGAAATACTCCTTCATTTTGTCAAACGTCATGGTGCGAATGTTGAGTCCTGATCTGCAGTTCCTGGAAATGTGTCCAATCTTGCCGCATTTGTAACAGCGGAGTGGTGGTCTTTGATTTTGATCAACGTCCATTGCGTTAGGGTCCGGCCGACTTGCTGTACTACTTGAACTCGTGGAGGCTCCAGCTCCCAATCGTCCCTGACTTGCTGATCCCGATCCGAATCTCCATCGGGGTTTTGGCTGGGCAGGGGCTACCGGCTTCGCCATATCCAGGCCTTTGGATGCTCCTTCACTCCTATTGGCAGAGCTACTGGTCCGCAAGGAGTAGTACTTCTCCTCAGCTTTCGCCTGTCTCCACTGGCGATCCAATCTTACTGCTTTCTGATACCATCCTTCAATGGTCTCAGGTACTTCATCAGCCTCCATAATCCTTTTTCGGAGTCCCATATTCAAACTTCGTTTGAACTCTTCAATAAGAGCTCTTCCCAGGTATCCGGTGCCTCGTGATACCTTCTTAAATTTCTGCACGTGTTCTTCACACGTACTGGACCCTTGCGTCATGGTCCGCATCTCCAAGATCTTTGAGGACTGCTCATCAGTGTCACCAAAGTCCCTTCTGATCTGCCTAAACAATTGTTCCGCCATTTGCGGAATTCCTTCCTCATCGTTGGCCATCTGCTCCAACAGATTGTCCTTCCAATCTGCAGCAAAGCCTTCTGTCACGTACGAGATGATCAATAAGATCCGCTCTTCCTCATCAGATTCCGGCATCTTTAATTGAATGTACAACCTGCATGCATTGATGAAATTTGTTACTTCGGACATCTTTCTGGAGAAAACCGGAGGTTTGGCTACATCTATTCTAGATGTTCCACCATTTCTGGTTCCGGGAATATTGAATACCGTCCCTGGCGGTATGTTGACGATATTGGCGGGGGGAGGAGGGTGTTCTGCTGCAGCCATGGCGGCTTGTGCAGCGTTTGTTTGTAGCTGTGTCAGCTGGTTTTGGAGGGCTTGGATGGTCGTGGCTTGCGCGTTGAGGAGGTTCAGCAGTTCTGCTGATGTCATTTCTTGGGGCGCCGCCATACTGTGATAGTTTGGCGGTGGCAATGTGGGTGATGGTGTAAGCGGGGGTGGTGGTGATGAGAATGGTGGTGCGGGTTCTCCAATGAAATCTGTGTCGGAGTTGAAAAGTAGGTTTGGATTTAGGGTTGCTGGATTAGGTACTAGGATGGGAAACGGTGCTGCTTCCCACTGGTGTGGTTCCTCTGTGATAGAGTTTGTAGAGTGTGATAATGAGGATGATGTAGATTCTCCTTCAGATGAGCTAAAACCCACGTTGTTTGGATCAAGATCGCCTGTGATGGCATCCCAAAAAGTATTGTTATTGTTTGTATCTCCTATCTTGTACGTAAAGGTGAGGGAGGTCTTGGCCTGTCACCTGCTTGGGAACGTAGATATGGAAACATGCACTCAGGGTCTACAACCACCCCTGCAGTGCTACAATATACTTTACTGACTACTAGTTCTATTTATAAATGAAGGTTTTATCTAAGTTGGGTCTGAACGGTTGTCCAACTGCTGCTACACCGTACGGGTGCGGGCCTTTCTCAGAGACACATGGGCAAGTGCTGGCTATCTCCAAGGGGTACAAGGAAAAGGTATTTTATGTAACTACATGTATAGCCTTCAGAGGCCTAGACCAGGGCAATTTAACGCGCCAGGGGGCTGGTGAGGCTGGTCCCTGGATACGAATCACGTATCGTGTGATTAGTCCTGCACTGGTCTCCTGTGCACAGGTAACCCTATCAACCGGGTTAGGTCCTTTGGTTTGCGTTGACCAGGAACGTAATGCAAAGCTAGTTTAGGGCTGCGATGCAGAGCCACAGGTGCGCAGTTTTGAATGGTGCCTGGCAACCACTACTGCAATTTTATAGTCGGTGTACGACTGTGTGATTCCCCCTGTACTCGTCCACTTAAGCCTGTGGTCCGGCTATAGCAAGCGTGGGGCTGTTAGAGAAAAAAGTTGAGTTCTACTATCAGGAACCCCTCGGCGTGATGCCTAAGAGCCCCAACAGTGAACTGACAGGAGGAGAGGAGAGAGGGGAGAAACCCAAGAGAACTTGACTGAGGACTCTGGGTGCTGGATTGCACTCCTTATATACTACGACAGGTGGTCTGTGCACTACCCTAAGCCCTACTCTAAATATAGTACAGTATGAGTAAGACGACTGCGCATGTAGTAATGGTAGTGAGTCATCAACGCCGAACTCCGGTATCTTATCTACGTCTTTATCTAAGCGCCAAGTGATATGCGCCTGCTTTAGTCAGCACATGTTTATATAATACAAAGAAAATAAATAATAAAATGAAAATGACTTGGTGAAAAAAGCCAAAGCTTTTCAGTCGGTCATGACACTTTTTCACTAAGTCATTTCCATTTTATTATTTATTTTCTTTGTATTATATAAACATGTGCTGACTAAAGCAGGCGCCTATCGCTTGGCACTTAGATAAAGACATAGATAAGATACCGGAGTTTGGCATTGATGACTCACTACCATTACTACATGCGCAGTCGTCTTACTCATACAAGTACTATAATTAGAGTAGGGCTTAGGGTAGTGCACAGACCACCTGTTGTAGTATATAAGGAGTGCAATCTAGCACCCAGAGTCCTCAGTTGAGTTCTCTCAGGTTTCCCCTCCTTCCTCTCCTCCTCCTGTCTTGTCTGCTGTCTGGGGCTCTTAGGTGTCATGCTGAGGGAGTCCTGATAACATGCTCCAAAGTGAATTTTACTGACATTTTTAGCAAACACTCGCAATTCATTCAATTAACATTCCCAAATGAAATAACAAGATTGAGCTACTCAAGAATCATAATAATGCTGTCAAGTTCTGGACCCGTGATGACTGGAATGAATGGTATGGCAAGCAGCCACGCAGCAAAGGCCGGGTTAAGAAGGCGATCCCCAGTCACTACCACTTCCTCAAGGACAAACGTGGAGAACTCGTCAGCCTCATTTTATACAATAACATCTTAAAGTACCTATGTGAAACATTTCACAACACAAACCACTACATGCAAGTACTCCTTGGCACATCCTGGAGTAAAGTCAACAAAGCATTTCAAGAGGCTATTAAAAACGAGATGAGTAACCATTTCCCCATTTTTACACTGTGTGAGGGGGGTTGGAAGGTTCACCACTTACTTTCAAAATGGTATTCACATTGGAGAGGCAGGCCAGGTGTGAACCTAAAGAAAGCGAGAAAGGATGATGGGGATGAAAGTGAAGAGGACCAAGAAAATGTGACTGGCTGCAAAGCCTCTCCAAATTCAGACAGCATTACCACTGTGACAGCTACCACTGACACTGGTTCTTCAAGCGTTGGTTCTGACACGTCTGCAACCAAGAAACATCCCTGTCATGACTCAGAAGCATCCATACCGGTCAAGAAGCTGAGAGTTACCAAGAACCTGATGTAAACTCTTCCATTTCTTTTACTACTTTACTAATGTTATCTGTTAGTACATCCAAGCCCAAATGTATTGCAATTACCCTGGCCCCAGCCTCTACGCCCCCTGCTAACAATGTTTCAGGAGCTGCACATGCTCCAGCCAATGGTAGAATCCTAGCCAACCCAGACCTGGCATCTGTGCCTGCGCCCTCCACCAATGACACGCTGGGAGTGGATGCTACCCCAGCAGCAACATCTCAATTGAACACACCAGGAGTGGAGGCAACCCCGGCACCGGTGTCGTCAATGAGCGATGCAACTCCTGCTGATGGCAACCCAGACCTGCTTACCACCCCTGCGCCATCCACTAGCAATCCGTCCTCAGCGGCGCAGCCGGCTATAGGATCCCCAATTGGTCCAGCAAGCGCAGACCCGGTGCCCCCCACAGCTTCTGTGAATAATGCGCCAGCCCCACCTGGACTAGATTCAACTCCATCCCCTTCTTCCGAGTCTTGAACTGGCAGCAATTCTGCCAATATAGTTCCTGCCTCAGCCAACCCAGGGCAAGCCTCTACACCTTCTGCTGGACCACTCCCACCTCCAACATCTCCAACAGGTGATGAGCCCTCTGCCAAAGGTTCAAGTGGTGGTTTCACCCTTGATGTATTGTTCAAGGGTTTGGAAACATTGGCAGCCATTGCTATATGGCAGTCAACATCTAGTGATGGGCCAGGGAGCAGCAAAGATGGTTGGCAATCGTGGCAAGTGGGTGAAAAGATTAAGGGTAAGAAACTTGTGGTACCAGAGCATTCAATTACTGCAAGGTACATTACTTAATCACACGGTCACTTCACCAACACTTACAGACTCGGATTTGGTTTTTTAGAAACCTTTGCGCACAGGATTGGTTGAAAAACAATCCAAATGGACTGGCATCCCAGTACAAGAATCACTGGGATAGTCTCAATGCCCAGACAAGAGCGGTAAGGTCTTTTTATGTTCATATTCTGAGTTCTCATCTTTTTTCTCGCAGCATTGGATTCAAATGGAGATAGAAACGAAGGTATTTGACACTATTCTACTGTCGACTACTTTCTGACATATAATACTCTATAGCAAAGTGCGAAGGAAAAGAAGAAATGGGGAGGAAAGAAGTAGAACAAGGAACGAGAGGGAACGAGAGGGAACAAGGTGGAATGGGGAGGAATAAGTGGGAATAGGAAGGAGGGAGGGAAGCGAAGGAAAGGAAGGGAAGGGGAAGGAAAGTGAGGGAGAACGAAGGAAAACACGTGTAGGTCAGATGTGGAATTCGTAGGAACTGTTGGAAACGGAGGGAAAAAAGTGCTAAAAAGTGGAACATTTCTGGCAGAAGGCCCTCAAAATCTCACATTTCCGGAAAAAATGCGAATACGTTGGATTTTGAGGGAGCCGGTTTTCACTAGGGATAAAGCGTGGAGATAGACCACGTGTACAGACGTGACAAACGTGACAAACAAGTGTTACACGATAAGACGGCCCGAATTTTTTGTGGAGCGAAGATAATCGATAAAGCGTGGAAAGAGATAGACCACGAAGAAAGACCGTAACTACAACATCAGGTCAAAATTTCAGCATCGCCGCATCAGGTTGCGTCACAACGATTGCACAGTTTTTTTTTAATACTTAAATCTGATGTTTGAGCGGAATCATCCCCAGGCTGGTTCCTCATCATGCGTCTTTCCTCCGCTTTCGTTTTCGTCGCCTTTGCTTTCTTGACATCCGCCTTTCTCATTCACGATGACAATCGAACGAGTATTTCTCTTCAGGTAATCCTCCTCATTCAACGAGAATATCCTTTTGACCTGCACACTCAGAGACGGCTCAATGTAGGCGAATGCCTGGCATCTATTCCACGCGGCAAAGCTAAACTTCACTTTAGGCTCCTCTCCCTACAATTGAGTACCATACAGGTGATGGGATGGTGAGTTAATGCTGTCAACTCTGGAACATCCCTCACTTCCTGTTTAACCTTAGGTTATTCGAGATCATGTTGAACATAACGGGGAAATACATAAGTCGGAGGTGATATTTGAACCATCTGGGGATCCCATCGAGTTTGAGCCTCGGCCAGCACTTTTCCCGTATGATTTAGTTTTTATATAATAGACTGCGTGCTGACTTATTGGGCCAAGTGGAGAATATGTGGGTCGGCACCCGTCTTTCTTGAAGTGCAAAGCTCAACTCCACTTTAGTATCACCGTTACACTTTCGTCGACTTTGCAATTGACTCGATCGTATGTCAATGCCGCAATATCTACTCAGTCACATCCGGAATGTGGAAACTGATCATATTTTTAGCGGGCTCGAGATTATTATGGTGTAGATGGATGGAAAGATATAATGTGGACACTTATGTTCCACAATGAGGGATGGATTGTATTCCATGCTAGCATGTGTGTGTTTTTCAGGTTATAATAGACTGTACTGACCTTTTGGACCAAGGCGACCACTACGTCAGGTACGGCGTCTATTCCAGTTGCCTTTCGACACGCAAAGCTAAACTCCGCTTTAGCGTATCGGTTATACTTTGACCATGGAACATCTTTTTAATGGGGGGGTATGTCAATGCTGCAACATCTCCTCAGCTCCGGATCGTGAAACTGAACTGAACTTGTTGTTTTTAGTACGCTCAACATTTTTATAAGCGTGATCGATATGTGCTGTTTTATCTGCAAATCCCTACAGCAAACATTAACGACGAGCGGTGGTTGGAAAAAACAATGTTTAATGACGTCCGGACTCAGGTTGAGTGGCTACCGGCCCCTGCGTATGTCCTTCCCAGATATTAATAAACCATACTTACTCTTGCGTTGTATATAGACAACATCACCGGCATGGAGCGTCATAGACTATTTGCGCTGATTTGAGATCAGCTCACCCTTCTCGTTAGCAGCAAATCAAAATCAATTTGTTCTGTCTAATAATTTAGGAGGCGCTGGGTTGAGCAATGTGATTTGAAGGAAATGAACGCCAGACATTTGGTGCAAGCCGCGAGCCTGTTTGCAAGAAAAGTCGTTCACATCTATTCTGACGCAAAATTCAGTCTGATTTTTTAAAAGTCGCCAGTCGGAACCGCCACCTTTACACCACATTTTGTCCTGAGTTTTGGTGCGATAGCGAGTTTCGAACAGAAAGCATCGCGTCGACTCGCTACAATCGCCCAAATTTCGACTGACACTTTAGAACCAGTTCATCAGATTGAATATTGATTTGGTTCATCGCTAAATCAGACTCGTCTCAGCCCGCTACCAAGGATTTACTCATATACGTGGCATCTAATTCGTATCCCAGCTTCCTATAGTAGTCCCGTGTTCCAACACCTGGATGCAGAGTGTAAGTGCGGCGATGGGAATGATACAAGTAACTTGACCTGATATAACGGCCAACTTCACGCTTCCATGCTCTTCCCTTGCAATTCTCTCGGCCTCTTCCATCAGCAATGTACCAAAGCCCTATGATTGAGGTCAGGGTTAGACAGGGAATCGCAAAGGGTAGAATACCTGATGTTGGAATTTGGTAGGGTCTCTGCCATGCACTGGAACTGCAGTTCCATACACGTGCAACTCACGAACTATGCTACAACCACCTTTTTCTGTCCTTACTAGTTCAGGACGGAAGGTGCCCTCATCTGAACATTTTCTGAGACGTAGTAGGCCCACAAGTATATCCCGTTCTGGGTCTTCATAAGACAAGAATGTTTCCCAGCCACCATTAGCGGCGTAATCTCGCCTGAGAAGCTCAACTGACTCAGGTCGCACTTTGTGGTGAATTTCGTGGATCTTGCCATACTATCAGAAATGTGAACGCAGAAATGCTCCATTCTTACCCCAACTTCACGATAGCGAACATCGCGGCAAACGGCTCCAAAGTCTTTCATTCTATTTAGAGCCAGCTCACGCAGATTTCCGGAATTTTCGCATCCACTTGTAACGAGAGGTAGCGGAATGTCTCTAAACATATATTCCTTAGCGCTGTTCTCGTGTGTAGAGTAAGCGGGAAAACCTTTGCACACGATAGACCCTCGTCCATGGCGGAACAAGAGCTAAAATGCGCGCTACGACATCCACCAGAACATTTGGTGTATAGTTTTTGTATTTTCCGGTCCGCCAAAGCTCGTAAAGACCGGTTCCACGGATTACAAGGGTTGGATAGATCTTGAGTCCATCACTTCTAAATGCCGGGTTTTCAAAGTATTCTTTGAACTGTTCAAGGTCACGCTCCACGCCGACGTTTGGGAGATCAGGCATCATATGCGCAACCACTTTGAAACCGGCGTCTTTGGCGAGATGGAATGACTCCGTCACTGCACGAACAGTATGACCGCGATTTGTATCCCGGGCGACGTCTTCATACACAGATTGGACACCAATTTCGAGTCGCGTACACCCATACCGAAGCATTTGACTAAAGCAACATGATTAATGGAAAAGAAGAATCCGGTGCATGCTCAACCTCAGATGCGGTCGTAGACAGTAGTCAGGACGTGTTTCAATCGTGATGCCAATGGCTTTAGATCTGCTTTGTTCTGAGAAACTGACGGTATGGATATCCATATCAACATGGGGATGCAGCAACACGGAAAAATCCTGACCTCACTGCCTCGTCTACGTCCGTTCCCGTGAAACCGGACAATGCATTATGGAGCTGTGCAATGAATTTTGCTCTGTAATCCTCGGGCATGCTCATAAATGTTCCTCCCATAATGATGAACTCAACCTAAATCGATAAGCAAAGTGGTCGTGTTATTTTTACAGCGACACACCTTGTCTACGCTATGCCCCAGACTTTTCAGCTGCTCTACCCTCCCTCGCGTCTGTTCGTACGGATCATACCGTGCTCGGATTGCTCGCATGCTCGTGGGTTCGTAACCTGTATAGCTCTGTGTGCTATAATCAAAATCTGAATCTGGACCTCCTGGACAATAGCTAAAAAAATCATCGAGCGTGCATTCCCCCCCCCTCTTTAAAAAGACGTACACGCATATATTCCCTGTCATGGCAATGTGGGGACACCGATGAGGTTTGCACATGACGGCTACAACAGCAATCTGAACAGGATCAGTTAAGATAGTAACGAAGGAATTATGATGTTGGCTCACACCACTGGCTGTTCGTACTGGCCTCGCTCTGAGGTTTGGTAACAAAGCTTTCTTGTACTCATCCGGAATCGCGCTGATGATGTCAACCAGTCTTGGAACACCACCGTAGCCGTGTTTTTTGCTTATTCGAGCACGGATTTCATTCAAAGAGACAGTCTCGTTATTATCATGGGCCTTGATAAGTTCTGCAGCAATTCCAGACGTAACGCGCAGAAGTTGCTCCACTTGCGACAGACCTGTAAGACAGGTTAGTGCCCGGTTGCGTGGGATCCCTCGCACAAACTGTTTGTTTTGGATCGCTGTACCATGGTAGTTCACAAGATTAGATCCTGTATGGATGTTATGACCTAATCGGTTTTAAAACTCCGCCTGATCTGGGTTTCGGGAGTGGCCGAGGTGCCGAAGCTCTAATACGCAGGCCTCTTTCTTCTATCATCATGGACACTTTTGACAACTTTCAGTACGAGAGTGCATCTACGTATGGCGGAATGAGTGTCATCGATGACAACTCTTCCGTTTACACAGACAACACCCGCGAAGACACTGTTTCCAATATCGATTTGTCCAGCCTCTCCGTATCAGAAACCGCTTCTCAGGGCAATGGAAATACAAATGGCGTCACTAAAGGCGGCTCCACTATCGACGAGGACTTCGATGCCGTCCTTGATGATCTCAAGGATGAAGGAATTGTCAATCTGCCGCCACATGCTTGCAGGTGGGTGATGAATGATGACTCGGTTTAAATTTCACTGACAAGCTAGAGCAGCTATTGTGGCATCCACTCGCCAGCGTCTGTCGTCAAATGCTTGATATGTTCTAAGTGGTTTTGCAATTCCAGAGGGAATACGTCAGCGTCGCACATCGTGAACCACCTTGTCCGCGCTAAACACAAAGAAGTTATCTTGCACGCTGAAAGTCCGCTCGGAGAGACCACCCCTGAATGTTACAATTGTGGCAGCAAAAACGTTTTTATGTTGGGCTTCATTCCAGCGAAGAGCGATACGGTTGTTGTCCTATTGTGTCGGTATGTCCTGTGCATGCTCTGTCATCATGTATGGCCTCATGACTTCAACAGCCAACCATGTGCGGCAATATCAAAGGATATCTCGTGGAATGCGTCTCTTTGGGCGCCGCTCATTGATGATCGCTCATTCTTGTCTTGGCTCGTCAAACCTCCCAGCGAGCAGGAGCAACTGCGTTCTCGCCAGATTTCATTTGCTCAGATCAATCGGCTTGAAGATATGTGGCGCGAAAATGCCAATGCCACTCTAGAAGACCTGGAAAAGCCCGGAGTTGACGACGAACCCCAATGGGTTATTCCTCGTTACGAAGACGCTTATCAATACCAGAATATTTTTGGACCTCTTGTGAAGATCGAAGCAGATTATGATAAGAAGCTCAAAGAAAGCCAAACTCAGACAGATATAACAATTAGATGGGATATCGGTTTGAATCAAAAACGTGTCGCATGGTTCTGCCTTCCTAAATTAGAGAGTGGCGAAGTTCGCTTAGCTGTAGGCGATGAGCTCCGCCTCAGGTATTCGGGAGAATTGCATAAATCATGGGAAGGCGTTGGTCATGTTATTAAGATACCCAACAGTAAGTGATCATGTTCATCAATGTATTACTGCTGACTGTTTTGTAGATGTATCAGATGAGATTGCACTGGAATTGAGAAGGACTGATGGAGTTCCGACTGAGATTACGCATGGCTTCATTGCTGACTTCGTTTGGAAGTCGACCAGCTTCGACCGCATGCAACTCGCCATGAAGACTTTTGCAGTCGACGAAAAGAGCGTCAGTGGGTATATCGTGGGTATTTTTAGTCTGCAGCCTATTGGCAGATACTAACCTCATTTTTTCTCAGTACCACAAACTTCTTGGCCATGAATTGGAACCCCAAGTCTTGCGCACCCAGATGCCCAAACGTTTCTCTGCCCCAGGACTCCCGGAGCTCAATCATTCTCAGATGTATGCCGTGAAAAGCGTGCTGCAGAAGCCTCTAAGTCTTATTCAAGGACCGCCTGGAACCGGAAAGACCGTTACGTCGGCATCTATCGTTTATCACCTCGCTAAGATGAATCCCGGCCAGGTGCTCGTGTGCGCGCCATCCAATGTTGCAGTTGACCAACTTACGGAGAAGATACATGCAACTGGCTTGAAAGTGGTTCGCTTAACGGCCAAGTCTCGCGAGGCGCTCGACTCGAGCGTTTCATTCTTGACCCTCCACCAGCAGGTCGCCAACAGCACCACGCACATTGAACTCCAGAAACTTATTCAGCTCAAGAATGAGCAGGGGGAGTTAAGCAGCAACGATGAGAGGAAGTACAAGACATTGATAAGACAATGCGAGAAGGAAATTTTGGGAGCTGCGGATGTCATCTGCTGCACATGTGTTGGTGCTGGCGACCCGAGGCTGACTAAGCTGAAGTTCAGGACTGTCCTAATTGACGAAGCAACACAAGCTGCAGAACCTGGTATGTGTTGCAGCTTTGGTCGTGATTAATCCTGATTATCGCGATAGAATGTATGATCCCCTTGGTAATGGGTTGCAAGCAAGTTGTGCTCGTGGGTGATCATCAGCAATTGGGTCCAGTTATCATGAACAAGAAGGCTGCTCGTGCAGGTTTGACGCAATCACTTTTCGAGAGGCTGGTTCTTCTTGGGAATAGGCCCATCCGCCTTCAAGTTCAGTACCGGATGCATCCCTGTTTATCTGATTTCCCCTCAAATATGTTCTACGAAGGAAGTTTACAGAACGGTGTAACAGCACCTGAGCGTCTCAGGAAGAATGTTGACTTTCCTTGGCCTGTTCCTGACACGCCAATGTTCTTTTACCAGAATCTTGGCCAAGAGGAGATTTCAAGCAGCGGTACCTCGTTTTTGAACAGGACTGAAGCGTCCAACGTCGAGAAAATTGTTACCAAATTCTTCAAGTCTGGTGTTGTTCCGGCCCAGATTGGTATCGTGACACCATATGAAGGGCAACGTTCATATATAGTCAACTATATGCAATTCAATGGCTCTCTGAAGAAGGATTTGTATAAAGAAATCGAAGTTGCCTCTGTCGACGCGTTCCAAGGACGGGAGAAAGATTACATCATTTTAAGTTGCGTCAGGAGCAACGAACACCAGGGAATTGGATTTTTGAACGACCCTAGACGTCTTAATGTCGCCCTGACCCGGGCTAAATACGGTGTTGTCATTCTCGGCAACCCAAAAGTCCTTAGCAAGGTTAGTATTGCGTTTTTGAGAGGGCTTGTAGATACTGACGATTCCGAAAGCATCCATTGTGGCACTACCTTTTGACACACTACAAGGAGAAAACGTGTCTAGTTGAAGGTCCTTTGAACAATTTACAGGCCAGTATGATTCAATTCAGTAAGCCCAAGAAGTCGCTCGTCAAGTCTACGGACCAGTATCGACGCCATGAGACAAATGCAAGAGATTACCTTGCTCCAGCGCCTAGTACGATGATGATGGATCGTAAGTTCCTGAATATGTCATGCACTGATACTTGACCTGACCATGACCGTTAGCCGCGGCTGCCCGAAGGTCCGGCACACCTAGCCGCTTTGATGCCAGCTTTTACCGCACTCACGATGCGCTCGGTTATATACCATCTGACATTCAATCCGTGCGTTCCCAGGCCACTTACTCATCAGGCCTTCCAATGTTTGGTGCGCCAGGACCTTATGGTCCAGGCACATCGCGCGGAGTGAATGGTAGCAAGCGCGGTGGATATGGCTACGCTTCTTCAATTGTGTCTCAAGATGCTGGTCCCAGTTCCGGAGATACCAATAGCGTTATCAATGATAGCGGAAGTAGCGTGAACATGACATACTCGCAGAGTGATCGTATACGCCGTCGCGGATCATTTGGATCCTCGTCCGTCGCAGGCACGAGCGACATTGGCAGCGTGTCGCAGTACGATTACAAGAGTCAAGATGAATCAGCTGATTTGGATGACATGAAGTCACAGTATACTGGGACGCAGGCTGGTGTAACGGTGTTCTGATCGTCTGCAGCGGAGGAATAACGCAGAGACAGTTGCTGAAGGACTCTGGTCCCTTTGCCTGCATCATGCAGAATGCGATGACCCATCCGTTGTTACATTGGCGTTGAGCGAGCCAATGGATTTGGAACCATCAGACAACCTTACATCCAACACATCACTATCCAAGTTTACCTGACTAAGATCAGCGGGGACAATGACGACAGGCCAGACTTTGTTTGCGGCCTACCTTGGCAGGATGGTGCCGGATTGTCACTGCCTCCCCACTGTAGAGTATGGCTTCCTGTGTAATATGCCTATGATCATGATTTATGATATGATATATGAGCGCTATATGAGCTGCGGCATTGTTTATGTTCCGGGCCGGCGATGGCAGCCGCACAAAGTCCACTTGCGCCATAAGGAATAAACACGATGTGGACAGCTGTCATAAATTTGACAAGCTAAATAGTTAGATGGAAGACGGAACAAGTATCACCCAGCTCCTCATTTTTTCCTCCATCGTCCTTCGCAAGGTCCTAGGTTTTGGCAAAACACGACTGAGTCAAGTCTGGTCAGAAAGAGGTGAGTCACAAACTACAAATACAATGACAGGTGCCACTCCTGCCATCAGCTTTTGAAACCTTTCCATCCCGCGACTCTCCACCATTTCCTTTGTAAATTTTCCCACTAACTTCCAATCCTGCAGGTCATTTTCTTGCGCCCATCTCAAGTTCCAGCTAGCGCTACCTACCAAGATCTTCCACAATCCTTCTCCCTCCTTGTTTGCCAACCGACCAACCACTCTTTTCGTCATAGAGAGAGAGAGTTAACTGATATATATATATCACACAAGAACTATTTAGTTCGACGAAAGGGGCAATAGGTACGGGTATCCTATCCACTCTGGTAATTGTCAGCCCCTTGGCTCACTCAACACTTTTCTCGTCCCACCTCCAGACATCCACATTGCAAACCTAAAGTTTGAAATCTCTTTTGACACCGGAAATTAACTCAGCCTCAGGGTTACCCCGTCACCACATTCAACAAATGGCTTCAGCATATATAATTGACGATGCACCGCATTCTGAACCCCCTGTCCTCCACTTTGATCTTGGCAACTCTCCTCATGATGCACGTCAGACAACCGGAATGACGACCATTATCGTGGAGCCGAAAGAAGATGTCATTTCCGAGTGGCCAACACACGATCCATCCACTTCAGACGCCGCCTCCATCACGATGTTAATCCGTCGCAACTCGGCCACAAAAACAAAAAGCATTCTTATTACCCCATCTAAAAGGGCTTCGCTTTCTCCATCTCTCTTATCGTCGTCAAGAACGTCATCCTCCAGCTGCATGCCTGCCGATGCCACCACAGAGACGACTCCAGAACGGATCAGCTCCACCGAGTCGCTTAAACGAACCTCTATGATTGATCCGGTCACGCGAGCGTCTACGCAGGCGTCGGAAAGCGGCGAGGAAGGCGACGAGAAGACATTTAAGGAACAACAACGACTAAATGTCAAATTTGCGCCGCTTCCTGATTTAGGCCCTCGGAAAAGACGCGGAATACCTTTGGGCATTGCCGCTCGTTCCCGATTGGTCCGGAGGCGGAGAACAGATGGGGGAGGACCGCAGCAGTATGTCGTTTCCACACCGATGTGGACAGACGAAGAGATGGAGGAGCAGCGGCAGCGGCTAGCTCGCGCGTGGGAGAAGGAGAGGGAAGGGCGTGAATATTATTCCGAGGTGGATGAGAACGGAGATCTATATGAGGATCCGTTCATCACTCTTGGGAAAATCGTAAAGGGTGCAGGGAGACAGCTGTGGCAGCGAATGTCTAATCGAGAAGGAAAAGAGAATTCGAAATCGGTGAAAGGAGAAGAAAAGAAGGGCAAAGGCAAGGAGGATGACAAATCTGAAGCGAATGACACGGAGGAGGAGCTTGCCAACTCCCGAGGGCCATCTCAACAACTGGACGCGTCGTCGTCGTCGTCGTCGTCTTCTTCTTCTTCACAGCCCACGCTGTCAGAAACGGATCCGATATTACCTCCAACAGAGAATGAGAGGGCCGCTCCCAGTGGTCAAGAAAGGGTGGATGACAGTACTTTCTCTTGGGACGAGGTAGAAGGGAAGGAGCTGCCGTCTCTTCCAGACGACACTGTGACACGCAAAAAAAATCTTTGGAGCAGGATGAGAACGTCGTCGAAGCCAAAGGAAGCTTCCCCAACGCCAACCAAGTCCAGCTCGAGGAGAAGTTTCGTGCGCTCCCTGAGGGGCCGAAGCATGGAACGTAGCAACGACGAGGCGGGTGACGCTACCAAGGACAAGCAGCAGTCCGTTTCGCCAATGAAGCTACGACGATCTTTATCATTCTAGGTATACAAGCTCTTTGGGATGTTTTTTTTTTTTTTTTTTTTTTTTTTTTCATTTATGTCTGCGCATCTGTCTACTGGTAATTACAATAGGTCTGTTATCGCGCTTTCTATTCTCGGGCCTTTGGTTGGAAGCCGTTATCGTAGGATATATCATTTCGTGCTTATCATATCACTATCTTCCGCTCCTTTTTTTTTTCTCTACTAATTTCATGATTGACTGTTAGATACTATGAATGGGGATGACTCTTGTACCTGAATATTTTTGATTTTGCAATAATAAATAAGGGATCACTGATCTCTTTCAAGATTAGAAACGGCAGCCGGGTCCCGGCAATTGACCGTTTGCGGATAGTCATCCACTCCGCTACAACTATGTTCACGCGCGACGCAACTTTGGATGATCTTCCTCATATCACTTCCATCCTCAATTTCTACATCGCCAATTCTGTCATGACGTTCCGAACAGAACAGCTTCCCCTTGATCCATCACCACTTTTTGACACTTATCACTCCGTTCGCGAAAGGGGACTTCCGTTCATAGTAGCCTTAGAAGATGGGAAGGTGGTCGGATATTGTTTAGCATCACCGTATAATTGGCCCGGGCGCAAGGCCTATAAACATACTGTGGAAATCTCGATATGCGTCCATCGTGATTGGCAAGGACGGGGAGTCGGAACCCTGTTGATGAATGAGTTGATGGGCGAGCTGAAGAGGACGGATATAAGTGAGGTCCTTTGCGCTATGGCGCTGAACCCAGAGGGTCCAGGGGATGGATATAAGCTCCGTGATTGGTATGGCCGCTGGGGGTTCGCGCAGGCAGGGCATATGAAACGTGTAGGGTTCAAGTTTGGAAGATGGTTGGACACCCTGATTCTACAGGCTTCCATCGGACGAGACGCCTAAACTTTGAAGCGTTATTGCTCCACGGTTATTCACCGGCACGCTAAGCTTGATATACCGGTCCATAAACAATAGAGGTGTTCCTGGTAGGACTTCCACATCTATCAGTGCGTGCATGGCCGTGTACGGAAATGAAGCCCGCTGCCGGAAAAGTGAAGGCTAACCGAAATAGGAAATGTTTTGCAGATCTTCCATTGTATCGGCTTATTGATGCCCCCCCCCCCCCCCAGGACATAGGAAGGCGATCAGTGAGGAAACCTGGAAAGGCCGCCTGTGGTGCTTGATCTTCCTTTTGAGGGGAAATAATTGCCACGGAAACTTCCGTTCACTTGACATTCAGCATCGTATTTTAACCACATCATTTCTGTGAAATCTTGACTCCTAGGCTCCACTAGAACGGTTGCTATGTCACGAGTGCTGCTATATAGAGAGGCGTGAGTTTACTTTCCTGAAATCAACGAACGCGCTTACCCAGCGGACATTATTGCTCTATCTCGCGGTCTTCGCTAAGGTGTCAATTTGATGCCGAACCTTGCGTCCTTCGTCAAAGCCTATGGAATAATCTTGTCTGTAGTCTGGCTTACGTTTAGAGTTCCAATCTTGTAAGTCTTTTCTTGCGTTCTGGGTTCCAACAATATATCACCTAGCTTGTTGCCTTTTCCCCTAATTTCACCGATGGTGCCCGAATGATTCGCGTACCTTAATTTTGATTCACAGAGGAAGTATGCTCACCAGCGACGAGACAATCTTTCATCGTCGATTTCTACATTGCCAATTCCGTCATAACGTCCCGGACAGAAAAGCCTTTCCCCTGATTCATTGCTACTTCTTGACATCCGTTCGTGTAGGAGGACTTCTGATGAAAAGATTACAAGGTACTGTTTAACGTCGCCGCGTGATTGGCCCGGGCGCAAGGGCTACGGACATACTCTGGCAATATATCCGTAATGATTGGTAAAGATGAGGAGTTGGAACGTTGCTGAATGGATTAACGGGTGATCCGAAGAAGACGGAGATAAGAAGGTATTATGCGCTGTGGCGCTGGATGTGGAGACGAACATAAGTATAAGCTCCACGATTGACATGGATACCGAGGCCTGAGGCCTCAGGATTTATGCATATAAAGTGCGTGGCGTTCAGGTTTGGGAGATGATTGTACGAGCTGATTTTGCAAGCCTCCACTGGATTGAGGCCTGAAATACCCTATATAGGGTGTTATTGTTTGATAGTCCGACTATATATTTATCGGCATGCCAATCTTGATATACAGGACCATATTGCAATAAAAATGTTCCTGGCAGGATTTCTGTAGGTTCATGGACATTACGGATACTGTTAGAAAAAATGAATGTTTACTAGAGCAAGTTTCGTCGCCATTCGAAATATGAAATGTTTTGCCGACCATCTTCCCATCAGGAAAGTATGCATAGCGAATGGATTCTGTCGAGTTATAATAGAATACGAAGGAAGGGTGGAACTGATGACCGTACTGAAACTTGGAAATTCGACTGCAATCGGCAGGCAGAGCTGCTTGCAACTCGCCTTGCTAAGCTTCCTGCTGGTCTGAAGAATATGTATGTTGTTGGACACAACGGCCATTATAGAATGCAGTGGAAGGAAATGATGGTAATTTTGAAATTTCTGCTGTTCTCCAGTTGGAGCTTAAATATTTGGTCTGGAGAAGATAAATGTCGCTGGATGGCACGGCCATTCGAGAGAACATGGGGAGTAAAAGGGAGGAATTTGAAATTTGAAATTTCTGCTCCGACGCGTGAGGCCACCGAATTTCGCCACGCTCGGCAAGCTGAACCGGGTTCACACTCACCTGGATCCCCAGCCTATCCTTCCACGTCGACATCTGACAATGCAGGCAATAATATATGAAACTCAGTTAACCAAGAAACCACGGCAGGCACTCAATCAGAGATTCTGGTGGCGCGCTTGTTCTCACAAGCGACTTGCCACAGGCCACTACAATGGCGGTGTGGATGGTCTTCCAGATATCAGTGGACGCATATCCAACTGTCAGATCCACCGACTCTGCAGGAGACTTGGGTCTCTGGCGTGGGGAGCATCGCTATCACTTCTGGCAATGAGATCGTCGACTCAGAACCAGGCGCCTTTCACTAGATTGACAAAATGGTTCTCGCTTCTAGATGCTGAAACGGGTCATCTGGATAACTTTTCGCATCCTCGTCAATTCGACCGAACTGTTATGGAATACATTTGCCCTTGCACACTCAAGTTCAGCCACCGCACGCAATGTCTTCGTCTTCTTTGCCATCCTTATTACAGTCAAAAATTCACATTCAGACATCTTGAATTAACCATGACGTGCCGACTTTGTTGCTCATCGAAGATTCTGCAAATGCTCCAGGTCCAATGTCACGTTTGATCTTGCTCGTTGATATGGCTGTGCGACCAACCATCCACGGTGCGATGTCACTGGCGCCTACATTCGGTTTGAAATCAAGATGAAAATGACACCACCCCATGTCAAGTCATACTCTACATCCATGCAACTTAGTGCAATGATGCGTGACAAATGTGTCACGACTACCATATATGGTCGGAGAAGCGGTAATTTTCGGCGGCACAAATGGTTCTTTGGTGACTCGTTAACGCAGGAATGACTGCTTGCATGTAGGACCATTCTCCTACGTGTTGGTACAGGCAGCAACCAAGTGTCGTGCATTTGGAATTGGCTTTTCCCCCTGCTGTACTCCCGCCATGAGATTCAAGTTTTCTTGCTTAGTGTTCAGCTTGAGACACCCGGATTGAGCATCAAAGAAAGCTCTATGTACAGAGCTTCCTGTCAGCCTGATTTCCCCAGGACTTACTGTGGGGCTCCACTTGAAATGTGAATACTGAGGTTTCTTTCGTCAAACAACCTCTTCGATGGTCTCTGGGCCACGTCTCGATTGTCGTCAGGGTGCCAAACAAGATGTCAAGATGTCAATGCCTGAGATATTTGTTTGCCTGTGGATTGTGGTTGAGATGAAGTTGCGGGAGAGGCTGATGATTTGAAATTGACAAGGATACTATAAAGGAATAGACTGCATCCATGCGTTATAAAGCCAAGGCCCTGAAAAACAATACCATTTCTCCATCTCCTTTTTTCTGCCATCTTTCTCTGCTTAAGCGCTTAACTTGTTCGCTGCTAAACAGGACACATCTTCATGGACTCGGATAAAATTGCACACCACGATGGCGTAATCAATAATGACATACGATATCTACCGACATATGAGGATGCCACTACTCAGTACTCCCTGCGCCTCCCCACGTACCGTTCGTCCTATATTCGTCGGTTCCACCCTTACGCCAGATCTATGGCGCGTATTGTTGAAAGGTTTGATATGGTAGGTGACTCGGCTTCTGTCTCCCTCTGCAACACATTCTGATAGTCCAAGGACGATGATGACGACAATGCAAGTGATCCAAGGTACGGGGAAACATTCCTGGATCTAAGCATCTTGGAAGACCTGGTCTTGTTGGTGCCGTCAGCTCCTTCCAAAGAGGTGCTAATGGACAAGGGCGGTGCGGAAGATATGGGAGGCAGGAAAACTTCGAGGGCCTAAGGTTGGATATCCTTTGTTTAACTAAGCCCCAACCTGGATTACGGCTACTTATCTTCGCTACTTACTGTATAGTAGTAGCTGCTCATTATTGATTAGTTTGTAAGGATTAATGATAAACTAATTTGGGACTAAAGAAACACGGCCTCGGCGTACCTGAGTGCCATTCCACACAGCCACATGTCCGCTCGCCATCATTTTACCCAACTCGTCAAGTTCAAGTCCTCGTCACTTTCGCCTGCTCGACAACTCACAAGATATAAACAGCAGCTAGAAGTATCATCATGATATCACCCTCAATGATTTGCTTACCTAACGGAGGAAGTTCCGCGGCGGCGGTACATCGATCCGTGCCACCGTACCACGCTTTCTCCTGATTCATTCTGTTGCGGGCCCTTTTCTCAATTACCCTCCGCACAGCCATTGGGAATTTCCTACCACTTCGATCCCCCTGTCCTTAAACTATCCTTGCTATAAAAGGGCCTCCTGAAGATTCCTACTTCCTTCTCTTTCCCCTCATCTATCACTGCACCTGCTGCGGTCCACGGAAGAAGATTACCCCCGGTAATCACCTTGTCTATCAAGGCACAACCGTAACCGCCTCGTGGCCGGTACAAAACGGACGTTCTGCCTTGCAAGAGCGTGCGAAGTCTGTGCCCGCCAGAGCTTCTCTTTCTCCTTGTGGTTTGTTCGCACCGGCAGTGCTGAATCTATCGTCTCTGTTCGTATGCCTCCTGCTCTTTCTCTTGGTTTCTATGCTTATCCTGCACCTCGATCCATTAGGAGGCGACCACATCGTTGTTGGCGCTGGCACTTGATTATTCTCCGCTGCGCTACACAAAATGGCATCCTCATGCACGACTATTCCTACATTGACACGGACAACGACAGTGACAACCCAGTCAACGTCCACGATCGTTTCTTCATCCGTTACGACGTCGCCTCCGTCAACGACGTTCATTACCTCAACCTCAATATCGTGTCCTTCGGTCACATCAGGGTCTACATCATGTCAGACAACAACCCAAGTCACTGATAGCCTAATCTCAGGTCCGTAGCTATCCCTGCAAATTGTGTTAGTCCATTCTCAAAATCATACCCAGGTACAACATCGATCGTCGGGATCACCCAAACTACAGTGGTGCCCATAACAAGCTTCGTCGTGACTACTCTTTACAGTACCTCGTGCGTTGTGCTCACCACAAGCAACACCAATCCAGCGATTACGTCCACTTCGAGCACTTCGACCTCAACACCACCATCATTGACCACAATGACTTCTATGTCATCATCGACAGCAGCCAATGGAAGTGTGGTCGTGACACGGGTCACGGAGACTTCAACATACTTACCGTCGACGTCTTCTACATCTACAGCTAGTGGAGTCTACCATCCCAATACCACGTCGTTAAACCTTGCTCCTATTATTGGAGGATCTGTGGGGGGGTTTTTTGGCTTATCTGCCATCGTTCTGATCGGGTGGTATCTTTGGTAAATTCTTTTTTTTAATTGAAAGATTGTTTGTATGTTGAGTCCATGTAATAGGAAACGCAAGCAGAAATGGGATAACCTCTTAGCAGAGGACCCTATCCTCAATGACGCATTCCCCAAACCCAAACGCGATCCTGCTATGGACACCAGGCCTAGGCCTTATCAATATGGTATAGTGGGACACTCTGCCGTGCCTCCGCATATGTCACCGCCTCCTTCTACTGGTCTTAGTCTCAGTTTGGACGTGCCAAGTACACGTCCTCTCCATAACCCCCCACTGTCACAAAAGCAGTCAGCAATGCAACAAGCACAGCAGTCGGCTGCACAGCAACAGCAACAACAACAGTCGGTGACTCAACAATCGCAAAACTCGGTGGGGCAGCAACAATCAGTAGGCCAGCAAGCAGTCATGCAACAACAACAGGTGGTAGGACCCAGCTCAGGCCAGCAGCCCCCTAACCAACAAACGCACGGCATGTTACCCTCTTCGTCGTTGTACAATCATGCGATTACCGCCGCGTCAGCGGCATCTCTGAGCCCCAGACCCTCTGCAAATTCGGCTATGAGCGGTGTACAAGACAGTTTATCATCTTTATCGACGGTATCCGCGCCTGGTCCTTGGGTTGGTCCTGGAGGTAGTCGGTATCCGCCTGGGATGCAACGCAATTTGAGTGCCACTGCTGGTCTGCACGCTGCGTCTCGTCCAGGAGCGGCACTGGGGACAGGGCAGAGGCAATCCGTTATTGATGAGAATGAGGTGTATGGGGGCATTGGAATGGACGCAGCCGTCGCCGGTTCTTCAGGCGCTCACGGTTACGGCCGTTTGCCTGGCGTGGGAGCGGGTACTGGGCTAGGCCAAGACATTTCGGAATTCAATCCTTACCACGAACCGCAGCAACCTCCCGCTCGCCGCGAACAGAGGGATGGCAAGGGCAGATTGGTCAAGGTTACTGAGAAGCCGCCTGTTGTGCACTTGGACGGAGGCCGGTATAGGGCGCCTGTGCTTTCACCTGGACCGGCGTCCCACCTCGGGAGTGAGCCGGTAACCGCGCCTCCTGCATACAGTGCATAGATACGTCACGGACATGGATTCACGCATTTTTATAAAAGTTTCTTGATTTTTTGGTTCAGAGGTGTCTTTTTTCTTTTTTTCCATCTCATCGCTCAAGTGTTGACGGTGTCTACTCTACCGACGCGCATTACAGGTTTAGCTTCTCTACATTCTATATGTTGTCCGCCGATTGGGATGCTAATTGTGCATGTGTCGGTACCCTTATGACAGAATACGACAGGTTATGGTAATGGTCCCGTAGTGTAATTGTAATTATTAGATGTTTTGAAAATAGGATTGGTCTGGCTGCACAAGAACAATAAAGAGCCTGAAAGGGCTTTGTAGTCTGGTTGCCACCACGACGTTGAGTAGATAACGGCGAGCGTGACAATGTGACACACCAGCATTGTTCTCGCTCGGCGAAGAAATGCCAGCGTGGCAGAGTTTCATTCTTCTCAGCATTCACCTGCGTTTCTTATTGTCTGTGCTATATAAGCCTCATCAAATGCTATCAATCCCACTTGCCCATTTTTCCACCTTCCCCAAGGCCCCCTCGCTCGCTTGCTCCACGGCTCTAAGGTGCTGGGTCACCGTTTGATATCTTTTTTTTTTTTTTCTTCAACGCTCTCCAAGCTGTAACGGAGACAGCCCTACGCCTCCCACGAACTGTCTTTTCTTCACCCATCATTTCAACCATGCCTCCAACTCGTGCAAGTGAGTTACCGCTCTCCCTACCGGCTTTCTATATATCTCTGATTTAACCACCTTTGCTCCAGTCATTTTCATCGGCCTCAATGTCATCCGTATTCTGAGCATCATCACGCTCCTGCTCGTCTTTGCAAGCCAGATCCTTGTCATGGTCACGAATGTAGAGGCAGTCAACGCGTTCGAAGCGCAGGGGGGTAATTCGTCAAGTCTTCAAGACTGTGACTATATCAAGTGCGTTGAAATCCGCGACCGGTTTTCTATACTTGACGAACTCATTTTCGTTTCTCAGTGGAAGCACGGTGCCTAATCAGCCTGCGGGCGTCTTCTGGGCTGTTGTGGCTACTTTGCTAATTATAATTCAATCGATTATCCTGCTTTGTGAGTATTAATGATAATTTATTTATACGATGTGACTAACGAGGTCTAGTTTCCGAAATCGGTTGGCCCATCAGATTCTTCGACCGCTACTTTCCCGTACTTGGTTCAGAATTTGGACTGGGACCCCTAGGCATCTTCCAAGGCCTGTAAGTAATCCACCATCTGAAAGTAAACTTAACGACCTCAAATAATAAAAATTAAAACAGCATTGCGACGCAGATCCTTTCTCACCACGTCGACGACTTCACTCTCGTTTCTGCCTTTTTCCTGTTTGCTATTGGTTGCCTTAACATGCTACTAGGCCTAGTTTTCCGCGAATCGGCCAAGGATAAGCGTTTGATTCTGTCTTGGCGCCGCAGATCCCAAGTAATTCTACCGCAAACGACAGGTTCAGATCCTGAACAGAAGCGATTTGTATTGATTGGAAAGAACGGCGTGCCTTTTGTCTCTCGTTCACTCTCGACAATGAAATCAGAAAAGGAGATGGGTTATCCTTGGAGCAGTAATGGCAATTTCAAGACTGAATATAGCTCTGTCAGGAGCACGGACAAGGCTGGCTATGGTTATGGTAGGCAAGGCGAGAAAGCGGCGGCATTGAAAGGTTCGTTTTACCCTACAACCACTGATGATCAAGTTCTGATTCGATCGTCTTGTTGACAGGTTTCCTTATTCGAAAACCTGAAGAGTCCCTACCGCGGTATCTGAGCCCTTCCAAGGCCGACAAGGTATCTCGAACCCCGTCGTCCCGCTCATCCACGTCAAGCGACGAAGAGGACGATGAGCCTGAGCGTTCGCCGTCTAGAGCGCGTTCACATCGTTCACGGTCGGAACACCACTCTGAGCAGCCCGCGCCCAAGTTCAAGTCGAGCCCGACGGCTATCTGATTGACAAAGGCAATGGATGATTCTGTTCGATTGTTGGACCAATTTTTTTTTTGAATTGAATTGAGTTGATGAGCGCACATGATGATGGATGATATCTGACGGACAAGTATTGACACAGTCAGCGTAAGAGAACTGGATTCTTTTGAATGTAAAACGTGTTTTTTGCATAGAGTATAATCCGGTTGTGCGTTATCGCCATTAATTGTGTATTTTAGACATTGTAATTCAGCATAAATGTGTGGTGTTATGAGAGTTGCTGGGCTGTTTAAGCCAGAAACCAAAGCAATGGTTCTGGTTTGGTTCCGGTTCCCAAAATCTGGCAGCTCCCCAAATAGAACTGGAGCTGGAACTGGAACTGAACCAGAATTGCCAGGTTGGTTCTTACTTCGGGAGCCCTAAGCTGTTCGGCGTGAGACTGACTTGCGCACGTGTGTGATGCCATGAGAGCGGACGCGCGGACGTTTCAGCGAGAAGTCACCTGAGACGAGTTCAACACCCGTGTTTACGAAATACACTCATCTTTGAAGATCCCATCACCATGTCCTTGACTGCGGCACCGCGGTCACTGCAAGCAAGAAAGATAAGCACCTGCAACCCACGTCACTCGTCGCGTCCCGGACTCAAGTACTCACGGCCCTCTTCTACCATTCCAGGTCCCCCCCCCCCCCGATTCAGACATATTCCCATGTTTTACCCTGAACTTTCCCATTAACGGTAAGGCTTATCAATTATCAGTGAGGTGGTACGTCTTTCCATTGCGGTATTTCCAGTGTAACGTGCACCAAATCACAGGTCATGGGCCCTTCTACTGCAACGGATTTTACAGGCTGCATGACCCTCCCATATCCAGTTCTTTGTGCGTGACGCGTTCCGCATTGGCTACGCTAGGACCACTCTCCACTCCTGGTCCGCTCTACATTACGCCACCACGGTCTCTTCACCTCTTGCATCTAAACCCTAACCCTATGTTTCCCGCGAGAAGATGGAACGATATAAGGACAGTGCGAGAGAGAAAGAGAAAAAAAAGATCGCAAGGAACAAGAGAAGTCTGAGGACAAGAAATAGGTCGTGAGATGAGCGAACCGATCAAGAGACGCGTCTCGATGGACTGGGGACAAGGTTTTGTTCAACGTTGGTAACGATTTGAATGCGTACCTGAACTTTGGATGTCAACCTGAGAGTGTTCTGACGTGTATGCATTGCCTGCACTTCCCGCGAGAAGATGGAACAAGAGAAGACGGAACGAGAGAGAGAGAGAGATCGCAAGGAACAAGAGAAGGAGGACAAGAAATAGGACGAGCGAACCGATCAAGAGACGCGTCTTGTGTTGGCCTGGGGGCGACGTTTTGTCCAACTGGGTAAAGCGTTCGGCCCCATTGGTAACGATTTGAGTGCGTATCTTAATTTTGGATGTCAACCTGCGAGTGTTCTGACGTGTATGGATAGGCAGAGCTCATGCACTTTAAGCGCGTTTTTACCCGGTCGACCCTTGCCCGCGCTGAGGCGTTCCCTCTTCTGTGCTGCACATATGGAGTACCGTGTCTGACATGGATGATCAATTCACGATATTTTATTTCTTGAACCAATCTGGCCACCTCCATCAACATTGGTGAATTCAGTAGGGTCCTCAGCTCTTCAAACATAACAACGTCAGTTTGTCAGCGCTTCTGTAGCTATGACCCAAGCCCAGTTACCCCCCTGATCAGTTCTCTACCTTAGCAAAACATGTACGACATTGCAGGCCATTCCAGTCCCTTCCTCGCTGCGGACAGAAGCATACTTGGGAAATTTCCCAGAAGTTTTCCTTCTCGGTGAGCACCGAGATTACTATATGATCAGTAAAAGCAACGGTCTTCAATGCGGTGTTTCGTGACGGAATTTATCGGGTTCGAGTGCTTTTCGTTTTTCCCATAATACCGCTCTCCCCACGGGTGCCCGTCACCAAGTGGGTCGTTCATGATGTCTCCTAACATTTGCGGCTGCGGCCTTCTCCTAGAGAGCCCATAATTGAGTTTGATACACGTACGATGGCCAAGACACATGAAACGGGTACTGCAGGCGAGAGTTGTGGGCAGTGACGGTGCGGAAAATATACTGCGTGCAACGTTGTTGAACGATATCGGCAATGATCATTGATGATTTGTAGGCCCGACGTTGGGAGGCTCACCTCAAAATCTGAGCCTGAGCTGGTGGATATGGCCCAGGTTCGAGCGCTCAAGTCGCGGCTCTGGGCGGGATTCAAGGAGACGCAGGACATATAAAAAAATTGAAATAATGTTACGATTCATCTGCATTAAGAGAATTGTCGTAAGATATGCAGACGAGGATGAAAATGGGAAACTTGCAAGTATTGAGATTGAGAACATTCTTTGTGGCAATTGCTCACTGAGATTGCTCTCTGATCAATTGATTAATCAACAGTTCCTTGTCCTTGAAAAGATTGTATGATCAATGCCTGGATGGAACTTGAAGCTTGAAGTCTAAGAATACAGGAGAACTAGGAAGAGATGGTAAATTCACAATCTCAATCCCTGAGAAAGCCCCGTATTGAGTCACAATGTCACAATAGAACGAAACATCAGGACCATGACCAATCGACTTGAAGCCGCCGTCGTGATGACATCAACGTCCAAAAGCCGCGTCTCAGCGCAGTTTGCGGCTTTAAGGTGATCGGAACCCTCAAGGCTCCAGAAGGCCTGAAGCTGTGCAGATGATCTACGTTTCAACCCGGATGTACCAATGGGTGTCCCAGGGAATAACGGGTGTAATCACACAAATAACCATTGTGCATAAATCAGCAGTGGCCAACACATCCATCTCCCCAGCTGCTACTCACATTCTATCCGAGAGATGAATCTTCCTGTCGCCCTCACACTGGGAATCCCAGCATTTCATGCTTCACTTGCCACCAACAATTTTGTGCATGGTGGGTCTATCGCCTCGCTACCTAGTCTCATACTAGATCAGTCTCATTCATGTTTGTTAGGTGTCAAGGCTGCTATTATAGTATGGGAAGCATTGCGTACCTTTGACACTATGTTACTCGCGTTCGTGATCTTGACTTGCAGAAATGAATCCCAATTTTTTATTAACGCCTCTGTGGTAGAGCATTGATAGCAACCCTGTTCAAAGCATCTGCGCAAGTCAATGTTGTACTCTGGTTCGTCGTATCGGCTGCTATAATCCAGGCTATCATGGGCTTGGTCTGCTCTACTATTCTTCTCATCTTTTTTGCGGACCACCATGAGGTTTGTCCCTAGTCTTCAAAAAGTGAACTAGATGATACTGACTTGATATTATACAAGCACGAGCACCGCCCTGTCGATGTTGCAGAGCTGCGATTTTTGATTTGGAGCGTTTGGGACCTTTTCTCGTTACCAGCCATATGGACGGCATGGTAAGATGACGAGCTTGAAATGAACAAGGGATCTGACTCTATACAATAGGAGCACCATAACATTCCTTGTCGCTCTGATCATTAATATTGTTCACCCAAACACAGAACCAAAATCCAGCGAGAACACAACGCAGAATAATTGCACGAGTACTGCGCGAGTGATATTGTCCATGCTGATCTGTTTGGCTGTGGTACTGTTTGTGATCTTCATGTTTCATTTGAAGCGTCTATCCCAGAACCTTCGTCATGCCGCATGGGAGTCATGAACTACAATGTACGCAGACCTGCGGTTTTTCAAATCTTGTACTGTGTACCGTGCCTTCTGCTCTCTAGTGCTGTCTGCAAATAGTTGTGAAGATTGAAACAAATTTCCTGTTAGATACAGGACGGTTATATATAGCACAGTTGTTGCACTCAATCCTGTCCCTAGTTTTTCCAATTTGATGACAATATAGAATGCGTACCATCGCAAGTTCATCGCCATCGCCATCTGCACTCCGTAACAGCGTAAAGAGTGGCCTCCTTAATTGTATCCCACCTGCTCGCAATTATTCAAACCCCATACTCCGGGTTGATGATGGAGCCTCAACGTTCAACACCTAATTCCACTTTGGGACCAACGAACCCGCGGCCATAAAATCGGTCGTCAGTAGATGACACAGGTCTTCGTTGGTGACGATGACGGCGAGCGTTAACAGATAGAGCTAGCCCAAGAACAGTGCGAGAACGGCGCACGTCGAGGTCACGCAGGAGGAGGCGGGTTTGTGCCCGGGTGATTGGTTTTATGGGGCTCAGATTCTTTTGCTTGTATGTGTTTATCGCTGAAGAGACATGTCGCGCAATGGACGCCCTGAACCAGAGGTCATTGCAAATGTACGTTTTGCTCTGGCTGCAATAACACATCGCACATTGATATCAAGTTTATCGACGGCTTCTCGTATTCAAAAGGCAAGCTAGAGGAAGCTTTCCGACAAGGAGGGTTTCTTGAAAAACCACCTCCAAAGGCTCAGAAGGAAGTGTTGCCCAGCTTTGTGAAGAAAGAGGATGTAGAGATAATAGTCCGCGCTTTCTTTTAATATATCCAGTTCTTTCTTGCAACTGACTCGTTTCACAGGTAAATGAATTTGAGATACCGAGGCACAAGGCAGAGAAGATACTTGTAGAACATGAAGGAGATATCGGAAAGGCTCTCCGCGCCCTCGTTAAGCCACCGTAGGACATTGTAATGGTTCCATGAATGTGCAATTTAGTTGGGATGGTTGATGGTACTGTACGCAGTGTATTACAAGATGGCAACTGTGGTCCCTTACCCATTGCACCTTCGTCCGTAAATATCCAATCGATGGCGAGAATATTGAAAGTTGATGCATGGCGTCGAGTCGCCTAAGCATCTCCTCCAGATTGACTTATCTGCTGCGGCCGCAAAAGGTGTTTTCAATACCAACATTTGCGACGGCCAACATATCGCCATACGCTTCTCCTCCTCCTCCTCCTTGCGCGCCTGCCTAGAGGGCCACCCCAACCCCCTCACCATTTCTTGGTGTCCGAGCCACACGGTTCGGAAAACGAACGGGGCCTGATGACTTGGTCACTATGAATGCATTGAAGGCCCTTCCTTTCGCGCCTGGCCGCCTTCCGTCGCTTTCGCCACACCGCTGGTGTCTATTAGCGTCTGACATGGCAGTCCCAATCTTACCGCGGCAATAACCTCCCGCGCCTTCGGCGAAGGAGCACTCTACGCCTACTGGACCCCACTTTAGGCAGCGGCAAATCTCGCTCTCGCTTTATTCGTAAATGCGACGACTCCCCATAATACCGTGTTCTGGTTTCTCGTCTCTTTGTCATTGACGCTGGCTGTCATAGGAATGATCTGCTCAACCATTCTCACTGTCTTCCCTTACGGTCTTCTCAAGGTACCTTCCTTACGGACACTGTATATGTGAAATGAATGACTTGTGAGCAGCTTCCCACCGATGTGACCTCCTTGAATTTTCTTGGGTGCACTATTTGGCACCGTAAACATTGGAAAAAATGCAAGACGTCGTTTCTTGGCCGCAAAGATGCCGCTGTTGATGATTTGAAATCATTTTGCTGCACTGCACTTTGGTTTATTCATGCTCATCTACGATGACTCTTCAATACTCTTGACCAAAATACCAAAGGATAGTAGATATGCCATCATTATGCCAGTCTATGCTTCCATCTATGCTTATTTATTATTTAGTCCTCCCTGGAGGGATCTTTTTGTATGCATATTTACGTAACAGTATAATATCAAGGACGACAATTGTTATCACACCGAGAGCCCGGATCTCAGAGTTGGAGAATTTCAATCGAATGAACCCCCATCTCCGTCTGATGTGGTGATCAATGGATAAAGAAGGGGAAATGTCTGGTGGGGTAGAGGCCCTTGCAACTGGTGGAATCATAATGGTAGTCATTTGCGTCTTGTGGATGTCAACAATACGTTGTTGTAATCCTCTGCGTTGCAAAGCCCTATCTTTTTGAAGTGCTTGCATTCGTTCGACATTGAGCAGCTTCCCGTTCGACTTGGATATTATGAGCTTCTATAGCTTGAGTGCGAGCCTTTATCTCTAGCCAACCGACTAAGGCGAAGACACTCCTCCGACGCTTATTGTCCATGGCGACAAACTCGTTGACATGATTGCGAATGGAAACGAAGAGATGTTGGGTGTCCTTAGGGAAACGAGATTCGGGAATGAGCCTATAACGAACTTTTCCACGCATGACATTTGCCGATGGAGCAGGGAAACTTCTTACTGAACGTATCACTGCACCCCGATTCAATATTAGGTTGAGACGATAGTACGAATTCCCCTCCAGTACTAGATTTAGGTGGGAGGGGAGCCGGCGTAGGGGGAACGTTCACATGTTTCTGCGCTGTCAGGGAATTCGGAGTGACATCTGGAGACGGATTTCAACATAAGAGATGTGACCTTGCACTAATTGATTGCCTGGAGGGGCGATGTCGCAATGGCAGAGGAAGGCTGCGAGGAGAAGTCGGGGAACAGGATAGGAGGTGATGGAAAGGCCGGAGATTCAGACTTGACGACCTCAAATTTCGTGTCTTTGTGGAGCATGCAATAGGTGCCTGACGACTTGCTACAATTCTTCCTGCTAGGAAAATGGAAAGAATACATCCGTTTTCGAGAAGGCATACCTCTCGGAGTGGGGTTGGGTTAAATAACCGGAACTTCCTTACTATCCCGGAAATGTAACAGTGTCCTGTGGCGGCGCCAGAGATTTGCTCAAAGATAAAGGTGGTGCAGAAGAGGGACTCGTAAAGGCTGAACCATCAGAAGGATCGGCAATTGTCCGATCGCTAGGCTGCAAGGCATTGCCAGAAGAGCGCTGAATATCTTTAGACAGAGGTGTTTCCAGTGCCCATTTACGAAGCATGAGTGCCTTCAGTAGCATTATACGTACCCATATCTTCATCCTGATCCGTAGCATCGTGAAGTGTAGCCCAAACTGGAGGGGGGGTGTCAAACAATTTAGCCCAGTCTGAATGATCCACAGTCTAATCCGTTATAGTCCAACCGGGTTTCCCTGGAATTGGCAAGAATTTGTCTTAAGACGTGTCCAGAATACATCAAGATCGTCCGCGCATACACTTGTGCGTCATACATAATCCAAATGACTACAAGTAGGGTTCAAAATGCGGTTGAGTGTTCGGTCGTTAGAAGTTCCAATTTTGCCAGAGGAAAAGATGCGAATGATAAGATCTGAAGCGATAATCTCAGAACGTGGGCCGTAAATAGAGTTTGGATCAAATTGACACATGTTCATCGTGCGCAACGCCAGGAGACTATTTTCATGCGTCAAAAGGATGGGGTCAGCCCAATACCCTCGTAATCAGCGGTGGATGTGATGGAGTTCTCTGAGTATGAGATATCAAATCACAGTGATGCGTTTTTCTTTCAAACCATTGGATGATCCTGACACGTAGCGAGGATAGGCTGTGTAAATGTGAATTACGCGGTCACCGGTCATACTTCGACGATTTCTTGCATTCGCGTGTTAGACAATCGGCCAATAGCGGAAGAACACCTGTAAGTGAGCCACTTAGTATGGTGTTGGCATGTGGCTAATTTCTCCAACCCATCTCTTCTAATTTTCCGTGTAGAAATTATTTGGGAAGAGGATCGGCGACCGCTGTATTTGTCTAGTCACAAAATGTCTCTGCAAGTGTGAACTAATCTCGAACCGACAACCGTAGCAAGAGCGTTCAACATCCATTCGGAATGTACTAGTATACTGCATGATGTATTTCAACTTAAATAGGACAAAAGTTATCATTTGTAACGTTGTCTTCGCAACTTCATTAGGCGATCTAAATATCCCTCCCACTTATCTCTTCTTGGCGCCACTACTATCGTCGACGTCGGACACCATACTTTGCAGATTATTCAGGAAACTTTTCGCATCATTGCGTGACTTGCCCGGTACACCTGTGGGCTTTTGGGTTTTACTAATCAATTGCCAATTGACCGGCCTCCTGATCCACTCTCGAGGTCTGGACTGCATCCCCTTCGGCTCCGTCGCAATGTAACCCCGTGTCCCTGGCTCGTACGGATTGTCAACACCAAAATCATGGTGTGACGACTTGACGGCGACCTGAACCTGAAGTTTGACGGATTTGATGCCCCTCGGTCGGTACCCGACGACGCGGGGAACTTCCTTCAAGTCAATTGACCGGGCCTTCATGTATCCAACCGAGCCATCTAGTTTGGATCGGTCGATGCCTTGTTCAGTGGCAGGATCAAAGAGAGGAGTCTTGCCTCCGGCGTGTGCTTTGGCGACGACGGCGGCAATGCCTCCGAAGCTGACGACGAACGAACTGTGTGCTCGCTCATACGAATTGAACCTGTCCTCCTTATCTCCATGTTGGAGGATGATTCCGGGTTGATAGTTGGTTATGATACGCGAGACGAGTTTAGTAGGGTGGGTGTACATGAGGCCGGCACTTGGATGTGGTTGTTGTTCGATCTTGAGGCTGTTCTCATCCTCGTATTCTTGCGTAGTGTGATGAAGGAGAAACTGGATGTCGTCATCGCTACAGCCGTTTTGCGCGAGTTCTAAAAGCGATTGAGACTTGCCATGTGTTCGTAGGTACTGTTGAAATTGCGGTCGCAGGGTGCGAAGCTTGCTGAGAAACTTTTCGAATTTCTTGGGAGTCATCTCCTGGAAATTGGGAACACGATGTATACCAGGTTGCTTTTGCACGTTTTGATGAGGACGATTGGCGCCATATTGACCTTGTCCTCTACGACCAAAGGTAGGGAGATCTGCGTCAACGGGCATATGCTTCCCGTCGGAGAGCTTGAGAACATGGGACTCTCCAGGGCAAAATTCGGAATCGGCCAACCAGTCTGTTTGGGCTTTGCCCAAGCCCTTGAACCAATCGGATTTCTGATGTACGCGAGGAGTGACACCCATTTCTTCGACGCGCCTAATGAATCGGACTTGATTTTCTGCATGGTTCCATTTTGTGAAATGTGCTGGACTCTCGAAAGAGGAGAGAGAGATGAAAGCATTCCGTCTGCGGAGGGATATTGGACGCTTCAATCCCCAGTCTCCCCGATGCGCGTGGGCGGCAGGTGAGGAGTATGTTTGACGAATTGCTGGGTCATATGACGCAAAGCGCGACCTGCGTAGGAGTTCTGCAAAGGGTGACGCAGGCGGGAGTGATTTTGCTACTGCAGTGGTGACGGCGGCAGAGGACATGCGCGTTACAACTCCGACCGGGATTAACCGAATTCTTATATAAGGTTTCGGTTGCTCAACGTTTGTGTCCAACTTTCCGACGTCAAAATTGCCGTCCGTCCTAAAACAAGCCAGGGAAGGATTGGTCCAGACAAACGTCGAAGAGAGACATTGATTCTCAAAAACAGTCTTTGCTGACTGCTTCTCCCACTGGTCGAGGAGCCAGGATGCAGGATTACCTGGAGGTTTCTGACATTTTTCGCTCACGTAAATACCAGTACTAGTTGTCATTGACAATGTGAGTTGATCTCTTTCCTTGAACTTGGCAAGTGGCGGTTGTCCGATGAAGATAACCCTGGTAAAGGCACACATCCCGTCTCGTTAACATTAACGAGATCCTGCCATGGTGGGCGTCCGCACAGCGGATGGGGGGGAGTGGATTGCGAGAAAAAGGCGAGGCTGAGGAAGCCGCCACGTGCAGCTGATGATTTGGGATTTGGGTGTTCACGTTTATTTGTCCCCTTTATAGACGCTCAGCAATATCAATGCTGACAACATAGCAATGCTGACAACATAGCAATACTGACAACATAGCCTAGCATCGCTACTTGGCCAAGTAGTTTATTACCGATGATACTGTCGCTTGTAGATATGATAACATAAGCCGTGGCCGCCTGAGCTTCAACCACTTGTACCATTCCTTACCCAGCATATTACTCTATTCCTATTCTCTATTTCTATCTATCATCTGAGCATCTGCTCCCTGCCACCGGGTCTCCCACTTACCACCCGTCAACTCCCTCCACGACCATCCCGCAAGCTCAACAGTCTCAGCCTTCACACACCCCCCTTCATGTATCACCGCCCCTTCCCTGCCCGCACTCCCTCAACTGCCTCCTCAAGCACCGTCGTATCTCCTTGCCCTAGCCCTTTGCTCTCCCCCTCCAGTCCCACTACCCAATTCCACTACCCAGAACCCTCCATGCCGCTCAATCCGTCGGCCCTCAACGGAGCGCTTCAATCGCTCGACTCCCCACCCGTGCCCACCGTCTTTGGTTTACCGCTCAAATATGTCTCGTAAGTGGTCACTATCACCCGCCCTGTCATTTCCTTCATATTTATCCAAAGCTTGGTAACGCTGGCCGTGCAAAACGCTGCTTTATCCATCGTCATGCACCATTCCCGCGTTTCCACCCCTCCCGCGCTTGCCTATTCCCCAGCTTCTGCCGTCCTCATATGCGAACTGCTCAAGGGCACTATATCGTTTATCATCGCCTTGACGCGGGTAAAGGAGAATGCAGACATGCAGTTGCAGAAAAGATCATTGTTCAGGTCATTACCTTGGCGTCTCCGACGGGCGTGGAGCGACATCTTCAGTCCAGACTGTTGGAAACTCTCGATCCCCGCCATCCTCTACGTCATCCAAAACTCGTTGCAGTTTGTGGCGATCAGCAACCTTCCCGTGGCCACGTTCCAGGTATCGTACCAGATGAAAATTTTGACAACAGCGGCCTTTTCCGTCGCCCTTATTCGGAAAAAGCTGAGCGGAACGAAATGGCTGTCCCTCTTCTTTTTGGCAATTGGTGTAGGAATCGTGCAAATTCAGACCTCGGCCAGACGACCCGTGTCTAAGAGTCCTAGCGTCGGCAGCGCACACGACTATCACGTCCATGTAATGAATCCTGTAAAGGGCCTTGGAGCAGTAACAGCTGCCTGCTTCACATCTGGTCTCGCCGGCGTCTACTTTGAAATGGTGCTCAAAAATTCGAAAGCTGACCTGTGGGTCCGCAATGTCCAATTATCCATCTTTTCTCTTATTCCCGCTCTCCTTCCTATCATATTCTCTACGGGCTATGAAGACTCTATCAGCTCCCTATATAATATCCTTCGTAATTTCGGCTTTTGGGCATGGGCAAACCGTTTTTATTCAAGTCCTCGGAGGCCTCATTACCGCCGTGGTCATCAAGTATTCTGATAACATTCTCAAGGGCTTTGCAACCAGTTTATCCATCGTCATTTCTTTCCTAGCCTCAGTTGTACTCTTCGATTTCCGGATAACGCCATCATTTTGTATCGGTGCCACCACTGTCCTCGTCGCCACATGGATGTATAACCAGCCAGCGTTCCCTAGGAGCATTGGGATCGGCAATTTGTCGCTAGACAAAGGTGGTCCAATCCTCATTCTGAGCGATACAAGCGGAAGTGGAAAGTCCTCCCCATTGACACACTCGCCCCATCTCTCAGACATCCCTCTATCCAGTCAGTTTGCAAGAAAAAACAAGCGCCCAGGCATTACCTCAAGTCCGCGTGCAATGGCGAGCGCGCTTGGACTGGCAGGAAACGACACTGTGCTAGGATCGAACGGAACAGTATATGGGCCAGGGCAAGAGGCGGGGTTTGGAGAAACCCTGGATACGGTGAGATATTACGAAGCACCATATGGATCACCCTTCGCGTCAAGGGTCCCATCAAGAGTGCCATCAAGGGTGCCAACGCCTGTTCCCAGCCCGCTGCATCAGGAAACACCCACTGCCCTATAGCTGACTGTGTTTTCGCCTCCCTTTGCGTCGCCTTGTCCAACTCGTTTCCTCATCCCGCGCTTTGCATTTTCATATACCAAGTTCGCACGGCACTGATCCGGTCATCATCATCTCTTGTCCACACCATTCCGTGACCTATTTTTGAGCAAGAATAAGATTAACATATGCAAGCAGAATGGGCAAGTACTGTGTATCTTATTCTCGGCGTTCAAAAAGGTTCAGATTCCCTTGCACATATCCTTTTCTTGTTCAATGCCTATTAATCTTTAATCTTTATTCGATATTTGGATTACTCTTATCCTTTTCCCCCCGTTTGGCGGCGAGGCCGCGTGGGTTTCTGAGGAATGGAAAATAGGCCGGAGGGGTCCCAGTCCCGTTCGCTTCGGTTTAAAAACAGAGAGCGAATGGACCACGCGTATTGGGCGGGGTGCGTAAAAAATGAAGAGAGTAATCACCATTGACAATCACAGTACATACATCAAAGCATAGACTTATGACGATACGCTAGTCACGTCACTTCCCTTCTTTTCTCTCTTCCTCTTTTTTTTTTCCCCAGCGTTTTCCGTCTCTTGCAAGCAATCCTTTTTTTTTTTTTTTTGGCCATAAACATACTCTTTACATCCCTAGATTACTTTTCATTTATTTCAATATGGCTTTCACGGCCGATACTAGTATGTTTGGGTGGAAACCTACACATGTTCGTGGGTTCTAATTAAAGGAGAGTAATTCAACGTGCACGTGATATCTGAGGGAATTTGACTTCTATACAGGGGACCCCGAGTTTATCCAGCAGTTTAAAACTGTCTTACTTTTCGGATTGTGGCATATCGTCTGACGATCCAGGTTTTGGCAAAATTTCGTTGTAGATTGACGTATTTTCTGGGACAGATAAGAAGTTTGTCAGGTCGAAAGAGTTGGGCTCGCCCTCGGCATGTCACTGCTTTCCCCGGCCCCGGGGCTGCCTGTCTTTCAAGTTGTATTGCACTATGGCTCATTGATGTCTTGGCGTAATTCGATAGTTAATGGCATTGAAAGAAAAGAAAAATCGAAACGTACGAGGGACCTAAACGTCTTCGTCTATCAGGTGGTTGGTGGTTGGTGGCTGCCTATGGCGGCGGGCGACAAGAGCAAGGATGGGCATTGAGTACGAGAGTAGGGGTGGTAGAGGAAAGACCTTTGTGTGAGCAGTGGCAAGCACGAAGACTGGTGCCAAAGGTGGATGTATGTGTTGAAGGCGGGGTGAAGATAAAAGCAAGGTGGGGCAAGGTGTCATGCCGCATGACATGCCAGCGGGTGATGCATGATGGCGGTTGCAACGTGGGAGAGCAGTGAGTACTTGAGTGGTCGCAGCGAGGGCAAGGGCACAGGTGATCAGAGCGATGATTACTAATTGTCAGGATACCGTCGTCGTCTGGTCACGGTGGGATCCTAGAGGGTTAGGGCGAAACTGACGAGTTGGAAGTGACTATATGTGCACTGGCATGTGCCTGACAGATGGAGTAAGGAGGGAGATAGGCGAGTGCAGAGGGGGGAAGAGGAATATGTGGGAGATGGAGGAGAGAGGAGGAGCAAAGGTCGAAGGCAAGCAGAGAGAAGAGCGAACGCGATGAACGTCGAAGTTACTTTCTTTAACTGCTGGGGTTTTGGGTCACCAGTGCCACAAAAACAGGCGACTGTGTGCCAAGTTAATGCGACTTGTCAAGATCCGTTATATAACAACAAGAGCATTAGAGAATCGTCGAACATGAATACAAAGCGCAATCATCATCAACAAGTGTGAAGTCATTGCCTTCAGATGCAATTGGACGCATAGATTCATTGAGGTCCAGTTCATCATGCATCATGGCTCAAGCGAGCTGGTTGAGCCGAGGAGCCGAAATCTTGTAAGAAATTTTTTTTGACAAACCAAGCTGGATCCAGGAGACAGATGAGAGAGATATACGAACTGCAGAGGGATATTGGACCTTCAATCTCCAGTCTCCCTGATGTGCATGAGTTGAGGCAGCCGCTTCATTACCCAGTACGACGACTCCCCACAACTCTTTGCACGCTTCGTCCGTTTCGCTACGGGGTTCATGCCGTCTGCAGAATACAGGCAACGTTTTTTTTTCCCGCAGGCCCCTCGCCATTGCATCCTGTGCCCCGATCGCTCCCCGCTGATCTTAGCTTCATCACCCAAGATACGCGTGTCGGCATGGTCCATTGTCACTGGCAAGGCCCCCCTGACCCGATCCCACATCATTAGTGAGTGCGTCCGTTTTCACGACCTTTTTCCTTCTTTTCCCTCCTTCTTACGTCGTAATCGCTTTCCTGAAAGCCAATCCCACGGCGGTCACGTTTGACGCCCTTCCCCCTTATTCCCGACCCTCATCCGCCCGTTGGCGGCCTTTTCGTTCTCTTCCCAGATGAGCTTCCCATCCCTTGCACGTTGACCTTCATAGCGTCCATTATGCACGATGCCCTATGTCCCGTTCTCTGACCGAGTAGTACTTTTGTATTTCTCTACTGTTTTAACAATACACCATTCTTATGCGGAGAAAAAAAAAATAGCAGTCCTAGTGAAATGTCCACAGCATGATCAGGCCTGTTAATCATGTCCCCGCGACATCGTCCTATGGCGCTGAATGCAAGCGCTCGAAACGGTTGCCCAACACCTCCTACAGGCCCAGATTGACGGCCACATCGTACTCCTGGTCGATAACGCTGCCGCAGCCTGAGCTAAGGGTGTCTTCCACACGGATGTATCCGACGGCCAACATATCGCCATTCATTTCACTTCCCACTGGCTCCGCCTGTCTGGGCACCGGTAACTTACCATCTCCTGGTGCCCCAGCCACATGGACAGCCCTCTCTGTACCCCCCTCGTCACACGCATCGCTGCACATCGTCGCTTTCGTCACACTGCAGGGCGCCATTGGCACTTGGCATGGCTCTCTCACAAATATCGTGGCAACAACCTTGTCCAATTCAACCGGAACCACCACGCTCTCCTCCCGACTCTTGGCAACCTCTGCTGAGCAGAGCACGTTTCATCTCCCAATGCGATGACTCGCCGACTCTGTGGAGTACCGCCGCCGTTTCTTCCCTGCGTTACCAACCCACTGCACTAACTGCCCATGGCCAATCCCCTTGACCCATCCCCACATTATCTATGAGTGCCCGCATTACCAAAAACGCTTTCCGTCTTATCCGTCTTATCTCCGTCACTACATAGGTCTTATCGCCTTCCGTCCGCCGTCACCTTCGATGACATTGCACCCGCACACCGGTCCACTCGCCCTCGGCGTTTTCGACCCCTCTTCGACAACTGCCATGCGAAAAAAGAAAAAAAGAGGAGGCAGCGCCGGATCTATAGATTAACCAGGGTTAACTTGACGAGTAAAACCCGCGCGAGAACAATATCAGCCACTTTGAGTTGTGCAATGTCATTGCCTGACGCAGTGAGTGAGCGAATGGTATGGAATTGTTGGCTGTCATGACCCGGGTCTGACTGACTGGGTCAAGTGAGAACTTCCTTATTTGAGTATCTCGCATCGTCCAGTGCATCCACTATGTCCTTATTTCCATCTGCGAAGACCCATCATGCGCGTCCTCATCAGAACGTGCAAAAACACTGGCTATGATATTGTATTCCCATTTTCCAGGAAATGACTCCCAAGAAATTCGAAAAGTTTCTCAGCAAGTTTTGCACCCTGTGACCACAGTACCTACGAACACATACAATCACTCTTGGAACTCGCGCAAAATGGCTGCAGCGATGACGATATTCGGTTCCACATCAAATAACGCAAGAATACGAGGATAAGAACAGCCTCATACACGTGCCAGTCTCATGTTGCCATAATTATGCGTCCAATCGCATCTGGGAATGGCACTGGGCAAGGCAGTGTGTGTGAATCACAGGTGTAAAGGTTGCGCTGTTGATGATGATGATCTGTTTTGCCTCGTTGCGCTTCGGATTCTTTTTGCATCATGTTCGACGATTTTCTAATGCTCATACGTATGTTATCCTGGCGATATTGCTGTGTGGATATATAATGGATCTTGAGTCGCCTGACCTGACCTGATCGTCTAAGCAGCAACGATATGAAGGGAATAATGAAGGCGGGTGCAGTGGGAGGAGGAAGAAGAGGAGGCAGTGCCGGATCCATAAGCGAGCGCGGGAGGGGTGGAAACGCAGGAATGATGGATAAAGCACGTCCGCACGGGTGGGGGGGGGGGGGGGGGAGGGAGTCGAGCGATTGAAGCGATTCCAGCGTTTCTCCAAACCCCGTCTCTTGCCCTGGCCCATATAATATACATGCTTACTTTCTCTTGGCTATCCGCTTCTTCCTCTTTCTTCACGACATCCTCCTCCTCCTTCAGTCCCTCCTTTGCTTGGAATCCGCACTTTGGCCACTAGGATCTATCAGATAACTGTCTGACCACTACACTGGTATCCTTATCCAACAAAGCTTGGTTTAAGCCATCCATTGCTTGCCGAAGAACAGCCTTGTCACATTTCACCCCATCCAATTTACACAGATACATGGTTTGAATTATAGCACGCCTCTCGGACCATATACATACTCTTTACATCCCTAGATTACTTTTCATTTATTTGAAATAAATGGCTTACATGGCTTGATACTTTTCACGGGCATCTAAGGGAATGTGTCGCCCTTCTAATGTGTCGCCCTTCTATATTTGTATTTTGAGTGGACCCCGAGAGCAGTTCTGTCTTACCTTTCGGATTGCGGCGATATGTCTGATGATCCAGGTCGTTGTAGATTGGTTTCAAGACGTATTTCCCGGTCGAAGGACAGATAAGAAGTTTGTCAGGTCGAAAGAGTTGGGCTTGCCCTCGGCATGTCACTGCTTGGCCAAGCATTGCATCCCCGGCCCCGGGGCTGCCTGTATTTCAAGTTGTATCGCACTATAGCTCATTTGATGTCTTGTCGTAATTTGATAGTTAATGGCATGAAACGTACGAGGGACCCAAACGTCTTCGTCTATCAGGTGGTTGGTGGTTGGTGGCTGCCTATGGCGGCGGGCGACAAGAGCAAGGATGAACATTGAGTACGAGAGTAGAGGTGGTAGAGGAAAGACCTTTGTGTGAGCAGTGGCAAGCGCGAAGACTGGTGCCAAAGGTGGATGTATATGTTGAAGGCGGGGTGAAGATAAAAGCAAGGGGGGCAAGGGCATGATGCCAGGAACTTTATACGGGTGATGGCGGTTGTGGGAGCAGTGAGTACTGATGAGTACTTGAGTGGTCGCAGCGAGGGCAAGGGCACAGGTGATCAGAGCGATGATTACTGATTACTAGTTACTACTGCTGACGAGTTGGAAGTGACTATATGTGCACTGGCATGTGCCTGACAGGTGGAGTAAGGAGGGAGATAGGCGAGTGCAGAGAGGGGAAGGAAAAGTATGTGGGGGAGATGAGCGAAGTAGGAGGAGGAGGGAGGGAGGAGGAAGCAGGGGGTGGGAAGTAGAGCGAAGAGCGAACAGGAGATGGGCAGAGAGATGCTGAGCGCGATGAACGTCGAATGTTGCCCAGACGACACGACTAACAGGCCTGATAGTATCAGACCTGATCGTACTGTAGACCATTTCGCCAGGACTGGGCACCTGCATTGCAAGTAGATGCATTCGTAACACCCCAGCTCTTTGGACCCGCCTTGTCCTTCCGACATACACCTCAGCTCATGCACATCAGGGAGACTGGGGATCGAAGCGTCCGATATGGATACCCTCTGTGCAGCAGTTCGTATATCTCTCTCTCTGTCTCCAGCCCGTTTCACAAATTGGAACCATTGAAAACCAAGTGTCAAAAATTTTTTCTTACAGTTTCGGCTCCTCGGCTGGTTGTCAACCAGCTCGCGGCTCGGCTGAACCGTGAACCCGAACCGGACCAGAGGCCTGACCAGGCCCTAACCTCCGATGTTTAGATTTTACCAAACTTATTTATAGGAAGTTTGCTCAACACGGCCATGCAACTTGGAATTCCATGCCTTCTACTCACAGTAGCAACACTACTAGCCATACAACCACTTCTCTCGATGATCTAGCACCCACCAACCACCAATGCCGCATGCCCTGCTTAAAACTACCTATGCTCCTTCTCACATTGGGTCTCCCTGGATTATACGAATCCCTCGCGACTGGTCTCGAACGATCTGAGTTGTGTAAGATACTGCTTGCACCTTCTGATGATGGCTTTGACCAATATCTCATCTATTCAGCGTTCGGTAACATCCACTCTGTATCCAATCAAGTGCGGAAGGCCAGCAGCTTCTTACTTGCGTTTGTAATCCCATTTTTGTAAATTGCTTTTGCTAACACCATGCAACATAGTTTGCTTGTCGCCGCATTATTCAAGCTACCCGTACAAGACAATGTCGTATTCTGGTTTTTCATCTATCCTTCCTTGACTTTGGCAGTCATGGCCGTGGTATGTTCGACAATCCTTGTCATTGTTTGTGGTCGGTTTGAGGTATGCTACACACCACTGTTTGTTGAACTTCGCTAAGATATTCCTGAAGAATGAACACCTCTCTGTCGACGTGGCCTCGCTAAATTTCTTATGCTGGAGTATCTGGGACTTGTTCTCATTCCCAATCATTTGCACAACCTGGTATGGTGATGTTCCTAATCGGAATGTATCAGAATCAGATATCTGATGTTACCTGAAAGGGGCACTATAACATTCATTGTGGCCATAATAATCTACATCATGGGTCCAATCGCATCTGGGGATGGCCCCGTCACGGGGCAAGGCAATGACTTCACACCTGCAAAGTTTGCACTGTTGATGATGATCTGTTTTGCTGCATTGCGCTTCGGATTCTTTTTGTACCATGTTCGACGATTCTCTAATGCTTTTGGTAAAGGTGTAAATGACGAACGCGCTTAGACCTTTGTACTCGTGAGTTGTACATACATATGTTATCCTGTCGATATTGCTGTGTGAACGTATTGTTGTTATATAACGGATCTTGACAAGTCGCATTAACTTGGTACAGTCGCCTGTTTCTGTGGCACTGTTGACCCAAGACCCCGGCAGTTTTGATGACCTGAACGTCCAAGAAAGTCTATCAATCGTCAGCAGCAGCGATATGAAGGGAGCGGACAGGAATAATGAAGGCGGATGCGGCGGGAGGAGGAGGAAGAGGAGGCAGCGCTCTGACGGCTCACTCAAGCATGGCATCACTACCACTCACTGGCTATGTTACCCCGACCACTTCCAAAGCCCGCGATGTCCCCCGCGATGTCGTCCTAGGGCGCTGAAATGCAAGCGCTCGAAATGGTTGCCCAACACCTCCTACAGGCCCAGATTGATGGCCACGTCGTCCTTCTGGTCGATAACGCTGCCGCAGCTAAGGGTGTCTTCCACACGGATGTGTCCGACGGCCAACATATCGCCATCCGTTTCACTTCCCACATCCGGTCCTGGCTCCGCCTGTCCGGGCACCAGCACATTACCATCTCCTGGTGCGCCAGCCACATGGACATTCCGGAAAATGAACGCGCTGACCCCGTCATCTCCGACCATGACGGCCCTCTTTGTACCCGTCGCATCGTCACACCGCGTGGCGCTTAGCATGGCTCTCCCACAAATATCGTGGCAACAACCTTGTCCGCTTCAACCGGAACCACCACGCTCTCCTCCCAACTCTTGGCAACAGCAGAGCACGTCTCATCTCCCAATGCGATGATTCGCCGATCTGCGGAGTACCACCGTTTCTTCCCAGCATCACCAACCCACTGCACTAACTGCCCATGGCCAACCCCCTTGACCCGTCCCCACATTATCTGTGAGTGCCCACGTTACCAAAAACGCTTTCTGTCTTGTCCCTCTTTTCTCCGTCGCGACAATAACTACATAGGTCTTATCGCCTTCCTTAAAACCAACCCGTCCGCCGTCACCTTCAATGACATAGCACCTGCACACCAGTCCTCGCACAACAACAACATACACTGCGCGGCCTTTTAATATTTTGATCTTGCCCTGTCGTTGCTACTGTTTCCAGTTTGTTCAACTACATAGTCCCACAATTATAATCTTTGCCATGCGAAAAAAAAGAAAAAAAAAAAAAAGAGGAGGCAGCGCCGGAAATACCTAAACCTTGACTTGTCGGCCACTTTGGTCACGATTGTTCTGCCTGTTTTTGGCATTACTACTTTGAGTTGCGCAATGTCGTTGCCTGGGTCTGTCGTCGGGTGATCCAAAGTCGATGGGTTTGTGAGAACTTCCTTATTTGGGTATCTCACATCGTCCAGCACCGTCCAGTCCCCGACCGTATCCTCGTAGGATTATACAAATACCAGTAAAAGGTATAGTTTACACACGCACTGATATTGTTAGGATCTAAGGGTCAGTATTCTCCTCGCCCAAGCTGCTCAATAGCTCATAAATCTCCATTTCTGTTTCCATCTGCGGAGACCCGTCGTGCGCGTCCTCATCAGAACGTGCAAAAACACTGGTTATGATATTGTATTCCCATTTTCCAGGAAATGACTCCCAAGAAATTCGAAAAGTTTCTCAGCAAGTTTTGCACCCTGCGACCACAGTACCTACGAACACACACAGCAAGTCTCAATCACTCTTGGAACTCACGCAAAACGGCTGCAGCGAAGACGATATTCAGTTCCTTCTTCATCAAATAACGCAAGAATACGAGGATAAGAACAGCCTCACAAGTTTAGTAGGATGGGTGTCATTGCCGCTGTTGTCGCCAAAGCCACGCCGGAGGCAAGACTCCTTTCTTTGATCCCGCCACTGAACAAGGTATCGACCAATCCAAACTGGATGGCTCGGTCGGATACATGAAGGCCCGATCAATTGACTTGAAGGAAATTCCCCGCGTCGTTGGGTACCAACTGAGGGGCATCAAATCCGTCAAACTTGAGGTTCAGGCCGCCATCAAGTCGTCACACCACGATTCTCGAAAATCCGTACGAGGCAGGGACACGGGGTTACATTGCGACGGAGCCGAAGGGGATGCAGTCCAGACCTCGAGAGTGGATCAGGAGGCCGGCCAACTGAATTAGTAAAACGCAAAAGCCCACAGGTCTACCCGGCAAGTCAAGCGATGATGCGAAAAGTCTCCTGAGTATGGTGTCTGACGTCGACGATAGTAGTGGCGCCAAGAAGAGATAAATGGGGTGTAGTTGTGCTGGCTGGACTCGTAGGGTACTCAATACAATGCATTTGAGTGGTCCAACAGGGCTCTTTATGGAGATAATCATGGGGTGTCATTAGCAATGGAGCATTCAAGTGCCCTCAATGGGAAGATAGTTCAGAGACAAGAGGTCAAATTCTGAGGTGATCCGATGGTGGGGACTTACCGAAGGAACTTCATAAGGGGCAAGTGCCACTCCGGCGCAGGAGATCTTGGGTGATAAATCGACGATTGGTGATGATGACAAGTTATAAAATACTATCCAAGAATGGGGCGGAGCCGAGCTATGGAAGAGTTTGGAATAGGAGCGTATCACAAGTTTCTTTTTTTTTTTTTTCCGCATACGAATATATTTGGTGGAGAGACACGTAACTAGACTAAACTAATGCAGGAGAGCGACGCACTGTGAGTCGCGTGTAGGAAGCCAGGTAGCTAAACAAAGGTAGGTAACGCAACACAAGGAGAGTGTCGTACTTAGTCCGGGAAAAGAGCCGCATGTGAGCGACGAGAACGAGAGCGATATGTAAACGGCACGAGGCAGTCGAAGGTGGCCGCACGGGGGTGGTCCTTCAGGAAGGCGATGAGGCCAACATAGTTGTTGTCCCGGCGCAAGAACGAACTAAAAGATGTGAAAGGAGGAGGGTATGAAAGGCACTCACATATGATATGGGCGCGCGTCAGGGGGCGTCGGTGTGGACAGTCGACACAATGCGTGGGCGCTTGAGGAAAAAACCTGCGCCGATACTCCGCAGAGGGCATATGGCCAGTTACGAAACGGACAAATCGCGAAAAAAGAGGAGGTGAGTCATCACAGGCCTTAATGAAACGATGCCTGGATCGCGCGAGAGACGGTTTTAACGGTCCGGAGCCCGCGTTGAGGCGGACCAGGTTGGAGCCCCGGGTCTTCTGGGAGAGCCAGGCCAGACGCCAATGGGAGCCCGCAGTGCGTCGAAATTTGGCGACAGCTGAGAGGCGGGAAAGGAAAGCCGGAACGGGAGGGCCTCGAAAGTCCCCCACTACGCGGTCGGCCGCTTCATTTTCAGGTATGCCCACATGACTCGGGCACCAGGAGAGGGTCAGGGAATTGGAAGTGCAGTCCAGGAGCCACGCCCGTAGAAGACGGCAGGCACGGACATGGACATGTTGGTCGTCGACGACATCGGTAGCAAAGATGCCGCGGGCAGCAGCTTCATTATCCACCAAGAGGACTACCCGGCCCCGTATGGACGCAGAGAGGACATGTGAGAACGCCATTTCTATAGCTTGGGATTCCGCACCGTAGGATGAGGAAGCCGGGACGTGCCGTGCAGACCGGAAGTTGGGTGTGACGAAGCCGCTAGTGGCGCGGCCGTTAAGAAGAGAGCCATCGGAGGCCATGAGGTAAACGGCAGGATCAGAGCGCCATGTGGCGACGCGTAGGCGAAACTCCCGGAGCCATGGCTCGAAAAGCGATTTGGCAGACTTGGGCGGGTGGTCAAAGTTCAAGAAAGTAATGCGAGAAGCAAAAGCGTCCAAGAGGCGGGAGCCACGGTGGTTTTCATCGTTGGAAGTCACGAAGGGTTCGTCCACAGAGGCGGCCGTAGTGAAAAGGGGCAGCAGTGGGTTGTCCGGCAGGCGGGTGTTCATCAGCGGATGACGAGAGCGCGCGACGGCGTGGGCAGGAAGGGCCGGTTGACGTGCCAGGGCCTGGAGGGCATGACGAGAATCCAATGAGGCAATGCGGAGGCCCGCGCGGCACAGTAGGAGGTTGCAGTAGACTCTAACCGGGGGGAACCCGGTGAGAAAATCGAGGGCGCCACCCGGGGTGGTGGAGAACGCGCCACAAGCCCAGATGAGCGCATGCCGCTGGACAGACTTGAGCTTCTGGAGAAGGTGATGAACGCCCCGGGCTTCCAGGCGATACCAAAGGGCGAGCCCATAAGACATGATCGGCCATATGCAAGAGCAGATAAGCAATAGTCGACGAGACACCGGAAGGCCCCTGACGGCGTTGCCAATCATACGGAGTGCCCTAATAGTAGACAGAGCTTTATTAGTATAAAATTGTACATGAGATTTGAAAGAAAGAAAAGGATCAAAGAAAAAACCTAGGTAACGCCATTTAACAGAAGGGGAGACGATGAAAGAGGAGCCATCGGGGTTTAGAAGGTGAAGCGGGGTAGTGGTACACAAAGGAACAAGATTCTGGTCAATAGAACGCACGACACGAGACGGTGGAAGGCGACGCGGGCCGCCGGGCACAGTAAGCTGAGAGGTGTCGACCCGACGTTTGAATGGGACGAAGTGGATAAGCTCAGTTTTTGCAGGTTCAAGCACGAGACCGACAGAGGCCATGACACGGGCAAAGGAGGTGTACATGGAGGCGAGCGCCGTGAGATTGGACTGAAAAGAGTTACCGGACCGGCAGAGGACCGAGTCGTCTACAAAACTTAAGACTGCGGAATGAGAAGTGGGACGGAAGCCAAAGTGGGTACGAAGGGGCAACGCCGCATACAAGCTGCTGATGATCGGAGATTCACAGGCACCCTGGGGTGCGCCCAAACCTGCGGGCAAAGGTGGGGAGATCGCAGCACCCCAACGATAGTGAGTATGTCTATCATCATAATAGTGAGCCAAAAAGTCGACAAGAGAAGGGGGGAAGCCCTGCTTGCGCAGGATAACCAGGAGAACGGCCGTCTGGATGGAAGGAAAATACTGGGCGACATCCACCGCCAGGCATGAGGTATACTTCCCAGCGTCGCGCGCTTGATGAACCCAATTGGCCAAGAAAAGGCCCGCGTCAAGAGTGGAGCGCTGGCGCAAACCCCCAAACTGTAACGGGTGAAGGAGGTCAAACCATATTGCGTCATGCTGGAGACGAGCCGCGACCATTTTCATGAAAAGCTTCCCCAGGCAATTGAGTAGAGCGATGGGCCGATAATTCTTCATCTTCCCATAGTCGTCGCGGTGTGGTTTCGGCAAAATGACGGTGTGACTGACCTTGAACTGGACAGGCCAGTCGGCAGTGGTAAAAGCGCAGTTGTACAAGCTGACCAGTTGGGAAAGGAAAGGGCCGTATCACAAGTTTCAAGTAGGAACACGGATCTGTACCAAGTTACAACCTTATGTAAATTTTCTTCTTTGGTTTCAGGAAGGGACTCATGTCTCCAAGTGTCGATGGTACTGTAAGTTGTCGCGGATTCCTGAGCCTCATGTCCAAGTGTTGATACTGTTCCTCGCGTCTCCAAGTCGATGGTACTGTTGTCGCCGATTCCCGTAACGTTTAACAGCAATGTTGTTGCTGATTTCTCTCCGCAAGCACCATTCCCGCCATTTTCCGATTCCCATAGTCTTGGGTCGACACTTCTATGTAAGGTATTTAATTTCCAAGGAGCGCATGGCCACGCGCAACTGCGCGCGTAACGGTGTGTGTGAATTAAACCACGTGACCTTTTGTAGAAATTATCACGCTCAATTTGGTAAACATCAACGTCAACCTCTCAGACTTATAGTCTGCTTAGCTCGGCCATGTTACTTGGAAATCCATGCCAACCGACGAATCTATTAGCCATACAACTGCTTCCCTTGATAGACCAGCATCCACCCACCATCGATGCTGCGTGCCCTGCTTGAAACCACCTATGCTCTTTCTTACATTCGGTCTCCCAGGATTATATGAATCCCATGCAACTGGTTCCCAAGGATCTGTATTGTGTAAGATACTGCTTGCACCTTCTACCAATGGCCTTGACCAATATCTCATCTATTCAGTGTTCGGTAACATCCGCTCTGTATCCGATCAAGTGCGGAAGACCAGCAGCTTCTTACTTGCGTTCGTAGTTCCGTCTTCGTGAATTGCTTTTGCTAACGCCATGAAATATAGCTTGCTCGTATCTGCGTTATTCAAGCTACCCGTGCAAGACAATGTCATATTCTGGTTTTTCATCTATCCTTCCTTGACTTTGGCAGTCATGGCCGTGGTATGTTCGACAATCCTTGTCATTGTTTGTGGTCGTCTTGAGGTATGCTATGCACCACTATTTGTTGAACTTAGCTAAGATGTTCCTGAAGGATGAAGACCTCTCTGTTGACGTGAACTCGTTGAATTTCTTATGCTGGACTATCTGGGACTTGTTCTCATTCCCAATTATTTGCACGGCCTGGTATGGTGATCTTCCTAATCGGAATGTATCAGATATCTGACGTTGACTGACAAGGGGCGCTATAATATTCATTGTTGCCATAATCTTCTACGTTATGCGTCCGATTGCATCTGGGAATGGCACTGGCCGAGGCAGTGACTTCATAGCTGCAAGGGTTGCGCTGTTGATGATGATCTGTTTTGCCTCGTTGCGCTTCGGATTCTTTTTGCATCATGTTCGACGATTTTCTAATGCTCTTGGTCAAAGTGTAAATGACGAACACGCTTAGACCTTCGTTTCATGGGTTGTACATACGTATTGTTATCCTGTCGATATTGCTGTGTGAATATATTGTTGTTAGATAATAGATCTTGAGTCGCATCAACTTGGTACAGTCGCCTGACCTGTTTTTGTGGCACTGGCAAGTCTCCGGCAGTGTTGATGACCTGATCGTCTAAGACAGCCTAAGCAGCAGCGATATGAAGGGAGCGGACAGGAATAATGAAGGCGGGTACGGCGAGAGGAGGCAGCGCCAGATCCATAGATATAGTTAACTGGAGACGAGCAAACGCGGGAGGGAACAATATATTGCCTATATCTTGACTTGTCAGCCGCCTTGGTCACGATTGCTCTGCCTGTTTTCAGAATTACCACTTTGAGTTGTGAGAGTAGCATGGAATTGTTGGCGTAACACGCCAACGCTTCAGTTTAAAAACAGAGAGCGAATGGACCACGCGTATTGGGCGGGGTGTGTAAAGAGTAATCACCGGTCACCATCGACAATCACAGTATATGCACCAAAGCATAAGACTTATGACGATACGTAGCGTATCGTCACCTCCCCTCTTCTTTCTTTTTTCCCCACCGTTTTTCGTCTCTTGCAAGCAATCTTTTTTTTTTTTTGTCATATATATACTCTTTACATCCCTAGATTACTTTTCATTTATTTCAATATGGCTTACACGGCCGATACTAGTATGTTTGGGTGGAAACCTACACATGTTCGTGGGTTCTAATTAAAGGAGAGGTCCAGTAATTCACGTGAAGTGAGTATGTGAGAGAACTATATTTGGAGTGTGGATCAGGGGGCGGTAAACCGAGATTATTAAATACTTGGATTCAGCGTTACTACCTGTGGCGCATCGTCATTCTAGGTTTGGTCCTCTCGTCGTCGTCATCGTCTGTGATGTATCTCCTGCAGATAAGAAGTTCTTTAGGTCGATGACCATGAAGGAAATTGAGTTGTGATGATATAAAATGCTTGTCTTCCCACACGTCCTGACGAAGTTGCGAAAAGCCTGGGCAACTCAGAGTTGGGCTTATGTAGAGCGTGTAATCAATATCGACCCATCGTAGGGCCCCAGGCCAACCGAAGAGATGGAGCATGACAGCGCCATTGCTGCTGTTCATCCTCTGGCCAGCCTTACACGCCGGGCATGGAATCCGATTGAAGAGGTGGGGGAGCCATATGAAATAGTGTGGCTTGTAGAAATGCCCCGGGGACAGGTGGCTCGTGCGAGCTGCAGTAAAAATGGGGTTCTTGGGCTCAAGCAGGAATTGCCCAGCTTCATACACTGAGGGCCGGTGCGATGCATCCCATCCCATCTCGGCACGTAGCTGCTCACAGAGGTCCCTGTAGTCATCGACGAGCCACAGTGGAATGGAGGAGCATGTTGCAGGCCTGGAACCCTGTGTTCTTTCACTTCCGTTGACGGTCGCGTTCCCTACTACCGTGCTGGCGGGAGAAGGATTCCGAGTCAGGTTTTTCGTTGTCGTTGTCGTCGGGAGCTAATGCGAGGTCATCCATGTCAGGATCGTTACGCAATGGATCGTCAAGCTCATCGATGTTGTCTGCGCACTGATCATCCTCATCAACACGTGGCGAAGGCGTGCCACGCGGTCGAACCCATGATGGGATGGTCTCTCTACAGGGCTGAGGGTGGGTGCCCAGTTGTCCTGTAGAGACATCCACAAAGTTGGCTGCCTCCTCGGTCACCCTGCATATAGCAACAGGTGGTGGGATGATGTGGTCAGCCATGTCCTCTGCTGCCGTAGCGCATGCGGCAATGGACAGCAGCAGGTCTTGCTCCGTTGTCGTAGGGGAGGCCATGCCTTCTCAGCCATCGAATTCGTGGGATCGAGTGTGTAGACCTGCGCACCAAAATGCGCATTGAGCCCAGCATACTTAACGTGTCGTATCCTCCAAAGCAATCCCATGTCCTGACCCAGGACTGCAATTGTTCCCTTCTGTCCCATGTTCAGCTGCGGTTGTGGAGGAGTGAGCAAGTGCCACACGATAACAGAGGACACTCCACCTCCTCAAGTCCAAGAAAAAAAAGGCTAGGAGGTGTGTTGGTGCTAGCGGCCATGCGGATCGAGGGTTAAACTCGGTCTGCACCATTTTGGAGGGAGGACGGGGCTGCCTGGAGCTCCCTGGGTGACTGCATATGCACAATCGTCGTCCCATACTCGGCGATCTTGGTTGCATTGCGCTGCCCGTTGTGGTTGTGATGGGGGGGCATGGTGGCCCAGGAAGTGGCTTGTTTTTGGAACCTCAAGGCCTCACGGTCGGCCTACCGGACGTTTGGCAGGCTTTTCGGGTGTGGTGAGTACATTATCCATCCAATCCCTTGCTGGTTTGTGCGTGTAGTCCCTGTTCCTGTTACTAAAAGCAGTGGGTCTTAACTGAAAAGCTTATTGAAGGCACGGCAACCAGCGCATTTCGTACGACGCCACTGGCGCTCGCTCTTGCATTTCTACTTGGAGTTCCATCGCTTCCTTGGCCGATTCCCATCCCATCAAGATTGTCCCCCCCACTCCACATCCTGCCAGTTCACGCCTGGGCTGGGCGCCAACATCGCTTGATCAACACGCGGACTCCACCCAACCCGTTGCCTGCCTTAGCGGCCATCGCCGTCTCTATTGACGAACTCTTTTCGCCCACTAACCCGGAAAATGAGCGTGGCACCCGTTTACTGGACGTCTTCTCTCAGTGAATTAACTTCGCGCATCCGTCTAAATCCAATAGGGACCTCTTCCAAGCCTGGTTCCATACCTTCGAACTGCAGGTCTCCGCATGGCGCTTTACCCTCAGGTCCTCCTCACCGCTACTGACAATTCCCTGGGAGTCGCCACGGCCGGTTATGTTGCCGCGTCGTCTTACGAAGCGGAGACACAGGCCCTGGAGATGCTCTCAGCCCACCTTCTTCACCGTTCTGTCGAGGGGCACGTCGTCGTTCTAATTGACCACGCTGCCGCCGCCAAAGGCGTCTTCCGTACCGACTGCTGCGATGGACAGCACGTCGCCATTCGTTTTGCATCGGCATTATGCGCCTGGTTGGAGGTCTTGGCCACCCGACGCATCACCATCTCGTGATGTCCTGGTCACTCCGGCACCCCTGAAAACGAGCAGGCGGACGAGCTTGTTACTACGTACGACGGTCCTGACATTCAACCTTTCGCCTCCCGCCTTGCTGCCTATCGGTGCTCATAATCAATTAATCAATTACCAACCCAGAATCGTCCTCCAACATGCAGAGAAAGATGACAGGTTCAATTTCTACAAGCGAGCACAGTTTGTTTGTCATCAGTTTCGGAGGCATTGCCGCCATCGTCACCAAAGTACATGCCAGAGGCACTCCTCTCTTTGATCTCGCCACTGAACAGGCATCGACTGATCCAAACATCAAATGCTTGAAATCCAAGTCGTCACACCATGATTTTGGTGTCGAAAATCCATACGAGCCAGGGACACGGGGTTACATTTCGACGGAGCCAAAGGGAATGCAGTCCAGACCTCGAGAGTGGATCAGGAAGCCAGTCAGTTAGATTAGTAAAACGCAGAAGCCACAAATTCACCCCTGCCAAATTACGCGAGGTTTGCAAAGATTGATATCTAACGTCGATGATAGTAGTGGCGCCAAGAAATAAATGGGGTGTAGTTGTGCATGGCTGGACTGGTACGACATTCAATACAATGCATTTGGGTCCAAAAGGGCTCCCTTGTGGAGATAACAATGTGAGAATGGATATTTGGATCGCCTAATGGAGTTGCGACAAAGTCGGAGAGAATTCCCTGTCTTCTTGTCCACTGCCTACCAGTAGTCTATTGATGCACTCGCGGGCTTCTTAGGCACCGCCGTCACCCTTATTATTCTTATCCTATTTAAGTAAGTTGAATGCAAATGCACTTCAACCAGATCAACACTTTAAGCACCCCATATCTCAGCACTCTCACTAGTCACTAGTCACTGCTGAGTACGATTAAGCTGACAGTCCTATATTATCCTGACAAGTATTACATGCTAGATTCTAGCGCTGTTAAATATTTGAATGCTAACCTTGTTACGCTTGCCGATTCCTGCTGTGTCAGACTCTGGGTTTGGATCAGTGTTCTCACAGTTGTCGCGAATCATAATTCGGATATACTGGCCAGCTGGCTGGCCGGCAGCACAACCAATCCTTACATGACACAAATCATGATTAAAAGGCCCAAGAGTGCAGAATAGATGTACTAGTGGGCAGCGCGGGAGGGCGTGCCGTATACCGGTCACAGAACAGTGGACGGAGTCCACGCGCAAATCCATGTAACGGTGCATGAACAAAGGCAGCAGGTGTGACATTATGTGACCAGATGAAGGAAACAACTGATTGTAACCCAATTTTCTTTGTATCAGCTGGCACACGGCATGATGTACTGGATCTTTTCAGCATGCTGCAAGTGCTTTAACTCTCAGTATTTATATGAAGTCTGCTCAGCACGGCCATGCAGCTGGGAATTCCATGCCTTCTATTCACAGTAGCGACACTACTAGTCATATAACCGCTTCTCTCAATGCCGCAGGATTCGCCAACCATCGATGCTACATGCCCTACTCGAAACTACCTATGCTCTTTCTTACATTGGGTCTCCCTGGATTATACAAATCTCTTGCGACTGGTCCCGAAGGATCTGTGCTGTGTAAGACACTGGTTGCACCTTCTAACAATAGCCTTGACCAATATCTCATCTATTCAGCGTTCAGTAATATTGGCTTGGTATCCGATCAAGTGTGGAAGGCCAGCAGCTTCTTACTTGGGTTTGTAATTCTATCTTCAGTGAATTGCTTTTGCTAATCCCATGCAACATAGCTTACTCATTGCCGCATTATTCAAACTACCCGTGCAAGACAATGTCATATTCTGGTTTTTCATCTATCCTTCCCTGATATTAGCAGTCATGGCCGTCGTGTGTTCGACAATCCTCGTTATTGTTTGTGGTCGTCCTGAGGTACGTTACACACCACTATTTGTTAAACTTAGCTAACATGTTTTTGAAGGATGAACACCTCTCTGTCGACGTGGCATCATTAAATTTCTTATGCTGGACTGTCTGGGACTTGTCCTCGCTCCCAACCATTTGCACAGCCTGGTATGGTGATATTCCTAATCAGAATGTATGAGATGTCTGATACTGCCTGACAAGGGGCACTATAATATTCATTGTTGCCATAATCATCTACATTATGTGTCCAATCACATCTGGGAAAGACATTGGGCAAGGGAGTGCCTTCACAGCTGCAAAGGTGGCACTGTCGATAATGATCTGTTTTGCTGTGTTTCGCTTCGGATTTTTTCTGCTACATGTTCGACTACTCTTCAATGCTCTTGATCAAAGTGTGAATGACGTACGCACTTAGATCTTACATGTGTGTGTAATTTATATAACTGACGCCACTGACCGACAACAAGAAATGTTACTGCTTGACTTATTCTATCTATGTATCGGACGAAATACAGCTGTGTCATGCCTGCAGGTTTTCAGCAGATAGACTACAATGATTCCAATTCGTTGGACACGGTCAAAGATGGCCCTTATGAGATAGCGCCATGAGGAGACGTAAAAGCGTCAGCTGCTTAATTTCCATTTGTCCTTGCACAAGTTAATTCACCATACAAGCCTAGTGCCGTCCAGTTGACAACTAGCTTGCAAAGGATCAGACTATCCAGTATTATGAGAATCCAAATTAGTGATCATACTATGAACCGTAAAATCTTTGAATTGTTCAATATCCTTATCTCGACGAAGGATTCAGTGAACTTGTGGACGTGAACCAGGTCAACGGTAAAATGATAACTATGAATTACTACACTATGGACCATGATCTAGAATAGGCAGATAACGCACCTACTTTTTTGCAAATTGATCATCTTTGACAAGTGGGAGACCTGACTTTGGTTATGTCACGCTTATCAACTCAGGAGAGATGAGAGTCGCGAGAAACCTGGCGAGCAAAGAATGGTCTGTGTAAATATAACCATTCGTCAACTTACAGAAATAAATACGACAACTGACACCATTTTAATTTCATCATTGGCCTGTATTGAGTGAGGGTAGTTTGTCTGATGACTGATGGATTGACAACGCAGCACAACGAGAGATCAACTGAGCAGTCCTATGTCTTATAAGCTGCCAGCCACCACCTGGCCTGAATCCTGCCTGCAAAACCGGAAAGACGCATCACCCCCTAGTATCATGACACAATCTGAACGATGTTACTGTATGTAATTGGACAGATTTGATTACTGGACTTGGTAGTGGAAAAAGAGGAGCCGTGGTATGCGAGACAATCTCGCACAATAAATCTGCAGGTAATTTCAACGCAGGCCTCGTATGTTGATAGAATCAGCATTTAAATGATCAAATATCCAGGTTCACGGTGAGGTTTCAGTAAGTAAAGCGCTGCACGCCGCACGGCGTCACGCGCCTTCACAGCTTCATCAGTCATACCGGTCACTCTTCAGTTCACGATCAAGGCTTTACTGAAATCTTGAGGGCGTACACTTAAATGGACGAAAAGAAAAAGGGCTCGATATCAAAAATACTTATCGTTGAGTTTTTTCAAACGTGGATACAACTCGCGGTACACGTACCGAGCATCTTGAGGGCAGGACTAGATCGTCCTTCTTGTGTCTCAGCTTTTTGACTTTGCTGTTGAATGACTTGATCAGGAACCATATACGTATGAGGTTCAGATCACATACGCACTACCTCCTGCAGGTCATTAGCCACTTCCTCGCAGTTGGATTCGTTGATATGAATTATTCCAGATAAAGAGAATGATGCTCCATTCTGATCGATATTTCAACATGCAGCAAGTGCACCATGGGTGGCGCCGCCCAGCTATGGTATCGACTTCACTCTTAGCCACGTAGGCACTTGTTACAGTTCACGACTTCCACGAGGTGTTTCCATATACCTTCCTCTAGTCGCGACTTGGTGGTGCCGCCCAGTTATGGTATCAATTCCATTCTTAACTTGCTGCCTAAGTGTCTAGTTTGGGAACAAAGACTGTGGATACCCGCGTAGGCAGCCGTTGCAGTTGGCACGAGGTGTTTGCATGTGCCTTTCTTTGGTCGCGACTCGATTGACTCTAGGACGTTTGGTGCCGAAGACGCAGAGGGGGATGACGGAAACCTAAGATTGACTCAATCTTTGGTGTGCGCGTGACAAAACAGCAATTTCGAACTTCGCTTGGATTCAGACAAAGGAGCCGCTCACCGGTGCACCCGCCATGACGCCAAATTTATGCAGTCCCAATATGGTTACTAAAAAAGCTATTGCTACTCTCGTCCTCTTCATACTTTCCGTTATATCATTGGACGATGTGGACATTTTCAATCTCTTAACAACCCCTCTCATTGTAATTGTAATATTATGGGCATCTTAGTGCTTGAGGATGGCATTGTAGAAACTCCTGGCTTGATGGCATCCGGCAAGTAATGTCGTAGCGAATGCTATAACCGCAGGTTAGGACATTGGACCTCAGATCTCTGACGGCCTTAAATAAGTCAGCCGTCACCAACCATCCTGCATACCCTGCTCGAAAATGCTCTTTCTTACATTGGTCTCCCTGGATTATACGAATCCCTCGCGACTGGTTCCAAAGGATCTGTGTCATGTAAGATACTGGCCACGCCTTCTAACGGTGGTCTTGACCAATATCTCGTTTATTCAGCGTTCGGGATCATCGGCACTGTACCCAATCAAGTGAGGAAGGCCAGTAGCTTCTTACTTACGTTTGTAATCCCATTTTCGTTAATTGCTTTTGCTAATCCCATGCAAATCAGCTTGCTCATCACCGCGTTATTCAAGTTACCCGTGCAAGACAATGTCGCATTCTGGTTCTTCATCTATTCTTTTTTTGACATTGGCAGTCATGGCCGTGGTATGTTCGACAATCCTTGTCATTGTTTGTGGCCGTCTTTTGTTGAGCTTAGCTAAGATGTTCCCAAAGAATGAACACCTCTCTGTCAACGTGGCCCCGTTAAATTTCTTATGCTGGACTATCTGGGACTTGTTCTCATTCCCAATCATTTGCACGGTCTGGCAGGGTGATGTTCCTAATCGGAATGTATGAGATATCTGATGTTGTTTGACAAGGGGCGCTATAACATTCATTGTTGTCATAATCATCTACGTTATGCGTCCAATTGCATATGGGAATGGCACTAGCCAAGGCAGTGACTTCATGGCTGCAAAGGTTGCGCTGTTGATGATGATCTGTTTTGCTGCATTGCGTTTCGGATTCTTTTTGCACCATGTTCGACGATTCTCAAATGCCCTTTGTCAAAGTGTAAATGCCCTTCGTCAAAGTGTAAATGACGAACACGCTTAGACCTTCGTATTCATGGGTTGTACATACGTCATACATATGTTATCCTCGATATTTCTGTGTGAATGTATTGTTGTTATATCATGGATCTTGAGTCGCATCAACTTGGTACAGTCACCTGACCTGTTTTTTGTGGCACAGGTGACCTGGCGGTTGACAAGTCCCCTCTATCAATCTTCAGCAGCAGTGATAAGAAGGGAACGGACAGGAATAATGAAGGCGGGTGCGGTGGGAGGAGGAAGAGGAAGAGGGCAGCGCCAGTTCCATAGATCTGGTTAACTGGAAACGAGCAAACGCGGGAGAGAACAATATATATCTACATCTTGACTTGTCAGCCGCTTTGGTCACGATTGCTCTGCCAGTTTTTGGCATTACTACTTTGAGTTGTGCAAATGTCATTGTCTGACGCAGCGAGTGAGCGAGTGGCGTGTCGTCAACACACGGTCATCGTGGGCTGCATGGGAAGGGCGTTCATGCCCTCCTCAACCCTCTCAAAAAGGTACAACGTGCTGCATTGTTATGGGCCTCCGGGGCTTTCTCCACCACTCCGGGTGGCGCCCTGGAATACCTCACCGGCTCCCCTCCTGTCTGGATATATTGCGATATCTTGCTACAACGGCATTGTTACAATTCTCTTTTCCCTTTGTTAACGGATTACATTTACTTGTTACAAACCCATAGTTACGCCTTGGACGTTATCTCCTTTCATAGCTACCTTCACCTTTCCTTTTCCAGATAGCTATGCTCTTTCCCCTTTAGTATCCATTGTTCTTTAAACGTATATAAACCCCTCTCATGTACCGTAGTTCTTTAGTTCCAACTTAGTCGAATCATATCCATAACTTGAACGCTCTTTCGCTCGTCGCCTCAACTGCTCTCCTCGCTCTCTCTCTAAGCCTTCGTCATCGTCGGACTTAGTGCCTAGAACCCTTGTCCAGTGATTGGGAACAGACCGAGACTCTGTTTGTTGCTGTAGACTTGGACGCTGAACGACGTTGTGGACATCGACCGTAACATAAGTTGGAACTCAGGACTAGCTCAGGGTATCATCCCTAGCCGACACCATTGAGACCTGCAGCTCTCAGGAACAACCCCTGAATGGATCCGTCACCTATAAGGGGAAATACTACCTTGAACAACGAGAAGTTTTTACCAACAAACCTGGTACTTTGTTACAGAAGGACGGAAACGAAACGAACCAGTCCCAAACAAATACTTTTCAGGAGACTTCTACTCAGGAGTATCTGAATTCGATTTACCCGACCAAATCTACCTAGACTGGGGTAGTGAAATACAAGGAGAACCGCTCTACCTTGTCAAGGAACCAGAAAACGAACCAGGAAGGACCCTCTACAGAAGATTCTTTAGAGACAGCAACCGACACGGAATCACAGCTAGCCTTTTAGCAGAGTGGGAGGAATTACTACGAATCGAACAAGCCAAGCTTGAGGAAAACCCGTTTGATACAGATTACTCAAAACAGAGACCACCCCCATCTCCGAAAACCAGAACCCCGAGTAGAACCCCTACTCCAGAACTGAAACCGATTACCAGAACACCAACCCCTGAACCACTGATTAACCCCGAACCACCAATCACTCCTGAACCAAGAATGGCATCTGAAACCAGTGCAGGCTCTAAAGGAGATATCAAACCGCAGCCGATACGACCCTTTACAGGCAAACGAATCAAAGCAAGGTCATTTTTAGGACAACTGGAGGATTATTTTACCCTCAATGAGCAGAACTATGAAGGAAAAGACAAAAAGAAAGTCAGATATGCGCTTGCATGCATGGGACCAGAACTAGACAACTGGAAAACTATTATCCGAAGTGAGTTGAATGACAACAGAGGCAGTACCACAGCCACGTTCAAATGGAGCAATTATGAAGCATTTGAAACACGTTTCGTCAATGACTGGGGAGAAGTCAACAGCGCCCTCCGAGCCCTCAACAATCTGTCCAAATTAAGAGTTGGAAACAGCGTTTCAGTCCCAGAATACATCAGAAAATTTCGCATGGATATAGGAACCTCTGGACTTACTGGAATACCCGCTCAGTTGCAGGCATTCGTCAAAGGATTACCCTTAGAACTTGCTAGAACGATCTTACAGGACCAAAGAAAGATTAAGACGATGCAAGAAGCCTATGACAAGGCTGAGGATCACCATAACGCTTGGGACATGACAGGACAGGGAAACAGGAGAACCAATGATGGATCTGGAACACGTTTCAATCAAAGCAACAACCGAACCGGAGCAATCAGAACTATAAATACCACGACTCCTGGCCGATTGACAGATGATCAAAAGGAGGAATACCGAAAGACTGGCAAGTGTTTCAGATGTGGAACACAAGGACACATCTCCAGAAACTGCCCAAAACACAATGATGCGTCTTCATCCAGGTCTTCTTATCAGAATAAAGCCATCCGTTCCATCACTGAGGAACAACAGAAGGAAGAGGACGAACCAGCAAAGAAAATTAGAGCCATCTTTTCAGCAATGTCTACTGAAGAGAAGAATGCCCTCTTAAACGAATTCAAAAACGAGGGTTTTTAGTTAGGAAGCGTCACTCAGCGGTTGGCCCTTCCTTATTATCGAGATCTGAACAGTTAGCGCTTGATTCTGTAATAGTATTATCCAACAATGACAAGCGCATTTCGTTAACTATCAAATCGACCAATTTACCCGCTGGAACATCTGCCCTAATTGATTGTGGAGCAGAAGGAAATTTTGTAGATGAAGGAGCAGTAAAAGAGCTCAGGAAAGAACGACTTAAGAAACCAATTAAAGTCAGAAATGCAGACGGAACAATAAATGCGAAGGGAATGATCACACATCAGACCAAGATATGCTACATGATAGAAGGACGACAATTTATCAATTGGTTCTGGATCACTAAGCTAGGCGATCAACGAATGATCCTAGGGATACCTTGGTTGGAAGAAAACAATCCGATCATCAATTGGCGAGAAAAATCTCTGAAGATTGGAGATCTGGACACATCGCCAAAAGCAATCTGGCAGCTAGCCCTTGACTCCCAGCAATGGGGTGAAGATGATTACTGGATCAGAGTTAAAACATCAGCATCACAGGAACTAGAGCACAGGCTAAAGAAAGATGAGCCATCCACCACTTTACTGACAGAATATGAACAATGGCGCACCATCTTTGACAAAAAGGCATCAGAACGCTTCCCATCCAGTCGACCATGGGATCATGCAATTAACACAAAGGAAGGCTTTGTCCCGAAGGCCAGTAAACTCTATCCCTTATCCGTCAAAGAACAAGGGCTGTTAGACGAATGGATTGATGAACAGCTTAAAAAAGGATACATTAAACCATCTACATCACCGCAGGCATCACCGTTCTTCTTCGTAGCAAAGAAAGAAAGTGGAGCACTCCGACCCTGTCAGGATTATTGATACCTCAATGAATGGACCATCAAAAATGCGTATCCCCTTCCCTTAGTTTCTGATCTCATGACTAAACTATGAGGCGCCAAGTACTTCACCAAGCTAGACCTCCGATGGGGATACAACAATGTTCGCATCAAAAAGGGAGACGAATGGAAGGCAGCCTTTATTACCAATTGAGGACTATACAAACCCACAGTAATGTTCTTTGGATTATGCAACTCGCCATCAACCTTTCAAACTATGATGAACAAATACTTTAGGGACATGATCAATGAAGGATGGCTAATCATTTACATGGATGACATGTTAATCTGTGCGGAATCACTGGAACAGCTGGAAGAACGGACAAAACGGATTTTACAACGGTTACAAGACAACAATCTATTCCTGAAACTGGAAAAATGCAAGTTCGCCACGCAGGAAGTCGAGTTCTTAGGAATGATCATCACCCCTGGATGCATTCAGATGGACCCAATAAAGTTAGCAGGGATTGCCGATTGGCCAGTCCCTACCACAGTCAAACAAGTCCGATCTTTCCTCGGATTTGGGAATTTTTACCGACGCTTCATTGGAAACTTTGCTGCCATCGCTAAACCACTCACCAACCTCACTAAGAAAGCTGAACCATTTGACTGGACTACCAAACGAAACAACGCTTTTGAAATTCTAAAGAAACAATTCGCATCCATGCCAGTATTATTAATGCCGGATCCAACTCGACCCTTTATCCTTCAGACCGATGCATCAAATAAGGCGATAGGAGCAGTCCTGAAACAAGCAGATGACACAGGATCTTTGCATCCCTGTGGATTTATTTCACATGCATTAACACAAACGGAACAGAATTACCAAATCTACGATTGAGAACTCTTGGCAATCATCAAGGGGTTAATGACTTGGCGACATCTACTGCATGGATCACCCCACACTACTATAGTACACTGCGACCACAAAAATTTGTCCTACTATCGAACGGCCCAATGCTTAACGCCCAGACAAGCTAGATGGTCATCCTTATTATCAGAATTTGACCTGCGCATTGAGCATGTCCCTGGCACGAAAATGTTTGAAGTGGATGCCCTATCCCGACGCCCTGATCATATGGGAAATAGCGAATCACCAGAAGACGTCATAGTCTTACCAGAGGATCGTTTTATTCGTCTTATTGCAAAAGACCTAGTCACGGAAATTCAAAAGGCAATGTCAAAAGATGATTTTGGACGCATTCTAATTGAGGTTATCACCACGCACTGGGCCCCACCGATCAAATCGGACATACAGGATTGGTCTTATACAAACGGCATTGTTCACTATCTCGGTAAAACCTATATCCCTGACCAAGACGGATTACGAACCAAATTGATCAAAGAAACACATGAAGCGCGATCATCTGGCCATCCTGGACGATTAAAGACCCTTGAACTCCTTAAAAGAGATTACTGGTGGCCCGGAATGTTCAAACATGTCAGAGAATGGATAGAAGGTTGCGCCCTTTGTCAACAAATGAAGATTAACACACACCCAAATGTGCCAGCCCTTCACCCAATTTCGTCGAAAGCAACCCATCCTTTTCAACAAGTAACCCTTGATTTCATCACCGATCTACCCCTTTCTGATGGTTTTGACTCGATCCTGGTCATGGTGGACCATGGTCTTACAAAGGGGGTAATTTTCACACCTTGCAAGAAGACAATCGACGCTTTAGGCACAGCAGAACTCTATGTCTCCGAAATTTTCAAACGGTTTGGCCTACCAGATGTCTTAATTTCAGATTGAGGACCACAGTTCTCTGCAAAAGTGTTTCAAGAAATACGAAAAGCATTAGGAATCGACCATAGAATGAGTACAGCATATCATCCTCAGACTGATGGAGAAACAGAACGAGTCAATCAGGAACTAGAAGTCTATCTCCAAATGTTCTGTTCCAATGAACCGCATCTATGGAAACCGCATCTCCCAATAGCCGAGTTCACTCACAATAACCAACATCATGACACGATCAAAACTTCCCCATTCAGACTAATGTATGGGACGGACCCTGTCGCGCTTCCCACAGCTACTACACGAATGACCACACCAGCAGCAGAGGAGCGCCTTCAGTTCCTAAGGAAAGCCAGAGAAGAAGCGCTAGCAGCACACGAACTAGCAAGACAACTAGTGGCAAAACGACGTAAGGACAAAGCAATACAATTTGAAAAGGGTACCAAAGTATGGCTTGAGAACCGAAATCTTCACATACCATATCAGTCCAGAAAGCTAGCACCAAAACGAGAAGGACCCTTTGAAATCGAACAAGTAATGGGGCCAGTGACATACAAATTGAAACTCCCAAAACAATGGCACATTCACCCCGTGTTTCATGCGTCACTCCTTACCCCGTACAGGGAAACGACTGCGCACGGGCCGAACTATGTGAAACCACCCCCTGATCTCGTAAATGGACAAGAGGAATTCGAGGTAGAGGCAATTCTAGCTCACAGGAAACGAGGCGCAGGCTACCATTACCTAGTTAAATGGAAAGGCTATGGATCGAATGACAACTCTTGGGAACCCGCTCGCAATCTTGCAAACGCCACGGATATCCTATCAGAATATCAACAACGCCGACACCTCTGAACCATGACTCGATATAGAAACCGCCACGTCTTGAAACAAAATTACCACTATACAAAACGGAACTGCTCAACACTCTCTCGATACACTATAGCTCTTAAAGAAAAGACCATCTATACCCACATACAATATCTCCCCTTCCAACACGCTCTTAGAGCATCGACCTCACCAGGAAAAATTACCCAAACTGTGGCGTTAGTCACACGATACTATCGCACCCCTCGACTTGATCACCGTCACCAAAAGAACCCTTCAGGAATGACAAAGTTCCCCTGTAATGATACCCAGAATTACCTCCCCAAGTACCACGACCTATGATTTTCAGCCGACGATCTACCTCCCTACAATAAGGATCCACCTGCGTACCAACTTCTAGCCATCAGAAACAGTGATGTTTATAAAAGTGCCCATGGAAGATTGCTATGTCCAGAAGAATACAAACAGATGGACGAGATCACTAAACAGATACGGGAGTGTAGCGCACAAATCTGGCTAATTGGCCAAGGAATCAGAATACCAGGGAGGCCTCGCATTCTCATGGAAGATATCCTTGATGATCTTGACTATTTGTCTACTGCAATGGCAGGGGTAATAGCAGATATCATCAGACAAGTCAGAAGATTCTTAGTTACCCCAACAACGACACCAGGGATTGAACATTTAAATTCATTAACCAAGTTCATTGCAGAGGAACGAGACCTTCTCACCGACCCTGCAATCGAAGATCCACTAAATACAGAAAATTGGGATTCGGACACGGAAATCAGCGATCTGGAATCTGTATAAAGTTTTCAAGTACCACCACGTAACACCCCATCTACCCCGTAACAAGAAACCATGTTCACTTTCTTCGCCCTCGCCGCCTACTTCACCGTCCTGACCCTCCTCTCCTGCGCCAATGAGCACATTGATGAAACCGTCGCCGCCCTCTCACCCTTCATCGCCCTCCCGGACCTCCCTCTCGAGGTCTTTATCGAAAACACCACCATTGTCCACTTCGAGGATGATGACCTCCACATTCATCCGGCCGATTTGCTTCCACAGGTACACCCAGATGACCACCACCTTCCCCACTTCGCTCAATTTGTCAAATGAAACACAACGCTCACCGTCGTCGCTGACGCCCTCGCTGCCGCCACCTGCTCCATCACTAACCTCTCCTCCGCCACCGACAACCTCACCGCCCTCACTCTTACCATCGACCCACATGAGATGATGTACGAGGAACGCGACTCCTTTTTACGAAACGCACAAAATCTCCATCGCGCTGCAGAAGTGCTCAAATGGAAGGTGGAGACTTCCACAAAAGAATTGGACAACGCCGTCAAGTGGGCCGAGTCCAGAACGGACCATGGCTGGACTACCTCTGGCTGGTAGAAGTCGGTGACTTCTCGCCTACAAAGGGGGTAATGTTACAATTCTCTTTTCCCTTTGTTAACGGATTACATTTACTTGTTACAAACCCATAGTTACGCCTTGGACGTTATCTCCTTTCATAGCTACCTTCACCTTTCCTTTTCCAGATAGCTATGCTCTTTCCCCTTTAGTATCCATTGTTCTTTAAACGTATATAAACCCCTCTCATGTACCGTAGTTCTTTAGTTCCAACTTAGTCGAATCATATCCATAACTTGAACGCTCTTTCGCTTGTCGCCTCAACTGCTCTCCTCGCTCTCTCTCTAAGCCTTCGTCATCGTCGGACTTAGTGCCTAGAACCCTTGTCCAGTGATTGGGAACAGACCGAGACTCTGTTTGTTGCTGTAGACTTGGACGCTGAATGACGTTGTGGACATCAACCGTAACAGGCATGGCTCTCGGCTTGCCACATTGGATGCCCACCATGCAATGCGCCTCCTGCAACAAACACCGGACCTCCCAGTCCACGCCCTTGCGCGAGCCTGCCACTGCCTTATCCACACCAGAGCCCCGGACAACCCGGTTCCGGCCATCCTGAGAGTTGCTGATGGCATTACGGAACCCTTCTTTGTGGTTCATGACGAGAATCATCGGGGCTCCCGACTCCTGGACCTTTACCCCGAGCGCATCACATTCTGGCATTTCGACCACCCTCCTAAGTCTCAAACAGAGCTCTTCACTGCTTGGCGGGTTGATTTTGACCAACAGCTGGACTTATGGCGCCAGGATCCGCATACTTATCTGGTTGCTACCGATGGCTCCTTACACGGCACATCGGCCTTTAGTGGTTTTGTCTCGACCACTTCGTCAGCGGTCCGCGCTGTTCCCGCTACGTCCTTCTACGCTGCTGAGGCCCAGGCCCTCGAACTGGCTGTTCGCCACCTGGTTGACTCCGCCCATGTGGGTCACATGGTTTTCTTGGTTGATAACGCCGCTGCCGCACGCAGCATATTCCAAACGGACATCTGTGATGGCCAACATATCGCCATCCGCTTCTGCACGTTTCTACGTCTATGGCTACAATCCTCCTCGCTCAACCGCCTGTCCGTCTCTTGGTGTCCCAGCCATGTGGGCATTCCCGAAAATGAAGCTGCCGACGCCCTAGTTGCCGCCGCGGATGCTCCGATGCCCCCAGCCTTGCACACGAGGGTTGCTGCCATGAAGCACTTTCGACTCACTGCCGGTCGCCACTGGCGACTTGCATGGCTGTCGCAGAAGACACGCGGCGCCAACCTCATCTGCATCAATGGTAGGGGGCGCCCACTTGCTCCTTGCATGGGCCGTCAGCGCCACCGCTTTATCCTGAAATGTGACGACTCCCCGACGTTGTTCTCCCGGTTCGTCCGCTTTGCTACGGGGCACATGCCATCCGCTGAATACCGACGCCGCTTCTTTCCTGGTGCTCCAACCCACTGCCGGCTTTGCCCTGGCCGTCTTCCCGCGACCCGTTCTCACATCATCTGTGAGTGCCGTTTCTTTAATCCCCCTTTCACCTCCTTTCCAGCCTTTCTGCGACGCGACCGCAACTATGTGGGCCTTATTGCCTTCCTAAAGGATCACCCCTGGGCTGCGTCTTTTGACGCCTTAACCCCATTTGCCCATCACACTACTCGTCGTCGCCCTCATCGGGCCCTCTTCCCGGATTGAGTGGACCGCCTCCTACTGGCTTTGTCTGTACTTTCTCTTAGCAATTACGCTTACCACACAGAGGCCATTGTGGCCTTTTCGCCGCTGACTTACCTATCATGTCGTACTTAGTTTCGTTCTCCAATCTCACACCTTTACCATGCGAAAAAAAAAAAAAAAAAAAAAAAACACGGTCATCGTGATATTGTGACAAAGTTTGTGACACCAAGTCTTTTGCATGCAAAAGTGCAAAAGTCATGCGCCGATCGTCCTCATCAAAACATGCAAAAGCAACTATACATCACGTTCCTAATTTCCAGGAGATGACTCCCAAGAAATTCGAAAATTTTCTTGGCAAGCTTCGCACCCTGCGACCACAATTTCAGCATTACCTCTGAACACACAGCAAGTCTCAATCACTCTTGGAACTCGCGCAAAATGGCTGTAGCGATGACAACATTCAGTTCCTCCTTCATCACACTACGCAAGAATACGAGGACAAGAACAGCCTCAAGATCGAACAATAACCACATCCTAGTGCTGAACAAGGCATTGACTGATCCAAACTGGATGGCTCGGTTGGATACATGAAGGCCCGATCAATTGAGTTCCCCATGTCGTCGGGTACCAACCAAGGGGTATCAAATCCATGGTGGTTCAGGTCGCCGTCAAGTCATTGCACCACGATTTTGGTGTTGAAAATCCGTACGAGTCACGGACACGGGGTTACATTGCAATAGAGCTGAAGGGGATGCAGTCCTCCAGACCTCGAGAGTGGATCAGGAGGCCAGCCAATTGGATTAGTAAAACGCAAAAGCCCACAAATTCACGGCAAGTTACGCGAGGATGTGAAAAAAGTCTCATGAATAATTTCCTAAGTATGATATCTGACATCGACAATAGTAGTGGCACCAAGAAGAGATAAGTGGGCGTAGTTGTGCTGGCTAGGGTAGTATATTCAATACTATGCATTTGGGTGGTCCAGAAAGGCTCTTTGTGGAGATAATCAAACCGTCATTAGAGAACACGCTATTCAATGGGAAGATATATAGGTTTTTGCCATCCCGGTGTGAACAAGAGATCAGAAGATCAGATTCTGATGCAATCCGATGGTGGGGACTTACCGAGCGAACTTCATAACGAACAGGAGATCTTGGGTGATTGGTGGTGACGACAAGTTATAAAATACTATCCAAGATAGGGCGCAGCCGAAGTATGGAAGGCATATTACAAGTTTCAAGTAGGAAGACAATACACATGGATGTAGTTTCGGTCGCACGGATCTGCGCCAAAACCATTCCGCATTAGGCCAACATTTCCATGTAAGGTATAATACCCACGCCTGCCAATGGTCGACGAATGACGTCTTTGGTCGGTGAACAGCCATCCCAACCCTTTCACGTGACCAGTTTAGCTATCATCAACCTCACTTATAGTCGATCGTGTTACTTGGAAATCCATGCCAACCGACGAATCTATTAGCCATACAACTGCTTCCCTTGATGGCCCAGCATCCACCTACCATCGATGCTGCGCGCCCTGCTTGAAACCACCTATGCTCTTTCTTACATTCGGTCTCCCAGGATTATATGAATCCCATGCAACTGGTCCCCAAAGATCTGTATTGTGTAAGATACTGCCTGCACCTTCTACCAATGGCCTTGACCAATATCTCATCTATTCAGTGTTCGGTAACATCCGCTCTGTATCCGATCAAGTGCGGAAGACCAGCAGCTTCTTACTTGCGTTCGTAGTTCCGTCTTCGTGAATTGCTTTTGCTAACGCCATGAAATATAGCTTGCTCGTCGCTGCGTTATTCAAGCTACCCGTGCAAGACAATGTCGTATTCTGGTTTTTCATTTATCCTTCCTTGACTTTGGCAGTCATGGCCGTGGTATGTTCGACAATCCTTGTCATTGTTTGTGGTCGTCTTGAGGTATGCTATGCACCACTATTTGTTGAACTCAGCTAAGATGTTCCTGAAGGATGAAGACCTCTCTGTTGACGTGAACTCGTTAAATTTCTTATGCTGGACTATCTGGGACTTGCTCTCACTCCCAATTATTTGCACGGCCTGGTATGGTGATCTTCCTAATCGGAATGTATCTGATATCTGATGCTTGTCTGACAAGGGGCGCTATAACATTTATTGTTGCCATAATCTTCTACGTTATGCGTCCAATTGCATCTGGGAATGGCACTGGCCAAGGCAGTGATTTCATAGCTGTAAAGGTTGCGCTGTTGATGACGATCTGTTTTGCCTCGTTGCGCTTTGGATTCTTTTTGCATCATGTTCGACGATTTTCTAATGCTCTTGGTCAAAGTGTAAATGACGAACACGCTTAGACCTTCGTATTCATGGGTTGTACATACGTATTGTTATCCTGTCGATATTTCTGTGTGAATATACTGTTGTTATATAATAGATCTTGAGTCGCATCAACTTGGTACAGTCGCCTGACCTGTTTTTGTGGTACTGGCAAGTCTCCGGCGGTGTTGATGACCTGATCGTCTAAGACAGCCTAAGCAGCAGCGATATGAAGGGAGCGGACAGGAATAATGAAGGCGGGTGCAGCGGGAGGAGGAAGAAGAGGAGGCAGCGCCAGATCCATAGATATAGTTAACTGGAGACGAGCAAACGCGGGAGGGAACAATATATATTGTCTATATCTTGACTTGTCAGCCGCCTTGGTCACGATTGCTCTGCCTGTTTTCAGAATTATCACTTTGAGTTGTACGAATGTCGTCCTCTAACGCAGCGAGAGAGTGGCATGGAATTGTTGGCGTAACATGCCAACACAACGTGCAAGTTCAAACGCGCCCGTGACATGCGTGACACCCCCAACCTTCATTTGAACACCAACACATTCAAAATGACTTCAATATCTTGAAATCGGCTATCTATGAGTTATCTTTGATTTTGCAATGGATTCATATTCGGATAATCGGCGCGTGAGACAACTGATATATGGAGGAGAAATCTTGACAGAAGAAGAGTACGATGCAATGCTAGACAAAATCGATGATTTTCCAAGGGAAATGGAGCATGGCTGTAGGAAGCCGTCCTTATACTTGCAACTGTTCGAAGGTGAGTGGCTCTTCTCGTGCCATAAGGCCCTAACGCGAATGAGAGTGTTTGTTGTGCCAGACATGGTCAACACGGTGTACAAACAAGAGTCCCATCTGCTCTCACAAAACGAATGGGACATGTTTGCCACGTTTAAATCCTACTGTTGTATGTGTTACGCGCCCTAATTCCTCGACATGTGAATGAACGAATTTCATCGCACGTACAGACAACGCGCGCTACTGTCTCGTACGGCTGGTCCTACGGAAACCTGATCAGTGGCACGCACTCTCATCACTAGAAAGCTACAAAAAGGAACTCGGGGAAGTTGGGCTTGTTCGTGCCATAACGGACCTGTGTCGACCGTGGTGTGAAATCATGAACGGCACGGGCGAAGAAATAGACGCGAATGTGGCATGTCAGTTGATCACTGGTCCGGACGAGAATATCAAGACGTCGGTGTCGCAAAGATACGACGTAGAAGCAGGACCGTCAAACTCGGGCACTCGAAGTAGTCCAACATTGTCAGATAGCGACTTTTCTATTCTTGGTCAATCATTCCAGGAGAAGTTGAAAGAAGTGCGATTGGATTCGTTTTGTCATGACGAAAGCATTATGGATATCACCGATCTCCTGAACCAGCTCTCCGTCAAGCAGCTCAAAGAGCTCGTCAAAACAACTAAGAGTAGGCCAAACAGGTTCACTGTGCGTCAGCTCTCCTGCTCCTTTCCATACACTTCCAATCGTGCGATGTAGAAGTCAGAGATGATACGAGCATTGTTGGCCAATGCAGCGACGCAGTCCGTCCTCCATTTCCCTGCGAGCCCAGCGAACACGAAACTACGGAAAGCCCCTGAGCCAGGTATGCGCCAAACGATGGTTGATGGACAACTGTATCTCAAGGGAAAAGAGAAGGCGATGCCCAGAAATCAAGAACAGAGGCTTATTCAGATGGTACTGAAAATTTTAGGTGCGAGTTTAACGCTTTGAATGTGCCTGTTTCATAATCCCTCCGTTAGGTAAATGCGTCAGAATCAACGAAGACTTTTATCACCTCGTGCGACGATTGCATCTCATCTGTTTCCGATGTACCGAACAACCCACTTCACTTCTGTTACCCGCCCTTCTTATGTCATTCAAGAAGCGCACCTACCCCAAGTACGAATATAAACGTGACAATTCCATATGGCCAACACGAGAAGACCTGTTGGCTTATGAAGTGGCGCTAGAACTGGAAGTACAGTTGGAAAAAGTGACAAACAAGCTGCCTGAAAATGAAAGAGAATTCAAAACGCCCGCACCGCTCGCCGAGTCGGTTGCATCTACAACTCCCATTGGTCAGATCTTGCATACCCCTACAGCACAGTTCAAAGTTCCTGAATACCCACCAACCTCTGGCTCTAGTGTGAGGGAGGAAGCGGTAGATCAAGTTGAAGACATCTCTGCGTTGCGTGAAGTGATATATGTAGAGGAAGAGGAGGCGAGCATTCGAAAAGCTAGGAGAGTGAAGGAACTCTTGCATGAGAAGATTTATCCAAATTGGCAGTTATTCATTGAGGCTAAGACAAGGGAAGGATGGTCGAGTCGCAAACCTGGCTTGGAGCGATTTGATCCTGGTATGTGATTTCATTTAGGCAATAAATTTTAACTCCTTTTGCACCATCAAGGTTACGTTTACACGCGAATGCTCCACCATGCCACTCGCGCACTCGCTACGCTGAAAGAGTATCAGGCAGAATACGACATATTACAGGCCTTGTTAGGGCAAACCTTCTATCGTCGTGGTTCGCGTGCGAAATGGTACGAGAGGCGTGTTATCATTCAAACCATGTATCTGTGTAAATTGGATGGGGTGAAACGCGACGAGACTGTTCTTCGGCAAGCAATGGATGGCTTCAAACAAGCTTTGTTGGATAAGGATACCGGGATAGGTGTGGCTCTGTACGATGCGTACCGTGCGAGAGCAGAGCTAACAGGATCCAGTCTGGCGGCCTGGTCTCTTTCGTCGACTGCAGCGATTGGAGAAGATGCTGCACGTACCGGAGGAAGAGCGCAGCCAATGCGAGGCAGAATTGAAGCAACCACAGAAAGTGTTTGTCAAGGCTGCGAGAGTAATCAAGCGGTCAGACAGTCATCCGATAGATCGTAGTGGCCAAAGTGCGGATTCCAAGGGTGGTGGGCTGCATGTGTACTTGACACCAAAGAGGGAACTGAAGGAGGAGGAGGATGTCGTCAAGAAAGAGGAAGAAGCGCATGGCCAAGAGAAGGTAAGCATATATATTTGAAAAATGGTCAACTCGTTTGATGATATTATATCTATGGAAGTCAAAAATCACGAACTGGAAGGGCAAGTCGTTGTGGGTTGGCAGAGACAACGACGAGGTTTATGTTGAGATACGTGCCCTTCAGCATTACGAGACTCTTGGCTTTAAAGGGTGAATCGTTTTTTTTTTTTTGTGATAAGGCCATCAATACAGTGCATTGACAATTTGTTGGTAGATTTCATGCTGAAACGCGGATATTGACAACGATCTTCTCATTATTATTCTGGGACATAATCTTTGCGGATATCTCGGGCGCTTTTGAAACGCCTTATCAAGCTGCACCATTAGACCTTGCGGAGGACACTTTCTACTATGCTCGTAAGGACATGATTGAAGCAAGGTTAGAGGAGATTCGCAATGGGAACGCTAGAGAGATATTGCAGCGGCATGACGATCAGCATCGGGAGAAGCAAACCATGTGCGTTGGTTTGCGATGGGACATGTGCGAGTCTGCTGATCTTGTGGAGATTGTTGATGTGAGTCGTCTGAGCATGGGGGCTATTTGCTGAACCGTAGTTAGTGTCTTGGTGGCCATACAGTGGCACTCATCTGTCGGCTATTCTGCGAAGACTATGGAGGTAGATGCAGCGGAGTCCCCGATCTCGTTGTCTGGAAGGCTGAACAACGTGTGTGCAAGTTTGTAGAAGTTAAAGGACCTGGCGACCGACCTCAAGAGAATCAAAAGGTAAGAGTGCTCGTTCTGATTTCATGGAGACGTTGACGATGGTGTATATATATAGTTGTGGTTCGATTCTCTTTTGAGAGCAGGGGCAAATGTGGAGATCTGTCATGTTATAGATATAAATGCGCCTCCGAAGGAGAAGCGCAAGACGCCGGGGACCGGGACCAATCGCAAGCGAAAGACACGCCCTATCCAACCGGAGTCATGTGAAGAGGGATGTGCAAATGGTGATGACGATGATCAGGAATTTGACCAATACGCTTCCACGCCGGCTCCTATCAACATGGAAGGAAGTGCGCCGAGAAGAAAGCGACGGAAGAGGACAGATGAGGATGATGAGCTCCCTTCCTATATCCCGGGAGCTTTTGATGAGGCTCAGAGTCCATTGGACTGGGTGAAAGTTCCGCATGCAGCATTTTGCGCGGATGATACGCCATTGAAACGGAAAATGTGATCTCTTACACAATCTGGCGCATGTAAATTTATTGATGGTATCTTATGTAATGCATATCAACCAACCTCGGGTAATCGTGCGACCCTGATTGCGCATGCGGAACGCCCGGGAGCCGCTTTATGCGGGCACGCGCACGGCACAGATGCAAGGCAATAAGGCAAGTTCGGCTCAGGATCAGATGGGATGCAAGACAGGGTTCGTCAGCCGGCTAGAGACTCAATTCCTGAATGATTCATGGGTGCTGAATCATCGCAAGCGGGCGAGTCCAAAAAAAGGATTTGTTGGGAACACGGGTGTGATAGATTGATATCCAAAACCCAAGAATACGCTAAGGCTTAGCCCTACATCGCCTTCACTTCCTCCGCTCGCCCCTTGAGCCCCTCTCTCTCTCGTCCTCCCTCCCCTCCTGCGTCCTTCCACGGACCGAGGCCATGGTCTCTTCAAACTCACCTCTCCTCAGCGCCCTCGCAACCTTCAACGTTGCTTCCCTCTTCTCACGCAAACGACCTGCCGCCCGCCCGAGAACCGTCTTCGTAAACAGTCCTACTCTTCCCCCAGATTACCTCGACAAGAAGGGACGTCCGATACCTAATCATGTTTATACCCCAAACCAGGTCATCACTTCCAAGTATAACCTCATCACCTTTATACCAAGGAATTTGTTAGAGCAGTTCAGACGAGTCGCCAATTTGTACGTCTCTCTCTCTCTCTCTCTCTCTCTCTCTCTTCCTTAATCACTACATCCGTCATCCTGACTCTACTTTAACACTCAGGTTCTTCCTTGCTATCGCTATCATTCAGTTTATCCGTGTCTTTTCAACCATCGCTCCTGGCGTCGCCATTCTACCCCTGGTGTTCATTGTGGCTGTGACTGCTCTGAAGGATGGTTACGAGGATTTTAAACGGCATCAGGCTGATAGTAGGATCAACCAAAGTACCGTCTGGGCTCTCGTGGGCGGGGGATGGACGAATCCGAATGCGATGAAGCCAAAGAGCAAGACGTTTGTCAAAGGGCTGCTTGGGAATGGTCTCTCTGGCTCCTCAAACAAAGGGAAAAAGGGAAAAAAGGCACATGGCTATCAACTTGATGACGTCCAATTTGACGACAAGATCGAACCATATGCCGGTATCATAGACGACAAGACGGCACGCCCACATTGGAAAAGGGTCTTGTGGGAAGATGTTCGGGTTGGCGATTTCGTGAGACTGGAGGACGGCGATTTCCTGCCTGCAGATATGTTGATTTGTTCCACATCCGAAGAAGAGGATGTGGCTTTCGTGGAAACGAAGAATTTAGACGGGGAGACCAATCTCAAGTCGCGTCATGCCGTGACTTCCCTCGTTCATTTACGGACTGCTGCGGATTGCGTGAATGCCGGTCCGTTTCAGATTAACTGCGACCGCCCGGACACGGATTTATACAGGTTCAATGCCAACGTTGAGCGCGACGGCGAAAAAACGGCCGTTGATAGTTCTACAACACTTTTGCGTGGCACAGTACTTCGGAACACGAATTGGCTTATCGGGATCGTCTTGTTTACCGGTCTGGATACCAAGATTATATTGAATTCGGGAAATACTCCCAGTAAGCGCAGTCGGGTAGAGAGGGAAATGAATCCGCAAGTGTACGTGTATTGAACTTATCGTTTATAGTCCGATCGCTCAAATATCTTTAGCTTCCTCAATCTCGGTCTCATGGCGGTCATGGCGCTAGTGTGTGCTATAGTCGATTCTGTCCTCGAACAGCGCCTATACCCAAAGGGAGCCCCCTGGCTTTACGATGATAACCAGGGCGATAACAATCCACGAATCAATGGATTGATCACGTTCTTTTATGCTATTCTCACGTACGCTGCTCTGCTTTATTCCTTTTGCTTCGGCTGAAGATTTGCGCAGGTTCCAGGATATTGTACCCATCTCCTTGTATATATCCATGGAGTTTGTACGGGTAGTACAAGCTGCCTTTATCTATTTGGACCCCAATATCTGGTATCAGAAGACAGATCAGCCTACCATCGCCCGCACTTGGAATCTGTCTGACGATCTTGGCCAGATTGAATATGTCTTCTCTGACAAGACTGGCACTCTGACACAGGTTTGACCAAATCATGGATTATCTGACTGGATTTACTGACAGCTTTTGCTTTCGCAGAACTCTATGGTGTTTAGACAATGTTCAATTGGCGGGAAAGCATACCGAGGAGCTGATTACAGCGAAGATAGGAACGAACAGCATGATACGCTCAAAACGATCGCTGTTGCTGATCCCGGAGCCAACTTCAACTTGACTAAACAGCTATCTGGTGATAGCACGGCACGTAACTCCAGTGGTTTGTTGTCGTCTCGCTCAGACCAATCAGATGACGGCAAGGCACACTTCCACGACGCCGAGCTCCTAGAAGACCTGGAAAAGGCCGTAGCTATCGATGAAACATCGGAATTCGCTAGCCATGCTCGCATATTAAACGGCTTTTTCATTGTCCTTTCACTCTGCCATTCCGTACTGACGGATGTAAACCCCGAGACGGGTCATATAACGTACAAGGCCCAATCCCCCGATGAAGCTGCTTTGGTCCAAGCTGCAGCCGATGTCGGATTCATTTTCCTAGGCAGAGACAAGGATATTTTGAAACTGCGCACGCCCTTCTCACAGGAGGAAGAGAAGTACGAGTTACTGAATATCTTGGATTTCACCAGTGCGCGGAAGCGCATGAGTGTAATTCTCAAGAAGGCTACGGATGACTCAAGAATTTTCCTTTTAAGCAAAGGAGCAGACAATATCATCTTTGACAGGCTACGACCGGGTATGGATGACCTGAAGGGTCTAACGGATCAACATCTACGAGAATTCGCAAACGAGGGCCTAAGAACCTTAACGTTGGCATACAAAGTCGTTCGAGGTGCGCTATGCTCTGTGTCTTGATTTCTTGTTAAAACATTATGTATTAGAGGATGAGTACGCAGCGTGGAACGAACGCTACAAACAAGCAAATGCGGAACTTGACGACCGAGAGGCCAAAGTTGAAGCCGTATGCGACGAAATTGAACGTGATTTAAGATTACTAGGCGCCACCGCCATCGAAGATCGTCTGCAAGATGGTGTGCCTGAAGCTATTGCGGACTTGAAGCGAGCTGGGATTAAAGTTTGGGTTGCAACGGGTGACAAGCTGGAGACCGCAATAGGTGATCGCTTTTCATAGCCAACGTTATCTCGTTGCTGACTGAAGCTCATAGCTATTGGGCGAAGCACTAATCTGATAACGAACGACGCAAATATTATTATCGTCCGTGGAGGTACTCGTCGAAGTGTTCAGGACCAGATGCTGTTAGCGTTGGCTCGGTATTTCCCTGAACACGAGGAAGCGAGGCTGGTCGCTTCGATTCCCAGTGCAGGAGATATCGAAGCTGGGAAGGGTGGTATCCCATTACAAAGAATCAACACGGGTGTCACAGACATTGTCGGAGTCGATAATGGCGAGCGTGCTGGTGGTTTTGTGTTGGTTGTTGACGGTGCTGCCCTTCTGGAGGTGAATAATCACGCTCAAGTGCTTTAGCCTTAGTCATCATTGATTATTTTTTTGCTCCAGGCCTTTGCAACGATGGAGAACAAGGACATACTATTGCGCTTGGGCATCAAGTGCGATGGCGTCATATGTTGTCGAGTTTCGCCCCTGCAGAAGGCTCTCATCGTCAAACTTGTCAAGGATGGACTGAAAGCTATGACATTGGCTATCGGTGACGGTGCTAATGATGTCAGCATGATTCAGGTAACTTTTTATTTTTAATTTCCAAGATAATGACTTGTTAACTAATTGACCTACAAGGCCGCGGACGTCGGTGTCGGCATATCAGGCGAAGAGGGCTTGCAAGCCGTTAACTCGTCAGACTATGCAATAGCCCAGGTGCGTAGGAATTATTGTCCCCTCTGATTTAGCTTACCTTATTGCACGAAGTTTCGATTTCTGACTAGGCTTTTGTTCGTCCATGGTCATTGGTCTTACGCACGAAACGGGACAATGTCAGTACATGATAGTGATATCCTTCGTTTCGATCATAGTCGCTAACAACCTGACAGGGTTTTAAACTTCTTCTATAAGAATATGATGGCTGTTGGTGTTTTATTTTGGTGGCAGATTTATAATGGTTGGAGTGGTTCATTGTAAGTTCATTTGCTCAATTGTTGGCGTCAAGTATTGAAAGGCCTCGTTCCAGCGTTTATGATTATATATACATTCTTTTTTGGAATTCTCTATGGACAATACTTCCGGTCTTTGGCATTGGTATCTTCGATCGATTCATTGGTGAGTGCCTGATTGCATGGATCAAATTTAAATGCTCACACTGGTTGAAGATGATGATGTGTTGGTGGAGCTCCCTGAGCTTTACAAATATGGCCGAGAGCGCTATTGGTTTAGTTTGAAAGAATTCTTCATTTACATGTTTGAGGGTACTGTTCAGGTAATTGTCGTCATTTCCGTATTTTCGCCAAATTTCTGACAGGTATGAAGACCGCGGTTATATTTTTCTTCATATTCTATACCTACGGCTTGTCAACATCAGCTCGCAAAGATGGATGGAACATTTTCACTGACGAATTCTCAACGGTTTGTGTGATTTGAACAAGGGAATCATGGTTGCTGATCGTATGTTTCAGCCTATGACATTTGCGGCAGTCATAGCCGCCAATGCTTTCGCCGGCCTAACATCAACAGCAATCACGATCTGGTTGGTCCTCTGTATCTTGTTTGGTATCATCTTGGTTTGGTGCTTCACGGTACGTGATAAGAAGAGCTCCAGTAGCCAATGCTTAACGTATTATAGGCTATTTATTCAACTATTCCTCCTTCCTACGCATCTACCACTCTCTATGGCATTAATAATTTCGTCTTCCCGTCTGCATATTTCTGGCTCGTATTGCCGCTCACTGTTATACTCGCGCTAACCCCTCGCCTCATCGCAAAAGCACTCAAGATCTACTTCGCACCTGATGACATTGACATTATACGCATTTTACGGAAGCAAAATCCCGATTTTGACCTGTCACAGGCCAAAAGAGGGTTGGAAAGATTCAAGCAGCCCTCTATTGCTACACCTGTTTCCCGTTCATCCGTGGACGTCGGGCGGTCGCAAGATTTACGACTAGCGAGTCGAACTGATATGGCCACTGGGCTGGTGTCACAAGACCGTGGATTTGATTTTGCCTCGGAGGAGGGCGGTGTCGCGATCCGACGAATGCAGACTCAATTATCAGAACACCAACAACAAAGAGGACTGAATAAACGTCCGACATCCGCATCTTCAAGAAAGGCGAAAGAGGCACTGTCACATGTATTTTCGCTAAGGCGAGGACTGCGGAAGAAAAGTTCTGAAAATCGAAAGTCGAATGAATAACGAAAAAAAACAAACAAAAACGCATTACGGACGCCAGACACATTGCTTGTGTACTTTAGTTATCACGCGTAATTTATCGGTGCATGTTGTATCATTAACATCCACAGCTAATCTACATGCTATTCGAGGGGGTTGATACGTTGATCTATACTTTGGAATGTGATAAGGAATGTGACAATAACTGAGGGCGTTAAGACTCGATTTCGAGGAAAGGATCACCGATTTCTACCGCCGATACAATGTCAGTCTCAACCAATGGTTGAGTACTTGAGTTCTGTACTATACCCTGCCCTAACTTCGGACTGGCAGTGCAGCCGTCCCCACTTCGAACACAAGGCCAACGTAGCATGATCCCGACAACTAGAGAGGCGATCCAAGAACATGCTACACTTATCTATCATTGAATTCACGATCCGACATGAAGGAGTGTGAAAAGTGTGAGGCCGGAAGCGGTGAACCCAGTGGCAGTAGCAGTCGTTGGACTGCTAGGATTACCACCACCGCTATTACTGCTACTGGAGAGACCTGCAGCCACTAGTGTTATGAGCTGAGACAGTTGGGTGGTCACTGGTGTTTTGGGATGTAGTGGATTCTGAAGAGGGCGCGCGCCCGAGAATGTTGGAGAACCAGGGGAGGACTCGTGTCCGCAAACGTTTTTTTTTTTTTTTTTTTCGCATGATAATAGGTATATTAAGGAAGAAACTGTAAGAAGACAAAAAGACTACTGGAGGAGAGCGACAATACAAGGATCGGCGCGTGTGGAGTGCAAGAGGCTAGTAGCTAAGTAGGTGGTCTGCGAAAAGCGAGACAACTAGTCCGGGAAGGGCGCCGCATGGGGGCGGCGAAGGCGAGACCGATGGACATAGGGTGGAAGGCAGTCGAATGTAGCAGCGCGGGGGTGGTCCTTGAGGAACGCAATGAGGCCGACATAGTTGTGATCGCGGCGGAGAAAGGAGCTAAAGGATGTAAAAGGAGGCGGATAGTTCGAACACTCACATATGATGTGGCTTCGAGTCAGAGGGCGGCGGTCAGGGCAGTCGACGCAATGAGTAGGCGCTTGAGGAAAAAACCTGCGCCGGTATTCCGCGGAAGGCATGTGGCCGGTGACGAAACGGGTAAAGCGGGCGAAGAGAGCCGGGGAGTCATCGCATTTCAATATGAAGCGAGAGCGCGATTTAGCCAATGTAGGTTTGAGGGGATGGCGGCCGGCATTGAGGCGAACCAAATTAAACCCACGGGTCTTCTGAGAAAGCCATGCGAGGCGCCAATGAAGGCCTGCGGTGGACCGAAAGCGATTGGCAGCGACCTGACGTGTTGTGAAGGCGGGGCAAGGGGGCCCATGTCCGCAAACGTTAACAACCTTATTGTCGCTTTCCCCCCTCGACATACTGCACCTTTTGCCTATCGCCTACTACACACGGTTCTCTTAGATATCGTTGCCCATTCGTTGCTACCTCCATAGACTGTACAACTACTTCTCTTACAATCACAACCTTTACCATGCGAAAAAAAAGCCTTATTGTCGCCGATTCCTGATCATCTTGAGTTTCGTATTACTACTTAAAGGATAGTTCAATTCAAACTTAAAAACGGATCAAATTGATAGTCGGAAACATGAAACTGATCCCGGAGGGAGCAGATGCAGATGCACGTGGTCTTTGCAACTTTTCAACTTTTCAACTTTTCTATTTTTCTTTTCATCTCTCATCCTTATTTATAGTACAACCATGCCAGTTGGAAATCCATGCCTAGCCATCCAACCGCCTCTCTCGATGCCCCAGCATCCACCAACCATCGATCCTGCATGCCCCGCTTGAAACTACCCATGCTCCTTCTTATGCTGGGTCTCCCTAGATTATATGAAGCCCTTGCAACTGGTCTCGACGGATCTGTGTCATGTAAGATACTGGTCGCACCTTCTACCAATGGCCTTGACTAATATCTCGTCTTTTAAGCGTTCGGGATCATCGGCTCTATATCCGATCAAGTGCGGAAGGCCAGTAGCTTCTTACTTGCGTTTGTAATTTCGTCTTCATTAAATTGCGTTTGCTAACACTATGCAACATAGCTTGCTCGTCGCCGCGTTATTCAAGCTACCCATGCAAGACAATGTCACATTCTGGTTTTTTATTTATCTTTCCTTGACATTAACAGTCATGGCCGTGGTGTGTTCGACAATCCTCGTCATTCTTTGTGGTCGTCTTGAGGTATGCTACGCACCACTATTTGTTGAACTTAGCTAAGATGTTCCTGAAGAGTGAACACCTTCCTGTCGACGTGGCCTCGTTGAATTCCTTATGCTGGACTGTCTGGGACATGTTCTCGCTCCCATGCGTTTGCACGGCCTGGTATGGTGATCTTCCTAATCAGAATGTATGAGATATCTGATGTTGCCTGACAAGGGGCACTATAACATTCATTGTTGCCGTTATGCGTCCAATTGCATCTGGGAATGGCACTGGGCAAGGCAGTGACTTCATGGCTGCAAAGGTTGCACTATTGATGATGATCTGTTTTGCTGCATTGCGCTTTGGATTCTTTTTGCACCACGTACGACGATTCTCCAATGCTCTTGGTCAAAGTGTAAATGGTGAACACACTTGATCTTGGGTTGTATTTACATATGTTGTCGATAGACTATGCTGTGTGTATTTATTGATTTGCAAGAAATATATATTCCGTCTATGCAGCTGGAAATCCGTGCCTGTAGGTTTCGAGCAGACTGACTATGACGACTCCAATCCGCCGAACGCGGTCGAAGATAGCCCTTGTGGATACCGCCAACGGGGAGACGTAAAAGCGACCGCTGGTATTTCCATTCGTCCCTTGTCTTACTATCTGAGCTTGACGCCGGGGCTAAAGGTGAAAATAATGGCTATGATTTACATAACCAAGATCGGAAATAGGTAGATAGCGCACCTGCTTCTGAGAAGCACAAGGGTTTTAGACTTCTTCTATAAGAATATGATGGCTGTTGGTGTTTTATTTTGGTGGCAGATTTATAATGGCTGGAGTGGTTCATTGTAAGTTCATTTGCTCAATCATGATTGTTGGCGTCAAGTATTGAAAGGCCTCGTTCCAGCGTTTATGATTATATATACATTCTTTTTGGAATTCTCTATGGACGATACTTCCAGTATTTGGCATTGGTATCTTCGATCGATTCATTGGTGAGTGCCTGATTGCATGGATCAAATTTAAACACTAACACTTGCTGAAGATAATGATTTGTTGGTGGAGCTCCCTAAGCTTCACAAATATGGCCGAGAGTGCTATTGGTTTAGTCTGAAAGAATTCTTCATTTACATGTTTGAGGGTACTGTTCAGGTAATTGCCGTCATTTCTGTATCTCCGTCAAATTTCTGACGAGTTGTTCGGTACGAAGATCGCGGTCATATTTTTCTTCATATTCTATACCTATGGTTTGTCAACATCAGCTCACAAAGATGGATGCAACATTTTCACTGACGAATTCTCAACGGTTTGTGTGGTTTGAATAACGGAATCATAGTAGCTGATCGTATGTTTCAGCCTATGACATTTGCGGCAGTCATGATGCTTTCGCCGGCTATTAGAACAGCAACCACGATCTGGTTGGTCCTCTGTATCTTGTTTGGTATCATATTGGTTTGGTGCTTCACGGTACGTGATAAGAAAAGCTCGAGTAGCCAATGCTTAACATATTGTAGACTAACTATTCCTCCTTCCTACGCATTTACCACTCTCCATGGACTGGGCTGATGTCACAAGACCGCAGATTCGATTTTGCCTCGGAGGGCGGTATCGCGATCCGACGAATGCAGACTCAATTATCAGAACACCAACAACAAAGAGGACTGAATAAACGTCCGACATCCGCATCTTCAAGAAAGGCGAAAGAGGCACTGTCACATGTATTTTCGCTAAGGCGAGGACTGCGGAAGAAAAGTTCTGAAAATCGAAAGTCAAATGAATAACGAAAAAACAAAAACAAAAACGCATTACGGACGCCAGACAACATTGCTTGTGTACTTTAGTTATCACGCGTAATTTATCGGTGCATGTTGTATCATTAACATCCACAGCTAATCTACATGCTATTCGAGGGGGTTGATACGTGACGTTGATCTATACTTTGGAAAGTGATAAGGAACGCAACAATAACTGAGGGCGTTAAGACTCGATTTCGAGGAAAGGATCACCGATTTCTATAGAGTAGGTCGTGTCAGACCGTCAATACAATGTCAGTCTCGACCATGAATGTACCTTTCCTGAGGCTTTCAGCAATATGCGTATCAACAAATTCATCCTTATCTTTTCTTCCACCTTCTTTCCCTCCCTGGGATTCCCAAACGCCGCCACCAGCTCGCGCCTCGCGCCTCCGACTCTTCGCATCGCGGTCACGGGCATGTGCTCCCTGAGGCTGTCGGCGCTTGCTGGACGGCCCGCCTACGGCCGAACCATGGTGGCTAGTACCGCTTGCACTAGTAGGGCCTCCAGCAGTCGTGGCAGTGGCAGTAGCAGTCGTTGGACTGCTTGGATTACCACCACCGCTAGTACTGCTACTGGAGAGGCCTGCAGCCACTTGTGTTATGAGCTGAGACAAGTGGGTGGTGGTGTTTTGGGATGGTGAAAAGTTGGGATCTTCGGGTGGTGGGGATTCCGAAGAGGGGGTCGAGAATGTTGGGGAAGGGGAGTTCATGGCAGGGAGCGAGCAAACCGCCGCACGCAGCCACATTTCAAAATCCAACATCCAACATGGCCGCCATCGTTGAGCTCCAGATGCCAATCGATGATGAATATCAATCAGTACTATCTATTCCTGTTGAGACGTGTCAGCGCTTCTCAGTGCGCCCTCTCAAGTGGTTGCGGTATGTTGGGTTTACAATCTATGGTGCCGAAGGCCACATTTCCCGGTCCACCGCTGGCCCAGTGGCCAAGTATTTTGAGGTTGATATTAAGGCTGGTGTATATTACTATATACCTGACTCACAAGGCAAGTCATATTTCGGTGTCCAAGGACTCTCAATGCTCAGGCTCATCCAAAGTCAGATCCGTCTCTGCTTGACCCTGATTTGATGGACGATAGGACTTCAGCTTCATCAGCTATCTCCACTCGCCGGGTCAATTTCGCACAGAGGGTGACTGATCGCGACAGAACCTGTCTGATGACTGGTGCGACAACAAACTTTGAGGCGTGTCATATCATTCCTCACGCAAAGGGAAACCAGGTATGTTCTGAATATTTGAATCACTCCCAGTTCTCATCACAGACCCAGTACATTAGTAATCTCGCCAATCATAGGAATGAAGTCTTGTACCCCCCCTTGGATGACATCAACGATCCACGTAACGGAATCCTGCTTTCCGTTCAGCTACTCTGGCCATTTAGGACCTCTATGGTCGCTTTTTTGCAAGTTAGTGATTTCGCCCAATCGTCTTCCATGTGGTTGAACTAATTCATAGACCCCCAATTTCGCGATGTCTGTCGACGACGTGAGCCTCGTCATACAACCCACATTTGCCGAAAATTCGGACTTCAATCCATCGCTCGCAGTCAGTCGCCTCACGTTTCAGCACTTCAAAGCCCCTGATGGGATCACCACGCTTGTGGCACCTCACAACTCGGATGCAAGGCAACATGTGGACCATGATGACTGGCCACCACCTCTTCTCTTTGACGTTGCCTATGGTTGTGCCGCCCTCAACACCTGGGGGGTGCCTCAATTTGTGAACTTGGCCCGGAAACGCACTAGGCATATTTACTATGATGATGACAACGACGATGAGAATGGTGACGACAGCGGCGATGTTGATCAGAAACCTCGCCAGCAGAAGCTTGATCGTGATGCGCGGGCGGCCAGGCGAGAGCAGAAAAGGAAGGAAGCGAGCAACACCAAGGCAGCAGACTCCCAGACCACTGACATTGCTGACATTATCTTGGGGTTATGGATGCACAATGCGAGGCAGGGTCAGCGTCAAGCACGTGCAAGGAAGGCAGAAAAGACCCGAGAGAAAGTCCAAACATGGCTTGAATCAGGAGAAGATCCAGAGTCCCGCTGAACAAGATGACTCAGTGGGCAATGCGGCGACCTTGGCGTCCAGGGAAAATCCCCAGATGTACAGCTACATGGCTAGCGAGTGTCACTTTGTGAACTTCAAATAATCATCGAGCGTACGAAATAATCATTGAACATACAAACTAATATTTAAGAACGGTCATGCGAAAGTTGGGGACTTCAAGCTTTGGACAGCCATACGTTTGCGCCTGACCTGACATGGGACCGTGCCTCTAGCTCCCTCGCCGTCCACCAGCTCTTCCCAACTAAACCTAAATCCTTCGTGCAAATCACTTGCGTTATCGGAATTGTTATTGCCACTTAACGTAACTTGCTCTCGTCGGATATCGTGATCTCCTTACCCTTGACGACGAATGTGAAAGATGTCACGCGCGAGCGAGCATGCTCTCAAGGGACACTATTCCTGTCGTAGTCGACCGAGGGGTGTATGTGAAAGATGTCAACTCAAGCGAGCTGCTTCCAAGGGATGCTGTTCCTCCGAAATCGCCAACATATGTGGGTCGGTGAGGGTGTCGTGCATGTGCCTTGATTGGGTTGATGATGGACCCGGTTATCCGAAAGAAAAAATGAGATGGGATGTGAATGTCGAGCTGTCGGAAGGCGGTGTTGGGAAAAGGAGGTAAAAGATGGGAGGTTGGCAAGAAAGTAGCGGGGCTGCACTTATTTTAGGATACGATCGAGCGGGACACGATACATTTCGTCGAGGGAGTGGTCATAGATATGTCGCGTACCCGCATGTCAAGATAGTGAACCCTATCACAGTGTCCTTTGCAACGCAATGAATGACAGACCAAAGGCCTAGGACAGTTCCTATCTGCTGACATGGATGAATATTCCTACTTGCGCTGATTCTATAGTGTATCTATTGACGTTTAGGATATGATCTCCTACCTGGCCATGGCATGATGATACAAACGCAAGCCTTTTTCTATGCTATCAACCTGATTCTCAACGATTTTGTCTTTGGTTAAGAGCGCTTCTGTTATGAATGGATAATTTTTGTGCAACCCTAAAACACAGTCAAAGATTGGATTGTACAAGGTCATGTGGAGCTGCTGACGCATCTAGTAAAAACTATTGCGCTGAGCTTGACGAGGGATGCTTCGAGTCTGCACTACGGACGTACTAAATGGCTTCCAAGCTGGTGCTATAGCAAATGGATTCTCAAACAGTGAACATTCTCGCTATCATTAGCTGAAACAATTGGGTGGTGTTTTGGGACGGTTGGAAGTTGTAACGGTTCTGAAGAACCAAGTTATAGTGCAGAGTTCATTCTAATGACATGTGAAAACCGTCAAGTAACTTGGCCAACGTGGGATCGAACACAAGACCGAATGATGTTCAGTTGCTGCGCATGCAGTCATATGTATGTGCCTCGTTTAGGAAAACAGCAGGACATCAGTTTCAAGGGGACTTTGGCCTCTATTTATAGGATAGTAAGCGAACTAAGGAAAAGCGTCACTACTTGGAAATCCATGCCTTGCCATACAACCACTTCCCTCGAAGCTCCAGCATCCACCAACCATCGATCCTGCATGCCCTGCTTGAAACTACTTATGCACTTCCTCACACTGGGTCTCCCTGTATTATATCAGTCCTATATGACTGGTCCCGAAGGATCCGTGTTGCGTAAGATACTGGTCCTGTCTGGCACCAACGGCCTTGACCAATATCTTGTCTATTCAGCGTTCAGGATTATCGGCTCTGTATCTGATCAAGTACGGAAGGCCAGCAGCTTCTTACTTGCGTTTGTAATTCAATCTTCGTGAATTGCTTTTGCTAACACCATGCAACATAGCTTGCTCGTCGCCGCGTTATTCAAGCTACCCATGCAAGACAATGTCACATTCTGGTTTTTTATCTATCTTTCCTTGACATTAGCAGTCATGGCCGTGGTGTGTTCGACAATCCTCGTCATTCTTTGTGGTCGTCTTGAGGTATGCTATGCACCACTATTTGTTGAACTTAGCTGAGATGTTCCTGAAGAATGAACACCTCCCTGTCGACGTGGCCTCGTTGAATTCCTTATGCTGGACTGTCTGGGACATGTTCTCACTCCCAACCGTTTGCACGGCCTGGTATGGTGATCTTCCTAATCAGAATGTATGAGATATCTGATGTTGCCTGACAAGGGGCGCTATAACATTCATTGTTGCCATAATCATATACGTTATGCGTCCAATTGCATCTGGGAATGGCACTGGGCAAGGCAGTGACTTCACAGCTGCAAAGGTTGCACTATTGATGACGATCTGTTTTGCTGCATTGCGCTTTGGATTCTTTTTGCATCATGTTCGACGATTCTCTAATGCTCTTGGTCAAAGTGTAAATGGTGAACACAGTTAGATCTTGGTCCTCGTGGGTTGTATATACATATGTTATCCAATCAATGTTGTTATCTTGATTGTGATGTTCTCCTTGCCTTTGACAACACAGATGGGCGGGAGCCAAGTCTCGTTCTCAACGCCGTGTCTCTCGACAATGGCCCTGAGCAAGTTTTTGAGTAGCTCAAACACTATATGGGACAGGTGGTCAGGGACGTAGTGCGCCTCAAGGTTGTGGGGGTATATGAGCTGGACAGGCGGGCCGCAGAACATGGGATAGTGCTCTTCATACACAAATCGGGCATTCTCAATGGCCTCTTACACAATGTTGTGTGTATCGGCTTGCGTGTAGATGATGCCGACGTAATCGGAGTGAGTCCAGGGCGACGTGCTGACCAATGAGGAAGCGCATGCTGATTCGCAACATGTAGAAGCAGTCAAGCCATGCTTGGATGTTGAGATCGATGTTGGGAGCACTCATAAGCCGCTTCCATTCGAGCACGCCGGGCAACGGTCATCGCTGTCGGGTTGTGGTGCATCTTGATTGTTTTAGTTGTGAATTGTAGTTGAGTGGATAGGTGAAGAGAGTAGTAGCGGCGCTCCATGGGGACGCGGAGTCTCACTTTGGGACAAGGAGACAGCTGGGACTGAGGAATGGCATGGGCGTAACCAGAACTTGGGCCACATACAGAACCAGACGGAGATGACAGGGAGGACGACGACAATGTGAATGACTTTAGAGGAGTGGTTTGGAAAGTCGCCAATGGTTTTGAGACCGGCATCAGCAGAGTTGGGAGTAGCGGACAGAGAAAAAGAAAGAGAGCGGTGCTCCCATGTCTTATATACTATAAGTGATTGTCAGCCGCCGCCTGGTTTACATTCTCCCTGCAAAATTGGAAAGGTGCTCCACCTCCTAGCCATTATCAGGATCGTGGCACGATCCAAATGTTGGTATGCAATTAGACAAATTTGATTTCTGGCCCAGAATCATGACTTGACGACAAGGTCGCAGGAAGAAAGTAGCTGTGATGTGCGAGTGCGAGACAGTCTCGCGCAATAGGTCTACAGGCAATCCTCGTGTGTTGACATGTATTCAGGCTCCGACTGGCTGTCATGTGACAATTCTACTACTGCCAGTAATCAATTTCAATATTCAATATTCAAATTCTTGATGCAATTTTTTGGACCCACCATGCCTTTCTCTGTGGCATCAAGAGTGGCCTTCTTGTTCTTGTCCATGGTGGATGATGGCGTATTGTTGATTCACAAATATGATCACGTACGTGTTGATGTCACTTTTATTTCACCAACTCACAGCCAATAGAATCAAAAAAATAACAATGACATTGGCAGATAGCCAGATAACGTCTAGGTCTTCCATAGTCAGCCTTGATATCCAGGTCGAAAGGCCAGAGAAGAGGGAAGAGCATGTCAACATGTGACACAGGAAAAAAGAGAAAGATTGAAAAGCAAGAAAAAGCCGCTCATTGGCGACAACCGGTAGGACACAACGCACGGGGTGTATTTGAAAGGAGAGAGCATGCTCCAGAGGGACACTATTCCTCCGGATCGCCAACACAACACTTTGGTGTTGGCGGGTCGCTGGGCGTCGTGTGTGTGCCTTGATTGGGTGGATGATGGACCCGGATATCCGAAAGAAAAAAAGAGATAGGATAGGATGAGATGGGATGGGTGTCGGGTCGATGTCGTGGTTGAGCGTCGAGCTGTTGGAGGCCGCGGTCGGCGATGTCGAGTGCCGGAACGAGTTCGGTGTCGGGCAGAGAAGGCAGAGGAGAGAAGGTGGGCGGTTGGTAAGAAAATGGCGGTTCGCGCGACGCATCAGACAGAACGCGATCGTGATTGTCTCAGACATTCAACAATTGCTGTAAGTGCTTTATCAAGGAAAGCCTAACACAAGAGATAACACTGATATTTATACATAGCACCAGACTTCTTTAGGGTTAATCAGATCTGCGGATAGGTCGCACGCGCTCTTGTTTCCTCAATCTTATCTCAGCTTATGAGCAGGACCCTTTGGAGATAGCTTCAGGGCCAACTGTTAGTAAAAAGCCTGCCGATCGATCAGATCTGTTAACAGGTTATGTGCTCTCTTGTTTCCTCGGGCTATGAGCGGAGATAGCCTCAGGGTCAACTGTTAAAAAGCCTTTTTGGGATTGCCAATCGATCAGATCTGTGGACAGGTTACCTACACATCACAGTCCTGTCGTAACAAACAACAGACCAAAGGCCTAGGACAGCTCTTACCTGCTGATATTACTCCAGCTTCAAAACATACATACTCTGTCGAGATAGCACCTATGGCAAAGTTTGCCGTACGGGTGGGCTCATCCGTCATTGTCCTGGATCTTTGGCTGTTATCCCGGCTGCATACTCTCGCGACTGTGGATGAATTTGCCGACTCGTACTTATTCTATAGCAAGTGCAATTGATGTCGCTGTGCTCACTTTCTCTGCTGCCAGTGGGACATTTTGGGATAGCAGGTATGTTCTGAATATTCGAATCACTTCCAGTTCTCATTCTAGACCCAGTACATTAGTAATCTCGCCAATCATAGGAATGAAGTCTTGTACCCCTTGGATGACATCAATGATTCACGTAACGGAATCCTGCTTTCCGTTCAGCTACTCTGGCCATTTAGGACCTCTATGGTCGCTTTTTTGCAAGTTAGTGATTTCGCCCAATCGTCTTCCATGTGGTTGAACTAATTCATAGACCCCCAATTTCGCGATGTCTGTCGACGACGTGAGCCTCGTCATACAACCCACATTTGCCGAAAATCCGGACTTCAATCCATCGCTCGCAGTCAGTCGCCTCACATTTCAGCACTTCAAAGCCCCTGATGGGATCACCACGCTTGTGGCACCTCACAACTCGGATGCAAGGCAACATGTGAACCATGATGACTGGCCACCGCCTCTTCTCTTCGACGTTGCCTATGGTTGTGCCGCCCTCAACACCTGGGGAGTACCTCAATTTGTGAACTTGGCCTGGCAACGCACTAGGCATATTTACTATGATAATGACAACGACGATGAGAATGGTGACAATGTTGATGTATTGGGTGTTGATCAGAAACGTCTCCAGCAGAAGTTTGATCGTGATGCGAGGGCTGCCAGGCGAGAGCAGAAAAGGAAGGAAGCGAGCAACACCAAGGCAGCAGACTCCCAGACCACTGACATTGCTGACATTATCCTGGGGTTATGGATGCACAATGCGAGGCAGGGTCAGCGTCAAGCACGTGCAAGGAAGACAGAAAAGACCCGGGAGAAAGTCCAAACATGGCTTGGATCAGGAGAAGATCCAGAGTCCCGCTGAACAAGACGAGTGGGTAATCGGCGTCCAGGGCGAAGAAGTAGCTACATGGCTAGTGAGTGTCGCTTTGAGAACTTCAAAGACTCATTGAGCATATGAAATGATTGTTGAGCATACGAAATAATCATTGAGCATATGAGATAATCGTTGAGCATATGGACTAATATTTAAGAAAGACCTTGCGAAAGTTGGGGACTTCAAGCTTTGGACGGCCATATGTTTGAGTCCCTCAATGTCTTCGCCTATTGCACCCCTATCGTCCACCAGCTCTTCTCAACCAAACTAAAATCCTTCGTGTAGATCACCTGCGTTATCGGGATTGTTGTTGCCACTCGTAACCCGCCCCCTTCGGATATCTTGATCATGATGTCCTTGCCCTCAACGGCGATGACGTGGATGGGCGGGAACCGTGTCTCGTTCTTGACGACGGCCTTGAGCAAGTATTTGAGTAGCTCAAACACGATATGGATGGCCAAGGACGTATGGAACTCGAAGTTGCGGGTATATGGGCCGCGGAATATGGCATAGTACTCTTCACACACAAACTGGGCATTTTCGATGGCCTCTTGTACAATGTCGTGCACGTTAGCTTGCGTGCAGCCGATGCCGACGTACTGACTGATGAGGAAGCGCATGCCGACATGTAGGAGCGGTCGAGCGATGCTTGGATGTTGAGATCAATGTTGGGAGCGGTCATAAGCCGCTTCCATTCGAGCATGCCCTGGGCGACAGTCAGCACCGTCGGGTCATAGTGTATCTTGATGTTGTGCAAGAGTTTGATGAAATGGGAATTGTAGGGGTATACCTCGGAAGAGGTCTGCGAGAGTAGTAGCGGTGCTCCAGGCGGTTGGGACTGAGGAAAACGGAGCCGGAGGATGCCGGAGGAGCGGTTCACGGATGGTTGTAATTAGGGAAAGATAGCCACACGAGCGCGGATGCTGCGGACTCCAGGGCCTCATGCAGGTTGCAATTTTACTAGTAAATATGGCAACAGAACCTGGACAGCTCGGTTTTTGATCATCGACCCTCAGCTTAGACCCATCAACGTATCAACCCTTGATTATAAGCTCGGCTAAAGAGGGTCAATGATCAAAAACCGAGCTGTCCAGGTTCTGTTGCCATAAGTGAAATTGCTGTTGAACAACTCGGTTGACAGAACTGCATCATTTCCGGCCTCCCCCGAAAAATCGTTTCTACGCGGAAAATCAAAAGAAATGGGTCGGAGAAATCAGCCACACATGCCCACGCCATACTAAACGGCTCACTCACGGGCGGACGATTATCATATCGCTGTTTGTAAAATACGATGAAAAGAATCAGCCACACGGCAGGAGAGCCATCATCCGTTATGCAGTATTCTTGTCGATCTCGTCAGTGCCTTATGGGGTACTTGTCCGCGCTCGAGCAACTTATCGAGATACGTTCTCTTATTCTTATTCATATTTATAGGAGCATGGCCATGTCACTTGGAAATCCATGCCTAGCCATACAACCCCTTCTCTCGATCTCCCAACATCCACCCAGCATCGATCCTGCATGCACTGCTTGAAACTACTTATGCTCTTCCTCACACTGGGTCTCCCTCGATTATATCAATCCCATGTGACTGGTCCCGAAAATTCCCTGTTGCGTAAGATATTGGTCGCATCTTCTACCAGTGACCAATATCTCGTCTATTCAGCATTCGGGATCATTGGAACTGTCTCCGATCAAGTGCGGAAGGCCAGTAGCTTCTTACTTGCGTTTGTAATCCCATCTTCATTAAATTGCTTTTGCTAACACTATGCAACATAGCTTGCTCGTCGCCGCGTTATTCAAGCTACCCGTGCAAGACAATGTCACATTCTGGTTTTTCATCTATCTTTCATTGATATTGGCAGTCATGGCCGTGGTGTGTTCGACGATCCTCGTCATTGTTTGTGGTCGTCTTGAGGTACGTTACACATACCATTTGTTCAACTTGGCTAATATGTTCCCAAAGAATGAACACCTCCCTGTCGACGTGGCCTCGTTGAATTCCTTATGCTGGACCGTCTGGGACTTGTTCTCACTCCCAACCGTTTGCACGGCCTGGTATGGTGATCTTCCTAATCAGAATGTATGAGATATCTGATGCTGCTTGACAAGGGGCGCTATAACATTCATTGTTGCCATAATCATATACGTTATGTGTCCAATCACATCTGGGAATGGCGCTGGCCAAGGCAGTGACTTCACAGCTGCAAAGGTTGCACTATTGATGATGATCTGTTTTGCTGCATTGCGCTTTGGGTTCTTTTTGCACCACGTACGACGATTCTCTAATACTCTTGGTCAAAGTGTAAATGGTGAACACACTTGATCTTGGGTTGTATTTACATTTGCAAGAGATATTTATTTATTGCTCGACTTAATCCGTCCATGCAGCTGGAAATCTAGCTGTACCGTGCCTGTAGGTTTCGAGCAGGATAATTCCAATTTGTTGAACGCGGTCGAAGATGGCCCTTGTGGATACCGCCAATGGGGAGACGTAAAAGCGACCGTCTTACTATCTGAGCTTGACCCCGGAGCTAAAGGTGAAAATGTTGACTATGATTTACATAACCAAGATCGGAAATAGGTAGATAGCGCACCTGCTTCTGAGAAGCACAAAGGTTTTAGACTTCTTCTATAAGAATATGATGGCTGTTGGTGTTTTATTTTGGTGGCAGATTTATAATGGTTTGAGTAGTTCATTGTAAGTTCATTCGCTCAACTGTTGGCGTCAAATATTGAAAGGCCTCGTTCCAGCGTTTATGATTATAACGCGTTTTTTTTTTTTTTCGTTATTCACTCGACTTTCGATTTTCAGAACTTTTCTTCCGCAGTCCTCGCCTTAGCGAAAATACATGTGACAGTGCCTCTTTCGCCTTTCTTGAAGATGCGGATGTCGGACGTTTATTCAGTCCTCTTTGTTGTTGGTGTTCTGATAATTGAGTCTGCATTCGTCGGATCGTGACACCGCCCTCCGCTGAGGCAAAATTGAATCTGCAATCAACACGGCGACCGGCGTGTCCTTGGAGACCTTGAAAACGTAAATGACTTCGGAAAAGTAGGGAGTTGACAGCCGGCCAGCAGAGTTGGGAACAGTGGATAGAATGATAGCGTGCGAGAGAGCGGTGCTCCTCTGTGACATGGGTCCATCAATGTCTTCGCCTCTTCCTCCCCTATTGTCCACCAGCTCTTGTCAACCAAACTGCTAATCCTTCGTGTAGATCACCTGCATTAAGGATTGTCGTCGCCACTCAAGTGGGGAGCGCAACCCGCCCTCGTCAAATATCTTGACTATGTTGTCCTTGCCCTCAACGGCGATGACGCGGATGGGTGGGAACCGAGTCTTGATGTCGTGCCCCTCGACGACTGCCCTGTGCAAGTATTTGAGTAGCTCAAACATGATATGGGACAGATGGCCAAGGACGTATGGTTGCGGGTATATGAGCTGGGCAGGCGGGCTGCTTTGCACACAAACCAAGCATTCTCAATAACCTCTTGTACAATGTCGTGCACATTGGCTTGCGTGCAGACGATGCTGACGTACTAACTGATGAGGAAGCGCATGTCGAGATCAATGTCTGGGGGCGCTCATAAGCCGCTTCCATTCGAGCACGCCCTGGGCGACGGTCATCACTGTCCGATCATTACGAAGGCTTTATACCTCGGGTAGGTAGGAGAAGAGGTCTGAGCGAGACTAGTAGGCGCTCCATGGGGACGCAGAGTCTCATTTTGGGAGAAGGAGGTGGTGGAAAGGCATGGAACTTGGGCCACCAGACAGAGATGACCGGAGGACAACGGCGATGTCAGTGATTTTGGAGGAGCGGTGTGCAGGGATGCTGCGGACATAGAAATGCTGTGGAGCTTGCTCTCCGGTGCGAGTTTCATGCTTGAAACTCTGGCCGAATTAACTATGCTAATTTAGCAATTTGGCGAATATTAGACCAGTCCATGGAGAGCCTACAATACGTTAAGCATTGGCGGCTATGACTGCCGCAAATGTCATAAGCTGAAACATACAGAGGAGAATCATATTATTGCCATTGCTTCTTACCACATTGATGTGCCGCTTCTTCGGGTGATAGGACTGTCCTAATGCTTGGTTCATGGACCACTCCTCCAACACACTGACCGTCTCGTGGTGCCCTAGCCACGTCGGCATTCTTGAAAACAAAGCGGTCGACCGTCTCGTCTCTACCTACCGTGGGCCGGCTTGCCCTTCTTTGCTCACTCGGCAGGCCGCTATTAGTCACTTTCGCCGCACGGCTGGCAAGCACTGGCGCCTCGCATGGCTCTCTCAGAAGAACCGCGGCCACAATCTCCTCCGCCTTAACGCTTCCCGTCACGTCCTTAAGCCGTCCTTGGCGCGCTCCAAATCCCGCTTTGTCTCCAAATGCGACGACTCTCCGGCACTTTTCTCCCGTTTCACCCGGTTTGTCACGGGCCACATGCCCTCAGCCGAGTATCGACGCCGGTTTTTTCCACAAGCCCCCATTCATTGCGTCCTTTGCCATGACCGCCGCCCCCTGACACGCTCCCATATCTTGTGTGAGTGTTCCTCTTTCCCTCCTCCATTCACTTCCTTTAGTACTTTCCTCCGCACGGACCACAACTACGTTGGCCTTATTGCGTTCCTCAAGGACCATCCGCGCGCCGCCTCATTTGATGCCCTAATACCTTTTGTCTACCGTCCCCGTCGAACCCGTCCCCATACGGCCCTCTTTGATGATTAAGTGTATGTCCTTGTCATATCACCTACTTTACTTGTAGCTACCTGTGCTTACTACGCGCGTCTCCTTACGAGGCGCCCTTCTGCGGTTCTATTTGTTCCTACTTGTCTCCCACCAATATACTCCTTACCATGCGAAAAAAAAAAAAAAAAAAATAGGACTGTCCTAAGAAACAAAAGTGTATTATATAACAACAATGTTACAATATATTGTAACATCATGCTCTAAGCGTGTTCGTCATTTACACTTTGACCGAGAGCATTAGAGAATCGTCGAACATGATGCAAAAAGCATCCAAAGCACAATGCAGCAAAACAGATCATCATCAACAATGCAACCTTTGCAGCTATGAAGTTACTGCCTTGGCCAGTGCCATCCCCAGATGTGATTGGACACATGACATAGATGATTACGGCAACAATGAATGTTATAGTACCCCTTGTCAAGCAGCATATCTGTCAGATATCTCATACATGCTGATTAGGAACATCACCATACCACGCCGTGCAAACGGTTGGGAGTGAGAACAAGTCCCAGACAGTCCAGCTCACCGAGGCGACGTCGACAGGGAGGTGTTCATTCTTTGGGAACATATTAGCCAAGTTGAACAAATGGTATGTGTAACGTACCTCAAGACGACCACAAACAATGACGAGGATTGTCGAACACACCACGGCCATGACTGATAATGTCAAGGAAAGATAAATAAAAAACCAGAATGTGACATTGTCTTGCATGGGTAGCTTGAATAACGCGGCGACGAGCAAGCTATGTTGCATAGTGTTAGCAAACGCAATTTAATGAAGACGGAATTACAAACGCAAGTAAGAAGCTGCTGGCCTTCCGCACTTGATCGGATATAGAGCCGATGATCCCGAACGCTTAAAAGACGAGATATTAGTCAAGGCCATTGGTAGAAGGTGCGACCAGTATCTTACGTATCACGGATCGTTCGGGACCGGTCGCATAGGATTGATATAATCCAGGGAGACCCAGTGTGAGGAAGAGCATAGGAAGTTTCAAGCAGTGCATACAGGATCGATGGTAGGTGGAGAGAGAGGCGGTTGTATGGCTAGGCATGAATTTCCAAGTGGCATGGTTGTACTTATAAATATGGATGAAGACAGCGGAAAGCTTGCATCTGTCGCCGCTCGGCTATCAATGGAGGTGTGTGACGTCACACATGTGACCAAATGTAAATGTGTCACAAATCTTGACCGTCTTGGCGCTAGAGAATTTACAAAATGATTTTCGTAAAATGAAGAGATCTCCGCTCCGTCGCGTTCCAGACGTGGTAGTTACACCCATGCATTTGCATGATTGACAACATCCAACCGCTTCACGTGTGGCTGATTTCTCCGACCCATTTCTTTTGATTTTCTGCGTAGATATGAAGGCATGAAACCCGCAACAACCGGAGAGCAAGCTCCACAGCATTTCTATGTCCGCAGCATCCCTGCACACCGCTCCTCCAAAATCACTGACATCGCCGTTGTCCTCCGGTCATCTCTGTCTGGTGGCCCAAGTTCCATGCCTTTCCACCACCTCCTTCTCCCAAAATGAGACTCTGCGTCCCCATGGAGCGCCTACTAGTCTCGCTCAGACCTCTTCTCCTACCTACCCGAGGTATAAAGCCCTCGTAATGATCCGACAGTGATGACCGTCGCCCAGGGCGTGCTCGAATGGAAGCGGCTTATGAGCGCCCCCAGACATTGATCTCAACATCCAACCATCGCTCGACCGCTTCTACATGCCGCGAATCGGCATGCGCTTCCTCATCAGTCAGTGCGTCGCCCCAGGCCCACTCCGATCACGTCGGCATTGTCTGCACGCAAGCCAATGTGCACGACATTGTACAAGAGGTTATCAAGAATGCTTGGTTTGTGTGCAAAGCAGCCCGCCTGCCCAGCTCATATACCCGCAACCATACGACCTTGGCCATCTGTCCCATATCATGTTTGAGCTACTCAAATACTTGCACAGGGCAGTCGTCGAGGGGCACGACATCGAGACTCGGTTCTCGCCCATCCGCGTCATCGCCCTTGAGGGCAAGGACAACATAGTCAAGATATTTGACGAGGGCGGGTTACGCTCCCCATTTGAGTGGCAACAACAATCCTGATAATGCAGGTGATCTACACGAAGGATTAGCAGTTTGGTTGACAAGAGCTGGTGGACAATAGGGGAGGAAGAGGCGAAGACATTGATGGACCCATGTCACAGAGGAGCACCGCTCTCTCGCACGCTATCATTCTATCCACTGTTCCCAACTCTGCTGGCCGGCTGTCAACTCCCTACTTTTCCGAAGTCATTTACGTTTTCAAGGTCTCCAAGGACACGCCGGTCGCCGTGTTGATTGCAGATTCAATTTTGCCTCAGCGGAGGGCGGTGTCACGATCCGACGAATGCAGACTCAATTATCAGAACACCAACAACAAAGAGGACTGAATAAACGTCCGACATCCGCATCTTCAAGAAAGGCGAAAGAGGCACTGTCACATGTATTTTCGCTAAGGCGAGGACTGCGGAAGAAAAGTTCTGAAAATCGAAAGTCGAGTGAATAACGAAAAAAAAAAAAAACGCGTTATAATCATAAACGCTGGAACGAGGCCTTTCAATATTTGACGCCAACAGTTGAGCGAATGAACTTACAATGAACTACTCAAACCATTATAAATCTGCCACCAAAATAAAACACCAACAGCCATCATATTCTTATAGAAGAAGTCTAAAACCTTTGTGCTTCTCAGAAGCAGGTGCGCTATCTACCTATTTCCGATCTTGGTTATGTAAATCATAGTCATCATTTTCACCTTTAGCCCCGGCGTCAAGCTCAGATAGTAAGACAAGGGACAAATGGAAATACCAGCGGTCGCTTTTATTGGCGGTATCCACAAGGGCCATCTTCGACCGCGTTCAACAAATTGGAATCATTGTAGTCAATCTGCTCAAAACTTGCGGGCACGGTACAGCTGGATTTCCGGTTGTAGTCCAATACATAGACGGAATAAGTCGAGCGGTAATATTTCTTGATGTCCAAATCATCTATTATATAACAATATATTTACACAGTAATATTGACACGATAACATTATGCACGTACAACCCACGAGTAACAAGATCTAAGCGTGTTCGTCAGTTACACTTTGACCGAGAGCTCTAACATTAGAGAATCGTCGAACATGATGCAAAAAGCATCCAAAGCACAATGCAGCAAAACAGATCATCATCAACAGTGCAACCTTTGCAGCTATGAAGTTACTGCCTTGGCCAGTGCCATCCCCAGATGTGATTGGACACATGACATAAATGATTACGGCAACAATGAATGTTATAGTACCCTTTGTCAAGCAGCATCAGATATCTCATACATTCTGATTAGGAAGATCACCATACCAGGCCGTGCAAACGGTTGGGAGTGAGAACAAGTCCCAGATGGTCCAGCATAAGGAATTCAACGAGGCGACGTCGACAGGGAGGTGTTCATTCTTTGGGAACATATTAGCCAAGTTGAACAAATGGTATGTGTAACGTACCTCAGGACGACCACAAAAAATGATGAGGATTGTCGAACACACCACGGCCATGACTGCCAATATCAAGGAAAGATAGATGAAAAACCAGAATGCAACATTGTCTTGCACGGGTAGCTTGAATAACGCGGCAACGAGCAAACTATGTTGGATGGTGTTAGCAAGCGCAATTTAATGAAGATGGGATTACAAACGCAAGTAAGAAGCTGCTGGCCTTTCGGACTTGATCAGATACAGAGCCAATGATCCCGAATGCTGAATAGATGAGATATTGGTCAAGGCCATTGATAGAAGATGCGACCAGTATCTTACGCAACAGGGAATCTTTGAGACCAGTCGCATAGGATTGATATAGTCCAGGGAGACCCAGTGTGAGGAAGAGGATAGGTAGTTTCAAGCAGTGGATGCAGGATCGATGGTGGGTGGATGGTGGGGCATTGAGAGAGGCGGTTGTATGGCAGGCGATGAAGAGAAAAGGATCTCGAGAGGACGTACCAAACTGAACCAAATAGTGCTTTTGACGGTCGGCGTTGAACAGTTGAACAACAATTTCGATCACGTTGAAAATGCCATTTTCGCACCTCTTCCCTTGAGGTATACTATAATCGATGGATAATGCCGTAACAGCGATATGATAATAAGGCTAAGAGCCTGGATCAACTATGAACAGCGAATATTGGCAAGACTCTGGATTTTCCCACGAGTCAGCGATCTTTTTCTGTGACCACGTGTTTTGGTCAATCAAGAAGGCACTGCCCCCTCAGCGATCTCTTTTTATGTGACCGGCCACCCCCAGCTCCGGCCCAAGCCCTCTGATGTTCCCAAGGATGCACCCCTATGGCTTCGCACTGTGCCACTTGGGACCGCCGCTTGCTCTAGTTGGCTGTACTTTTCATATAGACACTAAGTTCATGGACCTTATATTTGCTGATTTTTTCTCCCCATACTTCTCCCACCGCGTTTCTATTGCTGACTGCCCCATTCCCTTGTCTTCTAAACAGGATCTTCTCTCAACAGCGTCAGACGTGGCCTCTCTTCTTGGCCAAGCCCATCAAGTCTCATCCCAAATATCGTCTGCTCAAATCGTCTCCCAACTATGCATCACCGCGGCCTCCCATCTGTCCGAGGCTGAACGTCATCATCTTCCTCCGGCCGCCCTCAATCGTCTCGCCCAACCTACTACTCAGCTCGCCCAGCGCACACAAACGACCCCGACGCCCACCCCGGCCACTAAGCCCAAAGCTCCAGGCCCTCCGATGACCCCAGCCATGGCTGCCACAGCGCTAGATCTCGCCCATGCCATCTCCACCGCTCGGAATATTTCTCTTCAGGAAGCTGCCCCAATTGCCACCACCATTATGCTCGACACTGAGTCGGCCGTCCAGCGCGCGAATTCCAGCCCTTCCCCGCCCACTCAGCGGGGCCCATCCTACGCTCAAGCTGTTTGGCCAAGTCCTGCCAAGGCCGCCACCCCTAAGTCTTCATCTGGACCCAAACCCAAATGCACAACGCGCGGCACACGTTCCAATACGCTTCTATTCAAACCTCCCACAGCACCCCCGGCCTCGGCCCCATCCCACACTGATACCTTGGCTTGGCTCACCAGGGTCTCCGGCGCGGTTGCCAAGCATCCTTCCTATACGGCGGTGCGGCTTTCTGCGACGCCTCAATCAACGATGTCTCCTCTGTGTCCTGGTCGCAACGCGACACCCTTATCATCTCATGCACAAACCCCATCACGGACGCCCAGTCCGCCTGCCTCCTCGCCACCTTGGGCGACGTCTTCACCATTGTCCCCCAGGATACCATGATACGCAACCGCCTCACAACCTCATGTCTGAAGTTCTGCGCGGTTCCCACCCGGAAGAGTAACAGTTCGGAATATTCTCTCGTTGTCGAGATTTTACTTCTAGTGCCAATGCTACTGCTCTTCAAGGCACCATCATCCGTTTGCAGGGCCGCCCGACTAAATGCTATAAATGGCTCTTCAAAGACTCTATCCCTCAATGTCAAACTTGTTGCCACTGGGGCCACACTCGCCTTAACTGCAGGTCATTGGAAGCTACCGCGCCCGATGTGCGGGCCGCCACCCTACTGGCCAACACGATCAATACTGCACCCACTACTCCTCCACGGGTATCCCATGCGCTATCTGCCTGTGTCATAATTGTGTCAGGACGAAAGACCCTTACCATAATGCGGCGAGCCCAACATGCCCGTTCTACCTGCACCGTACTAACCAAGACTCTATGCGCGCCCTCTACCAGGCGCACTCTGACAAACGACGAGGGGGCACCATTGACCGCGAATTGTCTCCCTCCACAAATGCATTCTCAAGAAAGGAATCCCTGCGGCGCCTCCCCCGCCACTTACCTCAACTTCCCCTGCCCCCACCGGCTTTATCGAAGAGCTCCCTATGGATCATGGACTCGAATATGCCCCACATGTCCCACTCCCTCCTTCTGTATGATTGGCTTCGCTCACACCTTTAGATATTTATTCCATAACTGCCATGCCTCCCCTCAAGCTGTCTCTATCCTCCTTGATGCCCATCAACATGACGTCGATATCATCTTCATTCAAGAATTTCCATGGTGCCTCCTCCGGTTTGCCCTGCACCCTTCATCTCCGGCCGGCCAACTAGTTTACGGCGGCCCACATCATCCTGCATAGCTCCCTATTGAGGGACCTTCCATCGCATTAGCCTCGCAAGTCGGGGGTCTACATTCATACCCACCGTGTCGCCCAACAATACCACCTGGCCGTTGACTCGACCACTTTCCTGGATCCAAACATTCTATGTTTTTCTCTCACTCGTCTCTCTGGTAACTACTCACACTACTTTATTAACATTTACCGCAATCCTTCATCCTGGACCACCCTTCTATGTCACCTCCCCTCTATTGTCAGTCGCCCTCATACAAGGTGATTTTAACCTCCACTCTTATTGGGACTCCTCCATTGTTACTGATGACTCTCGCGCTGCTGATTTTCTAGGTGCCATGGCCCTTGCAGGTCTCACATGCATCAATGACCCATCTAAACCCACGTGGTTCCGTCAAGGCGATCACCCTTGGGTGCTTGACTTAGTCTGGGTGGTGGACCAGCTTCTGGACGCCGCTTGAGAGAACAAGCCTGAGATGTCGAAGATCCAAAGTTCCACTGAGCAAGACAAGTATTTAGACATATTGCAAGACGTTTGTTGACACCCGACTCGGAAGAGCGGACCCTGGCAGTGCCCAACGTGGCGACCGGCGTCCACAACGTGAATGACATCGATATGAATATGCCACGCGCTACCAACCTAATTCTCAATGATTTTGTCCTTGGTTTTGAACGCCTCTATTACGAATGGAAGTTCATTATCTTTGTGCAACCCTAAAATACAAGTCAATGTTGCAAAGGATTGCATTGTACGAGACAGCGTAGACATGCTCTAGTAAAAACTATTGTGCTGAGCTTGACAGAGGATGCTTCGAGTTTGCACTGCGAATGTACTAAATGTGTGGTTGCGCTTCCGAGCTGGCCTAGCAAACGGATTCTCAAACATCCTCGCCCAGCCGCGAAATGTCCTTTGACCATTTCCTCACAATGATTGATGATTCCGTTTGTGGCACCACCCCTTTGGACCGAGGGAAGGCAGTTGAATTTGAATTAGAAAAAAACAACTTGGCCAACGTGGGGATCGAACCCAAGACCTTCGCATTATTAGTACGACGCTCTAACCAACTGAGCTAGTCGGCCGCTGGATAACAGGAGCGTCGTTCTAAATAGATTGTAGTAATAGTGCAATTGATTGATATACTGGAGATACATAATACTATCCATGACCACCGAATTCTATAGATATATTTGAATACTCAACCCATTCAACATATAACCAATAACAGGCTTCCGGGGACTTTTAGGTTTCTCTCGAATAAACCTCCTTTGTGTGGCCAAATTTATTAACGCAATCCCCCATGAAACGCCAACGCAAAATGGTACGAGATAGAGATTCCAAAGTCAAATCCACCATGGGCTATCATCCTCCAACACCTCGTCTACTTCTTCGTCCTCGTCTCCAAATCTTATTTCGAAATTGAATTCATCCTCGAGATTCGCTGCGCGCTCGTAATGCTCATCGGTGAGCTTACCCGTTTGGCACTGATGGAGACGAAAAGATGCGGTAACGAGGGACACAACCGTCGATCCCTCCTTGCTCGCATTTGTTTGCCTTTGTTCAACCATGTCCAACAAGGCGTCTAGTTTTAGGTCGCATCCTGCGAGACTGATGTGTGTCAATCGAGGCCCAAGTGAACCATCTGCGACATGTAACATATCCTCGTCGTCGATGGTGCCAGATATCTTTACGATGTTTAAGGAAGGCATAGATCGAAGCAATCGGCCGAGGTCCGCGACTTCGTAAAGATTTTTTAATACGAGCTTCTGAAGCCTATCTCTCAAGCCAGAGCGTCTTGCCATCGCTTCCACTTCGTACAAAGTGAAAGGAGAACCGCCGCACTTGCCCAAAATGCCGAGTGACTCTAGGTTTGGTACGACGATAGAGCGAAGGATGTCGTCGGTAATAGGACCCACGATATCGCAAATAATGGTTAAACGGTGCAGCTGTGTGAGGACAATGTCTTCACCAAGCAGGACGAAGGATGTATCGTCCTGCTCAATGTAAATCGTGCAGTCCACAAGCGATTTACATTGGTGCAGTATCCTTGCCAGTAAGTCTGATCTTCTTACTGTGCCGAGGAAAAGTCGATCTATCTGATGCCACGGAAAGGCGGACAATAGATACTGGTAGGTATGGTCAACGTCCACCGCAAGTTCCAGGGACTTTAGGGCCGAAAATTGCAATCGGTTAGTGAATAGTTGTATCGGAAGAGCCAGCCATGTTAGCGTCGTCAGAGAGAGAGTCTCGACGCGAGACAACGATGCATCGAGCGACGCATCTAGATCTAGAATGGGCGGGAAAAGGGAAAAGATGGCTAGCCGTTTGAATGTGTAGGCAGAAAGGAAGTCAAAGATGCGTCTGCGGACTTCAGCTGCCTCGTCGCACCAAGCTATTACAAGATGCAAGGACAAGGGAGAACTGCCAGTATAGCGGAACCACAACATCGCACGATAGAGCAATGCATCAATGACATTGAGCGAGACTTTGACATCGTATTGCTCATGCTCCATGATCCTCAAGTCAAGGTCATTCCATAACGACACGAAGTTGACCATGGTTCGTCGCCAATCTTTGCAAACGAGTTGTAACGTACGTCGAGGAGGCTCTCGAGTACGCTGACAAGGAGTTAAAAGCCCCGGACCACATGTAAACCAGAAGATCTTGCGAATGACTTCGATTGGCAACTGCCTAAAGGGAGAAGGTCCAGAGTGGCCGCAGGTGACCCAAAGACGATGATCGACATGGACACCTATCGAAGAATAGATTGGCCGTGAAGCGTCCGCAACGGTTTGACCTGTGACTGGGGCGAAGAGACTGGGTATGGGCGAGGGAAGGTCCTCGCGGACGTGTTGCATCGAGGGGTGGGGTCAAGGTTTGAGTTGGGTACCATGGCAAAACAGCTTATATAGTGATCAGGAAAAAACCAGGCGCTTCTTGGTCATGAGCACCCAGTGGGAAGCGTCAATAAACAGTGTTTTCAAATAATTATTGGCGAAGGTGTACAGAGTCTGTTGATCCGTTTACAAAAGCACAACAGCAGTTGCTGTTAAGTATTAAATAGCGCTTCCCCTTTTGAAGAGTCATTTCTTGTGATCCGGTTGTGGCTGTGATGGTGTTAATGTTATTCCAGGTACAGAGTGTGGGCCGGACATTCCTTTGTAGTAAGTGGTTGGGCGCAAACTGATGGTAGCGCGTCAAGGCCAACCAACAGGTACGAGCCGATCCGGGAAGAGCCATTTTTCACCGGGAACGTTCAGGACCGGGATCATTCGACTTGGAGACGCAAATAGGAGGACCTCTAACCAGCCATTGTGAGCGTACGAGTACGGAGCAATGGACGCAACAACCTGAAGGGCTATCCACGAATGCATGACCACCGAATTAGGCTGGTTCAGGATACTGGATCTCGAGATTTCAGCTCCTAAACACGCACTCACTCATCAATGTTGTTCGTACAAAGGATTGTCTTTCCCTTGCAGGTGTTTCAGAAAAAGGCATTCCTGATTTACCATACGACGTATGGCTGATATCAGGGTTCATGAACTTGCCAATTTTAAAGGCCCTTCACGTCGCCAACGCTGAGATCTAGGGCTTCTGAATTCCTATGCCTTGAGTTATATGGCAAATACAGTGATGCCATTCCGTCCTTCCGGAGTATCATTGTCCTTCCAAGTGTGACAGCGTTAATTTGCACGCTTGGTTGGTTGGGTTTCTTGCAAGCACCCGCCATAGAAGAATTGTTATAGTGGCGATGTCATGGCAAGAGCTTCGAAAGTGTCATGGTAATTACCATTCTAAACTAAAAGTAACAAAAACTTTTGTATATAGTTCAAGCGTCGTGAGCTGTCCACATGTTTTTGTGCTAATTGAATTCCCTACACATTATTTATGTAAGATAAAATATCCGAGGATAGTGCATGACAGTCGTATGACAGAATAAAGGCAAGGAACGTGAGAATAAAAATAATGATACTTGATACACTGAGTACGGAATGGAGGAGGTCAATGCGATTGGAGGAGAAATGTTGCAGATTAGATCGTAAATGAGTAAGAGTAGAAAAAATAAGCCAAGGCGTGCGATGTGATCCCTTCTATCCAAGATAATTGATACGTGTATTGAGATGCTCACTTCTTCTCTTCCTCAGACGGTGGTTTCTTCTTCAGGAAACCACGAGAAAGTACGTTGGATAGCTTTCGCCGAGATGGGCGGCGCTCGGACAAATTTGTTTGCATGCGGCGTATCGCAACACTGTTCTCTTCCGTTGAAAAGTCGAAACCTCGGTGAATTGATCGCTGGCCTGTCGACATGTCCGTCTGGCTCGCCATCCTCAAGTCCATGGACGGTCGAGCACGCAGGGACGCAACACTATGGGACGGTGTCATCTTCGGTGAATCCATACGGGAGCTAACAGATACAGAGCGCGGGAGAGTTTTAAGAGGAAGATGATAATTAAGGGTTGCCTCCGAAGGATGCTTCTTGTGGATGTATCGCATGATGTCGAAGTCGTCGGGTGCAAATCCAAACTTCCACGCCTTGAGAAAATAGCGAGGGAGGAGGGCTATGCATACTACCAAAGGAAGGCATAACCAAAAATACGCGGAATGGAACAAGAAAATGTTGTTTCCGTATATAGGAGTTGAAAACCAGCCAGGTGAGATGGTGTTGTAGATTGCCTAAGCCTAGATGACAAGTTGCACTAATGGTTGGTTCTAACACTTACTGTATAAACGAACAAGATAACGATGCCAATAAAAACGGCAAAGAACACCCAAATTGTCCACACGTTTGTGTTGAGCCCGTTGAACAGGTTGGCAGCAATGACGCTAGCAAAAACCATTGTCTGAAAACAGTTGTCAAGGATGTAGAATTGTGCGTCTGAGATATGTTACTTGCTGTAGAGAACTCATACAAATACACGCTCCAACCATCCTCGCGAGAGCTTGTGGTAAAGTAGGTGTATGCAATCAGGAAATATATGACGACACTCTGCAAGTGACCGATCAGCAGAGCTCTGGGCAACAAAAACTTAATATCACTCGCCTGAACCAGTCCGTCAAGCATGTACAAGGTAAACCACTTTAATCCAAACCAGTGGCCTTCTCGTCCGTACCGATACAATTGGGGAAGAGTCATAAGCGCCTTGTCGTCTAAAAAAAACCTCATGAGCAGCATTAAACGCTAGGAGCAATGATGCCGTACCGACTATACGATCAAATAATCCTATAGCAATGACCGGTGCAAATGTCCAAAAGGAGTTCCAGAAGATGAGATATGTATATTCAAAGACGCTTGCAGACAATATAAGGGATCTGCAAAGGGCAGAGAAACATGACTCACTAAGTCGAACTCCATGCGGCATAGATCTGGAACCACCACAGCACGCCTATACAGACAATGTTTTTGTAAAAAAAGTTCAAGATCCTGTAGCAGGGGTAACCATCAGAACTGATGGGCGCGCACACAAAAATAGTTTCAAACGCTCACATGTTTCCGTTCCGCGCATAGGACCAGTGGCCATGGACAAATAGCAGACGCTTGAGGAATCGGAACTACCGCTATATCGTCAGCATCCCCATCTCACCATATACATCAGTCATACCTGTGCGATAGCATAGTCCGAAGAATTGATGGCCTGCAGTCCTTCTTCCCCCGCAATACCAACGCCCACGTCAGCAGCCTGATCAATGCGTGAGTCGTATCAAGTTTCTAACTATCATGCGTGCCACGTCACTAACCTGGATCATGCTCACATCATTTGCCCCGTCTCCAATGGCCAGTGTCATTGCCCTCAAGTTGTCCTTGACCAATTTGACAATCAAAGCCTTTTGCAAAGGCGATACACGACAACAGATCACACTTTCGCACTCCATGGAAAGACGGAGCAAAAGTCGTTTACCCCGGTCGTCTGCGAGGGCCTAATGAAAAAAAAATTCGTCCTTGAGCGAGCCAAAGACACAGAGGAGTACTTACATGGTTCAATCCACCCCCATCAATAACCAGAACAAACCCACCAGGCTTGTCACCATTGTTAGCACCTACAATGGACGATACACTTGACTCAATCCTCTGCAATGAATATCGCCTTTCTCTATCCTTCTCAGAAGTCGCTCTAGAGTTTGGTCTCGCCACAGCAGCAAGTCCAGCCATATGCTCATCCTCTAGCATCCCGCTTTCTGGGAAAAACTCTTCCGCAGCGCGTACCATCTGCTGATAGACAGGTCTCGCATTGTCATTAGCAGCACGGATGACAATGATGTTTGAATCGTGGCCGATCAGGTTTGTACTATGCCCAATAGCTAGATACGTCTTCAGGGGAGGCCGAATTCCGTGAAACTCTGACTTACCGATGGCAGTTTCTAGCTTATCACCTGTCGCGACCCAGAGTTTGATCCCGGCCTCTTTTAGATCGGCAATCGTCTCCGGCACACCATCTTGCAGCTTGTCTTCGATTGCCGTGGCACCTAGCAACCTGAGGTCCTGCTCCAGCTCGTCAGCAACAGCCTCCATCTGCGCTTCACGGTCTTCCACAGCGACAGTAGCGGCATTGTACCGTTCAATCCAGGACTTATAATCTTCCTCTGGAAGCCCGTCAGAATCCAACACATTTGCGTCGCCAAACCGAAAACTCACCTCCAACAACTTTATAAGCCAACGTCAACGTCCGCAACCCCTCAGAAGCAAATTCTGCCAGATGCCTCTCCGTCGTGTCCTTCACCTCATCTTGCCCACTCGTCTTCAGCCTCTCAAAAATCACGTTATCGGCACCTTTGCACAGCAATAGAATTCTCCTATCATCTCCTTCGGTCTTTCTTAAAATAACGCTCATCCTTTTCCGAGCACTGGTAAACTCGAGGATATTCAAAAGTTCATATCGTTCGATTTGACCATCGCTGAACGGTGTTTGTAGGAGCATTGTCTCTCGGTCCCGACCGCGAAAGACGAATCCGACATCTGCAGCCGCTTGAACGAGCGCAGCTTCATCAGGAGACTGAGCCTTATACTCCAGTGCGCCCGTGTCGGGATTGACGGATGCCAAGACGGTATGACACAATGCCAATACATTGAAAAATCCATTCAGCGCCCGTGCATGCGCAGCCATCTCAGGATCATGCGTCTCGGAATGAGCAGCTTCTGCCAAATCAGCGGAAAGCCTAGCGTCTCTAAAATGATTCATAACGCGGTCGGAGGTTTGCACAGCCTGTGCTTCAAGTGGATCATTTGACCAGGTATTCTCTGTATCTTGGCTCTGTTTCTGGATGCTGTTGAAAGGAGGTGCAGGCGGAGGGGAGCCCACAGCCGTAGTGGACAGATCTGTACTTGATGACGGGGCTTCTTTGCTATCCGAGTTCGTCGGTGACTCATCTGTAACACGGGGAACAACCATAATTTCGTCTTCCCTCAGTCTGTCATCTTCTTCCGAGTCACCACCGTAAATTCTGCCAGCAATCGTACACTTGTGGAAAACCATGAGGTTCTGCGACAAAGCTGAATTCAATCCTTGTGTTCAGTAAACAGAACAACGTACTTGGGTCAATGTCCCCGTCTTATCGGAGAAGATGTACTCTATTTGACCTAAATCATCCGACAGGTTCCAAGACCTGGCTAATGTTGGCTGTTGGGTTTTCTCATAGTATATATCCTTATCAAAGTAGATAAATGCAGCTTGACATGTTCGAACAAACTCGATGGAGATGTAGAGAGAGATGGGGACGATATTCTGAAAGCTGGGAAGAAACGGAGTTGGTACAGATATAGAAAGAAATTCGGGACGTACGTGATTAGAGCAAAAGCGAACGTGACGAGGCCATTTATAGATGGGTTATCTCCGGATGTATTGTCGCCATAGAGCCACGGGGCTTGTTCCCGGTAATCGCGATGCTCAAGAACAGAATCCGCAATGGCACATGCAGCAGCCATCAACGCAAGAAGAATGAGATTGATGAACCTATTCAACCTTCAGCAACCTGGCCGAAACCACTAAATACCACTTACACTTGGGGATTCATCTGTCTTTCTACTTTGCTTCTCTTACTCGGCGTACCACCTGAGTTGAGGATAATTTTCGTGTCCTCTCCCGTGTACAACACTACCCCTATCACCCATTCTGTGTTTCTCAGAACAGTCCCTCGCAATAGCGTCATCTGCATATCTACAGGGACCGCATCCTTGCCACGCCTCACCGTTGCATTCAATTTGAACATGTTCGTATCGGGCCGATCACACTCGATACTGAACGCATTATGTCTATCAGCGCAACCGGCTGCGGAGCGGATATGGGTCAAAGATGGCACAGCGTGGCGGGACTTGAGGTTCGTCTCTCCATCCAGATTCTTCGTCTCGACAAATGCCACATTATCGTCCTCGGACGTAGCACAGATGAGGATATCGGCGGGCAATGCCTCATTATTCATAATCTTGACAAAATCACCCACACCCACATCTTCCCAGAGGGTCCTTTTCCAATGCGGGCGCGTGTTCACGTCGTGGTGGCCAAAGGGATGAGGCAAATGCAGCGCATCATCAGATGCCTCGGGCATGTCATCGAATGATACCGTCGAATCCGTACTAGCGCGACGTTGAGCCTGCTGTCCATTTGGTTCTGGTTCGTGGACCTGCTCTGCTCCTGACCCATCTGCAGGCCTGGTCTCGCTCGACTCATCCAACTTGACCACCTTGGGCTTTTTACCGCGAGGAATGATGCCTCTCACAAATGTCCTGGCCTTCTTTCCATTTGCGTTTGGATTGATCCAACTCCCGCCGGATAGAACACGAACGGTTGAATGATTCACTCGCCTATCAGACTGGTGCCGCTTTACGTCCTCATAAGCGTCCTTCGCAGCCGTAATGGCGAGTACGATTAAGAGCGGGAGGATTACAAGCCCAGGAGAGATAGTCGAAAACTTGTCATTAAACTGGAGAATTGCAATACCCAAGAAAAATCTAGCGGGCGAGTCAGCCTCAACGGGCCACCAAGAAACAAGCGAAGGCTAACTAACACATTTGCTATCCGCCTGAACTGTTCAAGGAGATTTCTTGGCAAGAATGTGATGATTGTATACTTGGACGTTATGACCTGGTTGGTTGGATAGACATGCTCTGGTCTGACACGGCCATTGCCGTCGATGTAATCAGCGGGGAGGTCCTGGCTGACATACACGGTTCTGGGAGGACCAGGCTCCTTCCGCTTAACGAAAAGGTCCTCTACATTGAATGCAGCAAGTTTCGCATACCAGAGTCCGAGGTGCCCGCCCCAGGTAGAGAGAGGCATGAGTAGCGGAGACTGATGTAGTGGTGACGGACGCAAGCGACGAGCGAACTGCGTGCAAATGGATGGATGGACGGAATCAGAGAATTAGGAGGCGGACGAGCATGTAAAGTTGCTCATGAAAGGGAGAGGCTAAGAATAGCACGAGACGCGCCAAGCTTACGTAACGTGTATTACTGTATGATATAAAGAGCGTTGCACAAGAAAAAAAACAAAAGAATCAAGAATCCCGGGTATCCTTTTCAATTCCACCTCTCATCACTGCTGCACCTGTTGAGGGCGCAGGTTGGCCCCCTCCTTCAGCGCAATAAGCTGCTTCGAACGGAACGCCTCATAGTGGATTTGCGCAGTCGTCTCAATAAGGTCCTGCAGGTGCGTCCTTGTCAAAAAGTTCCGCAGATGCACAAACTCGCAGTGGCCCGGGTCCTCAACGTTGACGACACCCCATCTGTTTTTTCGTCCACGCACAGACCTGCCTTCAATGATAACGTTATTCTCGGAGCCAACAATAGCAAATGGAATGATATCCTAGACACGTTAACCTCTTTCCTAGCTGAACTGAAACACAGACGCTACCTACCCGGATAGAAGCATTCAACTGGACTTCTTCCTGGTCATCTTCATCAGTGTCGAAAGGATACGAACGAATATTGTGGTATATGAGCTCCTCTCTAATCTGTTATAACATAAGCCTCATCCCGTCACGTTGTACACCTCCTCACCTTTGCTTTGAACCGCAGCCTTTCATCAGTAGTCAAACTATCCGACTTGGCAATGACAGGCACAACGTTGACAACCTCGCTCAACTTCTTCATGACAATAACATCAACAGGACGCAATCCGTGCCCAGTGGGGTTGATGAAATAAAGACAGCAGTGAATACGCGTGTCTTGAATGTAGCGGTCGCGTATTGCTGTTAATTCTTTGCGCAAATAGTTACTGTGTTGGTCCTTGATGTATCTAATAATAGGATCCCAGCTGTCTCGTATGTAAGATTACACGCCATATACAAACAAAAAGCTTAAAAACGCACCATCCCTCGTTGTTGATCTGGTCCCCGTATCCAGGTGTGTCAACGATATTTAGCCTCAGCTTGACACCATTCTCAACAATGACTGTTCATCATTTGTATTAATTACCGCAACCTCGGACGAAACAAGCCACGAACCGTGTGACACAGCCTGAATTTCTGTGGTCTGTCTAACTGGCTCATCCGCCGTCAGTCGGCCTTTTGAGTCGATGAGGTGGGAAGCGAAGATAGTGTTGATCAAGGTCGACTTTCCAAGGCCAGTTTGCCCTACAACCATGAAAATGTGAGCAAACAAGACACCAACGCTGGAAATATTACGCACCGACGAGAATGACATTGAATTGGAACCCACGCTTGAGTAGCTTGTGCTCAATTTGCTGCGTGATGGTGTCGAAACCGACATAGCTCTCGGCACGGATTTCCTCAGGAGGTATGGGACCGGCTGCTGCTGCCATTATTATCTGCTGCGGCTTAGGTAGTTGATATGAGATAGTAAAAGAATAAATACGGGTGGTATGCAAGAGCGCAAGGGGCAAAAGGGTGAGGGCGGTAAGGCTGCGTTTCGTAAAAGTTCGAACGACTTTTGCAATTTGGATGCAAATATACCAAAACACCTCTGTGGCGTTTAGCGTGCTCAGTCACAGATTAGTCATCGTGACATTTAGTGCAGTAAGATTATAGTTGGACAGATGCGACATAAAATTCAAGAGGTACTGTCAACGGTTGTCACTTGCAAGAACCATCCATTAACTCAATTGACCGTTGACCGTGAGATGAACTACAGAACTGGCATTGTGTTCTGTTATTAAGGTCAATGATGCCCTCCCTTTCCTTTCCCGCGCCGCTGCTCAAACGCTCAAGCGATGCTTCAAACGAGACGATTGGCGCGTCATTCTCTCCTACTCTTTCCCACTGACCCGCGACTACATCATGTGTAGGTGCGTAAAGTATTCGAGAGGATTCCCTTCTCTCCTTTCTTTCTTACAACATTTACCTGCAGCTGATTGCCTTCCTGTCACTGGAAAGCCAACCCGTCCGCAGTTACCTTTGCGAACATCGACTCTCATGGCACACCATGATGCATGATGACTTAAGGTATATCTATCCCGTACTAACATGTTGACGCCACACAGCTAGTGGATACCGCCCTCAGAAATGGGGGGGTTCAACTTCTGCCCAAATATAATTGCTCAAGGCACGTCACATGCACTTCGGGATGGATTAAATCCACGCTCAGATTTGACATCTTTCGAATTCCCGGTGGAGAATACTCTTCATACATTGACGGACGTGACTTTGTTTGCATTTGCCTTTCAGCGGGCCCATTGTTATCATTACTATAATTGAAGTCACGCCTTTTACTTTCTCCATCAACAGGAGTCAACGTTCCAGACGGTAATTGAGACCTGGTTCATTCTAAAAAGGATTCCGCTTAATTAATAGTCAACGGCAACGACACCAAACCTAGGTGGCAGCAGACAATACTGGCATCCCAAACTGTTTACCAACTGCAGTAATAAGACTGATGATGAATATTTTAGAACGCGATCATTCATGGAATGACACAAGGTGAGCTGGCCATGGACATTTTTGTGGTTGTAAACTGTTGCTTGCCTCTCGGGAACACTTGACAGTCACCAGGCAAGATGAATTCATGTACGACGGCATCTTTCACCGGAAAACCAACGCTTCGATCTTGACCATTTGGTAAGGGCTGAGGGATAAGTCACGCACAACGAGGCTGTTCAATCCTTTCGAAGTGGGTTGGAAATCTCGAGATTTTCTATTTGTTCAAATTCAACCTACTTTGCTGACCTTGCAAGCGGCAGACATCTAAATTGATAGCAATTAGGCAACATAAAATACGGAGGGAATTTTGCAAAGAAAAAGCAGCGACTATTCTAGTAAGTATGGAAGGTTGTTGAATTTGGCCAACCAATCACCGCAGCTCGCTTTTAAAAAGGTTGCATTACGTACATGTGCTGTCCAAACTTACAATCACTGGGTCAGCCGGGTATGATACGCGAGCGCACCTATCTGTCAACCATTCCGGTCTCCCAGCCTCGGAGGCAACAGCGAGCGTTGTAGGCTTCGTCAATTGTGGCGCGGTTGAAATGTTGAAACGCCTGGAGAATGTGGCAACGGTTATGTCGGTGTGTCTATTTATAGTGTTTAGGATTACCGAGTGATCCGGAAATGGTCTGTTTTGGGTTGACCCAAAGAATGTTGCTCATTATTCGGTTCCTGCGTTGACTTCATAGTCTCTTAGGTTGCGGCTAAGAACGAACGACCCCAAGTAAAAACCCTCCGGAGCGACCCGTTTTTTCTGCAGTTGCTCCACCACACGTACCTTGCTGCTGCTGCTGCACAGCTTCAATCCGTTCCAAAGACGTTTCACTGCTTACAAGCCTGTACCCTCCCAGTCAGTGCATAGCTATGGACCTCTAAATCACTGTCTCCGAGACTGTTATGGACTTGCCACAAGTCTAGAAGAACCTCCAAGCCACGACGCACTTGACAAGCAGCCCACAAATGGCGTACGAGCAGCTCACCAATGGCGTGTGCGTGCAAATAGTACTAAGCATAGCGGAGACGGGCTGTGCGTTGACCAAACACTGCATCGTAAGACGGGGCGTCCGCTGTCTGCTCATATTCCTCTACGTAAGAGTAACGGGTTTCACAAACTGAGACGGTTTTACATTCAACTGGTTCGCAATGAAGAGGATCCCCCGCCTACACACGACAAGGATCTTGGTGGTGTGAAGAGCAAATGCCAGCGAGCCTTAGTTCAACAGCAGGCTAGAACAACTTCGAAGAATTAACCCTAGCGAATGTGAAAAAAGACAAGTATGAACGTCTTCTTGCGATGCTCCAAGAGATGACCGTTCGTTGGCTTGATTCGCGGTCTGCTTCACCTTTTTCGTTGGTGTCGTCGTAACACCTCTCGGCCTCTTCCAGAAGAGGAGATATGTATCTGCGATCTGTTCGGAAATTGACACTCGCACTACTGCGCGAAGCAGGGTCGTCTCTGACCATATACTCGGCACCACCGTAGCTAAGGCGAAGCTAATAAATATTGTGATGGAAGAGAGAAACGCACTCTCCCATAAACACGAATCTGCAGCATGGAACTCATACTAAACTCACGTAAATCACGCGCTCGATTAAAAGGTAATTGGAAAATGCCTCTCTTATAATTCTTCTTCTATCTATGCCTTCATCTCCTAAACGACAACGGAATGATGTGGGAGATGTGAAGGTGTGGTGAATGGTTGGTGTGACGTATGCGGTATGTGATTACAGTTCAGATCCCAACCTAAGGAGGAGAAAGAGCAGGAAAGGATGAAGATATTAGCAAAGTGGGAACATAAGTAGAAGTTATTTAGAGAAGAGGGGGGAAGATGAAAGGTAGGGTATTGAGAACGAGGCTGCCAGCACGACAGCAGCTAGAACGATAGCGGTGATGTATAACCTGCCATTACCCTGTTTGGCAGCAGCAGGTTGCTCGAATCGCTTGGACTTGGGGTGTATAGGATCTGACAGGACAAGCTGCACGTACCCGATTGATCTCAAGCCGTGAATGCTAAGGGATAGACATGAGTAAATGTAGAAGCCAAGTAGGAACGCGGGCTAACTAGTATCCTTCAAGGTTATGTCTAATCTCATCCTGCATGCCAATAGGCACGCCATTCAATGCAAAGACGACTTTTGTTGAATCGGAAGCTTGTTGGAAGGTCGTGGTCAACGTGCCCGAATGTCCTAGATGCAACAAGGCGTCAACGGCATATCGGGTGTGGATCCGTATAGCCTACCCTCTGGCCATGTAGGAGACTGGAGTGCCCACGTTTGGACAATCTGTTCGCCTTGCTTCAGGGAAAGATACTTGCCCTTGACACCCCCGTTGAACAGAGAGTATGCAGCCCCAGGTTCTGGACTTGACTGGAGACGTGTTATACGCCTGCTTGTGCCTGAAGACCGACATGGCCTACCTGTGCAGGAGCGCGAGACCAAGAGGGAATCTTCTTCTCGTCTGTGAACAGCGAAAATAGATCATTAGCGGAAGCTTGGAAGGTGGCCTCAACCTGGACGGTCTCAGTGCTGATGGCCGCGTCCTTCGGTACTGGTATGAACTGTTTCGTGGCGTCTGCCGACTTCTTGAGCGTAGTGGCAGGGATGTTTGAATCCTTGCTGCCCAAGGACGGTGTCGCGGCGCGGCTGGGTTGGGTGCTCACAGTCAAGTCTCTGCCATGGGCATCGATCAATGCTTTTGGGAACTCGGCGAACTTTGCTTCTAGTGCGGCAGGTAAACGGGATTTGGCGAGCGCAAACACTGCCTCTGCCTCCGGTGTTGACGCCGTCGATAGCGTCCAGTCGTACTTACAAGGCACGGATGAAACAATACGTCGTGAAACAAATGGAGGAGGACTCACGGTGTAATCGGAAAGCCCGTCTAGAGTAATCTCATGCGACACCTCAGGAATGGTGAGCGAGCCCTTGACTTCGGTTCCTTCGTTGTCCGTTCCTGTCCACTGTAAAGAAAATTTTATGTCGTAGATGGTAATCAATCTGCATCGCGTGGAGTAAGGCCTAAATGCTCGGGAATTCCAATCATGGTAACAAACTTTGACTTTCTCTGGCCGAGTTCGACATCGCCATTGACATCTGTAACGGCTGATACTGAGACGACGTGGCCATTGTTGCCAGTGACGGACACTGTGACTAGCTCGTGTTCGAACCAGTCCTTTGCCCAGCGAGTGACGTTTTTGTTTTTCCAGTGCCAGTTTGCAGTGGAAGGAGCCATGGGAGCGGGGACGGCAGCCATTTTGATTGAGAACACAACGCTACTGTGGGATGGCGGGTGTGACTTGTTAGGTCTAACACTGTTAAGTGACTCGAACCTTCCACACGTTTCCTAGCACGTCCTCAAGGCCTCACTCGTCGTTGAAGAGGCTTTGATGAGGACTGTGAGCCTTGTAGAGGACTGGACGCACGCCGGATCTAATCTTTCCCGCCTCAGTGCCCACAAACGCCTGATTGCATTATCCCTCCTTTCTTTCAATTGTCTGCCGGCTACTCGTAGGTTGCCTCACCCCAAACTCACATTCATGGCTAATAAATCCCACTTAGAACACAACAACGTCATGCAAGGCAAGTCGTCCAACTGATTACTTGAGTTGAATTTGATTGACCCATATGGCCAGTCTTCAAAACAATGACATCTCATATTACCCTTTTACATGGAGAAATTTTCACTGGGCCCTCCTCTTGTAGTTACTCGGCCATCGAGTGGCCACTATGCATTTTTGGTGCGACGGCGTGTTTCATACGCAGGACGAAACACATCTATTTGGAGATCGGAAATCCGGACAGCTCGAGGGGTCCATATCAAACATAAATCGATTTTTTCTGCCATCAGTTGCATGCTACAAATCTTCGGGCGACCAACTCTAAAAACGGAGTCACGTGCGTTATCGATGTTGTGCAGGCACAGCGATTCCGCTAATCCATACCCGGTTACATTACCATTCGTGGCCACCTAAATTACTGATATGTCGCTGGGAAATTTATTTACGATGACCTCTAGCCTCGACGGTAATCATACCACTTAATTCCTCAACCGTCAAAAGACAAAAACAACAACTTTGTCCCCCTTGCTGGCACGGCAGCGGCCCTCAAAATAGGTGTCATCACATGTTCCGTTGTTTTGTAGGAGTGTCGATTAACGCGTTTCAAGGCAAATTATGGCCCAGTCCAATCTGAACCGAACCTACTACCACCTAAAGTCACCGCGAGTCTGGGATGAGTTACGTTATGCCGTTATGCGTGAAGGCGCAAGTCGTACAGGTATGCACGCGTTAATGGTCACGAATCATCTCCCATGTAAATCTAGACTTGCAGAATTCTGATTCGTCGGTGTCTATAGCAAGTCAGATTGAGAGTATGGGCCACTATCCTTCCGGCGATTACGCCTTAAATGGGGATATGTGAGAATAATGTTTGAAGAAACAATTGTTTTTACGCTGATGTGACCATCTCCGTTTCGTTAGGATGCGCCCTCGTTCGCCCGTTTGGGTTCGGCACAGGACACATGTAGTTCTATTGTCGTCTGCATCAGTTTGCGTTTTCCCGCACACGATCGCTGCGCGTATAAAAGGACCTGTCAAGCATGAGTTCCATAACACAGACTCGCACACTCATCGAGAAACATGGATCTCATGCACCTTCCTCTGTTCAGAAAAATTGGCGATGTTTTCAAGCGTTCAGAACTCCTCCACTTTCCATTGATTACATGGATTACCCATTTTTTCAACGTAATGTTTTTCCTCTACAACGCGCTTTAAACACTCAATTTTGCATTTTAGTTTTGTCTCTTTGGCCTCGCCTCTGAGAAGACGCAGGTATATACACTCCTTGTCCTTGTTCGAATATGAGACTAATACTCTCTTCACAGGTTACTTCAGACAAGTCTTCAGACAACCAGGAAACTATCGTCTCCGAGAAGGTCGAGGAAACGGGTGACACTTTTATTCTTCCCGACCTTGTCTCGCTCTGCAAGTTCCCTCTTCGGTACCATCCACAAGGTGACGAAGTCGCGAAGGAATCTGCTGAATGGCTCGACGTTCTTTGCCCCAACCTCAATTTGAGACAACGCAACGCCATGTACGGTCTACAAGGAGGCGTGTTGGCTGCATACAGTTACACGACCGGACCCAAAGACCGATTACGCGTGATTGCCGATTACATAAATTACTTGTTTCATCTGTGAGTGATTCCTCGAACTACGCATTTGAAGGTGCTGACACGTGTCATTGGCGTGCTTAGTGACAATATCAGCGACGGTATGTTAATACGCGAGGCGGATGAGTTGGGCAACGTCGTCATGAATGCCTTGTGGTATCCGGAAAGCTACAAACCAACCAAGGGTCAGCCGAATGTAGAACCCATCCCTGGGAAACTGTCCAGAGAGTAAGTTTCATTGTTTTCTCAGGGTGACACAGCAGACTTATGTGGCGTTCGCAGCATCTGGGTTCGTTGCATACAGCATGCAGGTCCGGGTGCCCAAAGACGGTTTATTGAGACTATGCAAGAATTCTTCGAAGCTATTAGCTTGCAGGCCAAAACTCGTGCCGACAACTCAGTACCAGATTTGGAATCCTATATTGCTAGCCGGAGGGACACATCTGGTGAGTTGCCATTTGCTTTTGTTTTTCGGCAGGCTTCTGATACCAGTCTTTTTGTTTTAAGCCTGCAAGCCGTGTTGGGCTTTGATTGAGTTAGTATAATTGCTGCATTAATCATTTTCGGTTCCTGATGGAGTAATCATAGATATCTCCACGACATTGATTTGCCTGACTACGTCGCGGAGCATCCTCTAATCGAAGCTTTGGGTGAAGCAGCGAACGACCTGGTCAGCTGGTCAAATGTACGAATTTCACTCTTTCACCGCAGCCTTTGTTGATCCGCGTCTCAGGATATCTATTCTTATAATGTTGAACAAGGCCGTGGCGATGCTGTCCACAACCTTGTCTATATCCTGATACATCACCATGGTCACTCGCTGCAGGGGGCCGTCGATCACGCCGGGGAGATGTGGAGGCAGACCATGGAAAAGTTTATTGAAGATGAGAAGAAGCTTCCATCTTGGGGCCCTGAAGTTGATGATATGGTGAAGAAGTATGTGAGTGGACTCCGCGACTGGGCTGTTGGGTAAGTTTAATCTTGCAACCTACAAATCCTGAGCTTAACGGATCACAGTTCATTGTACTGGAGTTTCCGAACGCATCGCTACTTTGGTACAGACGGCCAGAGCGTCATGAAACACCGAACCATCAAGGTCATCACACGGCTCCAGCCACTGTTTTCCGTCGAGAATTAGAGTTACTCAAGACGAAGCAGACCTTTTGAATATGACATCTTCGATATTATGTTAAACTTCACCCTTTTCGAGTCTTTGGGATCCTTTCGATTTTTTCATAGCCCTTTAGCGCTCCTTGCGCTGTTTAAAACCGCCTAAGGCTGGTAACTTATTTAAAATACATTAAAACACTGATTGGCACTGTACTATTGCATTGTAGATAACTACATCTGCTGTTTGTTAGAATCGCAATAATATGACGCAGACTAATGACGTCATTTAAACATTTCTAATAACCTCTGAAGCATCCAGTCAAAGACTCTCAAGAGCTCTTGTCTAGAGACATGATCTCCTTTTCTCGCCAGTTGCTAAGACCGAACTTTGCACTTCGGGCATCGTGGAATCACGCGATGCTCAAGTCGGCCCGCCCTGCACCAAAGATGACGGCAAGATTCACAGGGTTGACTTTCGCTCGCACTGTGGCGAGCTCTATATCTGGAAAACCTGGCAGCCAGACCCTGGAACACGCCGCGACGAATATCAAAGAAGAAGTAGGAAATTCTGCGGCGGACCTGGCTAAAGTTATCGCCGCTTGCAATGTCACTCAGGACCATGTTAGTCCATCCGAAGAGGAATCTTTTGTGAGTTGACGCTAGAATGAGATACTTATCATTTATATCATGATTTGATATCGTGATTCGCCATTTGCAGCTCGGGATTACGCGACAAGTTCTTCATGACGTGCCGACGCCCATGATGGTCCTGGGCCTTGCAGGTATGTGATGGCACATGTCAGATGCCAAGAAGTGAGGACAATAAGGGGGATTGACTGTGCCCATTCGTGTACATTAGGTGGGGTTCCTTACATGGCTGCCGCTGCTACCACCGTGTATGTGGCGTATGAGGCCGGCCAGGCGGCACAGGGCGTATTATACCATATTGATCCCAACGTCGCGTTGGCGTTGCTGGACAAGGCGCTGCATTTCCAGGTCACGTATGGAGCAATAATGCTTTCTTTCCTCGGTGGGTTTTTTTTATAGCTGTATCAAGGATGAAGTGATGATGATGATGATGATGATGATTAGGTGCCATGCATTGGGGAATGGAAATTGCAGGATTCGATGGCCAAAAGGGGTATGCGCGACTTGCTTTGGGGGCGGCACCGATATTAGTCGCTTGGCCAACTTTGGCAATGGAGCCTATCAGTGCCCTCATCATTCAATGGTTAGGATTCACAGGCTTATGGTTGGCCGATGCGAAAGCGACGATGGCAGGGTGGAGTAGGTGGTCTCTCATTTATCCGGAAACAGTGAACACAATAGCTGACGATCCGACACGTTTCTCTTGCCCTTTCTGTTACGCCCCTTCCCATGATTTATCTAATTTTGTGTAGCACCCAAGTGGTATTCGCAATATCGTTTCTATTTGTCGCTTCTAGTCGGAAGCTGGTGAGGAACTTGTGTTTTTTTTATATCTCGTCCTGGATTAGTTTAACCATCAAATCTAGTATTATCGGCTCGCTTGCGGGGACGTCGTTCCTGGGACCAGTAGCAGGCCATGGTTCGCTGACTCACAAGTTGGAGGTGTTGAGAAAGCAGCGATGGGAGCTGATGCCTGCTCAAACTGGGACTGTTCCGGGGCCGATTGAGGCTGTCCCTGCCGCGCCAGAGGCGGATCACTTTGTCCGCATTCACAAGAAACAAGCGACGGACGAGAAGGATTGAATATTGTATGGATAGTTAGTACTTAGTGCCCAGAATGTTGTATTGGTACAAAGCCACATTTCATTGAAGGCACGCACAGCAACAGCCGGCGGCGGCATTGACGCACGAGTCCCCGCTCCCTACTCGCTTCTTGCTCTTGCTCTTTGTTGTCCTCCTTTTCGAGCCTGGCGCTTTGGTTCATTCGCAACGCCGTACTCTCTCTCAACTTTCACGACCTTGACGGTAGCCCTTTCCTTATCCCGAGCGCGGGTTCGTTTGATTTTTTTCACTTTCCGTGTGGCGTCTATTCCAGAGACGCTGTGTACCATCAAATCCTATTCCAGTGCGTTGTTGACAGTTTACCGAGAGGAACCTAAATATCTCCATCTAGAGTTTATTCTAAAGCCTAGGGCTTTTCCCAACCACGACAGCGAGGATGTACATTAACATCTTTCCCCGAAGTGGTCTAATGCAACTCAAAAGCCTCCTGCGGAGGACGGACACGGCAGTGGCAAGCAAGTGGGAGCTTTCTGAGGATCCTGTTTTGGGTAACCCTGCAGGTGTACGCATGGATTATTCGATAGACGGCAGCGTAGATGAGTCGCTTGACGGTGACCATCTTCCCTTGACTATCATCCTTCCGCCCACGATCCCGACGACGACGACAACAGCGACCGGGAGTAATGGTGCGGAAACGGTCTTGCCGCCCATCGGCACGGGCGTCCCCAGACCTATCCTTGGAACGAGCAACGAGCCCTTAACAACATCCACTTCTACCGCCGCTCCACGACCGTCTTCTCCTACGACGACTTCTCCCACCCCCGCCACAAGCTCAACCACCTCCTCCTCCCTTGGAGCTCCCACCCATTCTAGTCCAGCAGCAGCAGATAGTGGTAGTTCAAAAATGGCGGGTGCTCGTCTTTCCACAGGAGCGGTTGTGGGTATCGTGATGGCAGTGCTCTCCATCATCCTGGTGATGGGCGTACTAGCCTATAGGAAACGTGCCATCAAGAGAAGGAACAGGATGAGGCGGACCTGGTTACCTAGACCGTTCGTGGTGGAGACGACGACGGTAGTGACCGATGCCCCGCCAAATAAGGGCACAAGAAAAGGTTCATCTAGCGGAGCGACGACGACGATGACGACGACGTCGAAAGGCCTCCCAGGAGAAACTCCAAGTGCTTCCTCGCCGCCGTTTGGCGCGAAAACTATTCCGCGCGTCAAACCTCCCCCCGTTTCATTGCTTTCCCTTCCTGGACTCGTCCCCACTCTAGGGTCTTCGTCGGCAGCGGCGGGTCCCAACGACTTGAGCTCAACAAGCGCTGAGCGCACAAACGCCACCGCCACCGCCACTGCCGCCGCTGGTCGGCGCCTCTCGTCTACTACTACTACTACTACTACTACTACTACTACTATTGCGGACGATGGGAACCACAAAGGCGTGGTACCCGACTCGCTCTTGTTGAGTCAAACCTACTCTGCGCCATCTGGTGGTCGTGTTGCACATCCTCGTGCGCTCACGAATATTGGCGTGGTGCGCTGCATTTTTGAGCCGAGTATGCCGGACGAGCTGAAGATTCGTGTTGGGGAGGCAATGAGGATTCTTGCTGAATACGATGATGGGTGGGGGTTGTGTGAGAATTTGAGAGGCGAGAGAGGGGTTGTTCCTCTGCAGTGTTTGGATCGTGGTATGGGGGAATTCAGTCGGCCTTTGTCAGGACAGAGGAGGGCTGTAGGGGGGTTGTAGGTGGTGTTCAGTGCTGTGTACGAATTGGCTTTTTTTGTCTTCATTGTAAACTGTATCTTCTCTTTGCTGTAAAACTTGTAGGCGATATAAACTCAGGAATATCAAGTGTGGTATCATATGTAAATCAATCACCAATATCATACACCGTCCGCAATACATGATCTGCCTTCCTCCCAGTATGTTTGATAAACCCGAGATAGTCCAACTCATGCAATGCGCGAATGAACCTCGCCTGGACTTGCACCCTCCACTGCTCATCATTTTCCGAATCCGCATCCACATCCTCATCCGCCACCGGTTCAACCTGCTCTTTCGCTTTTCCGCCACCCTTCTTCGGTGATGATCGCTTCCCTTTTGCCTCACTCTCCTCCTCCTCCTCCTCCTCCTCAGCCTGTTCCTTTAAATGCTCCCTCTGTGCCTCCAAGGCTACCTGGAATGACTCGTACCAGTCGTACACATTGATCATCCTCCCACTCTCCATGTATCGTTTGAATAGGATACTGATATCAGGGAGCGTCCAGATTTCTGGTGTCTTCTGATCAGGAGTATCTTCAGGGTATACAGTATATTCGTATGGCCTTAGTAAGCCTGATATAACGGTTGCTCGTATAGAGGGGTTAAGTGACTGAACGGGAGGTGAGTGGCTTATGATAAAGATGCTTTACAACACAGGGTATCTAACCTCTGAAGGAAACGATGCATTTCCAGTGAACCAAACATCCCATAAAGGTAGGTCGTCAAAACGATGTACAAGGCTTCTGATGAAAAGATGACTTAGTATGGAATCACCAAAAACACGTCTGTCCAACTTACTCGGAGTACTCTTCCAACCACTCGCATAAATCACGAGCGATTTCCACTGTGGGTTTGACGTTGTCAATGACGAGCGCTAAAAAGTTTGCAATTTCCTCTCGAGCTTTTTTCTGGTCCTTGAGTAGGGGAGGATGTTCAAACAACTCATGTAACCGGTCTAATAAAGCCGTTAGCTGGGATTCCTCCAAGTGCCTTAAAAGACGTTTAGCATAGTGCACTTGGTAACCCGTCGCTATCCATACCTTATAAAGTGCCCGAGGCGCTGAACGTAGTGATGTGCACTTCCATTTAACGCGCTCAGCATCATATCTGTCAACTCGAACTTGGGGGGAAGCGTCCGATCCTCGAGATCTTGACGCTCTACGACCTCATAAACTAGCATAACGAGGGAAAATGCAAGCCGCATATGAAGTGATCTTCTCGAAAACTCCTCTCGAGCTTGATCAATCGCAGGAACTACGATAAACGTGTCTTTGCCCTTTCTGGGCTGCTTTTTCGTAGGTGACTTTCGACCTTTTGTATGATTATCAGAAGATTGAAGACGGTTATTGATTATGTCTCGCAAGGCCACGTTAGAAGATGCAATAGGTGGTGTTTGGTAGACCAGAAGTGAGAGTGGATTCAACATGAAATGACGGAGATAAATCAACTGAGGATCATCAGTACAGAAAATCTAGCATTTAAAAAGACTTACCTGTAAGCCGGTCAAGAAGGCATCCAGAGAAATGATATTCCGTTTGATATAGTGGAAGATTTGTTCTAGCGCCGTTGGACCAATCAGAATGTCTGGGTCAAATTCAATGTCAAAGAAAGTCTATGAAATTATCAGTAAGAGAGTGATGGCTACAATCACCGACCCACTTGTTGAAAAGCCTTTTCAAGGACATGAAAGCCTGCTGGTGCGATAAAGGTATCCATGCATAACAATGATAGCGTTGACTTGGGATAAGCCAAGTGGAAGAAAGACGGAGCAACCGGGGAAGAGACTGAAAGTATGAATACAGAACGCAACCTTGACACTTGTTGGCTATGAAGTTGGATAATATGGGTACTAGCATCCATGCCGCTGGGCGTACCTGAATATGTAGAATACGTCTTGCATGACAGATGGGTCAAACTGTTCAAAGTCATGCATGATAATAGATATCAGTGGGTATTTGAAACTTTCTGCAATTGTAATCAACCCTCGTTCCAATTGATGGGAAAGCGGACGTACCAGAGGTACCACAAAGTGCCGTGTACCAAGCAACCAACATTTCAATATCAAAGTTTGCTACTGACATCAACGTCTTGCGTTTAACTGTTTCAAGCCATGTACGAATGGATGGGAGAAGATGACACCACTACTTACTCACTTCCAACACGCCATCCCGTTCTGTCAGGTTAGTTATTATGCTCCTCATCCCGGCCATCACGTTGGGGCAATCAGACGCATATAAATGGACTTGAAAAACACGAAGTTCTGACCCATCCTGGTTTTGAGAGAGCTGAGCGCAAACATCATCTAGAATGGATGATCCGGACAATGAAACTGAGGAAGTGAATTGTCAGCATAGGAATCGACAAGTTGATGAATGCTAACCTCATACTTTGTATACAAACAACGGGAAGCTCGTCGAATGGCACATGAACGGACTTTTCAGAATATGCATTTCGGATGTGTTGCACGACGTCGTGGATGATGGGTTCGTGCTGAGAGCGGATCGAAGACTAGGTAAAAAAGTTAGCGTGTTTCACGTCCATTGGACGTGTAAGTACCTGTAATCTCTGTATGCACCTGTGCCAGGCCCTTCGATATGCATCCAAACGAAGACGAACTTCGTCTAGCGTTTCGTATTCTTGAGTTAACAATTGCAAGTATGCATCATCATCCGGCTCGTCTGCTCCCTCCTCATTGAAAGGTATGCATATTACAGACTAGAAAAGCATTTATATCAGAATCAGCCCAATTTGTTCGATGGTAGTGGCACACCTTTGCATCACCGTTCTCCATCAAAGTACCTCTGTCACGCTGTCACATCCATGTCCGTTTACAGAATTCTGCGACCGTCCAGGTTTCCTCGATGTCGATCATACGCGACAAAGACCGTGGCTGCTCAGGCCACTAGTGCATTACCTGTGGCTCCTTCAACGACGACAAAAAAGAGCGCGTCCCCGGCAGGTACGTTGACTTTTTTTTTTCTTTCTTATTTGTTTTGGACTGATATGCAACGACGAACGTGGCTCAGCAACGAAACCCCAGTCGTCATGTCCAGCTGATACCATTTTACCTGGTTTAAATTACTTGAAGGGACAGGCACCTGTGCTCGCCCTCCCGGATGATCAATATCCAGAGTGGCTGTGGACCCTGCTGGAACCAAAGGTGTATCCAGATGACGGACCTGGAGGGAAGGCGGAACGGGTAAGAAGGAGACAAGAAAATAGGAAGACGATAAAGGAGAGGAATTTCATGACAACACAATAGTAGGTTGGTGTTGATTGGACTATGAACGTAGTCGTTGAATATTCTTACACCAAGGTCCCCATCTGAGCGAATGACTGATGAATGAAGAAAGAAAGCAAGCTTGATATTGGATAAATATGCACACGTTCCTGCGTGGCTTGATATTAACATTGTTTAGATGATACCCGGCACTAAAGAGTAAGGGACTCTCGCTGCCCAATCCTCCCATTCCTTTCCAAATTTCGACCTCAGCTCTTTATCCTCTTCTTTCGTTCTCCTCATTAGTCCGACAAAGAACATAATCGTGTATGCCGCAAATCCATACACGAAAAGTTTTCCCAATAAATTTGTCATCAACCCAGATTCTCGTACCCAAGATCCTTTTGTCCCATGTAATAGGTAGATGACGAAAATATTGATGATGACCCCTGTGTAACTCGGGTGGCGTACAACGCTGTATGGTCCCGTAGTTATAAGATTGTGGTCTTTTCGAATCGTCAATTCGTATGTGAAGTGTTTGCCTAGTTCGCGGTAACACCGTGCGCGAATGGTAGCGCCGATGATACCCAAAGGTACTGCCATGATGGTGGCGCCAGTTAAGCGAATCTTGTACTCTCGGCCAAAAAGCAAAGTTGAGAGAATCTCGTCCGAGAAGGGCGGCTCAGGAACAGATTTTGCTACGATGACGAGTACTTCAGCAGCAGCAGCAATCCATAGAGAGCGCTATAAAATACGTGGTGATCAGAATCGCGTCGTGCATGGATAAATGTTATACATACTCTCCAATGACATATCGACGCGGTTACGAATCGCAATATGCGCTCGCAGGTGGACTTAATGACCGCGCCATCATGCACGGTGGCGCGAGGCGTTGGTGCCGTGAAGGAGATCTGGAGACAATATGTCACCAGGAGCAGACAGAAGATCTTTGCAAATAGGGCTGGATCCATGGCGCTGCGATGGCTGGCCAGTAGGCCAGAAGGCACTCTTTATACCGACGACCATCTTTTCTCCTAGGACGGCGCAGAATTTGAGGGCCTTCCCCTATTCTGCAAGCGGCGGAGGTGGTCCGAGGGTAGCGGCAAGCCACGCACTGAGTCTGGGCGCAGAGTGGGTTAGCGAGTGGGCGAGCGGCACGGTGGGCGCCAGCTGCCCGATGATTGCGGCTGCATAGGAGCTGGCGGACTCCGCATGTGTCCGAACCATCACCAACTACTCGCCGTGCTGTGCAATCCCCGCGAATGCGAAGGTGCTTCTTCTCGGTTTTACGCGTATTCAAGCTGATGGCAATCAGAATTGGCGTATGAACTGCTTGCCGCGCTTCCCAGGTCGCGTCTGGCGTCCATTCAGAGACGCATCGCCCCCTTGTTGCGATTCGACATCCTCAGCGTGCGTATGTTAGCGCATATACAATATATCCCCACTTTTGAAACTCGACACAGGCCCTTCCAGCAGAACTTGCCCTCCACGTTGTCGCGTTTTTGCCGTACAGATCCATTCTTACTTGCTCCCTCGTCTGTAGGCAATGGAAAATACTTACTGACGACCAAGCTCTTTGGAACAAGCTCTGTCGTATCCGCGGTTGGGAATGGCGTGTTCCATTACCTGTGGCAAGGTATCAAAGCGAGCAATTTTCAAACGCCTGGGATGATGGTGACGATGAAGGAATGGGCGATTCAGACCAGGAAGACTTTTCTCTAGGCCCCGTTTCTGACTCTGGCTTCGTTTCGTTGATAGCTGGTGACCCGTCTTCGTCATCCGTTTCGACGTCTGGTGCTCACAGCGATAACCTTTGGCGCATACACCAACGCCCATCATCATTCGTCGGCGTTCCTGGCACTAATATATCACCCAACTACAAAAACCTTTTTCTCACCAACGTCCTCTTCTATGCCCGCTTTCTCCGTTCTTCTTACCGCCTTTCACACCTCCAGACCCGGGAATCACCACAGCCTGGTCATCACAACATGATCTACTGCATACAACTCTATACATACCCCTCTTCTGGTCGTCAATCTCTATTTACCGGCTCACGCGATCAAACAGTCAGGGAATGGGATCTCGAAACGCGCCAAGTCTTCCGGGTTATCGGTGGCATCCACACCAGCAGTGTGCTAAGTATATGCGCCCACAATGGATTTTTGGCTAGCGCAGGAAGCGACGGACGTGTCGTGGTGTGGGATCTAGACAGGGACAAGTTAGTCAAAGTGATGTCGGATCACGAAGATAGTGTTCTCTGCGTAAGGTTTGACAGTGAGAGGATGGTGACTTGTTCAAAAGGTCGGTTATGTTTTTACATCTCGGCAAAAGTTTATGCTATCGGTTGTGTACGCCTAGATCGGACGGTGCGGACCTATTCCTTTCCGCATTTGGTACCCCAGTTTGTGCTAGGCCAACATCGAGCGGCAGTCAACGCTGTGTCCATCTACAAGAATCTGATCGTCTCTGGATCTGGAGACCGCTCCGTCAAGCTATGGGACGCCAATACAGGTAAACTACTTCGCTCGTTTGATGACCACCATTCCCGAGGGTGAGCTTGTTCCTTCCAACCATGGAACAACTAAGAACGCGGTCTAGAATTGCCTCTATTGATTTCAAACCGCCCTACATTCTATCTGGCTCGTCTGACAAGCATTTAAGACTCTTTGATATGACTACATTACAGGGTTGGTCCACAACAAGGGAAGGCACGTTGCTCGAAACGGTACATCCGACTATCGAACCCCAAGCTCCTATTGGTGGCTCAACCGATCTAGAAGATGGTCCAAGTAATGCATCGTATCCTCTTGATTCTCAGTTCCTTTCAGGCGTATTTGGCGCTGGAGTTATAGGAGACGATGATGATGATCTAGATTTGGTCTCTCAATGCCCCTATCCATGTCCGTGCTCCCGTCTCTGCGCACGGTCGAGTTCAAGGACACCCGGGAATGAAAGAGCCATCACGATGGTGTGTAGAGAATGTGGATGCAACGACATTTGTGTGTTGCACGCTCCTGGCAGATTAGGCAGCGCCGGGAGCAGCAGACCTTTCTCTCATGCTAGTGCAGACCACAAGGACCTGGTGCGCAGCGTTGCGCTCGGCGAGAGATTTGTTGTGAGTGGGAGCTACGATAGGACCATTAAGGTATGGGACCGTCGAAGTGGAGCGCTAGTCGCTGATTTGACGGGCGGCCACACGGGGAGGATATTCTGCATCGCATTTGATAGAGCAAAAATTGTTTCGTGTGGGGAAGACCATGTAAGTGTTCTTTGTCATGCTGAGTGGTGTGCGACGTTAAAGGAACTTGGCAGCGGATTTGTGTTTGGGACTTTGCTCATGGAATTGATACGAGCTTTGTTCGGTTGTGAAGAGTACGGTTCGAGCTGTAAGCAGGACACTTTGGCAGAATAGTTCATTTCCACCAGAATCTTCCCACTTGACCTATGGTTTATTAAACGTTAGTGCTGTCGTCCCTATCTCCACAAAAATACTCTCTTTTAGGCGACTATTATTGTTCGGCCTTCTGTTGGAGAAAGTCGCACTTTAACGCTGGGTTGACAACAAAAGTGCCAGGAGTCTCACAGCAGCATTTCAATCCGCAAGCCCCATCTATTTACCAAAGAAAACAATTCACCTCTTTCTTGATGCGATGCTATTGATACATATTAATGAAACGCAGCGACGCCGTCGCCCGCCGTTGGGTTACCCGGCAAACGTATATAGAACAGGCCTCCATGGAGATACTGGTCCAAAATCACATCCTGCTAGTTTAGCACGTTAACATCTCTAATGCTATGTTCATTCAAGTTTCGACAAAATCAAGCGCCTTTCGGTCATAGAAGAAGTCTGGAACCTGAGCTAGTTTGACGCTTATGCATATGAGCAGCCATAGTTTATGACCGCGGCGCCGTGCAAATCGATCGTTGCACCGATTGTTTACTCAGGTCATGCCATGCATCGACGCGTTTCTCGCGTACGTTCTCGTTCGTTGGCGCGTTAAAACGTTGACGCATCTGATGTCTGATCGGATTCCACAAAAAAACCTGCTCATCCGACAATAATTGCCAATTGCTACTGCTTCAAGAAAGACAGGGTTCACATCCATACCCACAATCCGCCTTACCGCCAAGGTACTTGCTCATCTCATAGCACCTGATTCCCAAGTTTCGAATAGCGGATGGAATTGTCATTTTTTTGGTGCATTGGAGACTGACCCACTTTTGGTTCCCCCACCGCCGTCATTAAAACAGTGCCATTTTTTCAGCGCTCGCGGCCAGGAGACTGGATGGGGATGTAAGTCAGGCCTTGGGGGTATGTCATCATCTTTGATGGACGACTCACAGGAATGCAGCTCTTGATGGAATACCCCAGGTACCCGTTGTATCCGTGGGTGTTGCTTTTGCTCCTTGGGCACATAATTTCGAGATCCTTCCTTTGGGGCGTAGGTCTCCTTGATGCCCTTCAACGTTAATTTTCGCCAATACGTCAAAGGCGAAATCTACTTGGAGTGTCTGTGGTATCGTATTTTTACGTCTCCGGTTTTGGAGAGGACGCCTGTCACCTAGTACTAGTCCTGCTCCATAATTCCCAGATCCCTACTTGGAGTTCGCCGACGTCCAGATACGCCAGAGGCGACATTTTCCTGGGACGGTTATGGTATGAAATATTCATTTCCGGTTTTGGACAGTGCGTCCTCTACCAGAAAAACCGAAAGCGAATAGTATTTTCAGCAAATGATAGTCATGTGATGATTGAAGCTCGAAGGGTAGAAAGACGGGAGGCTGAGGAGTGGAGGCGTTGCAGCATGAAATTGAGGAGGATCAGAGGACGGTTGAGGAAACGCGCCGAAGGGTAGAGGTAACGAGGGCGGTTGCGGAGGCACCGAACCATTCTTCTCTTGTGTAGGTCACGAAACCCGCCCTCGTCCCATACTCGTCCGTGAAGCGAACCGAGTTGCACAAATGCCATTGTACTGTGCCCTGAGTCAACGAGGAGACGGTCTCCTATCATTAATAAACACCATAGAATTTGCGTAGAATACAATTGCATGTCCCAAAGGGATTTTAGGTGGAACAGCAAATGCGAATTCTCGCTAGTCCATATCCGCAAACCGGATCCGCTTTGTCAGCCTTGGTAGACACTCATTATCAGCATTGTTTTGCAGATCTATTCTAGTTGGCAAGTTTATTTTGATGAATGGTTCATCCACGCTTGTCAGCAATTCTGGCCTGGCCTCAATAAATTGTGGATTCTGCAACACTCTAATCAACTAGTAAACACAACATGAAAGGCTACTGACCGCTATAAAGTGTCTCATTCCAGCTTCTTCAATGAGCTTTGGAATCTTGTCACGACGGCCTTTGAGTAGTTGCTTTTGAGCGACCATTTTTTCCTCTGCCGTATTGCGTATAGCGAGTGTAGTTACTGTCAACAAATATATCTTGATTGGCTTTACTTTGAACAACAATAAATCATACCTGTAATTTTCTTCATTTGCCCAATACGGTGTGCCCGCTACATATAACAGCGACAGTTAAAACTAATGTGAAGATAGAGAATCTATATTAACCTTGATCGCTTGACTCTCCACATCCGCTTGCCATACTGGTTCACAGAATATAATGCGCGACGCTGATATCAGATTCCTGCGTCATGAATACAACATGAAAATTCATTCAAAAACAAAACAAAAAACATTCATTGAACAAGCTTACAATCCTCGAGCTCCATGTTTCAGTTCCATTAAAAAGACACGATACGTTTCTGACGTCTCAAATGTCAAAACCAGTTGTTCACGGTAACGAGGTTCAACCTGGGCCGTAAACCGCAGGAATTTGACTTGGATGAGCTCTAGTGCTTCGGCGACGTGGGCTAAAGACAGTTCTGAGCCTGAGAATATCAGGAATTTTTCCGTTGCAGAATATGACTTGACTTCGTTGATGATCCAATTAATCTTGCTTGACGTAGAATGGCCAATGCGAACATTTGCGAACGCGGACGAAGATAGGTTCCCAGAGTAGCCGAAAGCCTGCTGGTATGACGTTGATGGACTAGGTGTGTTCCAGTTAGCTTGTTCACTTTCGTCCTCCGGCAGCGATAGAGAAACGTCCAGTTCCTTTTGCATTTCCTTCAAGGTATCAGAGGCTCGAGCCTTCTTCGCCGCACTATCCGCCAGTTTGGACGGATGCTCGTCCTGGATCTGTGCAGGTCGTTTATTGCTGCGTTTGCCTGCCTTTTTCTTTTGCGACTCCGTGAACACGCGCCGCAGTTCCCAATCTTCCTCTGCTATACGTTGTCCTTCTTCAACTATTGTATTAACATGTGCCAGAGGTCGACAAGTCACGTAGTCACGCAGTTTGATTATCCGATCAACATGTATCAGGCCGTTCATCATCGGTGCATCTGGGTCTTTTTCTGGGTTTCGCGCCCATGCCTCAAATATTTTTGGGTTCACGCCAGATACATGATAAGGAACGTCCTCGTGAGACTGCAAAGATCGCCACAGATTATCAGTAGCAGCACATTGACTGGGATTGTCATGAGTGACTTTGAACCACGAATACCATCGTCGCAACTCACATATGCCGAAAAGATGCAAGCAAGAGGCTCATATCATTCTGAGATACATTTCTTTCTATAGCTCGCCGAATGTGATTTTCTTTCTCGGCAAGTAATTGATCGACATAGTAAAGCTCTAAATCATCAATTGACCAAAACATTAACCTAGATAACAAGTCAGCGGCTTGAGTTTTATTGGAGGTGGGCTTACTGTGACATATTCTTAACAGCGACTTGAAGGTGTTCTGTGTTCTAAAGGTATTCCGTATTAGACTCGAGAAACTAGTCTTCCTGGAGGGGATATTTACGCTTGGATGGAATAGATAATCCTGTCAAAATATGTTATTAAGACGAAAGACTTGCTTTCATAAAGGACATACTTGGTCAGTACGTTGGGAATCTATTGCATTAATGGCAATGGAAGCTTGCATGGCATTATAAGACTTGATAGCGTGGGGCTCAAGGTCTAGAAGCACTGAATTATGTGTCACGGGCGGCAATACAACGTCATTCTCGATATCGTCGATTCTATGAAATTCATTCATGAGATTCTCAACGAGAGTGTAAGAAAAAACACCGACGTGCCTGTGACGGACCATTACCATCTGCATTACTTGAGTCAGCACCTGGATGGCACCTGGACGTGGACCATTAGGGTCAAATAGCGGCCCGGTAACCTCATTGTACATCAATTTTGCGTCAGTGCTAAACTGCGGAACGGAAATGAAGCGTGTGATCATATTTCCCAACTTCCACAAATCTTGTCTGTCGTAGTTGTTCCACATCCGGCTTGTCACTAAGTCGCATTCCGGTAGTGGTGGAATACTTCCTGAATGTGGAGAAGGGGAGGCGACTCCGTCGTGGTCATAAGCTGAGGTTCTAGTATAATCACTTGCTTCCTCTTCCTCGCTAGCGGCCTTGTTCCCAAAGCTAAGCCCAAGTAGGTTTGTAGTTGGAGTGCCTGTCACAATCCATCGCCTCTCTACGCTCAAGAGCTGTACTAGTTGGATTAAAGTCGTGGATAAGGAAGATGAAACATGACCTTCATCAATTACCAAGCGTTTCCACCTAACTTGGAGGAATGAAGATACGTCCGACCTGCTACAGTGGCAATCTGGGACACGAGTCCCTTGAAATGGATGGCACTTGCACTCAATCCAGGGGTAAAGTCCAGATATGTCTTTGCGGCTTGCTTCGACCGTGAATCCTATGGGAACTACGTGAGTGCTATCTAAACAATATGCAATTTTGAACGTACTAGCATATGTCATTAGGATGATCTGCATATGGTTATTAGAATAATTAAATAACTCATCGATATCAAAAACTTACATCATAATCAGAAGCAAGCGAATGAGCCGAAGGTGTTGTGGTCCTTGCTCTCAACACCAATACCCTAAGAGGGTATTCGCAGTGCTTAATTATTTCGCGGTCCCACTGACTCAGGAGATTTGCCGGAACAAGGACAAGAGTTGCGTTTGTTAGGTACATGAGGCGCGGACCGCTATTACCTTTTCTGGCAGCGCGAATGTCGTCCTCTCCATTCTCGTAATGAATATAAAATGGCGTGTTTGCCTGGTTAACTCGCGCCAGCCGAGTCAGTTCAAATCTTTCTTCTAGCGCCTTTCTTGATTCATATCGATGATTTGTTCCGTCTCGACTATCGGGAACGGCAGTATATGGAGAGGTGCGATTATGATGCAAAAGGATCTCTACAAGGGACGGGAAATCTCCAGGTTGCATGGGGATGCTGGTTCGCTTTCCAGACCGCAAACGTTTTCGGGCCGTCTCAAAAATCGACGGAAAATGTCGGAATGCTATTGGTGTCATTACTGGGCGGTCATCATGTAGCGACTCTTCCGGGAATGATATCTCCCGGATGGTCGCAATGATGAGCGTCAGAATCATTACCGTTTTGCCAGTACCTAGACGATCTCGCTTTAGAGTAAGATTTTCCGCCACAGGAACATTACTCTACCTAACTCTTCACACAGAATACCCCCACGTGCGGGGGACACCATCGGCCTCTGGCGGAGTACTTCCGTTCGACCAGGTTTTAGGTAAAACATGTCACCCCGTAAATCAACTTTGGGAATATAAAGAGGATCGGGTATGGGAGACGTGTCCATTTCCTTTTGTAGAAGCGTTGCAACTGAACGGCGCTGGTACTTGAACAACGTGCTTCTCATACCGAGACCTTGAAGGTCATCTGAAAAGTCAAGAAGGCGATGGCTGAGCTCTTGCCATCCTTGTGCCATTGTCGGAATGGGGGATGACAATTCGCCATAGATCTCTGCAAGCGTTCTGTCATCCTAAGTTGCGCGCAAAGCGTCAGTGAATACTTGAACACATAAACGAACGAGAACCAACCTTTTGAATGCCAAGCAGTAGCGGACAAGACCGACAATTCTGGCCATTCCAATCGAAAAGACAACGTCGGATCCTGGGTAATAAGACGAGAAGATAGCGCCGTGCTGTGGATAATACAGTTTCTTTCCGCACTTGTAACCTTCCTTGGACATTTGGAAGATCATAAGGTATCAAGTATATCCTCACAAACAGGACCTGCTTTCCATCAAACCGACAGGTGGCCAAGATGAATTCGTTCTTGATTAGAAAATCCAGGCCACGGCAGAAGTTATCATCTTCCATAGAGGTAAGATGACTGAGTAGAGCAGAGCCGTTGAAAAGGTGCCAATTGTCCTCTGCATGCGCGTGGCTGCAAGGAGCCGTCGTTGTCCCGTCTTCTACAGTGACATTGATGCTGATTACGCCTGCGGGGATAAGGTTGCAAAACGCAAACGTGGAATTGTCATTTTGAATTCTTGGTTGATTTTCTCGACAGTCCGAACAGCAGGACGGACAGGGAGTGATCATAGGACTTGAGAGATTGGATGGCGCGTAAAATCCTCGTGGCACGTGACCAAAACTCAAAGCAGCAAAACTTCGAGCGCGCGCGGTTTGCTTTCAATGGAAAGGCACCTGCTCAGATCACTCTTCTCGCCTTCAAGATGTTCCACTCGTCAAAATCCATTTAAACACCATCAATTCACAAGATCAAAGTCCACCGCGACAGACTCTACCCTCTCATGGACCGGATACCTCACCATTAGGCACAACAGGCGGGTATGGCAAACGGTTAGTTGTCTCAACCCACCGTTTGTGTTTGACTCGGAATCGCATTCCTCACACAATGGTTTGTGTTTTAGGCTGTTACTATCCCTTGCGCAATCCTTGGTTTTGCAGGTGGCATTGTGTACTTTGGCAGCCGGGAAGCAGACGCTTTGAAACCCATTATGGTGAGTTGGCACACTTTCAGTTTTTTTTTTTAGTGTTTATTTGATCCAAACCAAAATTTTGCAGGGCATTGATCCCTTTTTCTTCTATGGCATTTGCACGGTCGCTTGCGGAGGTGAATAGAGACTAACACTTTTTTTTTCAATTTGAATCTCACTCAACTTTTTCTGGTAGGTGCCGGTTGGCTTATAGGCCCATCACTCGGGACTGCTATCTGGAGAATGACCCACCGCCGCTTGCTGCCCCTTATTGACGCGCGGGACCGCGAGTTCTATTCACGGATAGCAAAAAACCGGGTAGATGCGAGCCTCCAGACACCCACTCAACCTGTTCCTGACTATTACGGTGCGATTGTTTGGCCAATTTAAATATAGAGCTGACGAGTTTGGATAGGGGAGAAGATAGGTTCTCTCCATCAGTATCGCCAGGTAACACAGTCATCGCCCTTGTATGATGTGTGCTTATTTTTTCTTCCTTAGTGGTTACGGGATCAGACCAAGTATAGGCGTAGAGTGACTTTGCCTGAGGAATAGTTCTATTCATCAATACACCGACGTACACTTCAATATTCAATAGTTCCAATAAAATATAAAAAGTTGCACGTTCACCCATGTCATTCATAAGACTACGCTACATTTGTTCTACATCATAAGTTAGAGTACAACAACTATAGATTATGGTTTACATGAAAAGTATTGCGTTACGGTCATGTCGATGCCCGTTCTTGTAAGCACATTTTGGGAACAGCCCCCGACTGCACATTTCCCGTCCCCACTTCTTCAACAACGCACCATCCATCGTCATATTCATGCACTAGCTTCACAACATCTCCCACCGTCAGCAACAGCTCATCGTGAAGTCGAGGCTTATATGCCGTGGTAACTGTCATCATTTTAGCAGAGGGCAGTGCATGCCCTCCGACAGGATGAATTGTCCCCTGAGGAACATGCTCGGGCGTCGCCGGTAATGAAGATGTCGGTTTGATAACCACATATGAGCTTGAAGTCGGGGAATCACCATCGTCAAAGATTAAGAACGACTTGCTATATTTCCTCTCTGGAAGGCTTAATTTATGATTGGATGCCTGATGAAGATGCTGAAGAGGCGGAGTAGTGGAAACCTTGAGCGCCGGACGATTGAGCAACTCCGCCGTTTCCTCTGATTTCCCAGCACTGTCCGATCTCACATGTCCAGAACTGCTCTGGCTTCCATGTGCAGTATGACTGACAAAGGCCAAGCGTGACGAACATGAACCATGAGTCCCTGGTGCGTGACTACTGACGGGCAGCGCAAGGGCCAGCGACCGCATATCAGATTGAGTTTGGTGCGCTGAACGAGTGGGGGACGAGATCGGAGTGGCAGCCTGGTATGGATGGGACGAGAATCTAAATCGTGGCACCTCGTCTTTGACTGACATCTCCTTCATCTGCTGGGGGCGTGATGGAGGCGACGACCAATACGCCGATCCCGGTCTTCCTGACTCGTTGAAAAGAGTCGCATTCGATTCTCTTGCGCTTAACCTAAACCCTCTTCCCATCGAAAAATTAAAGGAAAACGTCGGCTTTCTCCGTCTTGCTCTGAAATTTCTGACTTGGGAAAAGATAAAGAAGCCTGAAAATACATGTAACGTTCAACACTCCCGCCACATATATAGGTCCGAAAAAGAAGAGGGAAAGGGAAGAAAAGGAAGGGAAGAAGAAGAAAAAAACCCAATTCCACACACCTGTGAATACAATGACTACGAGGGAACCTATGACTGCCAGCAATATGATTGTGGTTTTGGATGGCTTTGAAGATTGATTTACTTCAGGCGCAGCTGCGCCCGAGGTAGGCTTCGCCACCAAGCGGCTCGTCGCAGTTATCAAAGTTGTGCTTGGCGAGGGCATGAGGGCCGTAGTTCTTTGACAGCGACAGACAGGGATAAACCAGGCGGGAACCAGGCGGGGGTAGCGGGGAGCAACGGTGCCAATACAGGGCAGTGACTGGCGACCGATTTAAAAAAGAGTTCATCAGAGAGAGAACAGAAACGGACAGCGACATCATTAGTATCTCGTTGGCCGAGTCCGCGACACCCTTCGTGCCTTGATTGCTTTTGCAATAAATCGGTTGAATTCCTGCCAGCCAGCTAGCCAGCAGCTTGGCTGCCAAACTTGTTAGAAACAAGTCTTGTCTCAATATGATAGGTATCACTCAACACGTGGTTTCATGTTTTCCCGCGTAATCATATGTTATCTACCAACTGGCATGAGATGGCTCTGTACAGCGATCTGGCCCCTTCCTTTACACAATAACTCCCCAGCGCATCCTCGATGATTTTATCCACAACCTGCCCCGGCAGCTCTCGCACTGCCTCGCCTGCGAGCAGGTACATCGCTTCGGAACAGATCGCTTTCTTTTCCTCCAATGTAAACGGAACGAACGGTAAAACGGTCGTCACCCGCGAGAGGACCGAGGCCTGGTCAAAATGCAGTGAGATGATGCAATGATGCACATTGATCAAAAGGTACTTGCCCCTAACCGTTCAGACACTTTGGGACGTAACAATCCCATCAACTCGGCATACTCTTTTTGGCTGTACGGCTCCTGGGAACGATCTCGGTTCCTTTGATATTCGAGGATGCTATCATGACCAATGTTTGATGTACCAATCCACACCACATTCTTCACATCAACATGGCGGCTCCCGGCTTCAATTGAGCACCGGCCCAACTCCCATGGCATCAACAATGACCACAGTGCTTTCGAATCCTCAGTCTTTTCAATCTCCTGCAAGCTGCATCGGAAATGGATTTTAAAAATATAATCAAAACGAGACTCACGTCGAGTACAACAACACATCTCTTCCCTTCGTTGCTGATCAAAAACTCGGCAAGAGTACATGTCGTCGGTGTCTTGATAACGTTTAGGTCGTACAACAATCATCGCGCTAACCAACGCGTACCTCGTATGGACTCATGGAGTAAGATTTCCACAAGTCGTGAGTTGATTTGAGAGTGGTCATGTTCACAGTATGCGTCGGTATATCTAACAAAGACCCGACTGAACGGGAAAAAAAAAAATCAGAAACGCATTCATAACGCGCTCTTGCAATTGAACTCACACTTGCGAGCCAGCAAACTCTTGCCATGTCCACTCGGACCTGAGAACGTATCCGCTTCAGCTTCTGAAGTCAAGCGTTCTGAACAGCCAAGTCCTCACCACATAGTAACACAACAATCGGAGTAGCGGAGAGGTGTCGCGTGTGGATACTGAGAATCTTGAACAGTTGCTCGAGAGCCCTGTCCTGTCCCACAATCTCATACCGAACACGGGTCAAAACCCGGAACGACGACCGATGCATCAGAGCGGATGCCCGTCGAGTGTCGGAAGCTTTCGCTTTTTCTACATAATACCTGCATTGGGCCCATATCAGTGGTAGATAACTGATTGTAGAAGATGTTAGCAAACCTCGTAGCCGGGTCAATTGCATCCATTATCGTTTTATGTACTGTAGAATCGGGTGTGGATTTAGGTCCTGCCTCCTGATCCTTGGGGGTGGAGCCGGCTGTTGGATCAGGTGGAACGTCGGCGAGGGCCGCCTTTGGCTTCAACGACTGTTTCCTGACGACGGACGGATTTGCTCCATAAGCCAGGAGCAGCTTAACAATTTCCATTTTGCGCGTCAGCTGATCGTTCGTCAAGGCAAATTCCAATGCCGATTGCGGTCCAATAGCTTCGTTCGGTCCTGCGTGCCCGCTCTCTAATGCCTTGCGTACTTCGCCAACATCGTCGCTTGCTATTGCAAAAAATAACGTCGGTTTTGGAGTGGCAATGGCATGCACAGTTGGGATGAGCACAGAAGGGTAACGGGAAACGGATGGATGACGTATGACTTGAGGACTAGCAGGCGCTTCCAGGTGACTATCTTCCTGCTCATCTATGCGGTACAAGGCAGAATCTGATGCACTACTGGGAGCTCTGTCGAATGACATTGGCTCGTATTGGTTCCAGGCATTGTCCGGAGAGACGGGAGCAGAACGGGGTTCGCCAAAATTTCTTAGATGGAGCGAGTACTCAGATAAAGGTGAAGGAATGGACTCCTGCGGAATAAGAATAGAATTGCGAATATATTCGGGTATTGAAGATATGCGAGTAGGTGACAGCTATTTGACGATTTTAGTTCTCCTTTTCCGCAGCTGAGACTAAACTTACCAAAAGATTGTGGGATGGTGACTTGGCTGATGATACAGATGATGATATAGATACGCGATTGCCAGATCCTGCATTTCTCCAATCAGTCGACGATTCGTTCAAAAGTGGCTACACTGACGAGAATGAGAGGTATAAGATCCGTTAGAATTGCGACAAGGTTTAAAATTACTATGCTGAGAACGGTATGCAGACTGGACAATTCAAACTCATCAATTAAAGGCAGCAGATGTTTACGCTTACTAGTCTAAGGGGCCGAAGGCCACCAACAGTGCCATAGGCTGATAATACGGAGTCTGCGCGTCTATCATTGAATGAAGTACGATCCGAAGATGTGTCCTCTTGTGTTGTTTGGATAAAACTTAATCGACTTGATAGCGACTGGCTACTCAAGCGAGACTACATGTGCAACAATTTAGCATGTCGATCAGCGGAAGACTGCGTAATTACTCACTTGTATACTCCGCGAGCCCCTCCAACCAAATGATACTTTTCTAGATGACTCAAAAGCATCGCTTGATGTGCTTGACCTGGAACTGGCTGGATCGGGAGATGGAGAGCTGGCAACTGGCTCTCGGTTTTGGATTGGAGAAAAAGTGGGAGATCTGACTGGGGAAACATTGAACGCTTGAACAAGTTTTTGTGTTTCTGCGGGGGTGGTAATGACCTGCTCCTGAGGGAGAGTATTAATTGAAGAGATATCGGAAAATGCTCGCCCGAACGACGTTTGTGAAGATTCTAGTTGTGAAAGCTCTCCAGGAGGGGATGCAGCATTAGAATATATATCATATAGCGATTGGTCCTTAATGCTTTCGGAAGGCGGGCTTGTTAAATATGCAAGTCCGCTAGGACTGCTCGTCGTCTGGCTCCAGGCATTGTCACCGTCGCCAGCATCCTCCGCAAGGTCTGGAGTATGGCCATTGCTAGTTGGATCTTCTGTATAACGATCGGTTACGGCAATTATAGCGGCGTTCGAATAAGTATTCATCGACGAGTCCTCTGGTGCAGGGACTTGGGAAGTAGGGCAAAATGAAACTACTGCTTCTTGTATAGAAGCATGTTGACGAGCTGTCGATGCTTGCGAAACGGCGGGAGCATTCTCCGCGAATATCGTACCGGCTCCTTCATCCCATAAATTCAATGTTGCCTTTGAATCAGATGTAGTGCTAGCCACTGCCACTTTGATCCCGATGTCATTATTATGGCCTGCAAAAAAGTGGACTGGATCAAACATATCCATTTTCACGTTTCTGGGAGAAGGTCCAGAGAGAGCATCTGAGACTTTGAAATTGGCAGATGTTGATATCTCCGTCACGTCGTCGCCCGTATCGTTAGGGAAAGGCCACTCGGGAGTCTTGCAGAGTGAAATTACTGCGTCTTGTATAGAAATATCTTGATGAGCTGTCGATGCTTGCGAAACGGCAGGCGCATTCTCCGCGAATATCGTACCGGCTCCTTCATCCCACAAATTCAATGTTGCCTTTGAATCAGATGTAGTGCTAGCCACTGCCATTTCGATCCCGATGTCATTATTATTGCCTGCAAAAAAGTGGACTGGATCAAACATATCCATTTTCACGTTTCTGGGAGACGGTCCAGAGAGAGCATCTGAGACTTTGAAATTGGCAGATGTTGATATCTCCGTCACGTCTTCACCCGTATTGTTAGGGAAAGGCCGCCCGGGAGTCTGTGAAATTACTGCGTCTTGTATAGAAACATCTTGATGAGCTGTCGATGCTTCCAAAACGGCAGGCGCATTCTCCGCGAATATCGTACCGGCTCCTTCATCCCATAAATTCAATGTTGCCTTTGAATCAGATGTAGTGCTAGCCATTGCCACTTTGATCCCGATGTCATTATTATTGCCTGCAAAAAAGTGGACTGGATCAAACATATCCATTTTCACGTTTCTGGGAGAAGGTCCAGAGAGAGCACCTGAGACTTTGAAATTGGCAGATGTTGATATCTCCGTCACGTCGTCGCCCGTATCGTGAGGGGAAGGCCGCTCGGCAGTACTGCAAAGTGAAATTACTGCGTCTCGTACAGAAACATCTTGATGAGCTGTCGATGCTTCCAAAACGGCAGGCGCATTCTCCGCGAATATCGTACCGGCTCCTCCATCCCACAAATTCAATGTTGCCTTTGAATCAGATGTAGTGCTAGCCACTGCCATTTCGATCCCGATGTCATTATTATTGCCTGCAAAAAAGTGGACTGGATCAAACATATCCATTTTCACGTTTCTGGGAGAAGGTCTAGAGGGAGCATCTGAGACTTTGAAGTTGGCAGATGTTGATATCCCCGTCACGTCCTCACTCGTATCGTCAGGGAAAGGCCACTCTGGAGCACTCGTTTCGGCACTATCTGCAGCATAGGTCAGCATATCCACTTTATTTTCACTGTTGGTGTCTGTGGCCAAAACCGGCTCGAAGGAATCCGTTCCTGCACTATGCGTGGTACGGGTCGATGTACCCATCTCAATTTCCGCTCTGGTTTCTACAAGATGAACCGGCTCAGAGGAAACCGTTTCTTTCTTCACGTCTTTTAGAGACTCCGTATAGGCATCTAGGGTTTCGGAAGTAGCATAAGGTATGTCAGCTTCATTATCCAGTCTCACGCTATCGTGCAACTGGACACTGAGAGACTCAGCCGGAACAGGTGCATCCAAACATGAGCTTGTCATCTCCGGACTTGACGCAACCGAACTTGGTATTTCCGAGCCTGTCGCATCTGAAGTTGACAGCAGTACGTTAACATCTGTATCGCTGCCGTTGTTCGTCGTGGCCAGCTCAGAATTCGTCCTGAGTTGGTGACGCGGACTTGAGCAATCGGCCGTGCAATCCAAGCTGATCTCAGAAACGGCATCATCTTCGGTAGTAGAATGCATGCCGAGTCGGCCAATGGTTCCAATTCGTGAATGTACTCTGACAGATGGAGAACCAAAAGGCGACGCAAGCAAGTTCAAAGTGGAGGGAGTTCGCGGTGGAGTGAGTGTTAGAGGACTATGTGGATGCCAGCTTTCCGCATAGCCAGAGTGATAGCCAGAGTCAATAAAAACCTCGCTGTCCTTCGCCGAGGAGTCGATTATAGGAGGCACGAGCGATTCTAACTGCAGATGTGATGGGCGATTCAGTAATGACCGGTTGCGAAAGCCAGACGTGGATCTTCGATGAATGGTTTGCTTCTCTATAGATTCAGGAAGGACGTCGCTCGGATTCTGCACATGAACATCCCTGGTAGAATGGTCATCATCTTCTATGCCGTCTTTGTCGGAACCATCATTATCTGCTCCACAGAGGTGATTCCGATTGGAAGGTAATGAGATACTTGACTGAACGGCACTTTGGTCAGAGAGTGCAACGGCAGAGAAGACGCCTTTCGTGTCTCCTTGATTAGAGGGGTCTGAAACCACGTAATAATCTTGTGCATCCGTTAGTAGAGTCTTGTCCCCTTCCTCCTGTATGGCTGCATTAGACGTGTCAGATGATGTCTCCTCCGAAGCGGCGCGGAAGAATTCATCATCTGGATCGTCGCCAATCACATCTCTGAGCGCATGCAAGAGGTTTGACAGACGAGGCGAGCGCGGCGGTGAACAAGCGGAGCGGGGGGATTCGACGGTTAAAATAGGTGGATTCGGATGGTTGTGGGATATAGGTTGGTCTGGATTCCGTGGAGAGTGGATGATGGTGACGCCGGGGGAGGGGCGCACTGAGACAGTGTGCAGGAAATTACAGGAGTCTGCAAACAGGCACCGACCGTGCTGATAGAACGGGCAGGGGCGCGCTGGAAGGAAGTGAGAAGGAGTCATAGAGATAAAAGAAAGTTTACTCTTTATTCGCCATGCTGGTTCTGGCATGGCCATCACAAGGCATCTGGCCGCAGCGCTGCCTAACAATCCGCACAGGATACTTGGAAACAAAAACGGCGGGTCCCTGCACTGACATTAGAGTAGCACGTGACCGTGCAAGATGCCCGCCGCTCGCATCTCCATTCCGCGCCTCACTCTCTTCTCCGGGCCAAACTGTTCCTTGTGCGAGGTACTCGCTCTTATCGAAATAGCTAATCTAGTGTCTAACTTTTGACTTAGGTTGCAAAGGCAGAGCTCGCTAAAGTAAGGCGCTTGGTGAGTCATAACTCAAGCTCTCAGTGCCTAGTTTAATTATGATATGACCGCATTTACTTCAGCATACTTTCCAGTTGGATGTTATCAACATCCAGGACAAGGGCCAAGAAAGGTGGAAGGAGAAATACGTTTACTGGATCCCAGCCTTGCATCTCGACGGCAAGGAGATAGCAAAGGGCAGATGGGAGGCAGACGTCGTGGTCGCGGCACTAAACCGCTGGGAAGCAATGCGGAAACAAAAATACGCTCAGAAGCCCCCAAAGGAGTAGACGCGTATTCTTCATTGTTCTTTCATGATCCTCATGCTAATGGATGGATACCTATTGGAACTTACACCCGGAGCAGCGAACTCATTCTTGGAGATACAGAGGACATTGACATCCCACCCCAGCCTAAGAACCAATCACAGGGCTGCTTTAATTGTGGTTCCTCGGGCCATCTTGTCGGAGCTTGCCCCTTACCTCACGATCGTTTACGAATATCCTTATCTCGCCAATATTACAATTTCTTCAAGGACGAAGACACTCAGCGTCATGAGAGACTTGTCGATGTGATAGAACGGCAAAGACAGAAGCTGAAGTGGGTTAATAAATTCGAGCCTGGGATCATCAAAAGTGGCTTGTTACAACAGGCATTAGGTGATGAAGATTTACACCTCAGGAGAATTGGTCTTTGGGGTTATCCCAAAGGTTGGTTTAGTGTTAGAGACCCTCGAGAGTTGGTCAAGGAACATATCTTGAATTGCGGTACACCTCACTATACGGAACCATTTTTCATATTCGGGGAACAAGTGGAACTATTGCCTTCCGTGGCACTGGCATCAGGTGAAGAAAAGAGACATCCTTCACCTGAATCCGTCGCCGAACCCAAAAGATGGGCAAAGTATCCCCCGACGTACTTTAAGACAGACATTCTTCCAGTGTATACCCCAAGCTTCAAACAGGTGCCACCTCCCCAAGGTGATCAAAGTACACATTTACACCAGAAGGCAACACGATTGGGAAGCAATTATTTTCGGAAGGATGCCTCTCCAGAGTCTGGTGGTTCAAAAACTTCGGCTCCTCCGTCTCCTGTAGAATCACCACCCCCTTTACCATCAGAATCTCCGCGGTCAGTGACTGAAGTAGAATGGGTTAAGCAAGCTCGACCTGTTCTGCCATCCGTCTCACCTTATGGACTACTATTTTCAGGCCCACCATATGTTTGTCTATCCTATCCTAGAATGGATCCGAGCGAAAAATCTGATTCGGACATGGACATTTCTGATTCGGAGTGAGAGAACAACTAGTGTAGTACTACTCATATTGTAACTATTACATAATCATACTACTCAATGTTCACCGGAAAACACGCACGTGGTCCCGGTCCGTATCAAACCTCCCATTTACTGGCTCCAACATGGAGCACGACGTCAATGTTGTGAATGACGCCCATTCCCTATCGCTCAACCTGAGTTATATTCTCAACTACATTCCCTCAGGCATCCTCGCACGCATCAGGAGAGGCCAGCCAAGAGAGGCCCTTAGCGCTTTAGGAATCTCGTCACCGACCTCGATATCAAGCGCCATTGCTTCCCTAGCAGAGGAAACAGGTTGGGCCATGGAGGGTGACTCTAACCCATATATCGACAAAGCTCGCCAACCAAGTTTACCCACTCCATGGGCATTCTTCACTTCAGGCTATATGCTCGGTCTGCTCATTGTAGCCTTCGTGCTATACCGGATGCAGAACATCATTCTTCCTTCTCGTACCCCCGTCAGGCATCAACGGGACTTTGTCAGTTATCTGAATAGCAGAAACGAAAACGTCGGCGGGCGATATTCCTTCATGCGCCATGTCTTATTCAGGCGCATTTTCTCGTCCATCCTCCCTCTCGATATTTCAAAAACTACCACTCGATTAATGATGCAGCTACCATCTCTCTGCATTCTGACGAAAATGCTCATCATATGGAGCTTACTAGTAGTTCAAGCATGCGACATAATGCCGAATTGGGAGTGGATGCATTGGCTAGGTGCGTGGAGCGAGAAGAAAGAGATGTCAGAAATCTGCTGGTCCACTTTTTGTGCCGTTGGGGGTGCTTTCTGCGTGGAAGGTTTTATCCGCGCTCTGGATGGCATGAGCACGACGTTCGCGCTCAGCAGTCACGCGAATCCAAATGCCTCGCCCTTTAATCTGGTCTGTCATCCTATTCTTACGTCGTATCTGCATCTTAATTTGTTTATAGATTGGTTATGCGTTCCTACTCCATATTTATTCATCTCCTTTGACACACGTACGAAGGCCGGACGATCTTCCGTCAAGGCCCGACAAGCACGTCATCATCACAATCGCGATTCCTTTGCTACAGGTATGGCATGTGAATTTATACAGGGAACTTCCACTTAAGACACACATAGCTAACGATATTCCACTATCTCTCTATATCCAAACGTCTTTCTTCGCACCGGCTCATACCGACAACACTCACCTCTGTACTATCACTCGTGCATTTTCACAGTACTCTTTACTTCAGATTCTTATCCTCAAGCGCCTCTGCATCCCCAAGTCCCACCGTCCTTCCGAGCGGGCCATCCCCTACTTTATCAGCTTCGATGCCATCTGCAACTAATATCCGCAGTAACTCACAATCAACCAATTCAACGACAATCGAGTTCAATGCAAACTACCCTTTACTAAATTACATCCCTAATTTGTTTGAGACCATATTGCTATTGACGATTCTACTTACTGTCGCCTTGAATGCAACTATTCAGCTATTGGTCCGTGGTCATATTGAACGACCATTTATTGGTCTCGGAATAATACATAACGGCGAGTTCTCTCACTCCTGCCCTTGAACAACATCTGAACTGGTATTACTAGGTGATCGTAGATCTTCTGGATGGCTAGCAGCACTCCGTAATTTACCGTGGGACGACGATTTCGCGGTGCTCCTACTCCGCATGAGCACCGCTACACTTGAAGCCACCGGCCTTCGTGGGTGGGGAAACGAAGTTGCACCCATTCCTACGCCTTTACCCCCTCCTCTGCCTACAGCGGCCTGCCTTCGGCGGCAAGCAGCAAAAGATATGGAATATGGACACGTCAAGATGAACAGAATAGGCGTCGAGAGTCTAATTCCAGGGCGCTTTGGTGCTGTCTCATCTGGCTCAGCGTTAGGATCCAGATTCGTACATGTTCAGGAAAATGTGAACAACGCCCAACAGCTTGTAAAGAGAAGAATGGCTAAAGATGAACGTAAGAAGAGGAGGGAAGTATTAAAAGGATATTGCAATGAAGTTCGAACTGTCGATGTAAGCGCAAATAGTGAAGAGGCGCTTCATAGTGGGCAGAACGGGGAAAGACATGATCGAATGTTGTCTTTCGAAAGAAGGTGGATCCGCGCATTCGGAGCATTTGTTCGTGCATTGTGGGGTACCTTTCAGGGCGCTTGCCGATGGTTGCGTATCACCTTGCAGAACATGGTTTGGGGTAGGCAAAATCAAACAGTGGACAGCATAGGGAAAGGGAGCCAGTTGAAGATCACGCCTAGGATTGCATTTCAGTATGCTGAAACTACTATTGAAGATGAGTCAGAAAATGCAGGCAGGGAAGCAGATGATGAATTCTATGCGCGCTTCCTTCATGGGGACGACCTCGGCGATGATGACTCGGACGACTCTACTTTTAGCGACGACTCAGACGAGATTGAATCAGAATCAGAATCGTCTGGCCAAGAGGAACTTGACAACGAACAAGCGGGCGACGGGAGCCAGTCAGTACAGCCATCTTCGGTTTGGGAGCGGTTAAAGGAAGAAGCGATGATCCTGTTTTCGGATCTTATCGATAGTCATTTTGATGAGGATTCATCAATAATTCTGGCTCATATGGCATATCCTCGTTCAGGTGGACCACTTACGAGGCGCAGGTTAGAATACGCCATACGGACCGGAGCGCAAATGCAGGATGACGGAGAGGACGAGTTTGAACGTATCCGAATGGAGGCGTTTCAAAAGTTGTACGATAGAAAACCTAACACGGACGAAGACGACGAAAGGCTGAGGCATCTATGTGTTATATGTACGATACAGGCGAGAGATATAATCTGCTGGCCCTGCCGGTAAGTACGATATCTTCGTGTGGTGTTTGATTGCTGAATCATACTTTTTGATGAGGTGCCTGGCAATGTGTGATAATTGTAGAGATGTTTTGTCCTCGAGGAGTTCCCCAGCAAAACATAGATGTCCTTGTTGTCGCCGCAGGTGATGATGATAATCATGTCTTCCGTCCTTGTATACTGACATTCTGGTAGCGTCGAGGGGTATTCAAAGATATATATACCATAAAGCCAGTGTACAGGTAGTGTCTTGTGATCTAAAGATGGTAAAATGATGGCCGACAAGGGCCGAGCGGACAGGTTTGAAGCACCATCTGATGGTTACGCATTTTATTCCCATTACATATGCAACTTCCCCTTAGACAAGCACATGTGCTCGAGGCGAGGTTTTCGTGCAGTCTTTGACTTTTTAACCTTTTTTCTCGTCTTCTCGACAACACAAGCTGCTCTTGTCAATAGAACAATAGATGACACAAATGGTGACAGTGTAACAGGACAAAGACCGACATATTTACCCCCAAGTTCATCCATTTGGCAAGGACCGTCGTGTACAGGCTGTGCCATTCAGCCAAACCCAAGTCTCGCATTTGATGGTACATGGACAGCTGCAACGTATAATCCAAGTCTTGAGAACATCAACATAACGTTGCAGTTCACTGGTGCGGCAGAAATTTGCCTTTGACGTCGACATCGGTTGGTAACCAACCGTTACTTTAGGTGTTTCCGTCTGGGTGTTCCTCATCCTAGCCAATGCCAATCGAAATGGACCGGGCGTTACCTCCAACACAGAATGTAATATTACCCTGGATGGGCAACTTGCCACCACTTTCAAGCACGAACCCAACGAAGATACCTACAACATGCAATATAACGCCACTGCATTTAGTGCAACGGGGTTGAGCAACTCACCCCATGTGCTTGTCATCTCAACCAATGATGTGCCATACAATGTCTTCTTGAACTTTGATTATGCCATTTATACGTATGTCCCGGAAATTCTCTGCTCGTTCCCCAGTCGGTTTATAATTTTACTTTTTTTTTAAAAAAAAAAACATATATATAGAGCCGATTTACCCGATAGTGCGACCTTTACAACTGCTAGTGCCAAACCGACGGCATCTAGCACCAGTAGCAGTACCGCCGTTGCAACTCACTCGTCGTCGAACGCCATTGGAATCATTGTTGGATCTGTTTTTGGTGGTCTGGCCCTTATCGTACTCCTTTTTGTGATGCTACTCTTCCGACGCTTGCGCAGGACAAAAAAGGAGCGCAGCCTGTTGGGCCAACCGATCCAAGCCTTCCAAAGTCGACCGCCCACAGACGGCTTCCGGGACGACATCACTGCCCACCTTCCTTGGCAAAGCACTATTTATTCCCCGACCGAGTATCCCACTCAGTCCATCATGGGGTCTGTTACCCATCCCCGCTCACTCTCAACGGACGCGGGGAGCGACCCTGCTACGCTAGTCCCACTACGAAACTATCAACCACTGCATGCCCGCAGCGCAAAGAGTCGAGACGAGCTGCGTGCCGTGCGTCAGATGGAAATTGATCAGCGCCTCAGGTCCGCCCAGCTGGAGATGAGCAACCTCACGAGCCGGCAGACGACACGTCGTCCGCCTGGATCGTTGTCTGGCGATAGCGCGAGGCAAGAGGAGACGGAGCAGGAGATGCAGAACATGCGTGCACAGATACGTCAGCTGAGGACGCAGATTGAGAGTCTCCAATCGGAACAATCATCAGATTGGGCGCTCGGGTTGTCCGACGAACCACCGCCTGCTTATACTTAATAATATTTTGTATTTTAAAAACGTTTGGTTGGTTGATAGTTTGACTAATATTGACATTTGTTTGTTTGGATTTTTGTCATTTACAAAATGGTTAGTATTGATGCTTAATAATATTTTGTATGCAATAAAATACTACTGACTCTTCCAACAGACCATACTATGTTGTACCATGTCCAACACTTCTAACTCTGGAAGCATAAAAGTGCTCCTCGTGTTAACAAACTGTACCTCAAAAGCTGTACCTCTCAAGTCAGAAGAGATGCGATCCACAATCTTGATTAACCCATGATCATCATCAGCATCCACCTGGTACACAAAGATATGGCCAACTAGCCTAGAAGGAAATTTGGCAATGTCTGGAATACACTCCTCGACAGGCAGGAGATCAATGTCACCACCATTGACATAATCCCATGACAATGTTGTCAAATAGGGAGCAGAAAGTGCATGGGGAGGCACAGCAATGGAAGGTGACAGAGGACTCGGAGGTGTGGCAACGACTGGCGACTGGGACACATGCGCAGTGCCTGGTTGAAGCTTGAGAGCCTTCTGCTCAGCCTGCCAGGATTCACTAGACAATAATTGTGAAACATCACAGAGAACTTGATGGCCATCACTCACTGCAATTGCGTCCGTTGGGCATGTCGAGGAAGCTTATATAAGTTGCGGATGTGATAGGGCCGCTGCTGCGCCAGCAATTTTGATACGACTGTTGCCACAACGAGCTAAAGTCAACCAGAGTCATGGCCTCGTCAGGACTATGAGGCTCCATTTGACAGTATCCTTCCATGGCTGACTTCCATGTGACATGGCCCTCTTGATCTGAGTACATTGGTGGCTGAAAATATTGACCATGATCTGCAAAGACACGAGCATGGGCTGCTTGTAAGCCCATCATATCCTGTCGCATAACTGCTGCCTGATCACTGAAGATAACTTCATATTTGTGAAGACAGTGGTCAACTCCTCGGGAGTCAGAGCCTTTCTGCCAAATACCATTGAAGAAACTAGGTGAGTAATGCGTTGGGAGGCTAAGGTCTCGAGCACGCGAGCACGATTGCAGATGTACGTGACGCTGATGGCGCTGTTGGTAAGAAAATGTAAGTTGTAACGCCGTTACATAACGTGACGCGTCACACATCGAGCATGCTCGACCTCGACATAACCTGCAGCTGAAGTACACCTTTTTTTTTTGGGTTGTTGTCGTAGTCGTTTACAAATGGTACTAATTGACATAACCTGAAGTACACTTTTTTTTTTTTGGAATGAACAATAGACGTCCCTCTGTCCCTTTACGCCCAGTCTTTCGGCTCTTTCAGGATCTTTACTAACCTCCCTTCTTCCGTCGCTTCATCTTGTCCCATTTCAGACATGTACTCCCATCTTGCTAGCTCTGGCAAGCTCATCAATATACTCTCAATCCTCCCTCCAGGCGTCATCAACCCAAACTTTGTCCCACGGTCAATGACGAGGTTGAACTCGACGTAACGACCTCGGCGGATGAGCTGCCACCGCCGCTGGTGGTCATTGAAAGGCATCGAATGGCGTCGCGCTAGGATGGGTAGGTAAGAAGGGATGAACGCATTGCCCGCTTCTTGGACAAAGGCAAAGATTTCTTCCGCTGTGCGAGGCCGATACTTTGACGCGTCGGCAGTGTCGGCGGTAATATCAGGCAGGCGTTTATGCTCTCCATCATGCAGATCATCGAAAAATAACCCACCGATGCCTCTCGCCTCTCCGCGATGCGTGATGTGGAAGTATTCATCGCACCATTTCTTGAAAGACGGGTAGAGCTGGTGTCCATGGGCATCGCATGCCTTCTTTAGCGTCGAGTGAAAGTGCACAGCGTCCTCCTCGTAGAGGTAGGACGGAGTGAGATCGGATCCTCCGCCGAACCACCATGTCAGGATTCGGGGCTCTTCTCCATCGGGAGTCTCGCGTTCTGTAATTTCGAAATAGCGATAGTTGGCGTGGACAGTCGGCGCGTGCGGGTTGCGGGGGTGAATGACGAGGCTGAGCCCAGCAGCGAAGAAGGGGAGGCCCTCTGGCCCCTCGGGAAGGGGGATCGTGGCATGGTCTGCACGCATCTGCTTGATGGCAGCCGGTGGTAAGGTACCATACACAATGGAGATGTTCACACCCGCTTTCTCGATGATCGTGGATGGTTGTCTCAGCGCGCCGCTTCCATCTCGTTCAAAAGGACTAGATGATACGCAGGACTGGCCAGAACCACCCTGTGGGCGTTGCCATGCGTCTCGAATGAATGGTGGGGCGTTGGGATCTATGCTCTCCAATGCCGTAACGATATTATCCTGTAGAGAGCGGACATATTCCTCCATCCGTTGACGCATTGACTTGCTTGTTGTAGATGCCTTCATGGGGGGTCTAGGTGAAGCGAAAGATTGATAATCTAGGGAGATATAAGACTAGATAAATCAACTTCATCGAAGTAATGGACAAACGTTGTACTGGTAACAGGTAGCCGCTAGTGGCTGTGCAGTAGATGTCATCGCGCCAGCGTTGCAGTTGAGCTGGTGGGTGATCAAAGTACGTGAACGTGATGCGCGATGCGTAAAGGTTCCAGAAAACGTCGTGGGTGACAACAAAGGGTTCATCAATGGGCGACCATAGGTGGAAAAGGATGGCGCCGTCGGTACTATGCCGTACTGTATCCCTCAAGTCAGGATTGTTGAAATTCATTTATTATTTACTATGATAAGTATATCCATCCTACTGTCTATCATATTTCTGAGATTAGGGTGTGCGACTCTCACTCATTCAACATCATCGTGTCCATCATCAGTCACTTCGGGACTCGGTTCAACTTTTCTACGAGGTGAGAGCAACGGCGTAAGAGAACCAGACGGAGTTCGCGCTCCAAGACCAAGCATGTACATTGTCGACACCGTCCTGGGTCTTGCTATCGGATAGACGGGAACTTGCGGAGGTACGTATACTGGCATCGGCACTCTAAGTCTCAGACTCGCCAACGGGTCCTTGCTGCCTGCATCGTCGTTGAATAAGTAGGGTTTCCCAGATCGGCCGGCATTGGCCTGATTAAGGGAAGAAGGGTGGCGCAAGTGCGGACTTGTCATAACACTGCCAAACGTTGGCGCAGGACTCGAAGGACGGGAGGATGAAGCTCGGATCCAGGATGTCCATCCCCCGGCCCGGGTACTTGGCAAAGGCGCAGTCGCAGGGACAGAACCCAACAGAGGCGATAATGACAAACCGAATTCCTCAGATTGTGCTGGAGAGCCTTCCTCCTCCAGGCCATGAATAGTCCTTTTCAGAATCGCAATGTCATGTTGGACGTCCGACAGTTTACGTGTCAGGCTTTCTTGCGCTTTTTGTATACTAGATTCCGTTCCAAGCACGAATGCTTCAATTTGCTGTTCAACTTGTGATGGCACTGAGGCCAGTTGACCAGATCGATTAGTGGGATCTGGCGAGCCCAAAGCGCCTGGAACTGATAATAACGTTTCATACCCATGAGCCAGGAGAGATTCGTCCGCTATTCGTATTTCAAGCTCAACTCGAGCATCTTCAATGTAATCTGTAAGCCGCTCTAAAGCTAATCTCAATGCACCAGAAGGAATTTGGTGCTCCAATGAAGATGTGGCGAGTGACTGCTTCAATGAGTCTAATGCAAAGTAACAGTCGTGGAAATCGCGTTGCAAATTGTTGTATCGATGATTGACTTTGTGAAGTGAGGTAATAAGGGGATGCTTCTGTTGTTCTGAGGAAGGGAAGACTATAGGTGGCTCTGACTGATGTTGGGGGCTCAATGCCTCTGTACCTTCAGTGTCTGACTGTGTCGAAGAAATATCTGGAATTAGAATTGCACTAATGTCGCACTTTTCGTGTGGTGCAGACAAAAGTAAAGACTGCGGCGTATCATTAGCTTGCTCCACGACAACTTCTGGCAGTGGCTGTTGTGCAATTGCAGTTATTCCTTGGCCTTGCGTTACCATAGCGTCAAAATTTGTGTCAGTTCGAATTTCAGCGGGATTTACGTCATCGAGCTGTGTGTTGTCCGCTAATGCATGTACAAGGTCATCAACATGATCTTGCGTTGAACTCGTGGAGGGTGACCCTATCGGATTACAGGGATGGGTCTGTGCGATAGTTGTAGCAATGGTTAACATTGCCGTTTCATGATTCTCATTTCCAGCGTTCTTGTCAGTGTTCATGGCCAATGTACCCTCCAACGAAGCATCCCGAGGAATGTTAGCATTGAAATTTTGTTCAGAAAAGTTTGCGAGTGATATTCCAGGATCGATACTTGGCGACCCTATCATCAAGGGGGAAATAAGAAGTGGGTTTTGCGGATTAGAGGTTTGAACAGCCACGCTCGATGACGACAATTCGTATTGAGTACCACTCTCTCGATACGCGTTTCCGCCGCAGTCAACATTCATGCTAAGCTGGTCCTCTCGACCAGTCGTCAGAGCCATTTGTAGCTCTAATCTCCTCTTGGACTCGACGTACAACTCGTTGGTAAGGCTTTCAGCAGCTGTTTGTACAGCAAGGATGCGCGCCAACGATGCAGAAGGTGGTTGGGATAAGGGTCCATCATTTGAAAGTAGGACCATTGTCGCTTCGTTCACTATCTTTGCCAGGCTCTCCTGCGCTGACACGTCCTCTATCCTGTCAAAGGTTTCTTGTGCACGAAGAATCCACCTTCGTAAGCCTTCCATTAACTTTTCCTCTCTGTTGATTAGCTTGATCCGTAGAGCGACCTCCTTGCGTCGACCATAGGACTCTTTCATATAGTCACCACCTAAATCATCTAGCGCGCCACGAAGCTGTTCACATGTCACTTCCGTGTCCTGCAATCGCCTTGTTACATGGGATACTTGTGTCGACAGTGTGTCAACAGTAGCGGCATGCCTAGCTTTCAGCGTAGATAAAGCAGTTTGGAGAGCGTCTGTCGAGGCCTGCGAGAACTTCCTGCAACGAGAATGTCGATACAGTGCAGACAGTTGGATAGGGAACTTACATGTATCTTGATACCATCTTTGCGGCAGTGTTATCGTCAATCTTTAGCTTTTGCAGTTCCGTTTGCACCTTGGCTAGTTCAAGGTAATGCTGTTCAACAATCTTCTTCCGAGAGTCAGTCTGAGCCCTGGACTCAGCTAGTTCGCTCTGCAGTTGGCTAATTTCCCTCCGGAGACGTTCTGATTCCTCGGCAAACTCTGCCACGAGTCGTTGAAGGCCAAGTTTTCCTTTTTCCAGGCTCTCTGCCAGCGAAGGAGTGGAACTCCGTCTAGCAATTGGAACAGAGGTACCATCTTTTTCGGTCAAAGTGCTTTGCGCCTGGAGCCTCTGTTCCAACGATCGAACCAAGTCCGCGTACTCCTTCACAACCAAATCAGACATCCTTTTCCCTTCCTCTGCCATTTCGAGTTTGAGCCGAAGCTCCCTTTCTATCGCCATTTCATCCTCCTGCCGCCGGCGCATATGTGCTGCCAGCTCATGTGCACCATCTGCAGAGTGCCTTGCCTTTTTGGCTTTGCTCAGCGCATGCGCAAGATCCGCCGTGCGTGCCAGAAGCGCTTCCTCTGTGTGAGATAGCTTGTCTGATAGCTGGCGCAAAGATAGAGTGAGTTGCCTAACTTGCGAAACGGCAGGGTGAGCGTCAGGGGAAGTATCAGGGTGAGGATGGGCCCGGAGGATGGTGATTTCTTTTCGCAGGACCTCGTTCTCTTGCTCGAGTTGGGTGATGTGGTCGCCAGTATGTGCAGCATCTAGTAAGGAATGACGTTGGAGCTTAATGGAGGCTGTATGGACTTCGTCCTTCAAATGACAGAAGTTAGACGAGCTTCAGCTTCAGCTGACCCGACATGGCAGCAACGGAAATTCATGCCTGGAGACGAGCGATGGTGGTTTTCAGACTTTTCAACTCAAGTGAGAGAGGATGATTGTCACTGACATCGAGGTCGGCGAACTTTACCATGCCAAAGGAGGGGAGAATCCAGAACAAAGTCGCGTATCATTTCAACGAATCACCATCCAAAATTCTTTCGTAACAGACTACAGCCTGACAGCAAGCCAGAATTCGCAGCCAAGGTGGTTGAGTACTCATTAACATTCCTCGAACCCGGCAAAATTATCAACAATCCGGCTCAGGTCCTTGAGGAGTACTGGTACGAGAACGTGGACGTAGATTTCTTGGACCAAGCTGTCGCTCTCAATGGTGTGTATGTTTTTTCTTCTCGATATAGAGCTAGCTGATACCTAGCCAGTTGAGGAGCTCAAACAGGGTCTCATAGCCCTGGAATTCCAGGATTCCATTGTAAACGAAGCTTGCAAAAGGCCCCCTAGCGATGGGTTCATAGGCCACAGAGATATATTCATCTGGGGTCTAAAGCTCGTCGAACATCGTTTTTAAGTGTTTGTGTACAAGATATTCGCTGTCTATCATACTGCGACAAACTTCAATTTTCGACACTGCGTACTCGGTAAGAAGACTTGACCTTCTGAGTTCAAAGGTTAACGTTTTAACAATCAGAGACTGCATTAGGGCGTTTAGGGTATAAGTCGATGGGTGAACGAGGAAATCATCCACAATACAAGATACAATAGGTACGTACGTGTATCATTTCACGATTTTCTGTAAATCAGACAGACCTTCAAGTGATGATTTGTCAAACTCCCTATCACTGGATCCGAGATGAAAACACGAGAACTTTGTGTAAATATAACCTTGTGCCATTCATGATAAAGAAATCTAATATCGGAATCGCGCGTTGTACTATGCGAACCAATCTATGGCAGACAGATCAACCACTGGCTATCATAATTGTTAAACAATGCAGTCTCCAATCTAGCACGAAGTGGACTAGTTGCTTCGATGTACAGCAATATGTCAGGAGTGAAATGATTCCACATGCCTTTCTTCCCACTCCACCTTCATACGCAGCGCTATGCCATATTCATTCGGACACGAGTCAAAATCGCGTGCCACCTTGCTGGTCCTCCTCCATGCTCTACATATGCCCCTTGAAAGGCTCATGCCGCTTGCAAATAATATCCTTGGTAGGTAATTGATATCTTGGCGATACATACAATCCTTATTGATCTCAGTTCATCGGCAATGTCTTCAACTTGTGCCTTTATGGTGTCCTGACGGTACAGCTATGTTCGTCTATTGCGAGCCAATTGAAAGACCGTACTGATGCTTGCAACTCAGACTTATACTTTGTCTCCTTTCCCGATGATCGGAAACTTTTCAAGGCAGTCATTTACACTGTCTACGTGATAGAAACAATTTACACTGCTCTTCTCACGTACGACTTGGGCTTGCTGATCACCACTCGCAACCTTGGTTACTCTCTTTCTCTGATAACTGTCCCGGTTTGTGGAGGAATAGGTGTGTCACATTTTATATATAGCTGGAATATTAGCCAAATAGTTCAGTGGCATTTCTGACGCAGGCCATGTATGCTTACCGCGTTCAAGTTGTTGCTAAATTGAAATGGTTATCGTGGTGTATTATTGCCGTACGCCAATTCGAAAAGTTTACGTTACACAACTTAACCGTTCTTACACATAGGGAATTGTGGCACAACTTTTGGCGATCTTAGTCATGATAACAATAGGATTTTCATTTAATCGAATTGTCGCCGTATGTGATCATCATTGACCTAGTGTTCTTGTCCATTTCATAATTCGATTTTCCAGGTATGGACTTCAGTTTGCCTGGTGGCTGATGTGATAATTACCGCTATTATGGTTTGGTCTGTAAGTCTGAGACTGCGAACAGTGCCATTCACTATGTGATACATCCCAAGCTTAGAAGAAATCAAATATCGTCCAAGAAACTCAGATCAAAGGTGACACGCTTGATATACCTTATTGTTGGCACTGGTGTTCTCACAGGTACGCCTTCTTCATTTCTCCTGTTATTCATAACTGTAAGTCCACTAGTCGCCACGAACATTGCTGCCCTCATCGCATTTGCTGTTCCGCCCGGTGTTCCTGTGGGACCTGCCATTGTATTATCCAAGGTCTACGCTAATTCCATGATGGTGCTTGTTAATGATCGGAGACCGTCTCCACGTTCTCAAGATGACACAACGGTAACTGTGCAACTCAGTTCGCTTCGATGGGCGAGCACGGGTGGGATAGCCAATTCGATGCGGGAGCGATGCCTGGAATACCCTGTTGTCAACAATGAGGTAGACGATGACAAGTTCAGCACAGATGTAGTGGGCACGATCACATGAACGAGGGATCAATAGAAATTGTGTATGTAATAGCAAACAACATCATCCTCAGCTTCAAACTTCAGCGATGACAATCGCCATGCCATGGACGTGATTTTGTCCCTCAACGTTGGGGTTTTGTCTAGAAAAGAGCGGATGCACGCGTGAGGATCAAATATATTTGCACAAACCCAGATTGCCATTCAATAAGATACAGAAAATGCGATGACAGCGTCAAGTCAGGGATTCTCTCCTCTCCCTGTTCGAGGAAGAGTCTGAGGTATGTCGTAGTTCTCTTGCGATATTGAAAGGATATTGAAAGTAGCTTTTCTGACGCAAGCTATGCGTGCATATAGATAGAATAACCATGATTGAAGGATGTTCAAACCAGGCTTGGCCTAAATTACTAGACGTTGACTGCGATGGACGGTTGAACTTGAAGCTAAACGTGGCACCTACAATTTGCGTGATCCAACGCTTCCTAGTATACTGACTTCGGAAATCGTACTTGATCAGATCCTATTTTGATGTCAATCCGATAATTTTGAGACACAACAACCTGGCCTGGCATGTGGCAAGCGCTCAAGACGGATCAAACAAGGTGATGATATATTTTGTCGATGCGTTGCGGGGAATGTAGTAGTCGACTAGCCGCAAAAGACATACTATGCGTCAAAGAACAATCCGCGGACCTAACCTCCTAAACAACATTTGACCTAGGTGTCAACGAGAGTTGAATATAAAAACCAGAGACAAAGGCGAACAGAAGTCATCTCCCAAAATGACTTCTGCATTCGCTCGTGGATCACGCGTACGACTTATCCACTTCTACTTGGACTAGAATAAAGTCAGCAATAATGCTTTCAACAGTTGGAACAGCCCCATTCTCTATATCCTTCCTTTCCCAATGATCAATTCCTCATAGGGCACATATTATTTGGCTCGTTCACTGAAGCAAAAGTCAGCGCCTCAGCTTTGAAAATATGAAAGCTGGTCCTGTCAACACACGAGGCTCGCGTTGAAATTGCCTGCAGATTTATTGCACGAGATTGTCCTGGGCCTGGGTACACCCAGACTGAATTCAAATCAGACGGCGGCTGACAATCAATTGTGGTACATAAGGCATACCAGCATCGCTCTCTTTCTCTCTCTAGTTAACACATACCAACCCTGCCGTTCTCTCCCTGCTCCCAACTCTGCTGACGCCGGTCGTCGACCCCTTACAACTTTCCTCTAAAGTCATTCACATTGTCGCGGATCCCGAGGACAGACTAATCGCCCCGTTGCCAGTGCCAGTGTCCGCCCTTCAGCGCATCAGGAATGTCAAAAAACTAGATGGTCTTACAATGCTTGAACGCTTACATGCTTGCCATTGCCACTGGCAACGTCTCTGCTCGGGGCTGTTCTCTTCAGCGCGTCAGGACTGTTAACAAATTGGAAGGTTTTTCTACGTGCTTATCTTGCTTAGCAGGAATCTGGAAATTTAGCATCTCTGAGAGGCCTGTTCTCGCACAGAAGATCGTTTATTGATTAAGATACAGTGGCTGTGCAAACTAACATTTTTGGATCTTACCACCCCTAGCATTCTGTGGTATTTGCGCTATGGCATATAGCATTGGTGAGTGCACTCAAATGGCCTCTCAGCATCCTGTTCATTACATGGCAGCCTGGAGCTTAGCATACATCAATGCATCTTGTCTGAGCTAGCTTCAGTTGCTACTCAGTTAAACATCCTTTGCGCAAGACTTGATATTGCCCAGAGTTCAACGAGGACAGAAATTCGAATCAAATGCCCAGGAATTGTCTGCCGAACCCAATATCTTTATGGTACATTTTTATGGAATTGATTATTCACAAGGAGCTTAGAGTCGAGAGCAGTCATCCTGTTGACAATCCAACAGCCGATTCGCCGCCTTCTAGCGTGTACCACCAGGCCCAAAGCACCGAATCTAGCCTCAGAGCGCGTCTGTACGATGTCCTGACGAGAATGTATATCTTGAACTGAATGATCCTATCCATTTTTGAGGTTGAGGATCCTCTTGAGCGCTAAACATGAGAGTGGCAATGTGCTAGCTTAAGGTACGTAGAAAAAGAAAGGCTGACGAGAAACTTGGCGTCCTTTTAAGCTTCATGGCTGATCACCGGTAACCGCTTGCAACAATGCTTACTAGGGCCTCGAGCTTCAAGTCCTACCATCTACTCTGTCATACTTCGTCGGTGCGCTGCGTCGGAAGCCACCACTCGCGGCAGAGACCCAAATAATCAGCTTCTCGGTAAATGCCACCTTCTGATCACTTTATCCATGCTCCAACACTTAAAGTGTCCTTGTTTTTGATACTGTGCGTAGCATCAGATTGATGTCACAACCCATTTGCGTCCATTCTCACAAATTCACAGTTAAAAGAAAAAACACCAATGAATTGACAAATGAAAGATGTCACGCGCGAGTGAGCGTGCTCCCAAGGACACTATTCCTCTTGCAGCTGACCCAGCATTAGGGAAGCAAAACAGGGTAGTAGTCGGAGACCGCATGTCCTCCCGCCGAACCTGATCGCTCAAGGCAGTTACGTCACATGCTCCGGAGGGGGTGTATTTGAAAGATGTCAACTCGGGCGAGCTGCTCCCAAGGGACACTATTCCTCCGGATCGCCAACACGACACTCTGGTGATGGCGGGTCGCTGGGGGGTGTCGTGCGTGTTCCTTGATTGGGAGCATAGTGGACCCGGTTATCCGAAAGAAGAAGAAGAAATTGTGATGTATGAGATGCGTGTCAGTGTCGGCGAGGCGATGTCGTGGTTGAATGCAGAGGAGAAGGTGGGCGGTTGGCAAGAAAGTGGCAGACGCTGACGCCCATTTATAGATTTTCGTGCGGCTTGTTTCAAAACAGAACGCGATCGAGCAGGACGCGATTAGTCTCAGACATTATTGCAGTACTCTCCTATTTGAGCCTGCTACAGTTTTCAAATATGACGCATAACTGGGGCTGTGGCTGCCTTCTCTTGGGGAAGATTGAAGACTCACAGACTCATTATTAGAATAAAAGATTACATGGGGCAACGCTAAAAATTGCGCAGACAATGTAGACAGACTTGAAATGATGACTGATATTATTATTATGTAATCGTCCAAACTTCTCATTCATTTCCAACTCTTGACTGAAGTCGTGGGTTCTATGGCATCATAATATCAATTGCTCCTTGATAGGATTCAGAAAGAGCATGTATGTCGTAGGCGGATACGTCTTATCCTACGAAAATGCGAAAGCTTGGGCATTGCGTCATTGACTTCTACGACGAAGAGTTGATCCCCAACATCATACAACGCTACTGCAAGGACCACGCTCGCCACCTCACATGTATCGCAGTTTCTATCGACAGGAAACCATGCTGCATCCTCGTCACCAACATGATAGATGATCCAACAGCCACAAAACTCTCCCACAAGCGTTTCCGCGAGGATGACCGTATGTTGAAAATCAAGAATATGCTCTTTACATACGAGGAAGACAAATCCATTGCGCCGTTCATGACAATTTGATTGCTATCCGTATGACAGAGGTTACTGAAGAGTCAGGAGCTTGGTTAGTGCAAATGCCACCACCTCATGTTGATGTTGGATGCGTCGCATGGCCTCATTTTTTGTATACACACGCGCGCGGAGATTATATATTGACCAACACAACAAAGGTATCCATGATGGGTTCGCCGCGCTTAAATTCTTCAGAGTAGATTAACATCTTTTACTGTTGGGTGACATCAAGTCGCAGTTCTCAACGCATTTTCTCGGAAACACGTTCTGTACCTCCATGACCTTCATCATGACAAGAAAGAAGCTTTCTGGATCCTAGTTGGCAGTGGGAGCTTGTCTCGACTCGCCGTGAACGGTTTGTTCAATATCTTGGCGCCACCCTTCCCGAGAAAATTGTTTGGGCGATGCATCTACAAATCGTCTGATCCATAGCAACTAGCCCATCAGGCCTCGGGCTTCAGTGCCGCTGTCAATGGTGTGTTTTTCTTCTCATGTATGTGCCAAATATAGTAGCGAACGGGGTCAGGATTACGACGCGAACGAAGCTTGCAAAAGGTATCTTAGCGATGACTTCATGCCACAGAGATATCCTCAACTGGGGCCTCAAGCTCGTCAGAAATCGTCTTCAAGTGTCCTATCCATGTGCATGAGATATCCGTTGTCTATAACCGGGCCTCTACAAACTTCAATTTTCGACACGCACGGAAAGAAGACCATACTGCCTTTCTAAGTTCAGAATAACAATCACTGGGCCGTACGTTTACGGTATGAGTTGATTAATATACTATTGGTCCACAAGGAAATCATCCACAGTATAAGTAGATAAGTACAATAGGTGCGCATTAAGAAATCCCACCCTTTTTTGACAGTGAGATAATCTAGTATTATTAGTTGTATATATTCCAGCTCTGCCATTTCAAACGTCAGGGACACAATGTAGTAAACAGCAGTTACATACCTTTCTCCACTGTAAACCCCAGTGTTCGCCGATGGGGCCATTGATACCAAAGACCATGCCTCTGAACCACCAGAAAGTCAAAACAACCGCACCCGCAACTGTACCAAACACGATCTTCTTCGTTCTTGTTGTCAGATGCCTGGAAGAAAAGACAAAGTGGTCGAGAAGATGGCCGAACATGAGCACCCCAAAGTATAATGTTGGAAGCTAACCATGTCAAATTAGCCTATAGAGCTGACAAGTAACGTCTCAACCCACGTAATGATGGACGTATGTAACACGCCCCATGATTAAGAACGGAACTGCATTGGACACGGTGAGTAGGATCAACTAGCCTAATGGCACCATCGCGTACCGAAATGAAGGATCCATCCAAAGAGTGCGATCTTGCAGACATATATAAAATGGTCCCACTCTCCTATTGCAAGGAACTATCGTCAGCCGTATATCCTAAATCGATTATGGATAAACTCACTAGGTTCCATATCGATGTACTTTCTCTGCATCCTAAGGACGTACAAGCCAAATGCCAGCACCCCCACAAACAAGCTAATCGTGCCACCCCACCATACAACTGGGTTGCCAAGCAAATAGTACTTGATTTGGTGATCGCCCCATCCACACATCCTTAGCCCAAGATGAAGGAACGGCCAGTCGAACGGTTTGGATGCCAGTATATCTTCCTTGTCCGGGTCTGGGATGAGCGCGTTATTAGAGGTCATCATGGCCACGTTCAAGTGCCAGAAATCGCGTAGGAACGGCGAACGATAGTATTTGGTATCGCCAGGAGGAACTAGACAACATGTCAGCTTCCGAGGGCAGTTTGATGAATAAACAGAACAGGAGCTCACGTCTATCGTTCCAGTGACTCTCCACATTCCAATAGGTGCGTGTATCCGTAGGTTTGTTCTCTTTATCGCAGCTCACCTCAACTTGCTTGAATCCCCACTGAGGCAAAATCGCATTCGCAGCCCTCAGATAGCATCCAAGCACCTCATGCTTGAACCTTAACCTCGTCGTCAGCGAGTGGATGCGACCCTTTGTATTGTCTCGACCATGCTTCTTCACATCCTTGCCACGTTTGATATCATCCACCACCTCAACAACCCAGTAATCATGCTTATCCCCAATGGTCTCGTTCCCGTACGCTGAGACTTCCCAATTCAGCTTAGTAACGGGCGCAACAATAGGATGCGAATGAAGGTTGCGCGTAGTGGGCACGTGGACAAGGCGAATGATGTCACCATGAGCCAGGTGCTTGATGGGACCGTTTGGATTGTAAGAGGGCTCGTCCCACCGAGGCATGATGTACCAATCGTTGTTGTTGTCTTTATAGTGATAACACGTCACCTGTTGCTGACCCGATCCAACAGGATAAACCTGCACGTGTGAATGAAGTAGACCTCCACCCCAGCCCATGTTTTTCAATGTGACCTTGGAACCGTATGCGATCTCTATAGGAGACGTTAGACAGGACATGGTAGAATCCAGGAATATTGTACCGAGCGGGTTCTTAGAAAAATCATTCCCAACAAGATTCGCCTGAAAGAGGGAACTCATTTGCGCGTCGCCAGGTCCTGAGTGATTGAGGACCATGAAATGAAGTTTGAACGAGGCCATGAACACCAGGATTGGAACAATGATGAGGCACAGGATCCGAGCACCCCAATGGTTTACTTGATCTCGCTAAAAGAAAAAAAAAAGCAAGTTCAGATTGGATATATGTAAAACGAAAGCGGGCGGCTTACCACCGGCATTTTGAGATCACCAAACTTTTCCCAAAGATCCTCGATTGTGTACAAGCCGACGAGAGCGGTCACAAAGAAGCCAATCATCTTGACGCTGGCACCCCGAATGAATGTCGCCCATGAATGACAAGGCCCAACTCACCTTGTAACACACCCAATCGAGAAACCAGTTAGAAAGAGCCATACCCACCAGTCTACAGAAAATGACCTGTGAAATGTATTCAATATTATACTCGAATCACGGGGAAGAAAGCTTACTGGTATTGCTGATTATGGAATTTTGTCAGACAGAATACGGTAAGGAACGTGAAGAATAACAACATAGAGTCCAGTAGGATAAACCGAGAGATGACGAGCCAGCCAATGTCTGTTCATTAAATTTAGCTCAACCTCGAATCTCCTCGAAACGAAAGACACACACCAAATAGAACCATCAGAGCAACAAGATGACAGGCCCATTGGCTCATGCCAAGCTCGACGGCCGTATACCACGACAATGGCACCATCCCGACGCCGAACATCGCCAACATCACTCTCATTGCGACGAAGGGGACGTGCTCCGGATACACCTCTCCGCTCTTGAATTCGAAGCTACCGTCGTACCCAGACAAGAGTCCCACGAATCCAACAATCATCTTCCCAAGGGGAGGATGGACATCAAAGTAAAACTCGCGTTTCAGATAGTGCGAGGCAAACTTGCCAAAGTGGGCTTCATCCCATATGACAACATTGGCGGCACCTATTTTGTGGAAGCGGGTGTAGCAGGCGAGAAGGGTGTAGATGATGGGCGGGAGGTCGTCGAGGTTTTGGTAAATGAATTCTTTCTGTAAAACATATCAGCAGAAATTCGCCAACACACACAGAGAGAAAGAGGGCTCGTACTAGGGATGTCGGAGGGGGTGGAGGCCGCTGTGGAAGTCTTCCGCTGCCTAAACGACCAGTTCTTGGTCGGTGTAGTTTGGAATAGACATCTTTGCCTTCGTCGTCATAGTACAAGGGGTCCTCTAGGATCTCTTTCTCCTCTATATGAACGTAACCGGCCTCGTGTACAGGAGCTCTGAGCCGTCTGCGCGCAGCAAAGTCCTCGTTAGCTGTCGTGCTGGCGGCGTTCATATTGTGGTAATGCAAGGGAAGTTGGTAGGAATCGTCTGTACGGCGACTGGGCGGATATGAGATGTGCTCAAAGTCAGAGGCGTGTTCGTCGTCGTCGTCAATGTCCACGGCCACAGTGGGCGGTTTCATGCAGGGCCGGAAGGAGCCACGCTGCGCCCGGTCAGACATTTCGTAACAGCCACGTATTCACACTATAGCAATATTGCTATACACTAAGAATATCATATTCTCCTACAAAAAAATCCTACACTATGGCCTTTTGTGCCGTAGATACGTAGCTATAAATATTTCAGTCTCTCTGAGCCATGTCCAAAGCGATGCCACTCACCAGAAACCATCGCATGGTCTCGTTCATATGGTTCGAGGGTAACTTGCTCTAGAGGCTTGAATTGCGCCTCTTTCAACTTTTGGACTTCAGCAGCAAATATTGTCTCTGGCGGAATCGTCGAGTCAATGCAACTGGCTTTTATTGATATCACAACATGGCCCGTATCACGGAGGAAATTTTGGGCGTTGAGGATGACAATCCGAGCTTGATCAGGTTGAGCAACATCTGCAAAAATCACGTCGACGGTCGAAATCAGCATCCGATATCGATTGGGTAGACGAGCATCTTCAATGATAGCTAACACCGCCCGTTTCAGCAGAAGTAGAATCTGGCTACTTTGAACACTCACGTATGACATTAGTTCGTTTTTTAGCCATGTTAATTAGGTCACGGCCTGAACGCGCTGAAAATTCAACAGCATACACAACACCATCCTGCAAAAAAGAAAAAAGCGATCTATGAGCGGAACATGAGCACATAAGACAAATACATACCGGCCCAACAATGTCCGCGACATGACTGACACTAGTCCCGCTCGCCGCGCCCAAATACAGCACCTTGGCACCAGGCTTGATGAAAATATCGTCCAGCCCACCCAACACACCCGCCGCCAACTTGGAACGAAACGGGTTCCACACCCGGTACTCCACCTTTGTCGTCTCCCCACCTCCCGCCGCTGCCGCCACCTCCACCGATATCCGCTTTTCGCCATACACCGATTCCCCAGGAGCAATGTTTCTTGTCACCAGCATGTGGTCCTTGCCTTTAGCAATAAAAACCCCAGGGTGTCGATGAGGCTCAACAATGACGTTCGCCCCTCCCCTTGCACGGCCTCCCCTACCTCCACCTCCGCCTCCGCCTCCTCTTCCTCCTCCCCGATCAGGCCTACCCCCGCGTCCGCCTCGGCCGCCACGCGCAGCACCTCTCATTCCACCTAGAAATGACCAAGTTCAACATCCCCAAAAGAACCATATAAAGAAGAAAAAAAAACCACTCACCGCCTCTTGAACCCCCTCGTCCTCTACCTCCACCACGATCGCCACCCCCACGTCCGCCGCCCCTTCCAAATCCTCCTCCTCCTCCTCGGCCTCCAAATCCACCCCGGCCTCCAAATCCACCTCGGCCTCCAGATGCACCTAACCACCTCAAAAGTCAGCACACAGAGAGAAAACATGGAACAAGAATTCAAGGGTTTTAAATTTTATCTCACCAAATGCCATTGGTGAAGCGCGCGTTAAGATTGCGATATTCTGATATCTGTGCGATGCGATGCGATCCCAGGCGAGGCGAGGGGCGGTAAAATACCAAAAGTGTTTTTTGTTTCCTTTTGCGGACTTGCCTAAACCGTTGAAAATAAACAAATACAACCAACCGCACCAGTTGGTTCTTTTTTTTAAAAAAAAAAAGAGATATCAATGCAAACTACAGACCTGCCAGAAAAAAAGAAAGAAAGAAAAAAAAACAGAAAAAGAGAGCAACGGATATACATAAGATGGATTGGAGAAGAACGAGCGAACAAGAGCACAGCAAAAATGTAGATACATAAATTCACCTAACCTGCCACCACCATGCTGATGTTTGTTCTAAAACACACACATCTAACCGTCTGCCCAAACGGTTTCCATATAAAATACGATCGTAAATCGAGAGAGAGAGAGAGAGAGAGAGAGAGAGAGAGAGAGAGAGAGAGAGAGAGAGTAACTTGTCCATTATATGGGCGCCCATAACGCATCACAGAAACCCAGACCCAGGGAGAAGCTGTAACTCGTTATCCTCCATTTCTTCACTCTCGGTATCAGAAATCTCCCTATTATCATCATCATCCTTCAGATCGGGGTTCAAAAAGATACTTTTCATATTCAACTCCCGACTCGTCAACATTCGTTCCGCCACCATTGGCTGCTCTAGTGCAGAATGTCGAGATGCCACCGCTGCCGTCACAGAGCCTAGATCCGGCTGATAGCTCCGCTTAAACGGATCAATGTCTTCTTCAGCTTCAACGTCCTCCCTCACCGTAGGCCGTAATGGAGGTACACTCGGTGGAGGTTTGCCGGACTTGGGTATGGAAGCTGCAGACGGCGACAGTGGCACGGGTCTTTGCATTTGAATGATCGAAGCCGAGGCAGGAGCAAAAAGTGTGGCAGATGTAGGGGTACGAAGATCCACATTCTGTGCAGGTAAGGGTGGAGACACAGGCTGCGGCCTTGAAGGGGGTTGAGGTATGATCCGTTGAGGTTGTGATGAGACGCCAGTAGGCCTCTGAGGTTGGTTATACTCAAACTATACGGCAAGTAGTGAGTGAGCAACGTTTGTAAATAGAAAGACCACCACTCACAAGAATGAAAACTTCTTCCTTCCTCCGTTCTCCCGATTCCTTGTCGATGCAATAACAGATGTACAGAGTATCCGCCCTGTCCCTAACATGAAAGACAGTCCAAATAAGTCATATGTGATGACTTACGTATCCTTGACCAATCCGACGCAAAACAAGCCAACCAACGCTGTGACGCCACCAGCGAGTACTGAGGCACCCAACGCTTGATCAGGTGCATCCAACGTATGCGCAACAAACAAATAAGTTGTAAGTGCGAATGGGAGGGTCATGGTTAACGGAGCGATCGTTAACAAAGCCAAAGGCGCTAAAGCAACCCGAACATCAGAACCAATACCAATGAAAAAACTGGCTTTGCACCTACGTTCAGACGAAATCTTCCTTCTTCCGTGCCGTCCAATCTTACCCTCTACACTGTTCGTCAATGCCCTCGCTCTCCTGGCACTCTGCATAAACGGATCTCCCGTGAGGCCGCCGTATACCAGCGCATACTTGCTAAGTGCGGTTGTACCACTTTCGAGATAGTTGATGGCCATGCGAACACCACTGATGACGAAAAACGCGCGTGCAGGAATATACGGCGGAAGTTGACGCAAAAGATAGGTCAAAAGGTACAGTATACGAACGATGGTGAGCAAAAGGGCGGACAGAGCAACGGTACCAAGCGACGGCCCCGTTGAACGTATGATGGCGGCGTGAATTGTATGCGTGGACATGGGCGGTGGAGGTAGCGCATCCGGACTGGAAAAAAAAAAAAAAACAGAACGGAATTAGGGCCACCATCAGACGAAATAGCAACCCCTAAAGGCCTCACTCTGCAAAGTACCAGGCGCCGACGACGCTAGAGCAAGTCATTCTCAGAATCCCTCGAGCCACACTCCAACTCCATAACCACACTGTCACACTACCAGCAATGGCCCAATTTGCCCACGCGTGCACATGCCACTCGACGAGAGAACTATCCTTTGAGGGATGCGTAAAATGGCCGACCAGCAGAAGGCGGAAGATGAGTGTAAGGAAAGGAATCGAAGCCACCAGCATGGCCAGTAAGATAGCCGGCGATAGCGCAAGGAGAAACGGATTGGCGATAAGAAGATGCGTTGTAAGAGTCAAAGTCGATGATGCTATATGAAGCGTCTCGGGTAGGTGGATGAGGCGCCGAGCCGTGATGATCGACAGTACCAGGGGTATCAATGAAAATAGACGGAGGCTGGAAGGAAAAGAAAAAAAAGAGAGGAAGAAAAGTTAAAAACATTATTTTATCCAAGTGAAGAGGCCTTGTGACCAGTTTAAGAGGTTGGACTCACCCGAGAGTTTCTCCCCAGGTTGGTTCTGTATTACCATCCCACATGAAGCTCCCAACGAACGCCCAGATAGCGGAGATGAATAGTGTGATGGGAACAAAGAAGGAGGTTGCGATCATGACCGGTCGCACGAAGATGCGTAGCAGATAGATATGCACATAGGCAACCAGAGCGCTCAAGAATGTGATTATGGTAAGTAGTGGTACTGTATGCAAGAGGGTGGTGTACGGCAGATGGATAGGTGGTTTCTTTGCGGGAGGCTGGTGAGTCAAGAAGAGGAGGAGAATGGAGAAGAAGACACATAGTGACAGTCCAGTGCACCACAGAACAGTCCATATTGAGTCATGAAATTTCCGACGAGCCCGGGACGTATACCGTGGATCTGGTAACGAAAACACGTCCAGCGGACGAGCGTGTCCATCGCGAGGAAGCAGCGACTCTGTTAGAGAGAGAGATTGCGGTGGTTTGTTTGACGGCGCGTACGGAGATGGTTGTAGACGAGAAGGAGCTGGGACGAGCAAGTCAGGAGGTGGTTCCAAGTCACCCGAATCTGTCGATGGGGCTGGCGAGCGTGGGGGTCTCGGGGGAGATGCCAGGTGTGCAAGCCAACCTCTTGGTGATTCCGGACTATCGGAACGGTGTGATGAAGCATTGAGGGGTAGAAAAGGCCTGTTATCGTGGATGGTTCTCGCTTCCTCTTCATCCAGCCGTAGATATGGGTCATCGTCTTCTGCTGGAGCAGCGTGACTCGAACGCAGATGAGGGTCATTAAGGTCGTCGAGGTCTGTGTCATGACCATCGTGCGATGCATTGCCATCTGTGGTGAAGGAATAGAACATGGGCTGAGCGGATGTCTGGCTCGTTGCTACGGCATTATTTTGCCTGAGGAACTGTGAAGCGTATGCAGCAAACGAGGTGGCCATTGCAATCGAGCTCGGGCTGCTCGAGAATGTCTTGCTGCTGGACAGGCCAAAGTTCGACCTCCTAGTCACATTCGTCACAACATGTCACAACACAAGCCTCAGCTGAAATGGCGTCTAAGCGATGCTAGTAGCATAGCCTAGGTTAAAACGTCAGAGCAGCAGCAGCAGCAGCAGCAGTAGGCGTATTTGAAGAAGCATATACGCTGAACCTGGGATCACTTAACATGACCGTTACTCGACGCTTTTGATACCGATACCGGCATACGGACCAAACTATGAAAGAATCACTCAGGGAATGTGGCATGCAGCAGTTCACGCGTTCAATGAATCACGCTCACGAGTCGGACATCTCACCACCTGGAGTCGTGCTTAAGATCTGCCGCTCCAAGCACATCACCCCACATTCATATCTTGTAGCCGACACCTTATCGGACCAGAGTTCATTTCATATTGCTAGCTAGGATTACGACCGAACCTCATTGTATGCTGATCATGGAAGATAAGCCTAAGCCACTTGGCCGCAGCATCAGCATATCAGGACTTCTTTCCAGCCATCGATCCCACATTTGACAGGCTTTTCACACCTTTCAACACTCCTGCAGGAGATCATTCATCTCACATGGAGATATTCAATGTGTCTTGCAGAAGACCTCGGTGCGGTTTCCACCTCGCTTCAGCTGCGTCAAAAAACACTTGCCGATCAGTGTCGGAGGGATAACATACACGTGTTGCTGCATGCTGCGATGTAATACGTGATCATTGAGGCTGCGGACGGTTGTCCGAAGAAGAATCCATTTTACGCAGCGGAAGTGGTGTACCTCCTCCTCCTCCGCAGTTGATGCTGCTGGTGCTGTTACAGCAGTTGTTGTGGATTCGTGTCGAACGATTCGGTTCGATTGTCTCGGCATTCGAATACCCGATCAGCCCATCAAGAATATCGGCCAATTTGTTGTTGTCTCTCTTGACCTTGACTGATATTGATATGTATAGCCAGCCAGCTTCTACCAAGCCATAAGCGCGCGGTTCTCGGCCATAAAACAAGGCCGATCATTTCAAAGCTGGTATCCGGCTGCAATGGGACTCCAATCCCCTAATAGTCGCAACAGCAAGACGGCGGCAGCCTGAAAGCTCAAGAAAGCCAGATTTCGCAGCCAATGGCGGGCCGGTCGAATACCGCCCAACGACCCCACACCATTTCCGCGGACATACTATACTGATGGCAGTATTCTTGCTGAATGTCAGTGGACATCACAAGAGTCTTCGCGCAGACTTTGCAAGAGTATCGACATAAAGGCAAAAAGTGCATACTCGAACTCGATCGAGAAACGACTCGATTAGCCGGCAGCGTGGCCAGTGCTTAAATAAAGCGACATGCAATAAAATGGCCGCCATTAATTGGCCTCGCGGATGGCGGTGCAGCCTGTGTCAGGGTTCCTGAAGACTGGGCGTTTTTGGAACAACAAAACTTGAATCCCGACTCGGACCGACAGAATCTATCGTAAGACCCGAAAAAAAATTGCTTCCAGGCAGGGTGTGAAAGCGGCCGTAAAGCTGCGGCTTTGGGCAAGAGCCGGGCGGCGTCGTAACTCTCCCCCTCTCGTGAAAATTTTGTCAGCCCTACCCTGTTCTTGACGGACGGGAAAACGACTCAGTTCGGCGGCATTGGGACTCGCGTCCGCTGCGCGCCCTAGTTCTTCATTACTGAGTCAACATCATGTTGAGTCGGGTGCTGTCGGAGGGCTAGAGATGACGTGGACGTGCGTGTCCATATCCGTCGTCAAGCCATCATTCTCATCCATCCTGTCATACATACTTAGTCGTCAGGTCCAATCATGTCAAGATGCTGACTTTTTTTCTCCGCACGGGTTCGACAGTGATGCTAGTGATGATCAGCAACATTGCCTTGTCGGAATCACGGATGACGGGCGGTGGAACATGGCACTAAATGTGCTTTGTATTATCACTCCCGTCGTAACGGTGCAGGGAGCCTCGTCTCCAAGCCTACACAGCTAAGCCAGCCAACCCGCCCAGCCAACGAGCCCAGACAGCTTGTAAATAGTTCGGGTGCAACCGCCGTTGCCACCAGAAGTTCAGATCAAAATCAAAAACATGCCAACTTGAGAAATCCTTTTTGACCTTATATGACAGCGGATGTAGTGCCACAGTCCAGGGTCTGATTGCGGCGGGCATCCTCACGCAACGCCGAATACATAAGCACGGCTTGGTTCGATGACATAACCCGGAGTGAATTGGCATTGCCAAGGCGCGTGCCACCCATACTAAAGAGTATCCTGTCCATCTAACTAGCCCTAGTAGTCTAAGCCGTATGCTTTCATACATTGTATATGAATTTGGGCGTAGCACTATAATAGTGCTATCTAATACATACTTGAAGCATCGCCACGACTCTCGCTCTCTGCTCCGAGTCGGTAGAACAAAATCAGTGTTACGTACCCCGATTTGAATGGAGTCCTCACTCAAGTTTAGGCGTGGTGCTGAAGTAGTGCCAACGGATAGATGATCCCAACTACCCAAAAGTTTGCTTAAGCAGTCTATATGATATAGTATGTGCTAGCCAACAGCCTTTGCTAGTACTAGTAGAAGTCGTATTGTACATTGATCAAGTCAAGATAAGATAACAACTCATTTTTTTGAGTTGGGGGACAAATCCGATGATGTCGTATTACAATACACTCGCGCGATCCATGCGCAAAAAAAAAAAAAAAAACACCAAAACCAAAAACAGACTATGTTTGCCAGAATATCCCTGCTACTAATAGTGTAAGCGAGAGAAAGTGCTGTTGCTTCGGATATGGATTTTCATTAATTAAAAAAAAAAACACATCAACTTGTTTGAAGTCTCATTTTATAAAAAAATGATTAATATAATCGTTGATCATCAACTTGTAATAGCTCGGGCCCGAATAAGCAAAAAGTGTTGTTTTTTTTTTTGTGAATGAAAACGAAAAGGACTTGAGTGGGAAAAACTGCGCTTAAACCGTTCGCCTTCCCAAGGACGTCGCCGACGTGAAATCTTTCATTTCATTAGATCGCCCCACTAGCACTTTGGTCTGGGATGGGATGGAGCTCAATAATAATAAATTATTGGCAAATAAGGATAGATATATATCACAGTACCTCTGAGACTGTTCAGAGACTCTGATCACGAACGAACCCTTAAACTCCTAATTAGGGGTGGGAGATCGGGGTGGAGGGGTAGTGGAGGACCCGTCCGTTCGTCCATCCGTCACATCCGTCCTGGCGCGCCAAGGTTCGCGGACGGTTCAGATACCCCATATCCTCTTTAATGAATGAATGAATGAATGAATGAACCTAATGAACCTAATGAACCTAAAAGCTACCACCACCAACAGCAGCTACTATAGCTAACTCCGCGCCGACCACGGGTGTCGAAAGGTTGCCATGCAAATCAACAAGGTACCACACAACGTGCGTTGATTTAGACAAATTTGAGCCCAGCAAACCCATTTTTAAATAAAGCGTATAAAATAATAATAATAATAAATATGGCGGACCCTATTGAAAATCCTATCCCTCGAGGGTCTTGTGGGTCTTGTGTGGAGTTCAAAGGTTGAATTAAAGGGTCTTCTATCAGATATTAAGCAATGAGACTTTTGAAGGTCAGAAAGAGACAATACGCCGCGTTATCGGGTCGGGACAATGGATAAGATCATGTGGCTTCCTTGACACGTCATTTCCGTCCCCCCGGCTCATCATTATCCGAACTCGGATCCACCACACAAAAAGAGGTCTGATTCACTGTAATATTGCTAGGAGTGGTAACATAGAGGTACATGTGCAGTACAGATATTGCGGATAACATAACTAACAATTGCCTGTAATAAGAATAGGGGAAACAAATGCAGGGAGATAGATGTATAAAAAAAAAACGGAAATGTATTAGGCCCACAGAGCTAAAATGAAAATTTGAATGTAGAACGAAGTAGATGGAAGAACAGATGGAAGAAAAAGTTTGTTGGTCGACAGATAGAGAGATGAAGAGTGAGAAAGATCCTGAAGTTAATTTTGGGAAGCCGAGTTACAAATGTATGGGGAACTGAGACTGTCTCCAGGAACGCGATTGATGTGAAGAGCCTGGGATAGGGAGAGGGAAAGATCGCAGCAAGTCCATTGTAGTTGAAGGTAGCGACTTCTTTGAATGAGATGGTGCCAGTGTCGTTGTCTTCTGGGTAGGATTGTGTACGGGTGACGACTCACTGGAAGACGGAGTCTGCGGAGACGAATAAGAGGATGCAGACGAGGATGATACTGGGCTCGAAGGTTCCAAATCTGGAACAGGCGTGCGACGGCGGTGGTTCCGGGAGGTAGCGGAAGGGCTCTGTTGTGGGTGAGAACTGATCACTCTTGAATGAGCTTTCTCAGAAAGCGTCCGGTGAAGACCCAGAGCAATAGACATGAGGCTTTGATGATGGCTTAAAATATCGTCTTCGGTGATGCCGAGTTCAAAATCGAGAACATCAAGGTATTCTCTCTCAATCCGGCCAATGTCTCGTTTGCCAAACACCCCTGTGCAAAGGGCCCAGTGAACGTTCTTTAGTGTGGAATCATTCAAATACTATTTTTTTAAAAAAAGGGGAGGGGAGGGAGTTGGCAACCAGAATCTCCACAGGTTAAGCGAGTACGTACCTTTGAAGCGACAATCAATGCGCCGAGGAAAACGCGCTCCAGAGCCCACTCCTCCAAAGCAATGTGAAGATGGGGTCTAGCCCTGTCGATGTAGACTAGGGTGGCAAGAAGGGTTGGAGTGGTGATCTCGGCGCGGGTAATGACATTTGTGACAAAAGTTGTAAATTTGTGAAGCTCGGGGCGCCTCGCGTGAGGCCGGCCCCGAGAAGAGGAACTGGGACGGCCGAGTGCATAGTCAACGCATTCAGCGACAGAGTCGACGAGATAGTCTAGGGGAAAGAGTGAGTTTGAAAAGGAACGTGATAAGATGGAAAGGTAGAAACTGACCGATGATGGCACGGGTGATCTTGATGTCAATGAGTTCGAGAATGGCAGGGGAGTGAGCAGAGGGGTCTGATAGACTTGCGGGATGGACGGGGGAGCGAGTGGGAGCGAGCATGGTGGCAAGTGCGGATGGGGGGGACGGGTGGATGGCATGGCGAGGAGGAGAGGGCTATATAGGTGGGATGCGGCAGCAGTGAAACGGGTAGAGTCCGGATGAGGAAGCACAGGAATCGGCTCCAGATCTTCACGAGCCGGCTCAGTTCGCAATTGGGCTGACATCATCATAGTGCCGCGGCTCGGCTGTCCTTCCCGTCCGTCCGCAGCGGCCGACCTCGCTCTCTGACTCAACTCGCCGTTCCTTCCTCCTGCCTGGCTTGCGCTTGACACTTTTTCGTAGCCATCTGCTGGCATGGCTGCTTCCCATTCAGCCCTCTTTGAGAGACAGATTGCCATATTGACCCTCATTAAGGCCTTCATTCCGGTCCAATCTAGTCTATATTATACAATTTGACTAAGCCGCCTCCCTCTGCTTGCTAATATAATATCAAGCCTCCTCTGAGTCATGCCGTGAAGCTGCAAATGCAGTCTCCCACATTACAGAATGACTTGGAATACGTGACCTAAGTTACATACAGTCTGGTTTTCAACTCCACTCCACTCCCCTGAATTTAGTGCAGCTTCGAATGCAGTGCGTTTGACTGTGTGTGTTACCATCTCCGCATTGTAATCACAACACAGTCACCAACTCATGTTAAAAAAAGGGTCCAATGTCGGGTAGTAACCATGAGCGCTTGTTCTCATATTCCCAAGTGACGTTCAGCCCACAACCCAACTGCTAGCACCGTCTCCATCGCTAGCGTACGCATGCACCGATCGCTACTGAATGGGTTACTAAGTCGTGTTTCTACCTTGGCGACATGCCGCTGGTATCGCCTACCACGCGCCCAAATCCATGACATTGTTTCTTTGGCCCTGAGCCGCCCTCTGGTCGCCCTGATGGCCCCTCCCCCCCTAACAAGTCGACAATGGTACCTGAAACGCTCACGTGAATGGCGGCCGCGAGCCATGATTCGAATGATGAATCGATGAACATGGATGATCCATGATCCATGATCCTAATGATGAAATTGAACCGTTCTTCTACACAGGACATTGTCCTTGATCCAATGTTCCGGTCCTCACCAAATTCTGGAATTCCAGTCCACCATCGGGTTGGTGGCGAGTTCTGGCACGGTCCGACGACATCTCGAGTCTTGGGTCGCGCCGAACGCGTTCTGACAAGGGATAAGAACGCGATTCACGGCCAGATTTCGCGCTATCCGCGTCGATCTTCCAATTAACCGCTTCAGATTTGACAGTGCTCAAGGCAATCTGGCCCAGAGGACGAACGACATCTCGCCAGATTTCAGCGTTACGCCCGTTATACTCATCTGGGCTCTCTTGGGTAGGCTGTCAAGATCTCACCCATGGCAAAAAGGAATCGATCAGCGCTTTTTTTCTTCTTCATTTCTTCATATCAGGCACTTTTCCTTCCACAGAAGGCCTGCTGCTGAGCAATGCGAAATCTAGAATCCCTCCTCTCTCTCTCTCTTTATCTCTCTCCCTCTCTCGACAGCTTGCTTGTGGAGAACTTGCTATCATGTCACGCTCACGAAGATCCAAGTCGCTCCAGGCGCGTCATCATCGATCTTAGCCGCCCCCACCAAACCTCCCGTTCTCTCGCCGCTTTCCTGTCATCAAATCTTACACAACAGCCCCAAACCTTCTATCCAAGCTCCTCCCCAGCCGGCGTCATCACACGCACAGCTCTTCTTGGAAAAGATCGAGCTGCCAGCTCGGTCTCTCCACAGACCGCCCACATGTGATTTCACACCTAACCGATGGCTGTTTACCGCACCCTATATATTGCCCTCCCCAAACTAATGGATGGAGCTTGGCGTCCGACACCGCCGGTCATAGGGAAATGGAGAGAAACCTCCCCCCCGTCATCCATGATTGCATGACGGTCCATCTATATTTGGATGCGAACTTGCCTCTTTTGGACGATGATGGCTTTTTTTTTTTGCGGGGTCAGGCCGTGGCATGCCGGAAGGAGAAACCGGTTAGAGGTGGCATCTCTCTTTCTCTTTCTCTCTTTTTCTCTCTCCTCTTTCTGAGTAGGTGGTGAACCTGGACTGCGCCGGCTAAAAAAAAGGTTGACTTTATCCAAATGGAAGAGAGAGATAGAAAAAGAGAGAGAGAGAGAAAAAGTCACTTCCGTCGGAACTTTTGCCGCTCCCCCCCTTTTTTTTTGCCACTCAAAAGAGGCCCTCTACCACCACCACCACCACGGTGCGGCGGCTGCGGTAGTCTACGTCTTAACTCCACTCCACTCCACCCCATCCTATCTCCTCACGTAACACATACTCGGGTACTTACATACTTACTTTTCCAGTTACCGAGTACAAACAGCATTGTCTTTCTACTTGTGCTGCTACTTCTTCGTCTTCTTGAAGCTTCTTCTTGTGCTTCTTGTGCTTCTTTCTTCTTTCCTTGCTCCTCCCCCATCCCCCCCCCCCAACCCACCCTTCTCATGCTCTATCCACATGCACACATGAACACACACACACACACACATCCATGCATGCATGCCATGCACATTCTAAAAGAGAACTCGTGTGGGCATTAGGAGTCCCTTTGCCTTTTGAAATCGCTTGGCCGCTTGGCCCTTTTTTTGCTTGGTCTCTTAAAGATATCGGAGATGTATTGTCCATTGTCCGCATGATCCTTTCTAAGATAGAATTTTTTATCTTTACTACATTGGCTCCTGTCGAACCGTACAATACAGCAACCCCACACCCTATGTGTTCAAAGTAGTCCGCGATCGTAGCTTCTTCCCCTTCCCCTTAACTTGTTGTGGATGGCTTGCATGGGTGCCGAGCCCGTACATTTAGCCGTCCATCATGCATCAAGCTCAAGGATGATGCTGTATACAGAGCACGCTACGTAAATTACACAACGCCGCCACCCCAACACGATAGGCGCTGCGTAGTTAGCATCCGAGAGGTGGCAAAGTGAAGAAAAAAGGTTCTCACTCAAGTGGCACTCGGGGAGAAGACCGAGCAGTAGCAACAGCAGTATACTGCATGAGACGCTATAAATAAGTCATGAATGATAATGCAACACCTGTGGTCCACACAACACGTTAATGTACTAACTATCCTCTCCTCCCCTTCTCCACATACACGGGTCAAGGCAAGGTCAAGCTGTGAAAAAACGTCTGTGTATATCCTCCTCTCTCTCTCTCTCTCTCATTTTCATTGCAATCGCCAAAGTATGGGTCTACCTTGACTCGGCGTGCGTGCTCGTTGTAGCATATCACAGATAGAGAGGGGAAAGGGGGGTAAACATGGGCCTTGTTGTACAATCTCGGCCTTGTGAGCGGCGTCAGTGGCAGGTTCGTCTGACCAACTCTGCGGTAGATAGTGTTGCAAAAGCAAGAAAGACGTTATGAAGAGAGCATATGTGATAGATATAGCATGTGCAAATGGATGATGATGAGTGAGCGAAAAGTCAGAGGCAATGCGACAAAACACCAAAAACGGGGGGAAAAAGTTAAGAAGAGGATGCAGGGGGTGCCTCTGACGTGGCCACGTTCTTCGCGCGGTTCTTGCTGCCCTTTGGTCGTCCCCGTGGTCGTTTTCCTGTTGGATTGGCGTCCAATGGTGCATCCAGTCCGTTGCGCTTCATTGAATCGTTTCCATTCCATCGTCGTTCATTCAGATATCTAAGCGGTATCGTCAGTCCATCTGCTAGCGTGCGGAAATAGCAGGAAGGGTGGCGCGCCGCTCTACCGGAACAAAGGCGGGACGGCCCGGAATGAAACGAGTAGGTAAACCGACGCACTGTGATCTCTTTTCTTCCAAAGTGGCTTGCAGGCTCGGCAATGGTGGTTGGCCCAGTTCTAGACGCAGACGATCCACGTCCCTTTTCGCAGCAGCATATTCGCCCTCTGCCAGTTGCTCAATCTTTCTCCGTAAATCTTCACACCTAACAAGTACCCGTCAAGCCTGAACGCCGTGTGGATGTCAGAGCATACTCTTTGCTGATAGAGGCTTCCAAGAGATCTGCCTGGTTGGGGTATAAGCGGTTGATTTACTGTTCATGAGGGAATGAATACAACATTTACCTTGTCCCGGTCCTCATTGATCTGCAATAGCATAAGCCATCGCGTACACGATAGATAATAGACATGCCGTTCACCTCTCGTAAACTGTTGAGCAGCCGTGCACGCTCGCTATCTAATCTATAAATATATGGCATCAGTTTCTAATACATACATATATATATATATGTATATGCGCAACCGAGACCTACTTGTTCTTTTGCTCTCTGATATCTTGGATCGTTTTGCTCCTTTGCTCCAGATTGGCGTGTGCGGACAAGATATGGGCAGTGTGAAGCTGCAGTGTCAAGGCGTGTTTCCTAAAGTGAAAGAGTGGTGGGAATCAGCGTGTTGGAAAATGAGTACGGAAAAGGCAAGTGTCACAGAGAAGACGGCGCGTGGTTAAAAGGAGATAATATGCGCGCTGCGAAAGAGCCCGAAGCTGTTGGGGGGGGGAGGAGGAAAAGGAGAACGGGCCGTACTTTAGCTCAGCGGTCTTGGCGAGCTGGACTAGATCTTTTGTCCAGTCACCTGTGGCGACGAGTGGTCCGGAGTGGGAAGTTCCGTTGGTCAGAGGAGGGGCAACGTGTTTTTGAGGTAGGGACTGGTGCTGGACATGGTTTTGAGAAAATGGGAGCTGTGAGGCGGTGCGGGTCGTAGGTGATGGGATGGGATGAACGGGCTGGCGGGTGGTATCCTGGGGCGCAATGCCATGGTTTTGGGGCAGAGAGGGGTGGTGTATGAGCGGCGGTGGGGGCGGGGGGTAGTGAATGTAGGCGGGGTGCTGGTGCAGGAGGTGGGGCGGGATGGGGTGAGACATGGTGCCTTTTTTGTATAAAAGCGGGAGATGACCGAAGATGACCGCGATGTCGCTGATATTCGATCGAAGTCCTTGGGGGCTCTAGTTGCCGAGGAGGTAAGCGTTTGTGCCTAGCAGTGATAGGTGTGCTCTGTTTGTCCTTGTTGGATGACCGAGGATGCCCGGTCGCTGCTGCAGGGCGCGCTGGCTGCTGCACGTTTAGTCGCAAGAAGGCGGGACTTAGGGAAAGCCTCGCCTCCTTGATCCAGCTGTCATATATGGCGCAATCCCTTACGCAATCCTCATTACGCGTGTGTATTTTTATCTCTTCTCTATCGGCCGTCACACTCTGCACGCCGTAGAGGGCGTGGTCCAAGGATTCCTCTGTCCGCCTCGGAACTAACATCTCCTGCTCATCTCTCTCGCCTTCCTTTTTTCATTTCACTATTACTAGCCTAGACACTGTCTCTTGTCTCGGGCCTTCCAATCCATCCCACCACCGCCTTGGTCCCTCGGAATATCCCGTCACTCCACGCTCCGCTTTCCTCTCTGCCCTGCACATTCAGACTCCCTTCTTTTCCGCCCCTCCACAGGCGCGGAGTTGCTGTCTTTCCTCTTGTTGCGACAGGAATACGTGCTCACCACTGACATCATGCATCACTGATCACTCGATGCCTTGCGGTCGCGTGTACAGCTTTAAGTGCGCTCCTACATCGGCGCGAGATCGCCGGAGAGAGGGAGTTAGTGCGGTCCTTATGCAGTCGATGCGTTGTGGTCTCCTTGCACTTTATCATAATACCTCGGCTATGAAGCAGGGACCACGGGCTCTCTTTCTCGCTCTCTGTGTGTGTTCTCATGCAGAACGCAAGGCAGCAAGTCATTGCACTGCAGTGAGAGGAGGTGGCATGCATGAACCGCGGGGACAAAGAGCATGTAATGTAATAACATGTAATCGTGCATGATCACACGGTGACAGTCCCCCGGCAAGCTAATCGCGATGTGGATTAGATTCTTCAAACGACGTCATTTGCACCAGCGCCCTGCATCAGACTTGCTCGGATGGGACAGAGTGGTCCACCGCAAGACCATGCGCGGGTCCAGCGATCCTGCACATGCAATGGACCCTTCCCAGCTCAAACGTTGGGAATACAGGCAACCTTAGGCCCTTTGCTTAACCCGTTGACGTCATGAATCCAATAGACTGGTCCAGACCTGCGCGATGCCCATGGTCGTATACGCGGCAGATACCTCTCAAGTCCGTGCCGGGCGTGCCTTGTCACAAGATAATCACATTCGGTCCGATCTCCGGCCACGTTGCTCGCAAATCCCCGCTCCTCCTCCGACAAGAACGTTGTCCATCATGAGCGTCCTCCGTCCGTTCAGCGCCTCAGACCTCTTTAAATTCAACAACATGTATCTTCTGCTCCGTTTCCTTTTTCTTCTTCTCCATTGCTGATCCAGGCCTTGTGCAGCAATTTAGATATATGGACCGAAACCGTCTGTGTCACGCCATTCACTCCCCCCCCCCCCAAACACGTATTCTAGACTGACTTTCCCCTTGTGGATCACAGTATGGCATCGCATTTTACCTCAGCTACCTCTCTCGCTGGCCGGATCTATGCTGCGTAGAAGAAGCTCCCAATGGTCGTATCATGGGCTACGGTAATTGGCTCTTTTATTATTAATATATTAAAACGCTCATTTTAACCTTTTCATAAACAACCACCTGTGTGTCAGTCATTGGTAAGGCAGAAGGTCATGGCATCGAGTGGCACGGTCACGTTACAGCCCTCACTGTCGCTCCGGAATACCGACGGCTAGGCCTGGCACGCAAAATGATGAACATCCTTGAAATGGTCTCAGACGAGATCTACAAGGCATTCTTCGTCGACCTTTATGTCCGTTGTGCTAACCATGTCGCTATCGAAATGTACGAAGGCATGGGGTACAGTGTTTATAGAAGAGTGAGGGAATATTACGGAAACTTAGGTATAGGCAAGGGCGGTAGAGACGAAGAGGATGCGTTTGGTGAGTTTAAGTCTATCCACAGAGTCCCCTATGGATATTGATTATCGTCGATAGATATGCGCAAGCCTCTCTCAAGGGATAAGGATAAACGATCTGTACGAGAAAACGGGCGACACTTTATCGTTAACGCACAAAGCGTATCATGATGGAGCCCTCCACCCCCCAAAAACTTTAAAATAGAATTCATACATATTTGATACATACACGGACTATAGATGATAAATGACACTTTTCATATTGCCAGGGGAGGAGGATCTTCGGGTGCATGTCCCAGGTTTGCCAGCTCCTCGTCATAAAACGCGTTCAACGCGTCAGGATCAGCACAGAATCTCTGCAGCTCAATCCTTATCTCCTCAGCAGCGCTCGCGGGTACATTCTCCTTGCTCTTGAGCAAGCCTATTCGTCCAGGCGCTATCAGTCTGTTCGTCAAGAATATAAATCCCTGAGCGCCCCCGAGAACCTGCACAAACGCCACCCCAGATCGGTGGATGAACTGCGAGTACTTGTACGGCCAGCGCCTGTAAGAATAGACCACGTCCACCTGGTCGGGATAAGAAGCCGCCGCCTCCACGTCCAGGATAAACCCAAACCGGCGTAAGAGCGCATACTCAAAATAGTGCGTCGTCTGCGTCCCCTCTGGCACTCGCTTCTCGAGGTCAGGAACGACAGGCGGCTGAATAACAAGCCGGAGAGGAAAGCACGACTGGAACGCATTGCGGTCGCGCACGTCGTGTATCTGGGCCACGTACGCCTCCACCAACTTCAGCCCGTACCGGTCAATCGTCCTGCTCCACTGCCGCAACGTGTCCTCAATACATCTGGCCGTAGTCCCGATCCAGTGTAGCTCAAAGTGGAAAACTGTGGTTGGGTTGTGTATAATATCGTGGTGTAACACCACTGATTCTGCTTGATCGCTCCGCTAAAACAGAAGGAGAAGTGAGTATCCCGAATCGGGATAACAATTGAAAAACATTTCATTACCTTGTTCACATCCACATCCACAACCATGGTTTGACTTAGAATAAGACGCTTCTTGGCCTTGCGCCCAACTTTGGGCTTTGCAGTGCTAGAAGGATAGTGTCCCGAGCGGATATTACTCTCTTCCATCGTAGTGTGCCGCCGAAACCATCCTCTCGGTGTCATGGGCACAGAGTATTCCCCTTTAAGCCGGTAAAAATAGTGCCTGCCAAAAAAACACCATGTTTTTAATTACCGTTCGATTAAGATTCCATCTCACCACCACTCACCCGTCCAAAAACCCATGGAAGCCCCTGCAATGTTCAAAAAGACCCTGGTCTTGGAGCTTGATCCCCCACTCCGCTCCCTGAACTCGCGACGACACATCGCGAAACTCTCTCACAAGCCACGAGACAAAGTCGAATCCGGTAAACGAATTCGGATACTGCCTCCGGTGCCAATGATTATTTTTGATAGGCACCCCGTCTTCCTCGCGCATAGCCTTGGCAATCGCGGCAAGGGACAAGTCCGCAATTTCACGCTCGCTTTTCATCTTCTTTCGCAGAGGTCCCGCAGCGTGGATGGCGTCAAGCTGCTCCATCAGTGACTCGTCCATGATGGACGCCACGGGGTCCAGCGTCGTAGGCAAGAACCGGACCGGGGGCGGCGCCTGACGCTCGTCTGGCGGATGCCATCGCATCTTGGTGAACTGCTCCGCGAGCTTCTCCATGCCCAACAGCCGAATCTCTTCGTCGTTCAGCTTCTCCCCACCAGGTCCTGCATTGATCATCGGAGGTTCGCTCGTAGGTATCACCACAAATCGGGTTCGCCAGTAACGCATCGTCTCATTGAAATTCTGTTCATAACCCGCCACGAGCATGTCAATCCTGCCAACGTTCAACATGAGTGAGCACTGAGACGGCCACACCCGTTCCCCAACCATGCTTACCGATTCCATCCATAATTTTCTAATCCATGCGATGAAAAATGCGTCGAAAGTTCGGTGTACCCGCCTGTCATTTTAACGCGATCGGCGATCGGCGATGGCAGACAAAAGCTTGGATTACCTCCAAGTTTGGGCCAAATCAGACATTGGTACTCGGACGACTTGGCAGGAAGCATCTTGCGCACATGTCGCCGTACCTGTATAGCCTCGCCCGTGTAAGATATGCGGTGAATCTCATTGCTCATACTGAGGTAGACAGGGTCCGACGCTGAGTTCAGCACTTCTGCTGCTCCAGCGGGTTTGGGAATAGGGTCCTCCTCGACCGATAGGAACCTCCTCATTGACGATCCCGTACTGGGTCTCTCGTCGGGTCGATGAGGATGCTGCTGCTGCTGCTGTTGAATGGCTTTCTGTGATGCTTCCCTAATCACAAACTGGAATCCTTGAGCTAATCTAACCCCTGCCATCCCACGCATAACCACTAGCGCCCACGCTCGCCGCTCTTCGTCCGCGTTCCCTTTGACATTGGGTGGCTTGCCAAAGAATGAGCGCATTTCAGTTGGATCGACTACAAAGTCGTATGAGAACACCTCATAAGAGTAGTCAAGCTCAGCCTGAGAAGGAAAGTACTCGACAGTGAGTGGAAGACAGGGAGGAGTGACGAGCGAGTCCCATTTGATGTCATGTTTATGCAGTTTCTGCGGTAACATATGCTGCCATCGACGTGCAAGGGAAGACTGCGTATAGGAGACGTGTGAACGAGTTTGCGTTGGATTGGTAGAAGATCCGGGAGACGACGAGGATGCGATAACGGCATGGAGATTAGTAGGGAAACTTCTGCGCTTGAATGGCGTTCCTTCATCGCGTGGTGGTGTGTTTACAGGGGAACGGCGTACATATGCCGTACGAAAGTTAACATCATCCTCCAATGTGCGACTTGGGGTTGATGATCGACCCATTGAGGGAATAGGCTTCCTGATTGCCATGGGTAGAGGAGATTGACTAGTAGGTACCACATGCACAGGAGACTTAGCAGATGGAGGACGTGCTGAGACCGGTGTTGTGGCAGTGGTAGCGGCAGTAATTGACGCGGGTGCTTGCCGTGGACGACTGGAAACTGCAGACGCGGAAACTTGCGACGTTACCGGTTCGCTAGGTGTCGTCCGGAAAGAGTTGAAAAGCCAGGTCGGTGTAAGCTTCGAGGCTAGAGACCCTTTGACAGAGGCTTTCAATGACGTTGTGACTGACAACACTGATTTATGGGAGTGGACTGACCGCACCGAACCCTGCGATGGTGAGTTCCGGAGCGGGGTGTGTGATGGAGAGACAAGAGCGAAGCTGCCCGTCGATCCTTTTTCTAACTCCTTGGACTTTCCAGAAGGCAGCTCTTGTACAACTACTTTTGGACTTTCTTCAATTGGCTGGAAACCAGTTACTAGCGTAGACTTCCGATGCATGTTACGCCTTTCATTTGCACTCCTAACTGAGCCTGTGGATGGCTCTCCTTTTGCTTCTCCATTAAGTTGGAAGATGTCCAGATCGAACTTTTCCGCTTCAGCACGCAACAGCGAAACGTCGATGCTAGGTGGTGCCAATGACGAATCTGTTGAAGATGGCAAGTACGGCACGGCAACACTTGAAAGAACGGCTTGGCCTATGAGACCCAGCATTTGTGTTCCGTGCATTTTGGCTCTGGGCACAAATCTTACAAAGTGTCAATACCTAATTAGTACCTAGAAAAAATGGACCTCACCTATCTTGTCGAAATGGTAGATCTTGTTGGATATCCCAATATGTGGTAGAGATCCAAAAAGGCTCCCACCAAAACGTCTTTCTGTTGGCAGCGCTGTCCTGTAAGCCGTCGTCGCCATCCCAAAGAGGGTCAAACGTATGAGGTCCAAACTTTCCGGTAGCGTTAGACCTGGTCCCAGGGCCAGTCCCCTGGAAACAAAAGATGGGACTTTGATGCAACGGAGGCTTTCTGAGAAGGACGAGATTCAGAAGAAATCCCTGATCAAGTATGCGGGTCGTGGTTAACCGAAGCAGGTTTTTAGACACTCTGAAGTAGCCCGTCCCCGGGCTAATGATCAATTTCATGACTCCAGTATGTGATAAAGATCGATCAATGTAATGTTCCTCTGTGGGATTGAGAGCCAGGTTTAAAGCTTCTAGAATTGGTCCATCATGGGCATAAGAAAGTTGTCCTATAAGTCGAACAGGCGGAGCAGGTCCGTTGATGAATTCATGGGTTGCTCTGTGATAATGATGCGCCAGCAAAATGTCGCGTTGGAAGTCCCAGAAAGAGTTTTTCAGACTAACAAGAGTCGGCTTCCATTCATAGATGACTTCGAGGTCCGTTATCACCTTGTAAAAGTCTTTGTACCAGCGACCAAAGTCATCACGTCGGAGAGGACCGGCAGCATATTCTATATCGGGTTCTTCATAATACACTCGTGATATTAGAGCGATTGTTACTGTATGGTTGGTCCCGGCCTCTCTCCACTTGCTGAGCAGCGCCGGTAGGAAGGAATGAACAATTTTCTCGTTGTAACGTTCTCCATCGCCGGCGAATTCCCACAGCTCTCGACACACTTGGATGAAGATAGTCACTTTGGCGGAAAGTGACCTGTATATTGCCTTTGTCGTTGTTGTTACGCAGGCCGACGATACCTGAAATAACTTGGGTAACGAAGCAAGAACGAATGAAAATGGATACCTTCTTGCCGCCAATATAGATTGCCTGTATTTTCGCACCGACCGCACCTGTAGAAGATACTTCTTGATCCTTGTAAACGCACTGGCCAACCAAGTACTGAGAAAGACACCACATCTCATTACGTCCCAAGTATTGGTCCTGGAAAACAAATTCGACATAGTCTGCTGAACAGCTTGTCCGGTCTACCTAGGACATATGAGAATGCATGAACGAATCATCCAAAACGACACTAACCTTCACGACATTGACCTCTCCGTTATTTCTAAGCCCAGATGCATTTGCCATTAATTCAGGGACAGAAATCTATGGCGTATTTCAAAATGAACATTCCCATCACACTGGAATGGTAGCTACACACCTGTAGTTGCGGTTTCGCGGAACTGTCCTCCTTCGGGACGAAAAACAGGAGAGAGGAGTCCACCCCAGTATTGATATTCATTACCCGCAGTAGGTCACCTTCTGCGACGCCAGGCCACCAAGAGTGGTTGAACAGAACGGACGGCGAATCTTTGGCATCGTGAACCCATAAATTGAGAACCTTTGAATCTCCAATCCTAAGGGGAATTGCGGTCTGCGGCAGCGGGCGCAGAATGGACTGTGCAGTGTTCGACCTGCGCCTGCTGTAGTGGGACTGTTGTGATTCTGCCCGTGAAGCGGTCATCGATCGCGCCCAAATCGCGGGCGCACAGCCACGGCCAATCACCATCAGCAGTAATACTGGGGCTCTTGCAAGGCATTTGGTCCACGAGATGCCAACATCAGGCTTGGATTAAACATTCTATGTAACTACATAAATCTGGAAAGAGTAAACTATTTTGCATCCAACTGGTATCAATTGTATTGCTATTTGGCTTGGATTCAGCGCTGGAAAAAGCAACATGTTTTGTACGCAGCACAAAGAAATAAACGGTAACTGGAAATCAATCATACAATCCCATATATTGAACCCCGCGCTCTTTGCACAAAAGGATGACGTTCTATTTTGCGACCGACGGGGCACGATATATAATCGCACCCAACTTCAACTTCTCTAATCTCTTGTAAGTTGTAACCGAATATGTTACTGGCGGTCCGGGATGAAATCAATAGGCCCATATCGCCCTCAGAAACGTAATCGAAATCGCAAAAATCTAACGATCGCAAGTGACGCGCTAGTGGTTCTCGTGTTGGTACCGTAAGCTCTTTGAAGACATCCCCAGATTCTTTAATCTTATCAAGACGCAAATGGGCAATTCGGGGTGCAAGCCTAATGATTTCTATGGCTGAAACTGATGATAGACCAAGGCGCAAGATTTTCGAGTTGCAGGTGGATCTGGATAGAAAAGACTTCACAATGTTGGGAAATCAATGACTAACATTATCTATTGCACAAAGCCTACCTATGATTGACAAGTCTTCCAGGGAGGGTGCTTGCAGGATATGCAACCAAACAGGCCGGCAACTTAATGTAGTCACGTTAGGAAGGACAATTGTACTGAACGGAATTAAGCCGTTCCAATAGCCGGCACGTGACAGCGATAGCCTTTTAAACTTCCAATCGGCAAGGTTCCATATATTGACGACGTCCAAGGATGGAGCATCTTGGAATACGTCATGCAGCTCATGAGGTATATCTTCATCACTAAAAGAAATATTAAGCTCCTGTAATACGGGAAGACGATCCTTTGCGAGAGTCAACTCCAATGAATAGAATGAAATCCGAATTCGATATCATATCGATAGTGGATGCCGGCCCCTTCTAAAAAATGTCACGCTTGGTGGGGACTGAAATATTCACCACAATGTCTAACCCCGTGCTCCTCCTCAACTGCTTTTTGCTTGGAATTGACACAGAAGTCTTCACGGTCCAAATTCTGAAGACGGGAAACATCAGTGAGCTCAAAAACTTGATCAAACGGGAACAGTCCCCTCGCCTCGATCATGTCACTGCCTCGGCCCTCGTCGTTTGGAAGGTGTCTCTCCCTGTGGACTTCGTTACGCCAGAACTCACACTCAATGATGTTATGGCATACCAAAAATTGCGCTCTACGGGAGAAGATCTCTTCAATTTTCGGTGAAGCTCTGATGGATGAATATGTGCACATTTTGGTACAAGTACCCCGTGGTGGGCTCCATAAACCCTTTCTTGACTTAATGGATTAATGACATCCTTCGGTATAGATATCATGGTAAACTACGTCTTTCCCAGCATCCCACCCGAAGTCTCTCGTATTACAATTGCGTACAGCGAAGACGTCCAGGGACTTTTAGAGGCGATTCTTGCCGATTTGCGGTCCGGAGGCTCTCCAGAAGACTATGTCATTTTGAAGACATTAATCTATATCGATGCGGACTTGCCATCGCGTATTTCTACTGCCGAAGGTCAAGAGCTTTACAAGCCACAGAAATTACTCGAAGTGTTTGATAAGGTTCCAAATCACGATTATGTCCATATTATTGTCAAGCCCAAGTTCAGTGGTATGATTTTTTTTTTTGATGCCTAGGAATATCCAAGTGATTTGCTATCGTAGGTATCCTCCAGGACAAGCGCAGACATGACGAAGATGACCCGCCACCCCAAGTTAAGCGTCTGAAAATGGAAATCGCGGACGCCCCATCGGTAGCTATCGCTTCCCGCTTCAAGGGCATCGTGTGATCAGAACATGGCATTGCCCTCAATCGTCCGTTTGAACCCTTTACGATTTCTCTCGTGCTACTTCACGAAGCTTTTGCGTCCTTCAAAGATAGGTGTGAAAGTGCACCTTCGGAGCAAGCGCTCGTTTGCCTCGGTGAGCTAGCCCCTGCCGCGTGCGAATGGTACTATCAAGAGGTCACTCGGAGGACAACCATTCAGGCCATACTCGCCGAGCACACCGGTCTCCAGTTCTGCGAGCAGAAGATCCCGGGTACCGAATACACGACCAATGGAAATCTTGCCGTGGTCGTCATGCCGGCAGCTATCCGAGAATGCAAGAACGAGCACGGAGAGGCTCTCAACCAGGCGATCCTATATTATGCACACTTTCTGAGAGCAGCGCTTGATGATTCCCGTCACTTCTACAGCGTCAACACATGTTTCCCGAGCATTCTCATGATAGATATGGGTACGTATGTTTATTTATCATCTGTTGGCTTGTTTATATTATATGCAGGTCCGTATATGGGATTTTACGGTGCTGTATGGGATGGGGAGCGCACACGGGTTGAACCTCTCACACCTCTCTTCGACCTGTCGACCCATTGCAGGGAAGCCAATGGCCGATACGCCATGGCAGCCGCCCTCGATGCACTCATGGTAGCCGTTGACAGTATTAAAGAGCATTACAATTCAATCGATGCCAAGGCCAAGGCGAATCTAACCCTACCAAAGGCATACAATCTTGCCCTTCAGAAAGCTCGTGGATATCCATTCTTGACGTCCTACATAGATAACGAGCGGGAAATACATTTCATGTACTCTGAGCGGCTCCATAAAGAAAAGCTTGTCTTTCGTGCTGCTACTGTCGACCAGCCTGAATCTGACACATTTCTCGTCAAGTTCACGTCGCATTATTCAGAGGACGTGCATAACTGTCTGGTATCCTATGGTTTAGCGCCGAAACTTCGGCAATGCGTTCGAATATCTGCACATTGGATTGCGGTCGTCATGGACGAATCGAAATACGAACTGCTCTTTGGTCTACTGCTCTCAAATGTAGAGAAGGAGAAAGTGCGACACAAAGTAACGGCAGCGGTGCGAATTCTACATCAAGCAGGGTTCGTTCACGGCGATATTCGAGAATCCAATATTCTTATTGATGCTGAGTCGCTTACATCCAATGATGTGAGAATTCACCTAATCGACCTCGATTGGGCTGGCCTTATTGGAGAAGCCAAATACCCAGCAGATCTCAACAAATAACCGTGAAGCGCCCGGATGGTGCAGAGGGTGGTGGCCCCATCACTGAACAGCACGACATGGACATGGCATCTTTGTTTCTGTTCGCATAATGTTTCTTTCACTATTGATATGTAATTGTCCGTGTACCTCACATTGGTAAACTCGAGCATGCTGCCGGTTCGCGGTCTAAGAAGAACAGAACGGCAGCTATAGTGTGCTCAGGCTTCTCCGAATCGAAGAATATCGATGCTGGACCAGAATTCTGTGGTCATGGATGGGAATATGTGTCTCCAGGATGAACAGATGTGGCCAAGGAAATTGCGCAAGCCTTTGTGTTGAAAGCGTCGTCGCAAATATACCAAAGATCTGCTGGATGATTTCGTTTGGGAGTTCCAGTGCGTTGCATAGCAGAGGAGGTGTACTATGACTTGATGCTAAGGACAGTTGTGATGGTGGTGGCATAGGGGAGAGTAGTTTATCTCACCGTGACATCAGGTTCGCCGCCTCTGACAAATCCAAAAGCTTCACGAAACCGGTCTGTCTTCCGCGACAATTGAATGACTTCGGAGGAGTTTGGAATATTATGGATGGCTGTAAGGGGTCGACGACCGGGGTCAGCAGAGTTATAGCAGGGAGAGAACGGTAGGTTAAGTAGAAAAAGCGATGCTGGTATGTCTTATATATGACAATTGATTGTCAGCCGCCGTCCCGTTTGAATTCTGTCTGAGAAGACGCTGTACGGACCCCACGACACTCAATGATCCGGGAGATGATTTCTGCTCGCCTGTCCCCTGATTGTACAATTTTTCTACCAGTGAACGCGCTCACGCAACTTGAAGACTTACCCACCCAATGGGACGAACATTTTGATGCATTGTGCAGCTGCTATCCTACCCTGAAGTACAGGTTTTGTGACTTAAGGGATTGTTTGTCTTTCCGGGAGAGTCGGATGTATATTATGGAGATCACGAGGTATGGTATCACAAAGAATTCAAGGCTAGACTTGACGTGATGAGTAGGGGAAGGCGTTAAGTAGGACCAACCTTTTCTGTGAGGTCACTGCTTGACAATCTTCAAATAGCAGGCCGTTGTATTTCAAGTTATGTTGCCACGACAATTCAAGCAAAGCCGACATCTACTGCGATTAAATCTCACTGACGTTCAAGAATGGTGGGATCTATCGAATCACGATAGAGCATTGACTGACATGCTTACTCCTCATTGGAATGGTAGGCCGACGCACACACAACCGCACCTATCTAATGAAGCGCATCAACAATGAACAATGGAGGTTGCAATGTTGTCTTGCCCTTGTCGACAGACTTTTATTACACTAAAGCTCGGAGTAGTGCGCCAAGTGTTCCAGCGGTTGAGTGCTCTATAGTTTATACCCAAAATATAGCAAGTGCCAGACGATTTGCAGACAGCAACGTACGTGAGGTTAATTTGACGAATCAATCGGCATGCCACACTCCTGCATCAGCTGAAGGCGTTGATCAAAGTCATTCATAAGCCAATATACTAACTTCCAGAAGGAATGATGTGCACACATGTGCACTACGAAATATGACTGATCTCAAAAGTATGCCAAAGGCACAGCAGAACGATTACTCAATACGTTCATTTCCATCACGAGCACCGAGAAACTTCGCAAGTGCGTCTTTCCTTGCTTGAGAAAAGATACTTTAGCCATTGACCATCTTGCATTATGGAGTGAGTCGCTGTTGCTTAATATACCTTTTGCAAAATGGACATAGATAGCATGAAAGGATTATTAATGGCGTTTTTAAGGCACTGGGGAGGGACGTTCTGAGCATCGGGAGCAGTGCGGCTCATCATCATCCAACGTTGCAGTTGTGGTTTGTGATAGAATTGAGACTGTAGGAAGATGTTGATGTTGATATGGATATGACAATCGCAAGCAGCATGCGGCTGGGCATTGAGATGGATAGGTGTAGCAAACCGTTTTCCGGTTAATCATAGCGGTGCAAGCATTGGACGTTGAGGCCTTGAGGGATTCATAAAAAGGGCGCAGGAGTATGAAAGTGTCCTCAAGCCTGGTGGTTCGGCCAATTCAGGCCATTGTTCGGGTTCAGTTTTCTTCGGAAGCCCACAATGTTCAACTCGATGCCCAATCAATTGTTTTGGTTCAGCCGGGAGATTTTGAACCTCGAACCTCTCTATGTTAGGGACTAGAAATTGTGACAGTCAAGCGGTGCGCCAGGCAACCAATGACCAGGCGATTTCACGTTCCATCGCCTGGTCTAATATCCAACATATTGAACCCCTCGCTCCTCGCACAGTGCAATAACGCCCGATTTTGCAACCGATGACACACGATACATGTCCCCAGCCAATTCCAACTTCTGTAGTCTCTCGTAACCGCAATTGTCAGTCGAGCTACTGACGGTCCGGGACAAAATCAGATCAGACAACAGGCTCATGTCGTTGTCAGAAGTGTCATCAAGATCACAGAAATACAACGACAGCAAGTGACGCGCTAACGGTTCTTGCGCAGGATTCGTTTGTACGGTGAGCAGCTTGAAGACACGTCCTGGTTTCATAATGTTCCAAAGATCCAAATGTGCAATTTGGGGTGTGTGCCTGATGATTGCTATAGCTGTGGATGCATGAGCTGATGATACGCCAAGGCGTAGAATTTTCAAGTTGCAGTTGGACCTGGATAGAAAGGACAACGCGATGTCGGGGGAGTCTGACACATCAAGATCAATTAATAAATCTTCCAGAACGGGTGTTTGCAGGAGATGTAACCAAACAGGCTGGCAACCCAAGGAAGTCAGGTTGGGAAGGACAATGATGCAGGATGGAACGTCGATATCGAGTGGGTAATCCAACTCAAGCCGCTCCAATTTCGTCATCTGTGGTAGAGTGTTGATGAAGTTTAAAGTTTCATGTCCCAGCTTGTACACATCAAGAACCTTCAAATTCACCAAGTTAAACTTCCAATCGGCGAGTTCGCGAATCCTGACCACGTCCAAGAATGGAGCATTTTGGAATACATCGTGAAGCTCGTAATAAGGGGCGTCTCCATTATCCAATAACAGATGGAGCTCCTGTAGTATGGGCAGACGATCCTTTGCAAGAATCAACGGCAATAGATCTCGGGCACGTGTACTGAATGATGCCTTCCTCCAACGCATCGAGTGGTTAACCAGCGCTTCCATTATTTGGCATATTTGATGTGATGCATGTCGATAGTATTCTATACTGAAAGAGAGTGGAGCTGCCGGTTCACGTTCTAAGAAGAACAGAACGGCATTTACGGTGTGTTCAGGCTTCTCCAAATCAAAGACAATTGATATGCTGGACCAGAATTCGGTGGTCATGGATAGGAACATGTATCTCCAGAATGAACAGATGTGGCCAAGGAACCATGGAAATTGCGCGAGCTTTCGTGTTGAAAGCATCGTCGCAAATGCACCAAAGATCTGCTGGATGATTTCGTTTGGGAGCTCCAGTGCGTTGCATAGCAGAGGAGGTGCTCTATGACTTGAGGCTAAGGACAGTTGTGATGGCATGGGGGAAAACCCACCGTGACTGAGACTCCATCAACTCACGGCAGGTTTTTTTTTTTTTGAAGAAAGAAGATTTATTCAATCGGAAGTGAGCACACCCTATGGGAAGAGAGGAAGATACAGAGCTTCGACTACGATAGGGACACGGCTGCTAGACGGTGTCTTTGTTCTTGTCCTTCAAGTTAAGCTTGACCCGTGACGCGGACTTCAACGGGGGCATCTTACGGGGTTGAGCCCGAGGGTAGGAAGGACCCACTGAGAGACACCCTAGATATGAGCAAGACAATGAATTAACAGTGTGTTTCATATTTAACTATTATTATATTCATGGTCTAGAACATCTATTGATAGAGATGACATCATAAGGCACAATATGATATCATCAGGTACATAATGAAGTCATAGTGACATCATTAAGATAACTATCAGTAGATAATGAAGTCATAAAGAACTTTATGATATCATATAGAACATATTAGAAGGAATATAATAAGATAAGGTACAGAATGACCTCATCTACAGCAATGACCAGTCATCTGCTGTGCAAGATACAGCAATCACACTGCATTTGGATAGCTTTTACACAGCTATAGCTGTGTGTACATAGCCTCATAGTTACTCCATTGGTAGTATAATGTGTATGTAAGCTAGGGTTCCAAAATGCATATAAGGAGGGCATTCTAGACGACTGTCCCTCAGTTCCAAGAACTACAAAGTCAATTGTAAGGCTAACAGTACTAACAAGAGTAAGTAGTTGAATCCTTACTTAGTCACTGTCCTGTGCTGCTCTCCCCTGATTTAACAGGTTATGGGCCCTGAGCGACAGCCTTGAAACGATGACCCTTGTCATTGTTGGATGTTGACTGTGCCATAGATGGAGTTATAGGATAGTGTACACATGTACATATCTTTATGTAGTTTTGTGTTTGATCTGCTAAAACCCCTCAAGCATATCAGATATACAATATGGCTTATGGCCCTCTATTGGTCTGATGGGGTCCCATAGCAGATCATGTGTATGTGTAGGTGTTTCTCTTACTAATCTCTCCCACATTTATCTAGCAGCTAATCCATGACCATGGGATAAATGGTCTGCTTAATGGTAGCAGGGATACCATTTCAGTCACCCTTGTGGCTGACAGTGTGGGAGCACTGATTAAACATCTGGAGTGGCACTTCTGAGTCACCCTGTGTTGTGGAACACAGAAATCAAAATTCTCACATGGGCTGACTACCCCAAATAGTCATGGTTTTGACAGACCACACAGTAAAACTGTCACGGATTTGGGGCCACCTCATGGTGGATATCAGGGTCCAACCCCCTGTAAAGGCTTCATGCACCCCCCATTGGCCGAGAGTTAATGCCCTTATACCATCATAGGAGTTTTCATCTCCTCATTCTATTTTTGGCTGCTAGATAGTTTTTCTCAAGGGTCATGCTGAGGTGGACTTCTGTTGTACATGCAGACTAATGTTGTTATGATACGGACTTTTTCTTTATTTTTCTCTATTTTATTCAGAGGCCTACGGACGTATAACAAGACACGAGCATATGGCGCAGGACCCCTATTCAGATATGGAAGGAGGATTATATAACCCAGGGCGGCTATATGATTAAGGCTATTAGGGGATATTGGGTGAAGCGGCATTCGCGGGAAGGGACCGGGAGTCTGGGTAAGCCCAGACAGGTCTGGGAGGTGGGTCTGGGTCTTGTTGCTGCACGTGCATAGCCTTAGCGGCTGTGCAGACTGTGCGCACAGACCAACGACTCAGGTATATAAGGAGTGCGTTCTGTAGGAAGGAGTCCTTAAGACTCTAGATTGTTTCCTCCTTGTAGGTTACAGACTATTGTGTCTATAGGCTTTGTCTCTATTATATCTCTTCTCTGAAGCTTGTGATTGTGTCAAGGATTAGTCCTAACATAATCTAGAGTCTTCTACATCACACCCTTTGTCGTTGGTCATAGCACGGAGCAAGTCTTGCTTGTCGTCGCGGACAGTGACAAGGAGAGTTTTAGCTTGTCAACAACCATCTGACTCTGTACATGTTACAGCACATGTCTACAGACAGCCTTGAGGAATCTAGGCGACATTGACTTCGACAACAGATAGCCTCATCTTACTGTTGTAAGGTGACTATGGCCAATTGGCTACTGGCAACAAAACAGTACTAGACGAGAGCTTGGAGCGCGCTGTAGTCGACCGGGCAGGGTCTTGCAGGCACCAGCACTAGTATTGTGGAAAAGGGGGCAGAACCCTTGAAGACAATCCATTTGTGTGCTGTGTATCAAGGAGATACAGTCTGAGAATACCAATTACGTATTGGATCTGTTGATCTGAGCACAAGGACATCTCAGTGAAAACCTGGGCACCACACACTTGGGTCATCTGGTGGAATTAAATTGAACATTCGAGTGTGGGTGCGTTATTGACTGCATTGGACAGTGGTAGTATTAGGAAGTACTACTACAGAAGAAGAGGCGACATCCCTCTACTTGAGGCGTCATTAAAATCATGGATCTAGAAAGATCAAAACACAATTGGAATGGCAGGGCTGTTCAAATTCATATTGCCAAGGGCTAACTTGACCCTTGTACAAATCGGGAAGGTATTCTCGGTAGAATGGGCGCAGGGATGCACAGTAGAGAAACTATCCAAACCAGTACAAGTCCAGACCAACAACCGGCAATGCAATGCTCATGTATGAGCATGGAGGCTCTGGGTTAAAGAGCAGAGACGTCTTCAAAAGGAAATGAAACATCAAGAAAAATTAGTGGCATGGCGCACCGAAGAAGCAGCCATCAAAGAACAAGAAGATGCATGGCAGGAGTTACTAAAAATACACCATGAACAATTACTACAAAAGCGCCAGTTCAAGGAACTCAAGCAGCAGATGGCTAGGGAAAAGAAAACCCTGGAGGATGTTTTAAATCGGTTAGAACCTGGATCGGAAGTGTGGGAGGCATTGTTCAATACACCATCCAATATTGAATTGCTATTAATCAGTTTCAATATATACATACACATTGAAACATGATGGCCTGGTTCTAACAACAAAAGAGTGAAATCGGTTGATGCACGCTCTAAACAAAAATATCATGAATGTGGGACGAGTCATGAGAAATGAACGGCAACTCCAAAATGACAACCAACTAGGAAATTGGTGGAAAGATGGATAGGACCTTATCCAATCAAAAAGATAGTTTCACTGAATGCAGTAGAATTGGATCTACCCTTCTCTCAACAGATCCATCCTGTAGTAAATGTATCCAGGATACGCCCTTGGAAATGACCAATGAGAGGGCAAAAAGCACAACCACTACCACCAATAGAAATAGATGGTGAAAAAGAATACAAAGTAGAAGACATCATTGATGTATGATTAAAAAGGAACAAAATGGAGTACTTGGTCAGGTGGAAAGGATACACTGCTGAGCATAACTCATGGGAACCCTTGGACAATTTACAAAATGCAAAAAGGAAAATAAAAAACTTTTACAATAGAAACCCCAGAGCAATCAGAAGGCTTGACAAAACAACCTTTAGTAGGTTGACTTTCAAACCCTATGAAAACTTCACACAAACCTTGGACAAAGTAGTGTCCAAAATTGATGTCAATGCAGTAGCACCAGCTGCAAAATGGGAACAAAACTGGCAAAAATGGAAAGGAAGGAAGGGCTTAGACACCCTTACTGAACCAGGAGATGCAGAAGGGCCATGTCAATGTAACATGTGCCTCTGCCAATTGCATGATATAGCACCTCATGCTAAAACAATTGAAAACCTTACTCCACCTTCATGCCCACTCCCATCCATCATCAAGGAATTAGAAGAATCATCTGTGATAGAGCACAATGTGCTGAATGATGATGAGGAAGTTTAAATTTGTCTGGAAGCCAAATCTTAAAAAGGGGGTACTGTCATGACTGACTGAAATGCTTCATGTTTTTCACTAAGTCATTTCTCTTTTATTTATTTATTTTCTTAGTATTATATAACCATGTGCTGACTAAGCAGGTGCCTATTGGTTGGCACTTAGATAGGAAGTAGTAGATAAGATGCTGGAGCATGGCACTGATGACACATCACTATTACTACATGCACAGTTGTCTTACTCATACAGTACTATATTTAGAGTAGGACCTAGGGTAGTGCACAGACCACCTGTCATAGTATATAAAGAGTGCAATTCAGCACCCAGAGTCCTCAGTCAAGTTCTCTTGGGTTTCTTCCCCTCCCTCCTTTTCTCTCCTCAGTTCTCTGTTGGGGCTCCTAGGTGTCATGCTGAGGGGTTCCTGATAGTCTGCAACCACCCCTGCAGTGCTACAATTTACAATACTGACTACTTTTGGATTTATTTATGAAGGGTTCTAACTAATCAGGGTCCAAACAGTTGTCCTGATGCTGCTACACCATACAGGTGTGGGCCTTTCTCAGAGGCACATGGTTGAGTGATGACTACCTCCAAGGGGTAAGGAAAGTGGTATGTATGTATTTATGGGTATAGCCTTAAAGGGCATAGGCCAGGGCAATTTAACACATTAGGGGGGTGGTGAACCTGGTCCCTAGATACAAGTGACATATTGTGTCACTACACCAGCACTGGTCTCCTGTGCAAAGGTAACCCTATTGACTGTGTTAGGTCCTTTGGTTTGCATAGACTGGGAATGTAATGCAAAGCAAGTTAAGGGCCACAATGCAGGGCCACAGGTGCATGAGTTTTTACAATGGTGTTCAGCTCACCACAACTCGAGTGTTTAGAGTTGTCTTGAATGGCATCTGACTATGATGATCCCCCTGTACTCTGTCCACTTAACCCTGTAGTCCAGGTATAACAAGTGTTGGGGCTGTCAAGCAAGGAAGTCAAGTTCTACTATCAGGAATCCCTTGGCATGATGCCTAAGAGCCCCAATAGGGAACTGACAGGAGGAGAGGAGGGAGGGGAGAAACCCAAGAGAACTTGACTGAGGACTCTGGGTGTTGGATTGCACTCTTTATACTACAACAGGTGGTCTGTGCACTACCCTAAGCCCTATGCTAAATATAGTACATGTATGAGTAAGATGACTGCACATGTAGTAATAGTAATGAGTCAGCCATGCTGTGATCCGGTATCTTATCTACTAGCTTTTATCTAAGCACCAAGTGATAGGTGCCTGCTTAGTCAGCATGCATTTATATAATATGGAGAAAATAAATAATAAAATGAAAATGACTTGGTGAAAAAGCCAAAGCTTCTCAGTTGGTCATGACAGTACCCCCTTTTTAAGATTTGGCTTCCAGACAAATTTAAACTTCTTCCTCATCTTTCAGCGCATCGTGCTCTATTATGGATGGTTCCTCTAATTCCTTGATAATGGGTGAGAGTGGGCATGAAGGTGGGGTAAGGTCTTCAATCATTTCAGCATGAGGCACTATATCATGTGATTGATGTAAGCACATGTTGCATTGGCATGGCCCTTCTGCCTCTCCTGGTTCTATAAGGGTGTCTAGACCTTTTTGTCCTTTCCACTTTTGCCAGTTTTGCTCCCATTTTGCAGCTGGTGCTACTGCATTAACATTGATTTTGGACACTATTTTGTCCAAGGATTGCATGAAGTTTTCATAAGGTCTGAAAGTCAACCCATCAAAGGTTGCTTTGTCAAGCCTTCTGATTGCTCCAGGGTTTCTATTGTAAAAGTTTTTTATCTTTCTTTTTGCATTTTGTAGATTGTCCAGTGGTTCCCATGAGTTATGCTCAGCAGTGTATCCTTTCTGCCTAACCAAGTACTCCATTTTATTCCTTTTTAATCTTACATCAATTATTTCCTCCACTTCATACTCCTTTTCACCATCTATTTCAATTGGCGGTGGGGGTTGTGCTTTTTGGCCCTTCATTGGTCGTTTCCAGGGGTGAATTTGTGATATGTTTACCACAGGATGAATCTGCTGGGAGAAGGGTAGGTCTAGCTCTACTGCATTCGATGACACTATTTTTTTGATTGGGTATGGTCCAATCCATCTTTCCACCAGTTTCTTAGTTGGCCATCCTGTCAACCTCAAGTCTTTTGTTGACAACCAGACTTTGTCTCCAACTTTGTACTCTGGTGCATCTGATCGGTGTCTATCTGCGTACAGCTTCATGTCACCTTGTGATTTTAGTAAGGCGGCCTGAGTTTCCTCATGAATTTCCTTCATTTTTTGAGCAAACTCTGATGCTGCTGGGTGACTTCCCTTCTCGGCTTGATTCCCATTCGAGCGTGTTTGCCATAATTGACAAAGAATGGTGTCTGTTTGGTGGAGGTCTGAATTTTGTTATTGTAGCTGAATTCAGCAATTGCCAACCATCCAGACCAAGTTTCCTGTCTATGGTCTACGAAAATCCTCAGGTATTGTTCCAGGTCCTGATTCATTCACTCTGTTTGTCCATCCATCTGTGGGTGGAATGCTGTGGACAAATCTGTACTAATGCCCAGCATTTGATTTAGCTCCTTCATCATTTGCGTGGTGAACTGTGGACTGCAATCTGAGATTATAGACTCAGGGAGTCCATGAAGTTTCCAAACATGGTCCCTGAATAGCGTGGCTAACCCTTGAGCTGAAGTTTCCTCTGATGTGGGAATGAAATGTGCCATTTTGGACATTCTATCACATACTACTAAGATTGCATTATGACCATGCGATTCTGGTAGTTTGGTAATGAAGTCCACTGAAATGTGCGTCCAGGGTTGAGCTGGTGCCAAATTTGGCATTAACTTTCCAGCTGGTGGCTCTGGGAAATTCTTGTTCCACTGGCATTTGTCACATCCACTAACATATTTTTTGATAAATCTGGTGATTCCTGGCCACCAGTAATTTCTTGTGACAAGCTCAATCGTCTTCCACTGGCCTCCATGTCCAGCAATGGGTGTATCATGATGTAAGTGGACTATTTCCATCCGCAGTTTTTTGTCCTTTGGTACATAGACTTTTCCTTGCCAGAGGATAAGTCCTTGTTCCATTTCCCATTCTCGAGCATGTAGTGTTTTAACACCAGCCTTTTTCATGGCTTCTACTGCCTTTAGTACTGCTTCATCACATGCTTCAGAGTGTTGAATTTTGTTTAATAGTTCTTTTTCTGAGCTATGGATAAATACATGCCCATGACGTAGTGCAGCAATTCTGAAAAAGTCTGGTTTGAGGAGTGTGACATCCTTGTTGTCATCATTCACCCCCTTTTTATGGTCTGGCCTCCTGGACAGAGAGTTGGCCTTTCCCATGGTAACACCTGCTTTATGGTGCAATACAAAGTTAAATCGACTAAGGTACAAGGCCCATCTGGCCTGTCTGCGATTCAGTTTCTTTGCACTCATAAAATACTCAAGGTTTTTGTGATCAGTCCAAATTTCGAACTGTTCATGTGCTCCCTCCAAGTAATGATGCCATGTTTCCAGGCAATGCATAATTCCTAGCATTTCCTTGTTGTGGACATCATAATTGTGCTCAGTGTCATTGAGCAATTTTGATAGGTAGGCTACTGGCCTCCATTTGTCATCTTTGCAGAGCATAGATAAGACGCCACCTGTAGCATGATCTGATGCATCTGACTCCACCCTGAACTTCCTATACAAGTCTGGGGCAACTAATAATGGTTGTTCTGTAAATATCTTTTTCAGGCTTTGGAAAGCCTTATTTTGGACCTCTGTCCATTCCCAGCTTTTATCTTTTCTGACCAGATTGTGTAATGGCCATGCAATTTTGGCAAAGTCCTGTACAAAGCACCTATAGTAGTTGGCAAGGCCTAAGAATCTTTGTACATCTTTGACACATGAGGGTGTTGGCGAGCTAATGATAGCTTCAACCTTCTTTGTGTCCATCTGAATTCCTTTGGGTCCAAGGACCACCCCTAGGAATTTGACTTCTTCCACACACCAAACGCATTTTTCCGGTTTTACGTACAGATCATTTTCCTCCAATCATTGCAAGACTTGTTGTACAATTGCATCATGCTCTTCTTTTGTCTTGGTAAAGATGAGTATGTTGTCAATATAGACAATGACTTTCCCTGCATTGATCATATCATGGAAAATATCATTCATCATTGCTTGAAAGGTGGCTGGCGAGTTGGTCAGCCCAAAGAACATTACTACTGGTTCAAAAGAACCTTCAGGGGTAGTAAATGCAGCTTTCCATTCATTGCCTTCTTTGATCCATACATTATTATAATCCCATCTAAGATCTAGCTTAGTGAAGTACTTGGCACTCCCTGCTCAATCTACAAGCTCCAATATTAGTGGCAGTGGGTAATTATTTTTGACCATCCACTCGTTTAGGTATCGGTAATCCTGTACCATCCACTTCTTTCCATCTTTCTTGCTTACAAAGAAGACAGGCAATGTTTGTGGTGATTTAGAGGGTCAAATATACCCTTTTGCTAACTGATCATCCACAAAGTTCCATACTTCTTGCAGCTCATCTGGGGATAGGGGGTAGACTTTCCCTTTTCTAGGCCGGTAACCTGGTTTGGTATCAATTGTGTGATCCTAAGGTTTCCTAGCCAGCATGTGCTCCAATGCTCCTTTCTCGAAGATTTTGAGTTATTGGTGGTACTGCTCAGGTACCATCTCTTTAGGTGTGAGTTTTGCCAATTCCCATACATGTCTCATTGATCCAGTTTTTGGGCCGATGGATGCAGATGGGAACACCAGTAAGAATGGGTATTTATCCCCATACTTGTATTGTCCTGGGTGTTTCATCTGTTCCATGTATGTGAGGTGTTTCTCACTTTCCTCTTTTTCTTTGAGCCAATGTGCAAAGTCTAACTCTTTTTCTTGCTCCCACAGGTATTCCAGAACATGCCAGTGTTCTGCTGATTGGACCTTCTGCTCCTGCTTCTTGGTCCACTCTCTTTGTCTATGCCCACAACTTCATGGACAACATGTCAATTTGACTTGACTGGTCTCCCAATTGATTTCAGGATTGTGTTTTCGTAACCATGTTGATCCAATGATTACGTTGGTTTTTCCTAGCTCACATATTTCAAAGGTAGCTCATTCCTTATGCCCTTGATAAGATAAGAGGAGATCGACCTCGTGGGTGATCATCCCTCCTTCATTGTTTGTTCCATCCACATTCTGAACTTGAATGGGATGTTCTAAGGGTATGAGTTTGAAGCCCATCCTTTTTGCATATGCGGCATGCATGAACAGCCCGGTTGCTCCTGAGTCAAGCAACGTGGTTTGTTGAGTTTGTTCATGTGTGTCCAACCTTTCCAACCAGATTTCCATCAAGATCTTGTCCTTCTGTCCTATTGATCTAATTAAAAACTCCTTCTCTCCCTTTTTGAACACTCTTTTTGGACAAGCAGTTTCAGCACTAAGTGCTATATCATGCTGCTTCCTTTTTAAGTCCTTTTGTCCCTTTGTAGATACTTGTACTACTGTATTTGGTAATGAGGAATTAAGCACAGGTTGTACTGCCCTGCCATGCTCCTTGGGAGTGACACTTTCAGTGCTGTGTGCTATATCATGGTGTTTCACCTGGGAGTTTGCCTCTTGCAGGAACGTCTCAGAAGTCCTTGAGACTTCTGAGATCATCCTTGCATCAACCCAGTCAGCACTAGGTGCTATATCAAGGGGCCGTGCACTATCTACCAATTTATCTAATACAGCATATCTATTATGAGAGTCCAGTATGGGACCTACTGACTCTCTTCCTCTTTTAAATTCTCTTCTCCTTTCTTGAAGTACTCCTTCATTTTGTCAAATATCAGGACTCCCTTGGCATGACGCCTAAGAGCCCCAACTAGCAAACAGGACAGGAGGAGGAGAGGAGGGAGGGGAAACCCGAGAGAACTCGACTGAGGACTCTGGGTGCTGAATTGCACTCTTTATATACTACGATGGGTGGTCTGTGCACTACCCTAAGCCCTACTCTAAATATAGTATGGTATGAGTAAGATGGCTGTGCATGTAGTAATAGTAATGAGTCAGCCATGCTGTGATCCGGTATCTTATCTATTGCTTTTATCTAAGCGCCAAGCAATAGGCGCTTGCTTAGTCAGCATGTGTTTATATAATATGAAGGAAAATAAATAATAAAATGAAAATGACTTAGTGAAAAACGCGAAGCTTTTCAGTCGGTCATGACAGTACCCCCTTTTTAGGATTTGGCTTCCAGACAAATCTAAACTTCTTCATCATCTTTCAGCGCATTGCGCTCTATCACGGATGATTCCTCTAGTTCCTCAATGATGGGTGAGAGTGGGCAGGATGGTGGTGTGAGATCTTCAATTGTTTCAGCGCAAGGTGCTATATCATGCGATTGACGTAGGCACATGTGTTACGAGCTCACGCTCAACACAAACCCACAAGCCTTGCAAAGAAGGGAGGAGGATAAGAACAGAGAGAAGGAATGTAATTGAGACTACATTAGACAGAATCTAATGCCCATACAATGAGCGTAAGATAAACTATCTTAAGTCTTGGGGAACCAAGACTGCCTACAGCTGGTCTTATATACTATTCTACTAAGACCCCTTGCGACCCTTCCCACTGGCACCTCTACAGCCTCAGTGACTCATACTGCTTGAGTGCTGCTTCCAGACCCTTGAGCGCTGCTTCTGGACTTTGTTATGGTCAATGTCCACGATGTCGTTCAGCGGCCAAGTCTACAGCAACGAACAGAGTCTCGGTCTGTTCCCAGTCACTGGACAAGGGTTCTAGGCACTAAGTCTGACGATGACGAAGGCTAGAGAGAGAGAGCGAGGAGAGCGGTTGAGGCAATGAGCAAAAGAGTGTTCAAGTTGTGGATAAGATTCGACTAAGTTGGAACTAAGGAACTATGGTACATGAGAGGGGTTTATATACGTTAAGAGAACAATAGAAACTAAAGGGGAAAGATCATAGCTATCTAAGAAAGGAAAGGTGAAGGTAGCTATAAAAGGAGATAATGTCCAAGCATAACTATGGGTTTGTAACAAGTAAATGTAGTCCATTAACAAAGGGAAAAGAGAATTGTAACATTACCCCCTTTGTATGCGAGAAGTCACCGACTTCTACCAACCAGAGGTTGTCCAACCATGGTCCGTTCTAGACTCAGCCCATTTGACAGCATTGTCTAATTCTTTTGTCGATGTTTCCACCTTCCATTTGAGAGCTTCAGCAGCTCTGTGCAAGTTTTGCGCATTCCGGAGGAAGGAATCGCGTTCCTCATAGGTCATCTCATGTGGATCTATAGTGAGGGTGAGGGCAGCGAGATTATCAGTGGCGGAGGAGAGGTTGGTGATGGAGCAGGTGGCAGCGGCAAGGGCATTGGCGATGACAGTGAGCGTAGTGTTTCTTTTGACAAATTGGGCGAAATGAGGGAGGTGGTGATCGTCAGGGTATACCTGAGGAAGTAGGTTGGCAGGGTGGATGTGGAGGTCATCATCCTCGAAGTGGATGACAGTGGTATTTTCAATGAAGACCTTGAGCGGGAGGTCTGGGACAGCAATGAAAGGCGAGAGGGCGGCGGTAGCTTTGTCAATGCGCCAATGAGCGCAAGAGAGGAGGAGGAGGATGGTGAAATAGGCAGTGAGGGCGAAGAGGGTGAACATGGTTTCAGCATGTGAGTCTGGCGCTAGGTGATGATAGTTGCAGAATTTATATGTATTCCAGATCACTAATTTCTGTAGATTTGTGCACTACACTCCCGTATCTGTTTAGTGATCTCGTCCATCTGCTTATATTCTTATGGACATAGCAATCTTCCATGAGCGCTTTTATAAACATCACTGTTTCTGATGGCTAGAAGTTGGTAGGCAGGTGGATCTTTATTATAGGCAGGTAGATCGTCGGTTGCGAATCGTAGGTCATGGTACTTGGGAAGATAGTTCTGGATGGCATTGCAGGGGAACTCTGTTGTTCCTGAAGGGTTCTTTCGGTGACGGTGATCAAGTCGAGGGGTGCGGTAGTATCGTGTGACCAACGCCATAGTTTGGGTGAATTTTCCTGGCGGGTTCGGTGCTCTAGGAGCATGTTGGAAGGGGAGGTATTGTATGTGGGTATAGATGGTCTTTTCTTTAAGAGCTATAGTGTATCGAGAGAGTGTTGAGCAGTTCTGTTTTGTATAGTGGTAATTTTGTTTCAAGACGTGGCAGTTTCTGTATTGAGTCATGGTTCAGAGGTGTTGGCATTGTTGATATTCCGATAGGATATCAGTGGCGTTTGCAAGATTGCGAGCAGGTTCCCAAGAATTGTCATTCGATCCGTAGCCTTTCCATTTAACTAGGTAATGGTAGCCTGCGCCTCGCTTACTGTGGGCTAGAATTGCCTCTACTTCGAATTCCTCTTGTCCATTTACAAGATCAGGGGGTGGTTTCACATAGTTCAGGCCATGTGTGGTTGTCTCTCTATATGGGGTAAGGAGTGACGTATGAAACACAGGGTGATTGCGCCATTGTTTCGGGAGTTTCAATTTGTATGTTACTGGTCCCATTACTTGTTCGATTTCAAAGGGTCCTTCTCATTTTGGTGCTAGCTTTCTGGACTGATATGGTATGTGAAGATTACAGTTCTCAAGCCATACTTTGGTGCCCTTTTCAAATTGCATTGCTTTGTCCTTGCGTCGTCTTGCCACTAGTTGTCTTGCTAGTTCATGTGCTGCTAGCGCTTCTTCTCTGGCTTTCCTTAGGAACTGAAGGCGCTCCTCTGCTGCTGGTGTGGTCATTCGTGTAGTAGCTGTGGGAAGCGCAACAGGGTCCGTCCCATACATTAGTCTGAATGGGGAAGTTTTGATTGTGTCATGATGTCGGTTATTGTGAGCAAACTCGGCTATTGGGAGAAGCGGTTTCCATAGATGCGGTTCATTTGAACAGAACATTCGGAGGTAGACTTCTAGTTCCTGGTTGACTCGTTCCGTTTCTCCATCGGTTTGGGGATGATAGGCTGTGCTCATTCTTTGGTCAATTCCTAATGCTTTTCGTATTTCCTGAAATACTTTTGCGGAGAACTGTGGTCCTCGATCCGAGATCAAAACGTCAGGTAGGCCAAACCGTTTGAAAATTTCAGAGATGTAAAGTTCCGCGGTGCCTAGAGCATCGATTGTCTTCTTGCAAGGTGTGAAAATTACCCCCTTTGTAAGACCATGGTCCACTGTGACCAGGATCGAGTCAAAGCCATCGGAAAGGGGTAGATCAGTGATGAAATCAAGGGTTACTTGCTGAAAGGGGCGGGTTGCTTTTGACGGAATCAGGTGAAGAGCTGGTACATTTGGGTGTGTGTTAATCTTCATTTGCTGACAGAGGGCGCATCCTTCTATCCATTCCCTGACATGTTTGAACATTCCGGGCCACCAGTGTTACAGTTCTCTTTTCCCTTTGTTAACAGACTACATTTACTTGTTACAGACCCATAGTTACGCTTGGACGCTATTTCCTTCTATAGCTACCTTCACCTTTCCTTTCTCAGGTAGCTATGCTCTTTCCCCTTATATTCTTATTGTTCTTTTGACATATATAAACCCCTCTCATGTACCGTAGTTCTTTAGTTCCAACTTAGTCGAATCTTATCCATAACTTGAACGCTCTTTTGCTCGTCGCCTCAACCGCTCTCCTCGCTCTCCTCTCTAGCCTTCGTCATTGTCAGACTTAGTGCCTAGAACCCTTGTCCAGTGGCTGGGAACAGACCGAGACTCTGTTTGTCGCTGTAGACTTGGACGCTGAACGACGTTGTGGACATCGACCGTAACATAAGTTGGAACTCAGGACTAGCTCAGGGTATCATCCCTAGCCGACACCATTGAGACCCGCAGCTCTCAGGAACGACCCCCGAACGGATCCGTCACCTATAAGGGGAAAACCTACCTCAGACGACGAGAAGTTTTTCTCTACCAACGAACCTGGTACTTTGTTACAGAAGGACGGAAACGAAACAAACCAGTCCCAGACCAATACTTTTCAGGAGACTTTTACTCAGGAGCCTTCGAATTCGATTTACCCGATCAAATCTACCTAGACTGGGGTAGTGAAGTACAAGGAGAACCGCTCTACCTTGTTAAGGAACCAGAAAACGAACCATTTAGGACCCTCTATAGGAAATTCCTTGGAGACAACGACCGATACGGAATCGCAGCTAATCTTTTAGCAGAGTGGGAGGAATTACTACGAATTGAACAAGCCAAGCTTGAGGAAAACCCGTTTGATACAGATTACTCGAAACAAGGACCACCCCCATCTCCGAAACCCAGAACCCCGAGTAGAACCCCTACTCCAGAACCGAAACCGATCACCAGAACACCAACCCCTGAACCACCGATCAACCCCGAGCCACCGATTACTCCTGAACCAAGAATGGCGTCTGAAACCAGTGCTAGCTCTAAAGGAGATATCAAACCGCAGCCTATACGACCCTTTACAGGCAAACGAATCGAAGCAAGGTCATTTTTAGGACAGCTTGAGGACTACTTTACCCTCAACGAACAGAACTACGAAGGAAAAGATGAGAAGAAAGTCAGATATGCACTTGCATGCATGGGACCAGAACTAGACGACTGGAAAACTATTATTCGTAGCGAACTAAACGACAATAGAAGCAGTACCACAGCCGCGTTCAAATGGAATGATTATGAAGCATTTGAAACACGTTTCATCAGTGACTGGGGAGAAGTCAACAGCGCCCTTCGAGCACTGAACAATTTATCCAAATTAAGAGTTGGAAACGGCATTTCAGTCCCAGAATACATCAGAAAATCCCGCATGGACATAGGAACCTCTGGACTCACTGGAATACCCGCTCAGTTGCAGGCATTTGTCAAAGGACTACCATTAGAACTTGCTAGAACGATCTTACAGGACCAAAGAAAGATCAAGACGATGCAAGAAGCCTATGATAAGGCCGAGGATCACCATAATGCTTGGGACATGACAGGACAAGGAAACAGGAGAACCAATGATGGATCTGGAACACGTTTCAATCGAAACAATAACAACCGATCTGGAACAATCAGAGCTATAAATACCACGATCCCTAGCCGATTAACAGATGATCAAAAAGAAGAATACCGAAAGACTGGCAAGTGTTTCAGATGTGGAACACAGGGACACATCTCCAGGAACTGCCCGAAACGCAATGATGCGTCTTCATCCAGGTCTTCTTACCAGAATAAGGCAGTCCGTTCCGTCACTGAGGAACAACAGAAGGAAGAAGACGAACCAGCAAAGAAAATTAGAGCCATCTTCTCAGCAATGTCTACTGAAGAAAAGAATGCCCTCTTAAACGAATTCGAGAATGAGGGTTTTTAGTTAGGAAGCGTCACTCAGCGGTTGGCCCTTCCTTATTATCGAGATCTGAACAGTTAGCGCTTGATTCTGTAATAGTATTATCCAACAATGACAAGCGCATTTCATTAACTATCAAATCGACCGATTTACCTGCTGGAACATCTGCCCTAATCGATTGTGGAGCAGAAGGAAACTTCGTAGATGAGGGAGCAGTAAAGGAACTCAGGAAAGAACGACTTAAGAAACCAATCAAAGTTAGAAACGCAGATGGAACAGTAAATGTGAAAGGAATGATCACACATCGAACCAAGATATGCTACATGATCGAAGGACAGCAATTTATCAATTGGTTCTGGATCACTAAGCTAGGCGATCAACGAATGATTCTAGGAATACCATGGTTAGAAGAAAATAACCCGATCATCAACTGGCGAGAGAAATCTCTGAAAATTGGAGATCTGGACACATCGTCAAAGGCAATCTGGCAGCTAGCCCTCGACTCCCAACAATGGGGTGAAGATGACTACTGGATTAGAGTTAAAACGTCCGCATCTCAGGAACTAGAGCACAGACTAAAGAAAGACGAACCATCCACCGCATTACCCACGGAGTATGAGCAATGGCGCACCATCTTTGATAAAAAGGCATCAGAATGCTTCCCATCCAGCCGACCATGGGATCACGCAATCAACACAAAGGAAGGCTTTGTTCCAAAAGCTAGTAAACTTTATCCTCTGTCGATCAAGGAACAAGGGCTGTTAGACGAATGGATTGATGAACAACTCCAGAAAGGATACATTAAACCATCCACATCACCACAGGCGTCACCATTCTTCTTTGTAGCAAAAAAGGAAAGTGGAGCACTTCGACCCTGTCAGGATTACCGATACTTGAATGACTGGACCATCAAAAACGCATATCCCCTTCCCCTTGTTTCCGATCTCATGACTAAGTTACGAGGCGCCAAATATTTCACCAAATTAGACCTCCGATGGGGATACAACAATGTTCGCATCAAGAAGGGAGACGAATGGAAAGCAGCCTTTATCACTAATCGAGGACTCTACGAACCAACAGTAATGTTCTTCGGATTATGCAACTCGCCGTCAACCTTTCAAACTATGATGAACGAGTACTTTAGGGACATGATCAACGAAGGATGGTTGATCATTTACATGGACGACATGTTAATCTGCGCAGAAACATTAGAGCAACTGGAGGAGCGGACAAGATGAATTTTACAACGGCTACAAGATAACGATCTATTCCTGAAACTTGAAAAATGCAAGTTCGCCACGCAGGAAGTCGAATTTTTAGGAATGATCATCACCCCTGGACACATTCAGATGGACCCGATAAAGTTAGCAGGGATAGCTGATTGGCCAGTCCCCACCACTGTCAAACAAGTCCGATCATTCCTCGGATTCGGAAACTTTTACCGACGTTTCATTGGAAATTTTGCTGCCATCGCTAAACCACTTACCGACCTCACTAAGAAAACAGAACCATTCGACTGGACCACTGAAAGGAACAACGCTTTTGAGATTCTAAAGAAACGATTTGCATCTATGCCGGTATTATTAATGCCAGATCCCACTCGACCCTTTATTCTCCAAACCGATGCATCAAATAAGGCAATAGGAGCAGTCTTGAAACAAGCTGATGAAACAGGATCTCTACACCCCTGCGGATTTATCTCACACGCATTAACACAAACGGAGCAGAATTACCAGATCTATGATCGGGAACTCTTGGCAATTATCAAAGGATTGATGACCTGGCGACATTTGTTACACGGATCACCCCACACCACTATAGTTCATTGCGACCACAAGAATCTATCCTACTACCGAACCGCCCAACGCTTAACGCCTAGACAAGCTAGGTGGTCATCTCTATTATCAGAATTTGATTTACGCATCAAGCATGTCCCTGGCACGAAAATGTTTGAAGCAGATGCCCTATCCCGACGCCCTGATCATATGGGAAATAGTGAATTACAAGAAGACGTCATAGTCCTACCAGAGGATCGCTTTATTCGTCTTATTGCGGAAGATCTAGCCACAGAGATTCAGAAAGCAATGTCAAAAGACGATTTCGGACGCATTCTAATAGAAGTTATCACCACGCACCGCGCCCCACCGATCAAATCGAACATACAAGATTGGTCTTATACCAATGGCATTATTCACTATCTTGGCAAAACCTACATCCCTGACCAAGACGGATTACGAACTAGATTGATTAAGGAAACGCACGAAGCACGATCATCAGGGCACCCTGGACGGTTAAAGACCCTTGAACTCCTTAGACGCGACTACTGGTGGCCTGGAATGTTCAAACATGTCAGGGAATGGATTGAAGGATGCGCTCTCTGTCAGCAGATGAAGATTAACACACACCCAAACGTACCAGCCCTTCACCCAATTCCGTCAAAAGCAACCCGCCCCTTCCAGCAAGTAACCCTTGATTTCATCACCGATCTACCCCTTTCCGATGGCTTTGACTCGATCCTGGTCACGGTGGACCATGGTCTTACAAAGGGGGTAATTTTTACACCTTGCAGGAAGACAATCGATGCACTCGGCACTGCGGAACTTTATATCTCCGAAATTTTCAAACGGTTTGGCCTACCCGACGTTCTAATCTCAGATCAAGGACCACAGTTCTCCGTGAAAGTATTTCAGGAAATACGAAAAGCATTAGGAATCGATCATAGAATGAGCACAGCCTACCATCCCCAAACCGACGGAGAAACAGAACGAGTCAATCAGGAATTAGAAGTCTACCTTCGAATGTTCTGCTCCAACGAACCGCATCTATGGAAACCGCTTCTCCCAATAGCCGAGTTTGCTCACAATAACCGACATCATGACACTATCAAAACCTCCCCATTCAGACTAATGTATGGAACGGACCCTGTTGTGCTTCCCACAGCTACTACGCGAATGACCACACCAGCGGCAGAAGAACGCCTTCAGTTCCTAAGGAAAGCCAGAGAAGAAGCGCTAGCAGCACACGAACTAGCAAGACAATTAGTGGCAAGATGACGCAAAGACAAAGCAATACGATTTGAAAAGGGTACCAAAGTATGGCTTGAAAACCGAAATCTTCACATACCATATCAGTCCAGAAAGCTAGCACCAAAACGAGAAGGACCCTTCGAGATCGAACAAGTAATGGGACCAGTGACGTACAAATTGAAACTCCCAAAACAATGGCGCATTCACCCTGTGTTTCATACGTCACTCCTTACCCCGTACAGGGAAACAACTGCGCACGGGCCGAACTATGTGAAACCACCCCCTGATCTCGTAAATGGACAAGAGGAATTCGAGGTAGAGGCAATTCTAGCTCATAGGAAACGAGGCGCAGGCTACCATTACCTGGTTAAATGGAAAGGCTACGGATCGAATGATAATTCTTGGGAACCCGCTCGCAATCTTGCAAACGCCACTGATATCCTATCAGAATATCAACAACGTCGACACCTCTGAACCATGACACGATATAGAAACCGCCACGTCTTGAAACAAAACTACCACTATACAAAACGGAATTGCTCTACACTCTCTCGATACACTATAGCCCTTAAAGAAAAAACCGTCTATACCCACATACAATATCTTCCCTTCCAGCACGCTCTTAGAGCACCGACCCCACCAGGAAAACTTACCCGAACTGTGGCATTAGTCACACGATATTATTGCACCCCTCGTCTCGATCACCGTCACCAGAAGAATCCTTCAGGGATAACGGAATTCCCCTGCAATAATGCCCGGAATTATCTTCCCAAGTATCACGACCTACAATTTTCAACCAACGATCTACCCCTCTACAATAATAACCCACCTACCTATCAACTTTTAGCCATCAAGAGCAGTGATGTTTATAAAAGCGCGCATGGAAGATTGCTCTGCCCAGAAGAATATAAACAGATGGACGAAATCACTAAGCAAACACGGGAGTGCAGCGCGCAGATCTGGCAAATTAGCCGAAGAATCAGAATACCAGGGAGACCTCACCTTTTCATGGAAGACATCCTCGACGAACTTGATTATCTATCTCTCGCAATGGTACAGGTAATAGTGGATATCATCAGGCGAATCAGAAAATTCAGAATCACACCGACAACGGAACCAGGGATTGAACATTTGAATTCATTAACTATATTCATGAGAGAAGAACGGGAACTCCTCACGGACCCTGCAATCGAAGACCCGTTGAATACAGAAAATTGGGACTCTGACACGGATATCAGCGACTCGGAACGTGTATAAAGTCTCCAGACATCGTCACCTAAAGCCAGTAAACGCATTACAACCATCATGTTCACTTTCTTTGCTCTCGCCGCCTACTTTATCGCCCTGGCCCTCCTCTCCTGTGCCCATTGGCGCATCAACGAAACCGCCGCCGCCTTCTCACCCTTCCTCGCCGTCCCAGACCTCCCACTGGAGGTCTTCATTGAAAATACGACAGTCGTCCACTTCGAGGACGACAACCTCCACATCCACCCCGCCGACCTATTCCCTCAGGTACATCCCGACGACCACCATCTTCCTCACTTCGCCCAATTTGTAAAAAGAAACACTACGCTCACCGTTGTCGCCGACGCCCTCACTGCTGCCACTTGCTCCATCACCAATCTTTCCTCCGCCACGGATAACCTCGCTGCCCTCACCCTCACCATTGACCCACACGAAATGACCTACAAGGAACGCGACTCCTTCCTGCGAAACGCCCAAAATCTGCACCGCACGGCTGAGGCGCTCAAATGGAAGGTAGAAACTTCTACAAAAGAACTCGATAACGCCGTCAAGTGGGCAGAATCGAGAACGGATCATGGCTGGACGACTTCTGGCTGGTAGAAGTCGGTGACTTCTCGCATACAAAGGGGGTAATGTTACAGTTCTCTTTTCCCTTTGTTAACAGACTACATTTACTTGTTACAGACCCATAGTTACGCTTGGACGCTATTTCCTTCTATAGCTACCTTCACCTTTCCTTTCTCAGGTAGCTATGCTCTTTCCCCTTATATTCTTATTGTTCTTTTGACATATATAAACCCCTCTCATGTACCGTAGTTCTTTAGTTCCAACTTAGTCGAATCTTATCCATAACTTGAACGCTCTTTTGCTCGTCGCCTCAACCGCTCTCCTCGCTCTCCTCTCTAGCCTTCGTCATTGTCAGACTTAGTGCCTAGAACCCTTGTCCAGTGGCTGGGAACAGACCGAGACTCTGTTTGTCGCTGTAGACTTGGACGCTGAACGACGTTGTGGACATCGACCGTAACAACCAGTAGTCACGCTTAAGGAGTTCAAGGGTCTTTAATCGTCCAGGGTGACCTGATGATTGTGCCTTGTGCATTTCTTTAATCAATTTGGTTCGTAACCCGTCTTGGTCAGGGATGTAGGTCTTTCTGAGATAGTGAACAATGCCATTGGTATAAGACCAATCTTGTATGTTCGATTTGATCAGTGGGGCGCGGTGCGTGGTGATAACCTCAATTAGAATACGTCCGAAATCGTCTTTTGACATTGCTTTCTGAATTTCTGTGACTAGATCTTCTGCAATAAGACAAATAAAACGATCCTCTGGTAGGACTACAATGTCTTCTTGTAATTCACTGTTTCCCATATGATCAGGGCATCGGGATAGGGCATCCGCTTCAAACATTTTTGTGCCAGGGACGTGCTCAATGTGTAGGTCAAATTCTGATAATAGGGATGACCATCTAGCTTGTCTGGGCGTTAAGCATTGGGCGGTTCAATAGTAGGACAGATTCTTGTGGTCGCAGTGAACTATAGTGGTGTGGGGTGATCCGTGTAGTAAATGTTGCCAGGTCATCAATCCTTTGATAATTGCCAAGAGTTCTCGATTGTAGATCTGGTAATTCTGTTCCGTTTGTGTTAATGCATGTGAGATAAATCCGCAGGGATGTAAAGATCCTGTTTCATCTGCTTGTTTCAAGACTGCTCCTATTGCTTTATTTGATGCATCGGTTTGAAGGATAAAGGGTCGAGTAGGATCTGGCATTAATAATACCGGCATAGATGCAAATCGTTTCTTCAGAATTTCAAAAGCGTTGTTCTGTTCAGTGGTCCAGTCAAATGGTTCTGTTTTCTTAGTGAGGTCGGTAAGTGGTTTAGCGATGGCAGCAAAATTTCCAATGAAACATCAGTAAAAGTTCCCAAATCCGAGGAATGATCAGACTTGTTTGACTGTGGTAGGAACTGGCCAATCGGCGATCCCTGCTAACTTTATTGGGTCCATCTGAATGCGTCCAGGGGTGATGATCATTCCTAGGAATTCGACTTCCTGCGTGGTGAACTTGCATTTTTCAAGTTTCAGGAATAGATCGTTATCTTGTAACCGTTGTAAAATTCGTTTTGTCCGCTCCTCCAGCTGTTCTAGTGTTTCCACACAGATTAACATGTCATCCATGTAAATGATCAGCCATCCTTCATTGATCATGTCCCTAAAGTACTTGTTCATCATAGTTTGAAAGGTTGACGGCGAGTTGCATAATCCAAAGAACATTACTGTTGGTTTGTAGAGCCCTCGATTGGTAATAAAGGCTGCTTTCCATTCGTCTCCCTTCTTGATTCGAACATTGTTGTATCCCCATTGGAGGTCTAGTTTGGTGAAATACTTGGCACCTCGTAATTTAGTCATGAGATCAGAAACAAGGGGAAGGGGATATGCGTTTTTGATGGTCCATTCATTCAGGTATCGGTAATCCTGACAGGGTCAGAGTGCTCCACTTTCTTTCTTTGCTACAAAGAAGAATGGTGACGCCTGCAGTGATGTAGATGGTTTAATGTATCCTTTCTTGAGTTGTTCATCAATCCATTTGTCTAACAGTCCTTGTTCCTTGACCGATAGAGGGTAAAGTTTACTAGCTTTTGGGACAAAACCCTCCTTTGTGTTGATTGCGTGATCCCACGGTTGACTGGATGGGAAGCGTTCTGATGCCTTTTTGTCAAAGATGGTGCGCCATTGCTCATATTCTGTAGGTAGAGTGGTGAATGGTTCGTCTTTCTTTAACCTATGCTCTAGTTCCTGTGATGCTGATGTTTTAACTCTAATCCAATAGTCATCCTCACCCCATTGCTGGGAGTCAAGGGCTAGCTGCCAGATTGCTTTTGGCGACGTGTCCAGGTCTCCAATTTTCAGAGATTTCTCTTGCCAGTTGATGATCGGGTTATTTTCTTCTAACCAGGGTATTCCTAGAATCATTCGTTGATCGCCTAGCTTAGTGATCCAGAACCAATTGATAAACTGCTGTCCCTCAATCATGTAGCATATTTTGGTCCGATGTGTGATCATTCCTTTTGCATTTACTGTTCCATCTGCGTTTCTGACTTTGATTGGTTTTTTAAGTCGTTCTTTCCTGAGCTCTTTCACTGCTCCCTCATCTACGAAGTTTCCTTCTGCTCCACAATCGATTAGGGCAGATGTTCCAGCGGGTAAATCGGTCGATTTGATAGTTAACAAAATGCGCTTGTCATTGTTGGATAATACTATTACAGAATCAAGCGCTAACTGTTCAGATCTCAATAATAAGGAAGGGCCAACCACTGAGTGACGCTTCCTAACTAAAAACCCTCATTTTCGAATTCGTTTAAGAGGGCATTCTTCTCTTCAGTAGACATTGCTGAAAAGATTGCTCTAATTTTCTTCGCTGGTTCGTCTTCTTCCTTCTGTTGTTCCTCAGTGATGGAACAAACAGCCTTATTCTGATAAGAAGACCTGGATGAAGACGCATTGTTGCGTTTCGGGCAGTTCCTGGAGATGTGTCCCTGTGTTCCACATCTGAAACACTTGCCAGTCTTTTGGTATTCCTCCTTTTGATCATCTGTCAATTGGCTAGGAGTCATGGTATTTATGGCTCTGATTGCTCCGGATCGATTGTTGTTTCGACTGAAACATGTTCCAGATCCATCAGTGGTTCTCCTGTTTCCCTGTCCTGTCATGTCCCAAGCGTTATGGTGATCCTCAGCCTTATCATAGGCTTCTTGCATTGTCCTGATCTTCCTTTGGTCCTGTAAGATCGTTCTAGCAAGTTCTAAGGGTAATCCTTTGATGAATGCCTGCAACTGAGCAGGTATTCCTGTGAGTCCAGAGGTTCCTATGTCCATGCGAAATTTTCTGATGTATTCTGGGACTGAGACGCCGTTTCCAACTCTTAATTTGGATAGATTGTTCAGGGCTCAAAGGGCACTGTTGACTTCTCCCCAGTCATTGATGAAACGTGTTTCAAATGCTTCATAGTTGCTCCATTTGAACGTGGCTGTGGTACTGCTTCTGTTGTCATTCAATTCGCTTCGGATAATAGTTTTCCAGTCGTCTAGTTCTGGTCCCATGCATGCAAGCACATATCTGACTTTCTTCTCATCTTTTCCTTCATAGTTTTGTTCGTTGAGGGTAAAGTAGTCCTCAAGCTGTCCTAAAAATGACCTTGCTTCAATTTGTTTGCCTGTAAAGGGTCATATAGGCTGCGGTTTGATATCTCCTTTAGAGCTAGCACTAGTTTCAGATGCCATTCTTGGTTCAGGAGTGATTGGTGGTTCGGGGTTAATCGGTGGTTCAGGGGTTGGTGTTCTGGTGATTGGTTTTGGTTCTGGAGTAGGGGTTCTACTCGGAGTTCTGGGTTTCAGAGATGGGGGTGGTCCTTGTTTCGAGTAATCTGTATCAAATGGGTTTTCCTCAAGCTTGGCTTGTTCAATCCGTAGTAATTCCTCCCACTCTGCTAAAAGGCTAGCTGTGATTCCGTGTCAGTTGTTTCCACTAAAGAATTTCCTATAGAGGATCCTTCCTGGTTCGTTTTCTGGTTCCTTAACAAGGTAGAGCGGTTCTCCTTGTACTTCACTACCCCAGTCTAGGTAGATTTGATCAGGTAAATCGAATTCAAAGGCTCCTGAATAGAAGTCTCCTGAAAAATATTTGTCTGGGACTGGTTCGTTTCGTTTCCATCCTTCTGTAACAAAGTACCAGGTTCGTTGGTAGAGAAAAACTTCTCGTCGTCCAAGGTAGTATTTCCCCTTATAGGTGACGGATCCATTTGGGGGTCGTTCCTGAGAGCTGCAGGTCTCAATGGTGTCGGCTAGGGGTGATACCCTGAGCTGGTCTTGAGTTCCAACTTATGTTACGGTTGATGTCCATGATGTCATTCAGTGGCCAAGTCTACAGCGACAAACAGAGTCTCGGTCTGTTCCCAGTCACTGGACAAGGGTTCTAGGCACTAAGTCTGACGATGACAAAGGCTAGAGAGAGAGAGCAAGGAGAGCGGTTGAGGCGACGAGCAAAAGAGCATTCAAGTTGTGGATAAGATTTGACTAAGTTGGAACTAAGGAACTACGGTACATGAGAGGGGTTTATATACGTTAAGAGAACAATAGAAACTAAAGGGGAAAGAGCATAGCTATCTAAGAAAGGAAAGGTGAAGGTAGCTATAAAAGGAGATAACGTCCAAGCATAACTATGGGTTTGTAACAAGTAAATGTAGTCCATTAACAAAGGGAAAAGAGAATTGTAACAGACTTCATCTATCTTTAGTGATGCTGTGTGCCCTTGACAGTTCCACATGCGCCCATGGCCTAGAACCTTCCCCTCAGCCTGGCGCTCCCACAGTCTCTGTCTGGGCCCTATTCCATGAGGCATACTGCTCACAGGCCTCCCGCGATCCCCAACAGGGAGTTGCTATTGCCATATCAAGCTGTCAAGTATTGCCGCTGATCTCATGCCTTATTGGGGTGATGTACTGATGCGCTGATGTGATCCGCACGCATTGCCACCCAGGGTTGCGATCTCCTTCCTAATATGTAGGTGGTTGGCCCAACCAACCATCATCTCATCTTCTAGTGAGTGCTCCCATGCGCTAACCCACGCAAAGTGTTCCTATAGTTCCTTCCATGATCCCAGATCATGTATAGATGTCCCAGAGTGGTCCCAGACCACTAGCAAGATAAAAGGAAGAAAAAGATGCATTAGGATGGATTCCTAACATCACCTTCTCCTCAAGGCTTCTTGTCCCAAGAAGCCAGCATGCAACTAGCCCTGTTGCCCCACTTCTTTAACTGTTGTTCTTTAAAGACCTTTGGACGTCGGTCTATTGGCTTTCTTGCTTTCCATAGAAGAATCCATATCCCAATATTTGGATTCCTGCTATTGTTCACCAAGTGCACCTTAACTGAGTTTTGATACTCCAGCCCCCTACTGGACGTCGTATGACTTTTGACAAATTCCTGGTCTGCTCCTCTGGCACTTGATCCAATCATCCTGACTGCAATCCTCTTGGCTCTTCCTAAGCAACCTTTCCTAAGTGCCTTCGCTTAAGGCTCCCACTGTCATAGACTTGAACTTGCTTTTGGTAACCCAGTGCATACTGGATGACAAATGCCCTGGTAACTCGGCACTTCTCCTTGGCTTGCTTTTGATGACCCAGTGCCTTACTGGGGTTTGGATCCCAAAAATCAAATGGTGGAAAAAATTAAATTTTCCCTTGGGCCGTTATTTTGGAGGGTGAACGGAGACTCATTCATTCCACAATCCTCGGTCCTCCTCGCCTTGCCTCACACTTCGTTCAGCAAGCCCTCAGAGTCCCTCAGGTTGCCTCCATTCATCTCATCTCCTTTTCCCTCTTCACCTTCACCTCAAAATGTGGATTCCAGACACATTTGACAGATGGTGTGTGAAGGCTGGCCAACACCAAGGAGGACAGCCACAACACAGCCATCCTACCAAAACCCCCCACCCCCCACCGAGAAGGGTGAGCGAGTAACATTGAGGGAAAAAAAAAACAATTCCATGATTTTCGGTATTTCCATAGCTATAAGGTGGCAACCCCTTTCTGTTTTGTTGACTTTTTGTCCTGTCAACTACTTTCATTCTGCTAAATCTCCTGTATAGCTCCAGCAATCCTCTGCTGACAATTTTCTTTTGTCCATGTATTCTTTCCTGAGGTTTTGGTCTGTGCATACAGCCACTGGTGTATGTGTAGCAACAAAACCTTTTTTCTCATCGATTGAACCTAAGTGGACTTCTCAACTGTCCAGGATTTTATCACATAAATCATCCCACCCTTAATCAAGGGGTGTCATCGCTTATGACTCTGATGATCTTCTGATCTTTGACAATAATGAGTTAACCTTCCCCTCAGGCCTGATCCCATCCTTTGTTTGATTTTACTCTTATCAATCCTGATGGTCCTGAGTGGTTACTCCTTCAGCTTTTAACCTTCAGCTGGCGACTTTGTTTTGGCAGTTAGTCTCTGCCTTGTTCCTGTGACTGCAACTGTTCCCAGCAACTCTAGTCCTGTAGTTCCGCAGATTTTTCTTGGATGCATTGAATATCATCTCTTATGAAAAAGAGAGCATTGTCCTGCTCCTATCCTTGGTTTCCAGACTACTTCTTATGCCAATTAAATTGCCTGCCACTTTTGCTATTCACTTTCTAACTTTGAATAGCTTCCAAACACTGCAGTCTTTACTGGCGCCTGTATTTCCACAATAACACATTGAAGGAATTTCTGTTCCTTGAAATCCTTCCTGACGAGATAACTGCCAAGATAATCTGTCCACTGGGTCATAATCCATCTCTGGCAATCATTCGTGCTTGCACTTTTTTCCAACTGGAGTGTTCCCAACCAGTAGACCTTTTTAAGGAGATATCCAGCTCCATGTTGAGACACAATAGTCAATAGCCTTCAAAGAGGCTACCATCTAGAATCTCGAATCGCCCGAAGTCAATGTTGATCTGACCAGTTTGGCTAACTCCTCCCTGATGGCACACGATCGACCCGTTTGATAGTAGACTCGACAATTTGAGTTGTTCATACATAACATGTAAGTTACTGTCCATTGCCAAGTTGAAAAGAGAACAATGCTTTTGATATCCCAGCGCCTTACTGGGGTTCTTGCAACTGTGACCCACACGCTGGTATGGTGTCTTTGTCCTTGTTCCCAGAGTCTATCTTTAATGTCGCACCCCTACAACAGTGATCATAGACAACCTTCCCCTCAGGTTGTTCCTTAACTATAAGATCCTGGACAACCTTCCCCTCAGGTCGCCCCTTCAAGGTTCTCTTGACTTTAATACCCTGGTTCCTGTGATAGTCTTCTACTGGCGCTATCATTCCTTGGCTGATGATCCTGATGCCGATCTATTCAACCCTCCTTTGATGGTTTCTTATCCAGGGCCATCTCCCTGATGAAGTGACATATGCCTCATTTGTTCTGCAGGTGGCTTCTGCATTCTGCAACTGACTGTTGCGTGGCGATGTTCTTTTCTCTGGCATCCATCTTTCCATTGGTCCAAAATTAATCCAAGTGCTCAACCAGTATTGTCCAAGTGATCCACTATTACACTCATCACCATATTGCTCTACTGCATGAGGAGCTTCGTGCATGACTCTTGTGTTCCTGGATACTGCAACAACTACTGGGGCTGCATCGGATCCTTTCCTTTCCACTAAATGATTGTGGTGACTAAAACTGTGTCCATTTGTTACAGCAGTTGACATCTGCTTTCCTTCATCTTCAATTGACCCTGGGCGCTCCACCAGCAATCAATCTCTTCCTTCGGCTTATCCTGAAACGTAGTGACACCTCCTAGACAGGAGGGATGCTGCCTCTTCATCGGTGATTGTGCTTCCTAACACAACCACAGCTCAATGTGGTCAATAACGCACCCACACTTGAGTCTTCGATTTACTTCCAACAACTGACCAGATGACATGATGCCTGGGACTTCACTAGAGTGTCCTCGTGCTCAGATCAATAGATCTGATACGTGATTGGTATCTCTAGACTGTACACCCTTGATACATGGCATGCCAAATGGTTTTCTTTAACAGTTCCACTGTCTTTTCCATAGTACTGATGCTGGTGCCTGCAAGACCCTGCCCAGTCGACTACAGCGCGCTCCAAGCTCTCGTTCAATACTATTTTGTTGCCAGTAACCATAAATAGTAGTAGTCACTTGACAACGGTCAAATGAGTCTATCTGTTGTTGGTGTCGAAGTCGCCTAGATCCTCGAGGCTGCCCACAGGCACATGGTGCGATGTGTGTGAGGTCAGGCGATAGTTTTTGAAGCAGGTTTTAACTCTTGGTCACTGTGATCTGCAATGAGGGGGATGGGCTCATCGCTGTGACTCATGATGAGGGGTGTGGCACAAAGACTTAAGATTATGTTACAAGCTCACGCTCAACACAAACCCACAAGCCTCGCAAAGAAGGGAGGAGGATAAGAACAGAGAGAAGGAATGTAATTGAGACTACATTAGACAGAATCTAATGCCCATACAATGAGTGTAAGATAAACTATCTTAAGTCTTGGGGAACCAAGACTGCCTACAGCTGGTCTTATATACTATTCTACTAAGACCCCTTGCGACCCTTCCCACTGGCACCTCTACAGCCTCAGTGACTCATACTGCTTGAGCGCTGCTTCCAGACCCTTGAGCGCTGCTTCTGGACTTCATCTATCTTTAGTGATGCTGTGCGCCCTTGACAGTTCCACATGCGCCCATGGCCTAGAACCTTCCCCTCAGCCTGGCGCTCCCACAGTCTCCGTCTGGGCCCTATTCCATGAGGCATACTGCTCACAGGCCTCCCACGATCCCCAACAGGGAGTTGCTATTGCCATATCAAGCTGTCAAGTATTGCCGCTGATCTCATGCCTTATTGGGGTGATGTACTAATGCGCTGATGTGATCCGCACGCATTGCCACCCAGGGTTGCGATCTCCTTCCTAATATGTAGGTGGTTGGCCCAACCAACCATTGTCTCATCTTCTAGTGAGTGCTCCCATGCGCTAACCCACGCGAAGTGTTCCTATAGTCCCTTCCATGATCCCAGATCATGTATAGATGTCCCAGAGTGGTCCCAGACCACTAGCAAGATAAAAGGAAGAAAAAGATGCGTTAGGATGGATTCCTAACACATGTTACATTGACATGGCCCTTCTGCATCTCCTGGCTCTGTAAGGGTGTCTAAACCCTTTCTTCCTTTCCATTTTTGTTCCCATTTTGCAGCTTGTGCTACTGCATTAATATCGATTTTGGACACTATATTGTCTGAGGGTTGGGTGAAGTTTTTGTAAGGTCTGAAACTCAACCCATTAAAGGTTTCTTTGTCAAGCCTTCTGATTGCTCCGGGGTTTCTATTGTAAAAGTTTTTTATTTTCTTTTTTGCGTTTTGTAGGTTTTCCAATGGTTCCCAGGAGTTACATATGCTCAGCAGTGTATCCTTTCCACCTAACCAAGTACTCCATCTTATTCTTTTTTAGTCTTACATCTATTATTTCTTCTACCTCATATTCTTTCTCACCATCTATTTCGATTGGGGGTGGGGGTTGTGCTTTTTGTCCTCTCATTGGTTGTTTCCAAGGGTGTATTCTTGATACATTTACCACTAGGTGGATCTGTTGCGAGAAGGGTAGGTCTAATTCCACTGCATTTGGTGACACTATTTTCTTGATTGGATATGGGCCAATCCATCTTTCCACCAATTTCTTAGTTGGTCATCTGGTCAACCTTAAATCTTTTGTTGACAACCAAACTTTGTCTCCAACTTGGTACTCTGGTGCATCTGATCAGTGTCTATCTGCATGCAGCTTCATGTCACCCTGTGATTTTAACAGAGCAGCTTGAGTTTCCTCATGTATTTCTTTCATTTTCTGGGCAAACTCTGATGCTGCTGGGTGACTGCCTTCCCTTCTTGGTTCTATTCCCATTCTGGGGTGTTTTCCATAGTTGACAAAGAACGGTGTCTGTTTGGTAGATGCCTGAATTTTATTGTTGTAGCTAAATTTGGCGATTGCTAACCATCCAGACCATGTTTCTTGCCTATGATCTATGAAGATCCTCAGGTACTGTTCTAAGTCCTGATTCATTTGTTCAGTTTGTCCATCCATCTGTGGATGGAATGCTGTGGACAAATCTGTGCTAATGCCCAACATTTGGTTCAGCTCCTTCATCATTTGCGCAGCGAACTGTGGACCACAATCTGATATTATAGATTCAGGGAGTCCATGGAGTTTCCAAACATGGTCCCTGAATAATGTGGCTAGACCTTGAGCCGATGTTTCCTCCGATGTGGGAATAAAGTGCGCCATTTTGGACATTCTATCACATACTACCAAAATTGCATTGTGTCCATGAGACTCTGGCAGTTTCGTGATAAAATCGGTGGAAATATGTGTCCAGGGCCTTGCTGGTGCCGAATTTGGCATTAGCTTTCCACCTGGAGTGTTAGGACTAATCCTTATACACAATCACAAGCTTCAGAGGAGAAATAGAATAGAGACAAAGCTAAAGACACAATAGTCTGTGACCTACAAGGAGGAAACAATCTAGAGTCTTAAGGACTCCTACCTACAGAACGCACTCCTTATATACCTGAGTCGCTGGTCTGTGCGCACAGTCTGCGCAGCCACTGAGGCTATGCACACACAGCAACAAGACCCAGACCCATCTCCCAGACCTGTCCAGACTTACCCAGACTCCCGGTCCCTTCCTGCAAACGCTGTTTCACCCAAATATCCCCTAATAGCCTTGATTGTATAGCCACCCTGGGTTATATAATCCTCCTGCCATATCTGGATAGGGGTCCCGCACTGTATGCTTGCGTCTTGTTACACGTCCGTAGGCCTCTGAATAAAATAGAGAAAAATATAGAAAAAGTCCATATTGTAACATGACCTCCTCCTTAAGACTTCATGTCCCAGGAAGTCATGCGTTTGTCTGCCTAGGGGAATCAAGCATGGGTTTAACCGGCCCACCGCGCTCAAGGTCTCTTGAGAACACCCCTTCCGTGTCGGGTTCAGCGTAGATGAGTTTGCAGTTGCCTTTCCACCGTTGCCAATTCCATTTTAGCTTGTTGAGGTAGTCATGCTCGAATTTGCCATCTTCCCAACTGAACAACCATTTGGGAGCCTTTGTATCCATGTAGTTATGCCAATTTTTAAACCGTAAGTCCGTGATCGCCAGTTGCTGGGGTGCACTTGGGTTTTGCCTGTGGAACTTCTGAACCTCTTTCTTGGCATTAGCGAGGTTTTCTGCTGGTTCCCATGTTGACTCTTCCACAGGGTAGTTTTTCCATTTGACCAAGTACTCTAACCTGCCACTGTTTCGTCCACTGACTCTGCTGTTCATGACCTCTTCAACCTCATATTTGTCATCCTCGGATTCCTCCACCATCTGTGCCTCTTTACGTTTGGCAACCTTTTCGATTTGGTTGGGGAATTCTGGAGCATTGTAGGGTTTCAAGAGCACTTCATTGAAGACGTTGTAAATTTTCCAAGCAGCAGGGACTTTTAGTTGGTATGCAGATGTGCCAACTTTCTCAACCACTTCCAAGGGACCTACAAACTTGCCATCTAACTTCTTAGTTGCTTGAAGCATTGGCAAATTTTCTGTGCTAAGGTACACCTTGTCACCAGGTTTGTAATCTCGTGCTGGGATTCTGTGAGCATCCCACCGCTTTTTCATTGCTTCAGCAGTTTTTTCCAGCACAGTTTTAGCTTTGGCGTGAACATCCTCGATTTCTTTAACCAGTTCCTCCATGACAACAGTTTTTGGCTGATACATCGGATTCATCCCCTTGTTGGGATGTCTTCCATAATTCATGAAGAATGGTGAAAACCCTGTGGCCGAATGTACTCGGTCGGTATGGCAGAATTGAGCCACCGCAAGCCAGTCACTCCAGTTATCCTGTCGATGATTGACAAACATTGTCAGGAACTCTTTTACTTCCTGATTAACACGTTCTGTCTGTCCATCAGTTTGTGGGTGATAAGCCATAGATCTATTGGCCTGTATTCCTAGGATCCCATATAAATCGTCCATGAACTTGGAGACAAACTGCAGTCCTCGATTGCTGATAACCTTTTTTGGCAAACCGTGTTCCCTGAAGACATTGTCTCTAAATAGAACCGCTACTCCTTGTGATGTGATTGATGATGTTGTTGGGAGGAAATAAGCCTTTTTTGTGAACCGGTCTACTATGACCATGATCATGTTGTTACCCTTTGAGTCCAGCAGTGGTCCGATTAGATCTACTGAGATGATTTCCCATGGTGTGTCAGGGATTTCATTTGGATTTAATGGTGCGGCCCTCGGCTGTCGATCCGGTTTTGCTTTCTGGCATGTTTCACATCCTTGTATAAAACGCTCAATGTCCTTTCGCATTTGCGGCCACCAGAAATTGCGAGTGAGACTTTCCACCATCTTGACTACCCCTGAATGTCCCCAGGAGTGGTGAATTTGAATCAGATCACCCCTGATCTGCGCGTCCGCTGGAACGTAAATCCGACCCTTCCATTCAACCAGTCCTTTCTCAATTTTAAAGTCTGGGTCCTGCTGTTCAATGCCTTGCCGAACCTGAGTTTCCCACTGTCGAGCCGAGACCTTCTGAATCTCCTTAATGATGTCCTTGATTGCCCAATCATCATCATAGACCCTCATGAACAAATGATCCTTCAGGAGTATCACCCCTTCATTATCATTTTGCCCCTTTTCATGCCCAGCTCTCCTTGACAGTAGATCTGCTTTTGAATTAGATTTCCCAGACCAATGTTTAATGACAAAATTGAATTCTTGCAAATCTGTGACCCATTGTGCCTGTCGCCTGTTCAAGTTCTGCAGTTTTCGGAAGTAAGTGAGGTTTTGATGATCCGTTAGAACCTCGATTTGTTCCTTTGCGCCTTTAAGGTAATGAGACCATTCATAGAATGCATGCATGACTGCAAGCATTTCCTTGTCATAGATCTCATAGTTCCGCTCTGCTTCATTTAACGACTTTGAAATAAAAGCCACAGGTCGCCATGTGCCGTCCTTGCTCTGCTGGGACAAAATTCTGCCAATTGCAAAATCAGACGCGTCTACTTCCACATGAAATTGACCGTTGTCATCGGGAATTTTGAGGACTACCTCCCTTGCCACAAGGTCTTTCAGTCCCTGAAAGGCCAATGTCTGCTGATCCGTCCAGAGCCACTCAACCTTGCCAGTAAGACCCGTCAGTGGCTTTGCCATTTTAGCAAATCCAGGTACAAATTGCCGATAGAAGTTAATAAATCCCAAAAACTGCTGGAGTTTGTGTTTACATGTAGGGATCAGCCAATTGATCACTGCCTGCACTTTGCCTTTCTCCATTTGGATGGAATCTTGACTAATAACTAGTCCCAGGAAATCTATCTGAGGTTGATCAAACCAGCACTTCTCCGGTTTCAAAGATAACTTGTGATTCTCCAGTTTTGCTAAGATGCGATTAACATGCATCATGTGTGCGTCCTGCGATTGGGAGAACACCAAAATATCATCCATATAAATGATGACCCATCCTTCTGCAATTTCTTGCCTAAAGATATCATTCATCATTGTCTGAAAAGTTGCCGGGGAGTTGCAGAGACCAAAGAACATCACTAGTGGTTCGAACAGGCCTCGATGAGTTTTGAAAGCCACTTTCCACTCATTGCCTTCTTTGATTCTAATGTTGTTATAGCCCCATCGGATATCCATTTTTGAAAAGACTTTGGCTTTTGATAACTGATCGATCAATTCTCCAATCAAAGGTAGTGGGTATTGGTTCTTCCTTGTGATGTCATTTAATTTCCGGTAGTCCTGCACTGGTCTGAGTTTACCATCTTTTTTCTTGACAAAGAAGAATGGTGATGCTTGTTCAGAAGTACTTGGTCTAATCCATCCTGACTTTAGGTTCTCTTCCAGGAATTCATCCAGCTGTTCCCGTTCCTCTTTATTCAACGGGTACACCTTACAATCTGTCGGTTGTCCTCCTGGAATGAACTCAATGGCATGATCCCATGGCCGCCTTGGTGGTAGTTCATCAAAAGTTTCCTTCTCAAACACCTTTCAATATTTGAGATAATGCTTTGGTACAGTTTCTTCTAGCAACCGTTTCTTACTAGCCAACGCCTCTCTTGCTGCAATGTTGGTTGAGAGTGGTCTTAGTCTTAACTCTTCTGGTCCTATATGTACGGCAAACAGACGTTCCCCATCTTCTAAGGATTCAGTTTCATCTACCTCCTCCTCAGGTTCGCTCACACTGGATTGGTTCCAACACGTCCCTGGGCATTGGCTAAAGGTCACCTCCTGTCTTTTCCAATTCATACTTGGATTATGCAGTTGCAACCAATCATGCCCTAAGAACAAGTCTGTTTTTCCGAGTCTTGCAACACAGCAGTCCATGACTTCTTCATGGTCTCTGATTCATAATTTAAACTGGACCATGTACTCGATATTCCCCATGGTGTTACGAGTTCCATCTGCATTATAGACTGGTACCAGCCGTAAAAGGCGTCATTTGTTCATCCAGTGTTTTTCTACAAACTCATTGTTAATGCACGATCCTGTGCATCCTGAGTCAACTAAAGCCGTGACAGGAATTGTGGATCCTGTATCCATAGTGGTTATGATTCCTTTGAGGTTCATTTCTTGTTTCCCTGAAGCTTTGACAATTTGTTGTTGCAACTGTGCCAAGTTCCACATTGCCTCTGATTCTGATTGCTGGTTCAGTTCTTTCAGCAGTTGCGGTGTTACTTCAGATAAACATTTTTCATGAACCCATCCCTTCAAACAGTCTATAGCAACAGTTTCGCTTTGTTGCCATATCCTTCTCATTACCCACACAGGGGTCCATTGCTTAATCCTGGGTTTTGCGCTCACATTTAAGTTTCGAATCCAATGAATATGAGAGGAGTATTCATATAACAATCCTTGTACATTTACACAAGAGTCATTGTTTGATTTCAAAACTCTATCAGCCAGCAGCACTGAGTGCTTGCCTACTGGCTTTCGCCAAAACCCTTTTCTTTTCCGAGCTCTTTCCATTGCTCCTCGGTGAGCTCTTCTATTTTAACTTCTCTTGCTCTCCACTTCCCCTTATCCTTCCATCTCGGTATTCTGGGCTCCGGGCATTCTCGTGTGAAATGTCCTTCTTTTCTGCAGTTGTAACAATTACCCGTAATCTGTTTTTTACTTTTATTGATGTCCATGGCATTCAGATCTTTGGATGTTGTCGGCGTGCTGTATTGAAACTGGTTCGGTTTACTGTCCTTAACAACCATTTTTTCTTTATATCCGCCTTTTTGTCTATCTGGTCCGTATGCTTCCGTTGCTTTGCAATAAGCTCGTGCCAATTCCATCACCCGATCCTGAATCTGCTTCAGGGTCGCATCGTCTCCTAGGTTTCCGTGCCTAATCAGATCCTGTCTGAGTGCAGGGTTGATGTTTTGTTTGAATAACGCGATCAGCGCCCTATTATCCCAACTGACCAATGGTACTAGGGCATTGAACCTGACCACATGATCCTCGATCATCATGTTTCCCTGTTTTAATGCGAGAATCGCATCAGTCGCCTTTTCTCGAGTTTCGGTTGACATGAAGAATTCATGCATCTGCGTTGTAAAATCTTCCCATGAAATAAAAGGGAATTGATTTCTTAAGGGACGTCTGATTTCATGATCATTTACAATGACACCTTGATTTAGCAATGCCCAGGACAGGTTAGTGGGCCATCCAGAGTTGACCACCTCATTTTGGTATTCTTGATCTGCATCCTGTACTGCTTTGAGTTTCACTCCTGCCCAATCTCCTGCTCAATTATCTTTTCCTTTTCAGATCCGGTATAAACAGATTGAGATCTTTTGATCTAACTGAGTTTCTCGAGCCAACGTGAAGTATGTTCTCATCTGCCTCAGCCATCCATCTACCATGCGGGGATCTCCTTCATAATAATCAGGCATCTCAGCTTTGGTAAGAGGTGTGGGCAGCGGTATAGGGTTGGCTTGATGGTATTCATTCACTATTCCTGCCACCACCTGTCTGATCGCCGTGATGGCCTCTTCTCGTTGCATTTGCTGTCTCTGGATAACATCCTCCTGAGCAGCTACTTGTGCCGGAGTGGCGCCTGCGGGAGCAGGTAGTTCTGTATCTTCCGGCCCATGCAGTCCGCCATCCTGTCAACATGTTGTACATATTCACCAGCATATCAGTTGTGAACCGAAATGCTCCCAGCTGTTTATGTCCTGCCCCTTTCTGTTCCAAAAAGAACATGTATCTCCAGGCTTGAAGCCCATCCATACAAGGCTCCACATGATAACAGTTATCAACCCCTTGAGTCGGTCTGATGGTGATCCATGCTCTGGTGTTTCTTAATCTGGGATCCCATGACACCAATTCAACTATCTGGGGATAAGCGGGCCAATTGTATTGACTCCAGTATTGTACTTTGATCATGCTGAGATAACAATATCCAGGGATATCAGGATGAACTGAGAAATTGCTATATTGGCAATGAACTTCCACCGTTCCTTCTATATTTCCATTTAGGGCATGCATTAATCAATTTTGTTCCTTGGTGGTCAAGACCAGACCATCATGTTTCAATGTATATACATTGAAACTGATCAACAGCAGTTTGATATTGGAGGGTGTATTGAATAATGCCTCTCATACAGCCAATTCAGGCTCTAACTGATTTAGAATGTCTTCAAGGGTTTTCTTTTCCCTTGCGATTTGTTGCTCCAGTTCCCAGAACCAGTGCTTTTGCAGTAATTGTTCATGGCATATTTTTAGTAACTCCTGCCATGCATCTTCTTGTTCCTTGATGGCCGCTTCCTCAGCGCGCCATGCTGCTAATTTTTCCTGACGTTTCATTTCCTTTTGAAGACGTCTCTGCTCTTTAACCCAGAGCTTCCATGCTCGTATGTGAGCATTGCATTGCCGGTTGTTGGTCTGGACTTGTACTATTTTGGATGATTTCTCTACTGCGCATCCCTGTGCCCATTCAATCGAGAATGCTTTCCCGATCTGAACAAGGGTCATGCCGGCCCGTGGTAATACAAAATTGAATAGCCCTGCCATTCCGATTTGTTTTGATCTTTGTAAATCCGCAATTCCAATGACACCTCAAGTAGAGGGATGTTGCCTCTTCTTCCATAAACGTACTTCCTAATACGTTCACTGTCCGATGCGGTCAATAACACACCCGCACTCGAATCTTCGATTTAATTCCACCAAATGACCCAAGTGTGTGGTGCCTGGGTTTTCACTGAGATGTCCTCATGCTCAGATCAATAGATCTGATATGTAATTGGTATTCTCAGACTGTATCTCCTTGATACACAACACACAAATGGATTGTCTTCGAGGGTTCCGCCCTCTTTTCCGCAATACTAGTGCTGGTGCCTGCAAGACCCTGCCCGGTTGACTACAGTGCGCTCCAAGCTCTCGTCTAGTATTGTTTTGTCACCAGTAGCCAATTGGCCATAGTCACCTTACAACGGTAAGATGAGGCTATCTGTTGTCAAAGTCATTGTCGCCTAGATTCCTCAAGGCTGTCTGTAGCCACATGCTGTAACATGTACAGAGTCAGACGGTTTGTTGAAAACTAAACTCTCCTTGTCACTGTCCGTGATGACAAGCAAGACCTGCTCCACACTATGACCAACGACAAAGGGTGTGATGTAGAAGACTCTAGATTATGTTAGGACTAATCCTTATACACAATCACAAGCTTCAGAGGAGAAATAGAATAGAGACGAAGCTAAAGACACAATAGTCTGTGACCTACAAGGAGGAAACAATCTAGAGTCTTAAGGACTCCTACCTACAGAATGCACTCCTTATATACCTGAGTCACTGGTCTGTGTGCACAGTCTGCGCAGCTGCTGAGGCTGTGCATGTGCAGCAACAAGACCCAGACCCATCTCCCAGACCTGTCCGGACTTACCCAGACTCCCAGTCCCTTCCCGCAAACGCCGTTTCACCCAATATCCCCTAATAGCCTTGATCATATAGCCACCCTGGGTTATATAATCCTCCTGCCATATCTGGATAGGGGTCCTGCGCCATATGCTTGCATCTTGTTACACGTCCGTAGGCCTCTGAATAAAATAGAGAAAAATATAGAAAAAGTCCATATCGTAACATGGAGGCTCCGGGAAATTCTTATTCCGCTGGCATTTGTCACACCCATTAACGTAGTTTTTAATAAATCTGGTGATTCCAGGCCACCAGTAGTTTCTTGTGATGAGTTCAATTGTCTTCCACTGTCCTCCATGTCCAGCAATGGGTGTGTCATGGTGTAAGCAGACTATCTCCATCTGCAATTTCTCATCCTTAGGTACATAGACTTTTCCTTGCCAGAGGATAAGTCCCTGTTCCATCTCCCATTCTCGAGCATGTAGTGTTTTAACACCAGCCTTTTTCATGGCTTCTACTGCCTTTACTATTGCTTTGTCATGTGCTTCAGAATGTCAAATTTTGTTTAGTAATTCTTTTTCTGAGCTATGGACAAGTACATGTCCATGACGTAGTGCAGCAATCTTGAAAAAGTCCGGTTTGAGGAGCATGACATCCTTGTTGTCATCATCCACCCCCTTTTTATGGTCTGGCCTCCTGGACAGAGAATCGGCCTTACCCATAGTAACACCAGCTTTATGGTGCAATACAAAATTAAATCAGCTGAGATACAAAGCCCATCTGGCTTGTCTGCAATTCAACTTTTTTGCACTCATAAAGTACTTGAGACTTTTGTGATCAGTCCATATTTCGAACTGTTCACGTGCTCCCTCCAAGTAATGATGCCATGTTTCAAGACAACGCATAATGCCCAGCATTTCCTTATCATGGATGTCATAATTGCGCTTGGTGTCATTGAGCGATTTTGAGAGGTAGGCCACAGGCCTCCATTTATCATCCTTGCAGAGCATAGATAAGACACCGCCTGTAGCATAATCTGATGCATCTGATTCTACCCTGAATTTTCTATCTGAATCTGGGGCAACTAGTAGGGGTTGCTCTGTGAATATCTTTTTTAGGCTTTCGAAAGCCTTTTCTTGGACCTCCATCCATTCCCATGTTTTTTTCTTTTCTGACCAGATTGTGTAATGGTCATGCGATTTTTGCGAAGTCTTGTACAAAGTGCCTATAGTAATTTGCTAGGCCTAAGAACCTTTGCACATCTTTGACACAAGAAGGGGTGGGCCAGCTAATAATAGCTTCAACCTTCTTTGTATCCATCTGGATTCCTTTGGGTCCAAGGACTACCCCTAGGAATTTGACCTCTTCTATGCACCACACACATTTTTCTGGTTTTACATACAAATCATTTTCTTCCAATCATTGCAAGACTTGTTGCACAATTGCGTCATGCTCCTTTTTTGTTTTAGTAAAGATGAGTATGTCGTCAATATACACAATGACTTTTCCTGTGTTGATCATATTGTGGAAGATGTCATTCATCATTGCTTGGAAGGTGGCTGGTGAATTGGTTAGCCCAAAGAACATTACTACTGGTTCAAAGGAACCTTCAGGGGTAGTAAAGGCTGCTTTCCATTTGTCGCCTTCTTTGATTTGTATGTTATTGTAACCCCACCTAAGATCTAGCTTGGTCAAGTATTTGGCACTACCTGCTTGATCTACAAGTTCGGATATTAAGGGTAATGGATAGTTATTTTTAACCATCCATTCATTCAGGTATCTGTAGTCCTGAACCATCTGCTTCTTTCTGTCTTTCTTGCTTACAAAGAAGACTGGTGATGTTTGTGGTGATTTCGAGGGACGAATGTACCCTTTGGCTAATTGGTCATCCACAAAGTTTCATACTTCTTGTAGCTCGTCTGGGGACAGGGGATAAACTTTTCCTTTTCTGGGCTGGTAGCCTGGTTTGGTATTGATCGTGTGATCCCAAGGCTTTCTAGCTGGCATGCGCTCCAATGGGCCTTTCTCAAAGATTTTGAGGAATTGGTGGTACTGCTCAAGTACCATCTCTTTGGCTGTGAGTTTTGCCAATTCTTGTACATGTTTCATTGATCCAGCCTTTGGTCCGGCAGATGCAGATGGAAACACCAGCAAGAATGGATATTTATCTCCATATTTGTATTGACTGGGGTGTTTCATCTGTTCCATGTATGTGAGGTGCTTCTCACTTTCCTCCTTTTCTTCCAGCCAGTGCGCAAAGTCTAATTCCTTTTCTTGTTCCCACAGATACTCCAGAACATGCCAGTGTTCCGCTGATCAGACCTTCTGCTCCTGCTTCTTGGTCCATTCTCTCTGCCTATGTCCACAGCTTCGTGGACAACGTGTCAATTTGACTTGACTGGTCTCCCAATTGATTTCAGGATTTTGTTTTCATAACCATGTTGATCCAATGATTACGTTGGTCTTTCCCAGCTCGCATATCTCAAAGGTGGCTCGTTCCTTGTGCCCTTGATAAGATAAGAGGAGATCTACCTCGTGGGTGATCATTCCTCCTTCGTTGTTTGTTCCATCCACATTCCGAACTTGAATGGGATGTTCCAAGGGTATGAGTTTGAAGCCCATCCTTTTTGCATATGCGGCATGCATGAACAACCCTGAATCGAGCAACGCAGTTTGTTGAGTTTGTTTGTGCATGTCCAACCTTTCCAACCCAATCTCCATCAAGATCTCATCCTTCCATCCTATTGACCTAACTAAAAATTCTTTTTCTCCTTTTTTCAATGCTCTCTTTGGACAAGCAGTTTCAGCGCTAAGCGCTATATCACACTGCTTTCCCTTTAGGTTCTTTTGTCCCTTTGTAGATACTTGTACTACTGTATTTGGTAATGAGGAATTAAGCACAGGTTGTACTGCCCTGCCATGCTCCTTGGGAGTGACACTTTCAGCTCTGTGCACTATATCAGGGTGTTTCACCTGGGAGTTTGCCTCTTGTGGGAATGTCTCAGAAGTCCTTGAGACTCCTGAGATTGTCCTTGCATCAACCCGGTCAGCACTAGGCGCTATATCAAGGGGCTGTGCACTATCTAATCTATCTAGTACAGCGTATCTATTATGAGAGTCCAGTATGGGACCTACTGACTCTCTTCATCTTTTAAATTCTCTTCTCCTTTCTTGAAGTACTCCTTCATTTTGTCAAATGTCATGGTGCAAATATCGAGTCCTGATCTGCAGTTTCTAGAGATGTGTCCGATCTTGCTGCATTTGTAACATCTAAGGGCGGTCTTTGAGTCTGATCAACATCCATTGCGTTAGGGTCTGGCTGATTTGCCATACTACTTGAACTCACGGAGGCTCCAGCTCCCAATCGTCCCTGACTCGCTGATCCCAATCCGAATCTCCATTGGGGTTTGGGCTGGCCAGGGGCTACCAGCTTCACCATATCCAGGCCTTTGGATGCTCCTTCACTCCTATTGGCGGAGCTACTGGTCTGCGAGGAGTAGTACTTCTCCTCGGCTTTTGCCTGTCTCCACTGGCAATCCAACTTTACTGCTTTCTGGTACCACCCTTCGATGGTTTCAGGTACCTCATCGGCCTCCATTATCCTTTTTCGGAGTCCAGTATTCAAACTACATTTGAACTCTTCGATAAGAGCTCTTCCTATGTATCCAGTGCCTCGTGATACCTTTTTAAACTTTTGCACGTGCTCCTCACACGTACTGGACCCTTGTGTCATGGTCCTCATCTCCGAGATTTTTGATGACTGCTCATCAGTGTCACCAAAATCCCTTCTGATCTGTCTAAACAATTGTTCTGCGGTTTGCGGAATTCCTTCTTCATTGTTGGCCATCTGCTCCAACAGATTGTCCTTCCAATCTGCGGCAAAGCCTTCCATCATGTACGAGATGATCAATAAGATCCGCTCCTCCTCGTTGGATTCCGGCATCTTTAATTGAATATACAATCTGCAAGCATTGATGAAATTTGTCACTTTGGACATTTTTCCGGAGAAGACCGGTGGTTTGGCTACATCTATTCTAGATGATCTGCTGGTCCTGGGAATATTGAATACCGTCCCTGGCAGTATGTTGACAATGTTGGCGGGGGGAGTGTGTGCTACTGCAGCCGCGGCGGCCTGTGCAGCATTTGTTTGCAGCTGTGTCAGCTGGTTTTGGAGGGCTTGGATAGTCGCGGCTTGCATGTTGAGGAGGTTCAGCAATTCTGCTGAGGTCATTTCTTGGGGCGGTGGCAATGTAGGTGATGGTGTGAGCGGTGGTGGAGGTGATGAAAATGGTGGTGCAGGTTCCCTGATGAAATTGGTGTCAGAGTTGAAGAGTAGGTTTGGATTTAGGGTTGCTGGATTAGGTAATAGGATGGGAAACAGTGCTGCTTCCCACTGATGTGGTTCCTCTGTGATAGAGTTTGTTGAATGTGATGATGATGATGATGTAGATTCTCCTTCTGATGAGCTAAAACCCGCGTTGTTTGGATCAAGATCACCTGTGACAGCATCCCAAAAAGTATTGTTATTTGTATCTCCTATTTTGTACTTGTACGTAAGTGAGGGAGGTCTTGGCCTGTCACTTGCTTGGGAACATATGTACGAAATGTGCACTCAGGGTCTGCAACCACCCCTGCAGTGCTACAATGTATGATACTGACTACTTGTTTTATTTTAATTGAAAAGGTTTATCTAAACTGGGTCCAAACGGTTGTCCAGTTGCCGCTACACCATACGGGTGCAGGCCATTCTCAGAGGCACATGGGCAAGTGCCGGCTACCTCCAAGGGGTATGGAAAAAGGGTGTATATACATAGATTAAGACTATAGCCTTCAGAGGCCTAGGCCAGGGCAATTTATTGCGCTAGGGGGCTGGCAAGGCTGGTCCCTAGATATGTATCACGTATCATGTGATAAGTCCAGCACTGGTCTCCTGTGCACAGGTAACCCTATCTACCGGGTTAGGTACTTTGGTTTGTGTAGACTGGGAATGTAATGCCAAGTTAGTCAAGGGCCACAAGGCAGGGCCACAGGTGCGCAGTTTTAATGGTGTCTGGCAACCGGTACTGCAATTTTAACGTTGGCATATGACAGAGTATTTCCCCCTGATCTCTGTCCACTTAAGCCTGTGGTCCGGCTGTATCAAGTGTGGGGCTGTTGAGTGAACTAGTCAAGTTCTACTATCAAGACTCCCTCGGCGTGATGCCTAAGAGCCCCAACTAGTGAACAGGACAGGAGGAGGAGAGGAGGGAGGGGA